>JARHVA010000613.1:445000-1115000 GCA_037957365.1 Torreya grandis | reverse complement strand
ATGTATGTATATATATGTATATGTATATATATATATGTATATATATATGTATATGTATATATATATGTATATATATATGTATATGTATATATATATGTATATATATATATATATGTATATATATATATATATATATATATATATATATATATAGAGAGAGAGAGAGAGAGAGAGAGAGGGTTAAGACCATAGATTTAAATAAGCCTATAATTTTTTTTGTAAAAGAAGACAAAAGTGTTTGTATAAATGTAGAGTAACTCTATAAATAATTAACTCATAACGGATTGATCTTTTAATTGATGATGCATGTGCCAAGTATACACAAGAATATAATAATAATTTTAAGAAGAATAGATATAGATGGTGATTCCTTGAGTTTATTAAATTGCCTCAGAAATTTGTCCAATCTTTGTTGGTTAATTAGGAACTTGATAAATGAAATTTGTCCTATGTTAATCCATTTTGTCAAGATCTCCTTCTCTCAAACCTATAAGGAATATAATTATGTGGCTAATTGGTTTGCCATTTAGAGGGTGTCTTTGAATTTGTTCTCTAAGTGGGATAACCCCAATGATTTCCCTAGTTCTATTTCTTCTATTATTTATAATGAAGTTAGATTCATGATATCATTACTTTTTAGTCTACATTTTGGCATCATGGTGGATGACAACACCACTTATTCCCTTAATGAAAGGCTAATCATTCATAAGCCTTTAATGTTCCATCATAAATCAAATCTAAGGTCAAATAATGGTCTCATTTTTAAGTTATATTTAACTCTAACAAAATAAATTATCATGTGCATTTCCACTTGGGTGAAGATATTGATTTTAGGGAGAAGGCAAGGGGCTAGTGTGAGTAGACATAAAATTTAATAGGATAAAGAGATATCATTTTTGGTGGTGACCAATTATAATATAAGGATATTAATATAATTCAAGATACTTTAGTATTATATAACAAAAATGAGAGGTGAGAAGTTTAAAACCAAACCATTGTCCTATGAGTCGGCTAGAAGTATCCCAGAATCATGGAGGATTCTATAGAAGGGAGACATGCAAAATTTTATAGAAAGTATCATAGGCTTTGATTCAAATATATCTATTAAATTTGATAAAGCATGAAAAGGAAGTAATTTTTTATTTAAGGGGTGTCAATATATAAGCTACAGAGGTCAAAAATTATTTCATAAATGGTATGGCTATTAAGAGAAGGAAATTATTTAAGGATTAAAAAAATTAGGCCAAGATCATTAATTTTTATAGGAAAAAATGATATGGTGTTTAATTATCCTTATGGATAATATATTATTAGAGACTCCCTCTTGTGTCCTTGGGTAGAGGTTAGCCTAAAAATAATTTGCTACATTACCTTGGAAGGTAAATACTCTAGGATTTATTTCTATCACTTTATTATTATTAACCATTTCAGGTTAAATATCTAAATTAACATCCTATTTTATCTACTTTCATCATTGGAAAGGTCTATTATGGATATTTAAAGTGGCAAGGGTAAGGGGAAATTTCACCAATGTCTTATCCTAATTTTATTCCAAGGTATACTCTCATTTATCTCTCTTGTAGAGTCCAAGCTTACTATTCAGGGAAATAACAAAGAGGATAAGAGTCAGAATGAATCCAGTGAGGCTGGAAAGGATTTGGGGCTGAAATTAAAAGTGGTTAGGATCATCATCCCCCAAGGACAATAAAATGATACTGTATTCCCAACTTGGTAAATTTGAAACTATAAGTAAAGGTAAGACTGAAACTCATTAAAGATTTAAAACCCCCAAGAGTAATAGAAAGGGTACTAAGAAAATCCAAGATAAACTCAAGGGAATTGTGATTGAGATTTTGGATGAAAAGCTAGTTGGTCCATCATTTAAGGCTGAGGTGGAGGAAGGTGAGAAAGGAGAGTGTAAGGAGAAATAGATCATGAGAAAATTATAGAGCATGATGGATACAATGAGGAGGATGTTTAAGATCTATTTCTATAGCATTGTAGGCACAATATCAAGGAGGCTTTAGAGCTAGTTTTGGAGCCTCTTAGATACCTAAAAATGACTATTCTTTAAATTTAGACCCTTCTTATAGGTCATCCTATTTACCTATCATGTTAGTGACATGAGAAATTTCCCAAATGGACTCATTTAAATATAAATCAACCCCATGCTTAGGACTCACTTAGCACTTATCTATTAAGCATATTTTTACACTAATAAAATATTCCATATTCTTCCAAACTTAAAATTCAATTACTATGAGAAGTCATAATCTAATTCCAAAACACATAAAGCCAATTCAAAAGTGAACATTATCAAGATAAAAGAAATATTTTATAGGTGTATTCATATAGAAAAAGAGCACAATTTCACATTCACACTAATGGAAAGAACTACACATGGATTGAATTCTCTCTTTAGATTATTAGATATGTAGACAACAATAAATAATCAATGAGGGTGATTGGTTTTAGGTAAAACCAATTACACTTCCTCACTTTTAATAGGTTTTCATCTTTCATAAGTAGACCTAGGGTTTATATGATAAATAGGTTGATTTTTAGATTTGTGCATGTAGTCAAGGGTCATAGATGACATAAATAAAGGTATATAAACAAGTTTACCACATTTCATGGTCATAGACAAACAAACCTACCCAAGACAATAACATCAAACCTAGAAAATACTATTGATGTTCCTATCTATGTATGATAATATTGACCCTGTGAACATAGATAGTTAATTTTAGATTTAGTTGAATCACCATCCTGATTCTAGTCTATTTCCATTATCATAACATAGTAAAAGTAAATTAATAAAATAATAAAGATAAATATATTGACCTCTATCACTTTTCATAAATATTTAATTTCTTTGTCAGACCTGTCTCAATCAATTACATCATATTTATGACTAATTTTCATATATTAAAACATGAATTAATTCTACAATTTTAGCCTATTGAGATTAAAAATAATCCAAAATTATGGGAAAATATTATTTAACCTATATATTTCTTGAATATTTCCTAAGCATGGGTTTCCATTTAGGTTTTATTCTTGTTGATGCACTTAGTGTGCTCCCTGTGACATTAGGGAAATGAGGGAAAGTAATGAACTCAATTTTAAGTCCTGAAAAACTTAGGGCTTGATATTTTTAAACAAATAATACTAGAAATAACAAAATAATAGAGATATATCAAACACTTATGAGTCTTAAAGTATAATTTTATATAGGGACAACAAATTATATGTAGTGACACTTTATTCCTTGCTAATCTTTATGTATTTGTCCTAAACTTTGCCAATTATTTCCCAAACACAAACAAACTATGAATATTAATAGGCTAAGATAATATAAAGTGAGTCATGAGGTATATCCAACGTAATTAGGGTAAGGAAAAAAATAGATTTTTCTTAAGATGATTAAAGATGCCAATTCTTCTAACTTTTATGACAACAACATATAAAACTAGCATTCACCAAATCTAGTGTATTACTCAAAGCTAAATAAATGTAGTTGAATATTCAAAGGAAAATAAATGAATATATCTATAATAATAAATTTCACAAAATTTACTAATTAATAGTAAATTTCATAATCACATTCAGTTGCAAATAATATGAAAAAAGCACATATACTAACAGATTTGTTAGCCTAGTGTTAAACTCAAACTAACAGATGCATATATTGAATGTTATTGAAAAATTATTCAATATAAAATAAAATTTTTTTTATATAAAATAATGAGAAATATAACCAAAAAATTACAAAATAAAGCATATAAATAATATCCCAAATTCTTAGCTCTCTTGTGTTAGTTCTATAACCTCTCTTGTATTAGTTATATAACAATTGTTCCTGATTTAAAATGAGGGGGAATACCAATATATATAGGCCTAAAAAATACCTATAAAAGTTTAAGTGGGCCCATTATAAGGCACCAAATCTCAGACAAGTGGCTAAAATTCCACATATTACAATGGAATATTCTAAATTTAAATTTACGAAATAAGGCTGAATATTCCTTAGGGTCCTCGAGGGGACTACTGAGATACTTGATGTTTTTGCCTTTGTTTCTTCTCTAACTCTTCCTTAATCCAAAATTTTACATAGGATATGTAATATTGTTCAATATGAATGAAATATAGGATCATGGGCTAGTTTAAGTTGGGTGTTTCTTGGATAAACCCATTGTGTTTTACAAGTACCAGCCTTAGTGCTTCTTCAATGGCCTCTACTCTCTCCATAATTTGGTTGAAAAATGCCACTATATTCATTAACTTAGTTGTATTATTGGACTTTTTAATGTATTATTGGAACTTAGTAACAAATATCTTCATTTGAGCCTTGAATTATTGGTCATCCATGAAAGTGACATCAGGTTTGGTCACCCTAGTGACCATGTTATCTTTCAATAAGAGGGCAATCTTGAATTTAATATTTTATAAGGATTAATTAAATCCTTAACCCTATCCAAAAAACTCTTAAATATCCTTCTTATATTCATCATGTTGGTCTATTTTGGGATGATGTCCTCAAGTGGCAACACCTTGAGGTTTGGTAACTTGTTGCTTCTTGAAACTCTAGCTAGGTTTGACAACTTAGCATCATGGAGTGTAAGTTTTTGGTCAAGTTTAATGTAGACATTGCATTATATAGTGATATATTCCTACCTCCTCTTCATGACTTTATAAATATTGAAGATATTAATAATTGCATTAATCAGCTAGACTATGGTTTTGTTAGGCACTATAGGCAATGCCTATTCTCTTAGTCTCTTCATCTCCTATTGCATGCCTTTCTTCAAAGCCACTATGGATTTTTATTGGGCTTGAATTGTAGAAAATATGTCCTCTACATATTCATCTAACTTAATAGATCCAACCTTTATCTTCCTTGTCAAAGTGAAGAGGGACTCTTTACTTTCATGAGACATAATTGCACTAGACTAGGGTTGCTCAACCTGCCTCCTCACTACCCTCTTTATTATGCATGTATTAGCATAAAATATCATCCCAATTTGTGGTGAATATAGGACCACCTAAGGCATCTCTTGTATTTTTACCTGTATAATGTCTTTGACCTAATTTGGGGTAGTAGTAGGTTTTGTCTTTGTTAGAGGTGTTTATAATGGAGGTGCTTGGGTAGAGGTAGAGGCTAAGGCTATAACAGGGATGTGAGGCAAGTTAATTGGGTATGTTTTCCAAAGTGTGTCAAATATAGATATTTTAGGGCCAATGTTAAGAATGAATGAAGGAAATTTAGGAGGCACACTCACCTTTGTAGCTGTAGTAATATTAAATGGGGATGTAGGCAAAGTTGGATTTGGAAAAGTGAATAGGTTTGAAATGGGACTTAATGGACTTAAGGATGTAGGTAAACCAATGATGAGTGATGTACTTTTAGTGTTTTCTTGGGAAGGAGTGGAACCTACAGCCTAACTAAGACTAGTGCATTGGGAGCCTAATGAAGATGCAATATTGGTAGTGGCATGGGAAATGAAGTGGGGAATGGTAAATCCCAAGGAATTACTAGCTTGGATTATGGTAGTATTAGTTAAGGGATAAGTGGTGGTGGTTTCAATTATGTTTATTGATGAGGGATCCAATGGGTAAATAATGGTAGGAGGATCAAATGTAGAAGCAAATGTAGATGTTATTAGAAAAGAAGGTAGCGGTAAGGTACTTACAGTAGGATCATGCAGTGTGATAGTCATAGCAACCATCACTTGAGGAGCTAATAGAGGTGTTGTTTCTCTATTAATGGTGGTTTGGGTCTCCTTATTCCTCTTGTATACCTTCTCAATGTTCCTCTTGATTAGTGCCTTCAATTATTCTATAGAGAGCTCAATTCCTTAGTACAACTCCTCAAGGTCAATAGAAATAGGATTAGGTTGATCAATGATTTGGGGGGTGGCTCCCATTATAGCTATAGATATCAATATGGGCCCTTGGGAGGGGCCATTTTGGCTACTATATCCTCTTTAATTGAAGCTTAGAGGTAGGTTATGACCTCTTGAAGTGGCAAGAAGGAGGTTTTCATGGTTTGTTCCTAATAAGAGGACACTGTCTTCTTCTTCTTCCTTCCCTTCCTCATAATAAACATCAAACATACTCCCATGAGTTGGTGGTGGTCAATACTTAACAATATCTTCATTTTTATTTTCTCTATCTAGTCTCATCTGTAGCTCAATGTTTTTCCTTACTGCATTCTTGAGAACCACCTCACCATTCATAGATTCCATATATATCTATTCATGGACTTCTTATTGATTCTTATACTCTATTGATACATCATTATTTAATTTTAAAATATGTTTGGAAATGAAATTATTAGGGTCATAAGGTTTGAAGTCATCTTTAGGCAATAGGTAAGAATCCCTATGCCTAGTAGCTATAATAACATCATGCCATTTGGTAATTTTGGTCCTCCCTAATTTGTATGGAACCTTATGGGGGGATTTATTATTATTTATCTTAAATAATCCATCAAATCCATGCCATATTTGATAACCCAATTATGTAGTTGGATAGATTTCATCTAGTAGGTAAATATAATAAAAAAAGAGGAAACATTCTTGAAGGTATCTTGAATTTCATATACCAAATTGTTGCTAATAGTTTCCCCAAGTGGGGGAATCTACTAGTCCTCAAGGATTATCTAAACTGAAAGAATAGTCCTTATGTCCACATAAGAAATGTGTGGATTTATAAATATTATTTTGATCTTGACTCCTTTATTTAATTTATGGATGGGAAAGTTTCCTTGGTCATCCATGAGAACAACTTCTATTGGGTTAGTCACCCACAAAGCTAGGACCTTCTTTAAAGAGTGCACCTCGTACTAGTTGTCAAGGATGACCAAGTTATACTCTATCTACGGGGATGGATATTAATAATACTTATAAAATATTGAATCTATTATGAAAGTGGGTAGGAGCCCTTGGGACATTGATTTGAGTGGCCTTTACTCACTTGTTAACCTCTTAAAGATACCATAAACTAGGTCGGTGCATCGTATGACCTCTGGCTTAGCTATGACCTTATGAAGATTGATTGCATTAATGGCTAGGATATTTGTAGCCAATTATATTATATGAGGCATGGTCTCATCCTCAACAACCATCCCTATATTCTTCTACATTGAAATAAATTCTATTTTAGTGCATTTTGCCAAATACAATGGCCTCAAGAATGAATTTGGTATCTTTGAAGAGCACAAAAGTATCATATTAGAATAATAAGTCATCATTTATAAAAGAGATACTCTTACCTAGTGTAGAGGGACACATTTGTGCCATGTTTTATAATACTTTGGGTAGCAATAAATTTCCTTGTGGTACCCTTCTACAAATTTAAGCCTTAATAATGGCATTTAAGATTGCAGTTTGCAAACATCTTTAGCTTTGTTGAAGTATGAGAGCATAGATAACAAATAAATTAAATACGTATGGATTCAAAATGTAGATAAAAATAGCCTAGTTCAGTAGCCTTTTGAAAGATCACCTTGATTAATGCAATGTTGATGGTGATTCTAGTTTATGTTGTATTAATGATGAGCTCATCAACTTTGCATATATTTGAAACAATCTTTAAACTATTGTTTTTGGAAATTAATATCACTAGAATTCAAATTTAAATTTAATTCACATTTGATTTGACATCAATTTTAGCTTTAAAACTACATATTTCTATATTTTGACACATGTCTTCTACTTCGGATCCATCTAGGTACTTGCGAGGCTTGAATATGACTAAATTTCTTAGTCAACTCAAAATTTAGACACATAACACCTTTTGGTTTAATTGTGGGTTCTTCGAATGAAAATTTTCTTAATGACTCCTTGCATCTCACCCTGTGGAATCTTTTAAATTTTTAATGAGCTCTCAGGTGGTGATTTTAGTTTTGATTGGTCATTGGAGTGTCATGCATCACTCTCACAGGTGATCTTAACTTTTCTTTGATAGGTGGACATCTCAAAAGGCAATCACAACTTTACTTTACCAAGTGTCTCCTTCAGAGGGATTTTGGACAATTGTCAGCAACTTGGTGTTAATCACATGGCTCAAGTGGAGACATGCATCCATATTAGAGGTGATTTCATTGATCTTAGATATAAACAACATGGGAATGACATGCACCATTATTCATTGGTCCAAATAGAAACTCATCATTATCATGGGATTTTTTTCTTCTTCCAAGTATCATTTTTAGAAGGAGCCTCAAATGGATGTATACCATAAAGCCTTGATTAGATGGCTTAAGTGTGACCTAGATGTTTGCCTTGTGAGATCTCATGAGATTTGGATGGCTAAAAAATAGTGTAGACATGTGGTGACCTCAGATGAATATGAAGGGGAAATTCATCACCTTAGAAGGATGTTCCTATCTGGTTGGTTGCTTTTGAGACATGTGATGGCATCTCATAGGCTTCTACATTGTGGTAGGATGCATGGGGGACACGTGGTGGTTTAGATTGAATGGGCTCACTCATGGGGGTGAATATTATGACACGTAGCCTAATATTTGAATTTTAATGGCTAATTCCTTACAAACTCTCTAGATTATACCACATAGTTTATAGACTTGGTAGATTTGCTCTAGGTGTCTTGTATAGGATGTGATGAATTTTTAAGGCATTATGAAGTTTGATGAGGTGGACACCTATCCATTTTAATATATAGTACAAACTTTGACATCCTACAAGGAATTATAAACCATAATTTTAAATTTGATTTCCTACAAGGTCAAGCAAGAAGCTAAGTTATATTCTCAAAGATGACATAACCCAAGTTAAGCAAATTGAAACAAGTTTAAAGTAAAACTTTGCAATTAAATGATTTAAACACAATATAATGTTACTTTAATAAGATCTAGTGAATATCATTATGTTTATGTTGATTGAAGGGCCAAGTCACTTTCCCTCAGTGAAATCCTATATACACATCATTGAATCATTCATGGTCAATAATCCATCAATGAATAAAAACTTTAAGAAAACTTGCAATAATTTTAATATGTTATATGCATAAATTCTTATTTAAAAATGAATGATTAACCAAGAAAATTCAAAAGTATTAAATCAATTCTACATGTAGTCAAAATATTTATTAGGTTTAGCATCTTGGGCACTTTAGAAAATTGAAGAAATGAGGTTCCTCATTTTAGGAATAGAGGAATGTTGATCATAAATAAATGGTGACCTCCATAGGAAAACATTGAAAAATGTTAGAATCTAGATATTTTGTTCAAAGATGAACAAAAAATTAGCTATCTCATTTATGATCTTCAGTCGATATCAAAACTACTTTTAAGAACTAATGAAATCCCATAGGCTTGAGATAGAGTTTAAAACTTATAGTAAATCATATTATGTGTGTGCTTTGAGGTTCCTAAACCATTGTCATTGGTTTTAAAAGTGATAACTTCAAAGTTTCAAGGCATCAAACATGAAATGTCTTAATCATTTTTTTTAGATTTTATGCAATTATGATTTGTTTATTTAAGGATGGCTTGGGCATTGCTCTACAACCATCTAGGCATCCATATCCCCAATAGAGTTACCTTTGGCTCCACTTTGGGCCTTTATCTACTACCAACTAAGCATCTATATCGCTGATAGAGATTTCCTAAATCACCATTCATGGAATCTAAAGGTAGTTTATGATTTCACTTCATTGGTGTATCATTTTTTTTAATACCTACATTCATAAACTAGAGTGTTTGGGAACCAGAATTAGCTAGGTGTAAGGTTTTTCCAAGACATAGCTTGGATGTACTTAAATTTTAGATATCAAGTTCTACCTTGGAAATTTACTTAGTGAATTTAAGTGATAGTATGATGGTCCATAAACATTCAAACACTCATTCAAGAAAATGTTCATTCATATGAACTATATTATAGTATTGAAATGAATTAGGATTTTCATGAGGAAAATAAATTACAATTAACCCCACCCAGCTTTTAATAAATTATAACACTGCTAGGGGTTTCTAAACTTTGGATGACCAATGTTTAAAATAGATAATCCCTTATTCCTATTTTTAGGACCAAACTAACACAAATTGAGCCAATGAATTCTTATCCAAAATAATTATTAGTAATCTATTGTCACTTATATTTTCACCCTTTGAGGAGATATCTTAGCTCTCCTCATCCAAGTGTCACAATTGAAACACCTCTAGGTTGTGGGTAAGCCTAATAATGAGGTAAATCTCTAGATATGGCTAGCTCCCTTGATGTACCACTTATAGAACACTATTACACCTATACTTGTGAGGGAAAAGGGAGAGATAAAAATGAAAGAAAACTATCTTAAAGGAGGTGATACACCAAATAAGTTTATGACTTTTGACTAGCTGCATGTTACAAACGAGAACAAAGGACTAACCAAACATACACTTTTCTAATCTATATCTTCTCACATCAATATTTCATTATGAGGTTATGGATGAATGTTTAGGCTAAATGGAAATATAAGAGGCCTTGAATGGAACTAGTGTATATAATAACTCACTCAACCTTAAAAATTCCTAGAGCACTTCACATGACCTATAAGAAGAAGCTTTCCAACAGTAAATAGGTGAGAGAATGAGACAACATGCTAAGGAAACAAGATTCATCACTAAGTAGGGTAAATCACCTAAGTAAAATAAACTATGAATAGTCATGGAAGAGGTAAAAATAAATAGTCTTATTGAGAAAAATTTATGCAAATGAGTAGGGATTTGTGATACTCGGGTGGAGAATAGTTTACAAAGGTCAAAATTTCTAGTTCTTATAGAACTTAAGAGAGAGAGGAGAAGAGAGAAGTCCAAAGGTAACAAGAACACTTGTCAAGATAATAAAAGTAGTTACATATACATGATAAGAAAATTTTAAATGAACCATGTAAGGTTAGTAAGCACAAGTGTCACCCCAAGTCATGCAAATCTTGAAATGTGGCATAAAAGTTCTCATTCTGGCTCAAAAAATTACCTTCAAGATTTAGCCTTGTGTAACCTCCCAAAACTAACTAGGGATAGGTATAATTATTGGAATGAGAGGTAATAATTTCATACATGTCTCTCAATTCATTTTTTGTAGTATTGGTGATCTAAAATCATCCGAGAATGAGCCATCACCATTTTTAGTCTAAGAAAACTCCTTTTCCACACACCTTACAAACTTGGCTTCCAAAAAGCATCAATTTTACATGATAATTAGTAAAATGGAGTGGATGAAACTTTTAAATACCATTCATTTCCTTAGAGACATCAGGATAACATTAAAAAAACTCCCACATGGCTCAAGTGGAGACATGCATCCATATTAGAGGTGATTTCATTGATCTTAGATATAAACAACATGGGAATGACATGCACCATTATTCATGGGTCCAAAATAGAAACTCATCATTATCATGGGATTTTTTTTTTCTTTTTCCAAGTATCATTTTTAGAAGGAGCCTCAAATGGATGTATACCATAAAGCCTTGATTAGATGGCTTAGGTGTGATCTAGAAGTTTGCCTTGTGAGCTCTCATGAGATTTGGATGGCTAAAACATGGTGTAGACATGTGGTGACCTTAGATGAATCTGAAGGGTAAATGCATCACCTTAGAAGGATGTTCCTATCTAGTTGGTTGCTTTTGAGACATGTGGTGGCATCTCACAGGCTTCTACATTGTGGTAGGATGCGTGAGGGACACGTGGTGCTTTAGATTGAATGTGTTCACTCATGGGGGTGAATATTATGACACGTAGCCTAATATTTGAATTTTAATGGCTAATTCCTTATAAACTCTCTACATTATACCACGTAACTTATAGATTTGGTAGATTTGCTCTAGGTGTCTTATACAGGATGTGATGAATTTTTAAGGAATTATGAGGCTTGATGAGGTAGACACCTATCCCTTTTAATATATAGTCCAAACTTTGACATCCTGCAAGGAATTATAAACCATAATTTTAAATTTGATTTCCTACAAGGTCAAGCAAGATGCTAAGTTATATTCTCAAAGATGACATAACCCATGTTAAACAAATTGAAACAAGTTGAAAACAAAACTTTGCAATTAAATGCTTTAAACACAATATAATGTTAATTCAATAAGATCTAGTGAATATCATTATGAGGGCCAAGTCACTTTCCCTCAGTGAAATCCTATTTACACATCATTGAATCATTCATGGTCAATAATCCATCATTGAATAAAAACTTTAAGAAAACTTGCAATAATTTGAATATGTTATATGCATAAATTCTTATTTCAAAATGAATGATTAACCAAGAAATGCAAGAGTATTAAATCAATTCTACATGTAGTCAAACTATTTATTAGGTTTAGAATCTTGGGCGCTTTAGAAAATTGAAGAAATGAGGTTCTTCATTTTAGGAATATAGGAATGTTCATCATCAAGAGATGGTGACCTCTGTAGGGAAACATTGAAAAATGTTAGAATCCAGATATTTTGTTCAAAGATGAACAAAAAATTAGTTATCTCATTTATGATCTTCAGTCAATATGAAAACTTCTTTTAAGAACTAATGAGATCTCACAAGCTTGAGATAGAGTTTAAACATTATAGTAAATTATATTATGTGTGTGATTTGAGGTTCCTAAACCATTTTCATTGGGTTTAAAAGTGATAACTTCAAAGTTTCAATACAACGCACTTCAACATTTAAAAACTTCCAAGCACCTGTAAGTGTGTGTTTATGGTTGACTATGTGTAAATGTTTCACATGACTACAATAGTCCTTATTTTTGCACCATATGGAATCTAAATCACTTTTATATGTCTCAAATATATCTATAAACATTTTAAAACTATCTATGACTCCATTTACATGATTTGAAACCTTACATATCTCACCTAGATGATTGTGTATGACAGTCATATAACAAAATGATTATATGATAGTTATGACTGCAAGATCATGGGATGTTGATTTTAAGAATGATATTTAAGAGTTAAATAGTTAATATGACATTTAAAACATTGTAATGAACTCATATTCACCCTCTAAAAAAATTATCAAAACATGAAAATGGTGGAAACATTCCTATCATTCTCAAATAAGACTAGTCTACAAACCTAAGATGATTTTCCAAATAAAACACATTAAAACATGAAATAAGACATGGAAAAAATTATAGGTGAGAGTAAAAATCCTCTATAATAAATCCTATTAATTGGATTGTATAGGCTTGTTCATACCAAGGCAAAACCTATAGGGTATATAGATTAGCAAGCATATTAGATAGTCTAACTTCTTAGGAATGGTTCATAAATATTAGACCACCATTCCTATAAAAAAAACATCAAATGGAATATAAATAATTGTATAAGACACCACCAAGAATAATTTTTCTGAAATCTCTCCTACTAACTATACCAAGTACAAACTAGTTGACTGGTTTTGTGTGTTTAAAAGGGTGAAAAAGGAGTAGAATATTTTTAGCCCAATTTTAACACTTATAGAGTAATTAAAGTGTGTAAATGGATATAAATAATATTAATATTCATCTCATGACCTTATCCCAAGTTTCATACTCCCTTGTGGGCTGTATAAGTGCCAAACTCTTCCTTTTTCAAATTAAACTACTCTTTCTTCTAAAGAACCTATCAATTTTTAGTTAGTAATAGTTACTAAAGACTTATTAGGAAACATGGGATGTGAAAAAAACTTTTTTACACCTTCAAACTTCCCAAGGAAGCTGTACAACTCATTTAATGCTCTTTTATGACCCTCAAAATGACTCAAAATGGTATATTGACTAATATGACTAATGGCCAAGGCTAATGTGACATGAAATGACCTATGATATACCTTTTGACATAATATTAGACCCCTAAAAACCTTAAAAAAAATTAAAAATAGGGTTCCCAATTTGATCTATAGGTTCAAATTTGGTTAATAAATTGGTGACTCATAGCGGTAGTATGCCTGCAATACTAAAGATCAATAGCCTTATTAGTCCATTGGGATTTGGGAGTCATCTAAAGTTTGAGATAAATAAGAAGACTTGAAACTTGACAAAAAGCTTTGGTCAAGACAAGACCACCTAGCTACCTCAACCACATAAAATAAAGGACACACACAAAGTAAAGAAAACAACTAACAAGACACACATGTGCTCAAATCACTTAGGAAAATTAGAAAGGAAAAAACAACAACTAACAATTAAGCATACCTCCCTCTTGGGTCAAAGGATAAGTTTGAAACCTTCCTTGATTCATGACATGAAGGATTTAGTGAGACATGTATCCCTTTAACCTTTAGCATTGATGCCTCCATCTTCCTCATGGTCTTTTCTAGCTTCATTGGAATGATGTTCAATGAGAACCAAGTAGATCCATATAGCTTGATTATAGAAATGAACTCTTCTTGCATCCAAATAGTCTCAACCTTAGCATGTAGTTGGACCTTGATGTGCAATTTTAAAAATATAATAGTCCTCTCAGCCTTGCTCTTCTCATTGACATAATGTGCTAGATGTTTTGAAGAACCAAGATTTCCTTCACCATGTTCCCACATACTTAAATGTGGTTTTACCTAAGATGGAGCTCTTGAATATTTTTTAAGTACAACAAGATCTTACTTGACATCATTATTCATGTCTACAACTTCTTATACACTAGCATCATCAAATGGATTCATGACATTAGGTTTTTATCTAGTAGAATGAACCTCATTCTATGTTTAATTAAACACTCAAGATCATGATTATTAGACCCATCAACAGACTTATCATTAGATATGCAATAATTTTGAGAAGAAAAATCTTTAACCAAGTTATTAAATTCCTTTCATATGGCATTAAACTTCTACCATAAATCTTCTTCCTCATGAATTTCATCTTTAAGAGTTATTTCATCCACCTTGGTCTCTTGAGACTCTCTTAGGACTACCACTTCTTGAGGAGTGAATTGAAATTCATACTTGATAGTACACTCCACTTCATGCTTGAAATGGTTATTCAAAAATTCATGATTAAACACAGGGTCTTCTTTAAATACCTCTCTCTTCAAGTCTTGGCCACATTCCTCATGGATACACATTCCCTAACAAATGGAGGCATCAGAGTTTATTTCAAGGACACACATCCCTTCAAATATGGAGGAATTATCTTGTGGATTTTCCTTTTGTTCATAAAGGGAGTCCCTATAGTGATTTATTCCTCATAGTCACTTATGAGATCTTCTTTATCAACCATGAATTGAGTTTGTTCTTCTTCACTTTCTTCTCTCCAAATAGGTTCTTCCTCAAGTAGGGGTGAAGTGTAAGGTTTATGGATAGGATTAGGTGAAGGAGATGGAATATGAGGTGAAGTGGAAGGTTGATGATTTGGAGATGGAGTCTTGGATGAAGGAGAAGGATTATGATTGGATTTGGGAAAGATAAAAACACTATTAAGATCATAGGGAAGTGAGTTATTGGGTTGATTAAAAGGAATAGCATCTACATAAGTAGGATATGCATCTTGCCAATAATATCTTTGTGTATAATCCATAGAATCATCTGATTTCATATGATATGACTCATAGGAGTAATCTTGAGGTTGATAAACATCATGGTATGAATGATAGGGCTCATATTGGGACTAATAGATAGGTGTTTCCTGATAATTTTCTTGGTAACCTTCCTCATAGGGTTGTCCAACAACAAGGTATCCATATGAAGAGGGAAATGAAGGGCTATAGGGCTGCCATAGTTCATAGGATCAATAGCCATTTTGATAGGACTGTTGAGGGGTAAAAAGTGATTTATAGCAAGGTTGATAAGAACATTCATGATATGAGTATTGGCCATAACTATCCATAGCAACCTCATATGTCAAAGGAAAAAAAAATGAACAAAATTTTCAAATAGGTATACTTGGGATGCTTACAACAAGAATATATCTTTTGGAGTCACTATTGGTGTTAGCTTACTTACTTCCAAAAGCTTATTATAGGAAAGATACACCAAAAATCTTCCCACTCTCTTAGACCTTGGTCCCACTAGGCATACCAAAAACTATTGTCACTTGGATTTTCACCATTTGAGGAGATGTCTTAGCTCTCCTCATCAAAGTGGCACAATTGAAGCACCTCTAGGCTGTGGGTGAGCCTAAGAACAAGTTGATTCTCTAGATAAGGCTAGCTCACTTGATGTACCACTTGTAGAACACTACTACACCTATGATTATGAGGGAAAAGGGAGAGAGAAAAATGAAATCAAACTATCCTAAAGGAGGTGATAAAAAAAATAATTTGATGACTTCCAACCAACTACATGTTATAAATGAAAACAAAGGACTAACCAAACATACACTTTTCCAATCTACATCTTCTCACATCAATATTTCATTACAAGGTTATGGATGAATGTTTAGGCTAAGAGGACTATACAAGAGTCCTTGAATGACACTATTAAATATAATAACTAAATAAACCTTGACACTTCCTATAACACTTCACATGAAAGATAAGAAGAAGCTTTCCAACTACAAATAAGTGAGAGAATGAGATAACATGCTAAGGAAACAAGAGTCATCACTAAGCAAGATCAATAATCCAAGTAAAACAAACTATGAATAGTCATGAAAAAGGTAAAAACTATTATTATTATTGATCAAATGGTATGCAAATGAGAAAGGCTTCACAATACTTAGGTGGAGAATAGTTTATAAAGTCTAAAATGGCTAGTTCTTATAGAACTTGAGAGAGAGAGAGAGGAGAAGATCTAAGTCCAAAGGTCACAAGGACATTTTAAAATCTAAGAAAATGATTTATATATACATTATAAGAATATATGAAACGAACCATGTAAGGTTATGAAGCACAAGTGTCACCCCAAGTCATGAAACTCTTGAAATGTGGTGTAGAGGTTCTCATTTTGGCTCAAAAAACTACCTTCATGATTTAGCCCTATTGAACATCCAAAAACTAAATAGGGATATGTATGATGATTGGAATGAGAGGGAAGGCTTTCATATATGCCTCTCCATGTATTTTCTATAGTCTTGGTCATCTATAATCATCTAGGAATGAACCATCACCATCTATAGTCTAAGAAAACTCCTTTTCCACACACCTTGTACACTTGGCTTCCAAAAAGAATCAATTTTACATGAAAATTAATTAAATTTAGTGTATGAAACTTTATAATACCCTAAATGGACTTAGATTCATTAATCACACCTTAAAAATACTCCCACTTGAAGTTTTCACCCTTCTCACCATCATGTTCACTATGCCAGTTTTGATTGGTTAAGATGAAGAAATTGGTAGGAATACTTAGGAGTTTTTCCAAGTCATTAAATAGACATTTTTAGTTATATTAAGTCTCAATTTTCCTTAAAAATTTATTTCATCTCATGAAACCTCCTATAACTTGCAAAATTCACAAAATCATTAGAAATACCTTGTTTTGTACACCATCTATATAGTTTTGAACAACTCAAAAGGATGGTAATGAGCCTAAAATATTATTATACAATTTTAAATCACTTTCATGGTCAAAATAGGCCATTATATTAGATTTACATCTTGATTTACTTCATTAGGTCCTTATCCAAGGGTTTGCAAGGGTTTAGTTCTATTTACCCTCTTAATCTTTGTTCATGCAGGTTGGACGTTGGAGTTTCAAAAAATTCCACAAGAATAATCTTCCTTACCATTTATAACACCTATAAACCTCTTCTATCTCCATAAAAATCATTAAAATATATATGAGCTTCCAAACTTCTTGTATCGAGCTTGTTCTTCCACTTTACATAGGTCTAACGTATCTCTAAGCCCAAAGTGGTTTTCCTTGTGGTTTATAATGAACTCCAAATGATTTAACACATATATTATTATCCCAAAATCATTAAAAAATTTATTATAATTCATATCTAAGGTTAAAAGTGTAAGTGATTTCACATTTGGCCTTAGGCTTAAACCTTGCCTAATAGGTTTGACTGTAACCCCTATAACCTAGACCATCTTATTGGGGTTCCTTCCTTTGTGATATGTTTATATGTTTTACATAGGTATTTTTCACATCCACATACCTATTTTCAAGGTCATATAATTTTTTTACCCACCCTTCTATCTCGTTTTGTCAATACTATAGGGTTTATGCATTAGGGGAGAGCCCTCTATCTCATACAAAATTGAGGGCACTTCCCCTATTTTATCAAACAAAATGAGTTTTTTAAGAGTCCTTAAAAGTTTAAAAATATTATCCATACCAAATTTTATCCTTTTTTTAGGTTATTTGACCCCTCAAATCTTTTAAAACTTAAAATGGACCCCTAAAATGTAGACTGTGTTTTGCATTTCTACCATATGGACTATGTTTTGCATTATATAGTCTTTATCTACATTATTTACATATAATGTGGGTGTCATTACATATTTTATATTAAATTATAATCATGTAATCCATATGGACCCTTTCCAACTCTACATTATTTACACCCCTCCTTGGTTGGTCTAGACTGAGTACCATTTGACTATGATTGTGTTTTGTTCTAGAATAGGGGCCCACCTATAGGTAGTACTATATAATTTTAGGATTTAGACATAATTATTAATACCCACTTAGATATTTATGAAATTAAAATTTATCCATATAGATCATTCAAATCATGTAATCCTTAATAAACATAGTCACTATCTTATTACTATGTCACAGTTAACTGTAGTTGATTGTGTAGGGAACTCTATAGGTGGAACTATATGGTCTAAGCCTTGAAGATAGTGAATAAAACCCTCATTTAAGTTATCCAAATCATTACATAACTTAACTTGTTCCTTATATTCTTGGATTGAGGTTTGTTATCAAATATTTCTAGCCTACTCTTCATGGTGACCCTACAACTAGCTTGCAGGTATACATTTTGTGATGTAAAGAGTCCTATAGGTAGACATGTTTGGGTATATCTTGTGTCATAACTTCTATGGATATCTCTTGTACATGAATATTTTTATTGTAACCATTTTAGAACATATACCATGAACATATTCTTATCCACTATCACCTTGGAAAGAAATGACAATCATTCAAATCCTGTAGATAACATAGAGAAAATTTAGTGTTCAAAAGGCAAATTTAGGTCCTTAAACAACCTCTTTATAACAATCATAATCCTTAAAAAATTTGAAAAGATTTTGTATTATGTATGGGATATAAGGATAGGTCATTTTTATTCCTTAAATCCTTTAGTGCCCCTATTAAAAAATATCCACAAAACCTCAAGGAACTCTATTTTGCACTTTTAAGGACAAGGGGCTTGAACAATGTCATTTAAATCTTAGAAGGTCATCCAAACTCTCATATTACTAATTTTACATTATATAAGGTCTTCCATGATATTTAAACCTATTATAACTCCAAGTAATGATTTAACACATGATTTAACACTCCATATGACTACCTTATACCTATGTAATACCACATGTAGGTGCCCATTTTCAAGGTACAAACAACAAAGTGCAAGTGTGGACAATGTGAATGTTGTGTGACATTTTATAGGTTTTAAAATCTTCTAATTTTTTTTTAATAGACTCATCTAATTTTAAAGGACATTTTTTTATCTCAAATTATCATTTTAAATACGCTTGGTTTCCATGAAGGCACCTGTAGGTACAAATTCTGAGTTGTATGCAAGCAGACAGTGAGTTCAAGAAGGCAGTGAGAAATACATGCATATTTATGATCAAATATAGGTCTTAAAAAGGAAAAAATGGTATATGATGATACCAAATATCTTGATTTAATATTACACACCTCACTTCAATGTTTAAAACCTTCTAAGCACCTGTAAGTGTGTGTCCATGGCTGAATATATGTAAATGTTGCACATGACTATAACAATCCTTATTTTTGCACCATATGGAAGCTCAATAACTTGTCTATGTCTCAAAGAGATGTATCAACATTTTAAAACTCTCTATGACTTCATTTACATTATTTTGAACCTTGTATATCTCACTTGGATGACTGTGTATGGTAGTTGTTGACCAAATTGGGGCACCTATAGGTAAAAAATTGACTTTAAAGGTCTATATGGGGTTTAATATTTTGTCACAAGATGTTATATAGGCTAATTTATGTCATTTAATGTTATACTAGCCTTGGTACTTAGTTATTTTAGTCCCTTTAGTCATTTTGATGTCAAAAAAGGTGCATTTAATGACTTGTATAGATTTATTTAGAAGTGTGAAGGCTCCAAAATGTTATGTCATGTCCCATGTGTCCTTAGGGGTCTTAAACAACTTAAACCAACTAAAAAGTGGTAGGTTCCTTAGAAAAAGGGTAGTTTCCTTGAGGAAAAAAGAAGTTTGGCACTTATACAGATCTTTGGGAAGTGTGCCACATGGGAAAGTATTACATAATTCCTCTTTAGTTTCCCCATGCTTAGTTACATATTTTAAATCATCTGAAAGTGCCATTTTGGGTCCAAAATAGTTCTACTCCTTTTTCACCCTTCTTAGAAAGCAAAATTGACCTACAGGTTTATACTTGGTATGGTCATCATAAGAGGTTTGAGGGAAAATGATCTTGGGGGTGTATTATAAACTTAGTCAGCTTCCATTTTATGTTTGGTTGTAGATGAATTGTGATCTAAGTTTTATGAACCATTCCTAAGAAGTTGACCTTTCAAATCTACCTACTAATCTGTACACCCTATAGGTTTTGCTCTTCTTTGGGAGATTCCATATAACTAGGCTATTGATATTAATTATAGAGTATGTTTAATATCTCATATAATTTTTTACATGCTCATTTTAAAGTTTTAAGTTTATTTTATGGGAAAAACATCTCAAATTTGTAGACTAGTCTTATGTGGGATGACAGGCTTATTTTCACCATTTTCAGATCTTCATGATTTGAAAATGTCTTTAGAATGTTATGATATGTCCTTCAAAATGTATTCAATATCTTATTTTCCCCTTCCTCATATAATTTCATCCTCCAAAGCAACATTTCATGAAATTCACTCTTATACACACTTGCACACAGTCTACCTATATACCTTTCAAGGTGCCTATAGGAGTTTTCAATAATTTAAATGTGATACATAAGATTTAATCAATTTATTCAGACCATGATCTATTTTTTGGGCCTTTCAGAGAGCATGGATGTTAGTCATGAGGTCAAGACAATGCTTGTTATCCACCACATCTTCATAATTACACAATTAGCCATTAATGTGCATCTACAGGTATCATCATGAGGAATATCATGTTAGAAATAAGCTAATCAAGGTATTTGAAAATTAAAGGAGTCCATTGGAAAGTTTTGATAATAATTTAAGATCATAAGAGGTCTTAAAACATTCTCATTTCCCAAACTTAGACTTACTACCTATGTTGAAAATGCCTACCTATAGGTGGCCTGGTCAGAGAATCTAAAGAGCCATTTAAGAGAGGTTGTACATGAGTTGAAGACATAATTAAATTATTGATATGATTATAAGAGTATGGTGTATATTTTGAGATGATTTATTGAAAAATTTTAGTGAGGAACCATGATTATAAGGTGACTATGTTTTTCAGGCCATAAGTCCCTAAAAAGGCAAAATATGGGTCCAAAGGGTTCTTGTAGGGTCCCTATAACATGTTTGATTTTTTTTTATAGATAATTAAAATGGGTGAAATTTTTAGACCATATCATAGAGAGGATCCATTCCAAGTTTTAAAGGTAGAAATAAAATGGATTTTGGTCTCTTAGAGACCCAAAATTAACAAATTATGACTAAATTCCTTCTGTGATGTCTACAAGACTGAGTCCTAAAGAGACCTATGTTCACCTAAAGTTGAAAATTAGGAATTTATAACACATTAATATGATTAAAAATGAATAAAGTGGCATTTAAGACCTATGGGATCATCAAAAGAGAGGGATATACTATTGCTTTTCTTCCCATGTACACTTCTAGTCCATATAGGTGACCTAAATGCACACCTACAACTAGTCAACAAGACAGTGACCTAAACATGATGCCTTAGTGATGTTTAAAAAATACAAGGTGAGTGAATGTGCAATAAATTTTTTTTTGAATTCAATTATTTAGGGAGAGTCTTTAATCATCATCACCAAGTTCAAGTAGATAAAAAACACCTATAGGTTGGGTCTAACAGGGTAAAATACCTCATTCCAACTAGTGATCCAATTTTGAGGCTCAAAATTAGTGTTTTAAAACAAGCGAGGAAGTGGAAGTTCAAAAATTATTATTTTTTTACAAAAAGGGGTTTAATTTAGTTTCTTAAACATCATTAAGGAGCTCAATTTAAGCCTAATAAACACCCACAATAGGGTGTCCCAGTCAACAGGAAGTTGAGACTTAGTTTTGAAGATAAAAAGTGCATAAGTAGCGTTAAAGAGAGTTTTTACTTGATTAAATAAAATGTGATCACCTAAATAAAAGTAATGGTGACATAATAAGCTCAAAACATGATGAAAATCACCTACATAGACCTCTTAGACCCTCTATATGCATCTATAGTCAACAATGTTTGATTGTATGAATAGTGAGCATGAAGGAGTTTGTCTAGGTGTTGATAAAGTATGAGGATGAATAAAATAAGAATAAAATAGTGCCAAATTACCATAAGATAAATAATATAAGTTTTTTTTACTTTTTTATCAAGCCTAAAGCATGCAAACATGTACCTATAATGGTCCTTCCCAAGTAAGAACATAGTCAGTTGAATGGTGGTAGTATAGTGAGTAAGGGTTGCCACTTTTGAGGTTGGAAATGATTGATAAATCACATGATAAAATTATTGATATATCATTAGAGGATATTTTTATGACCTTATATCATTTTAATAAACTTTAGAGATGTCAAGTACACCTATAGGTAGGAATCATTAGATAGAATACAGTCCAAAGTGACACCCAATTTTGATTGAATAGAGTATATAAAGGGGTATATAGGGATTTTAATGGCGAATAAAACATGTAAACCCATTAATAATAATAAAAATGGTTCAGTGACACTCCCATAATATAGATATAATAGATAAAGAGCTTTAAACTAACAAAACATAGTCTACTCTTAAATTTCCTGCATATAGTCCATTTTGTAAGTTTGTCTTGAGGTTTTGTTGAAGTTAGAGAGTCTAGGATTAAGACCAAGGGATATAATTTGGTAATAATAATTTATGATACATTATAAATAACATCCAATATCTATTTTATCTAGGAGGATGTGGGAAGTACCCTCTATTTTGTCTCAAATAGAGGGCACTTCCCTAGGTGCATTAGTTGATAGTTTGAAGGAGTGGAGGCAAAGAGACTAACTAGATGATGTTTGAACCTTGAGAGAGGATGTAAGATGTTGTTAAAAATATATTGAAACATTAATAACCAAAAAATAAATGTTGGATTTCAAATTAATATCCCAAACCCTTAGACTTGTAAGCAAACCTACTAGGCATGGTTAGGCCTAAAGGTCCAAATGAGAAGGCATTGTCACTTCCACCCTGAGATGAGATTTATATACTTTTTAATCATTTGTATGGGATGATTAAAGGCGTGTTTAATATTTTTTTATTATGGAAACAACCAATAACCCATTTTTTACCTCAAAGACAAATCAGACATACTACACATGCTAGGCCTAGAAGCCAAATGGGAACCCAAATTCATTTACAGCTTATAGTGAGCATTAAAACCTATTATAACATGTTTTTGGGACTATATAAGAGGCGTTAAATATATTTTTAAGAAAGATAAGTCATAAGGAAGCTAATTTTGGCTTAAAATCAAATCAGACCTATAAGAAAACAAGCTTGATAGGTTAGATTCAAATTCTCATATCTTCCTAGAGGATTTGCATGGGATCCAAAGGAGTTTGAGGAAGTTAGTAAGGTCCTTGAACATAAAATTAGTGAATTTTTTTCAAGTTTAATGTGAAACCTATATGAACAAAGATTAAAAATCAAAACTATCAAAAACCCTTGAAAACCCTAATTATTGACCCGATGGAGGAAATGGATTTGGATAGCTAATCAAATGGAATAGTTTACTCATTAAAAATATTGTAAATTGAATAGGACACCCTCAATATACTTCCCACCAGGATGTGTTTTACGTACTTGTATGAATAGGGCATTTTTTTATCATTTTTAATGTTATGTAGGTTCTAGAAGAAGTCTAAAGATGAAACTAAATTTAAGAGGAATATTTAGACTTGTGATAACTCCACATGTTCATTTAATGCCTTATAAAATCTTATAAGGGTGAAAAAAATAGCCTTCATCTTAGTTAGTCAAAACTAGCATAGTGGACAAGCTGGTGAGAAGAGTGGAAAAATTCAAGTGAAGTGATTTTAAGGTATCCTAATGATTCCAAGGACATGTAGGGTCTTTAAACTTGTCATATACTTACATGGATTTTAGTGATACATTTATGCTAATTTTGAGGCCAAGTGTGCAAGGTGCATGAAGGAAGAGTTTTTTAGACTATAGATGATGATAGCTCCTTTCCAAGTGATTCTAGAGGACCAAGATTGAAACCAATACATGTAAAGGCATGTATAAAATCCTCAAAATTCATTATAATCATTGGACCTACTCCTAATAATTTATTAGGTGTTGAAATAGGGCTAATCATGAATGTAGTTTTTTTGAGCCAAGACAAGGAGTTTTATGCCACTCTTCATGAATTTTATGCCTTGAATTGATACTTGTACTTCATAAAATTGAATGGTTCATCCCATATAATATTATCATGAAAAATTAACTACTTATCTTAGCTTTCCAAGTGTCTTTGTGACCCTTGGACTTATCTCGTTTCATCTTTCTCTCAAGTTCTATAAGAACTAGCCATTTTGGCCATTGTAATCTATGATCCACCTGAGTATGGTGACTCCCTACTCATTTTTATATCTTTCGATCAATAATTATACTAATTTTTACCTCTTTCATGACTTTTATTAGTGTATTAATTTGGAATGTTTGATTTTTATAAGTGATAACTCTTGTTTCCTTATCATGATTGTTTCATTATATCATCTATTTACAGTTGTAAAACTTATTCTTGAAGGGCATGCGAAGTGTTATAATAAATGTCAAGGACTAAGTGAGTTATTCTATTAATTAGTGCCTTAATAGGCATTTTGTCTAGTCCTCATATCTTTTCACAATCATCCATAACCTCACAATGTAACATAGATGTGAGAAATGAATATTGGAGAAATGTATGATCATTTTGTCCCTTAATTTCAAGTGTAACATGCATATGGTTGGAAGTCATAAATATATTTCATGTATCACCTCCCTTAGGAAAGTTTGTTTTTAATTATCTCTATCCCTTTTTACCCTCCAAATTTGGTTATAGTTATGATCCAAAGTTGTACATCAAGGGAGCTAGCCCTATCTAGAGATTCACTTCATTCCTTAGGCTACCCACAAGCCTAGAGGTGTTTCTATTATGTGACTTGGATGAGGAGAGATTTTCCATCTCTTCAAAGGGTGTAAATCTGAGTGACAACATTAGTCATATAGAAAATTGACTGTATGATATTTATGACTGCAATATCATGAGATGTTGCTTTGAATAATGAGATATAAGAGGTAAAGAGTTAAGAGGACATTGAAAAAATGGTAATGAACTCATGTACACCCTTTAAAACCATTATCAAAGCATGAAAATTTGAAAATGGTGGAAACATGTCTATTATTCTCAAATAAAACCAATCTACAAACCTAAGATAATTTTCCCATCAGAACACTTTATAACATGAAACCAAGCATGGAAAAAATTAGAGGGGAGATTCAAAATCCTATGAAATAAATCCTAATAGATAATTGTATAGACTTGCTCAAACCAAGGCAAAACCTATAGGGTACATAGATTAGAAAGCATATTAGATAGTCTAACTTCTTAAGAATGGTTTATAAATCTCAGACCACCAATCCTCTATAACCAAACATCAAATGGAACCGATTAAGTGTAGAATACACCCTCTTAAGAATTTTTTTTTTGAAACCTCTCCTACTAATCATATCAAGTACAAACCTGTTGACTAGTTTGTGTGTTTACAAGCGTAAAAAAGGAACAAAATGGTTTTATCCCAATTTTGAAACTTATAGAGTACTTCAACCATGTAAATGTATTTGAGGAAGTTTAAGAGTCATCTCATGACCTTATCCCATGTGTCAAACTCCCTTATGGGTTGCATAAGTGCCAAACTCTTCCCTTTTCAAATGAAACTACTCTTTGTTCTGAATAACCTATCAATTTTTAGTTAGTAATAGTTACTAAATACTTCTTAGGATACATGGGATGTCACATCACCTTTTTTACACCTTCACACTTCCCAAGGATGCCTTACAACTCATTTAATGCTCTTTTATGACCCTCAAAATGATATATTGACTAATATAACTAATGACCAAGGCTAATGTGACATGAAATGACATAAAATAACCTATGATATAATTTTTGACATAATATTAGACCCATAAAATACATAAAAAACAAGTTTTGACCTATAGGAGTCCTAATTTGACCTAGAAGGTCAAATCTAGTCAACAAATTGGTGACTCATAGGGGTAGTATGCCTTCTATACTAAAGATCAATAGCCTTATCAGTCCATTAGGCTTAAGGAGTCATCTGAAGTCTAAGACATATAATAAGACCTAACACTTGCCAAAAATCTTTGATCAAGACAACACCACTTGACTACCTCAACCACACAAAACAAAAGACACACCCAAAATAAAGAAAACACACTAATAAGACACACATGTGAAAAAAATACTTAGGAAAATTAGAAAGAAAATAATTATGTAAAACTAAAAATTAAGCATACCTCCTTCCTGAGTTAAAGGGGAAGTTTTAAACCTTCCTTGCTTCATGACATGAAGAATTTAGTGAGATATGTAGCCCTTTGACTTTTATCATTGATGCCTCCATCTTCTTCATGGTGTTTTCCAACTTTATTGGCATGATGTTCAATGAGAACCAAATAGCTCCATATAGGTTGATTATATAAATGAAATATTCTTGCATCTAAATAGTCTCAACCTTCTCATGTACTTGGCCTTTGATGTGTAAGTTTGAAAATATGACAGTCCTCTCAACCTTTCTCTCCTCCTTGACATAATGTGCTTGATGTTTTGAAGCAATAAGCTTTCCTTCAACATGTTACCACATCCTTGATATGGTTTTACCTCAGATGGATCTCTTGACTATATGTTAGGTACAACAAGAGCTGCCTTGACATCATTATCCATGTCTACAACTTATTATACACTAGCATCATCAAATAGATTCATGACAATAAGTTCTTAAGAAAAAAAATGACCCTAATATTTATGTTTGATTTAACACTCAAGATCATGTTTATTAGACCCATCAGTAGACTTGTCATTAGATATTCAATATTTTGGAGAAGAAAAATATTTACCTAACTTATCAAATTCCTTGCATATGGCATTAAACTTTTGCCATAAATCTTCTTCCTCATGAATGTCATCTTCAAGAGCTATTTAATTTACCTTGGTGTCATGACACTCTCTTAGGCCTTCTAATTCTTAAGGAGTGACTTGACCTTCATCCTTGATAGTACACTCCACTTTGTGCTTGAGATGTCCATTCACAACTTCATGATCAGACATGGGGTCTTCTTCAAATACCTCTCTCTTCAAGTTTTGGCCACATTCCTCATGGATACACATTCCCTAAAAAATGGAAGCATTAGAATCTACTTCATGGACACACATCCATTCAAATATGGAGACATTAACTTGTGGATTGTCCTTTTGTTTACCAAGGGGAGTCCCTATGGTGATTTCTTCCTCATAGTAACTCATGAGATATTCTTGATCAACCATGAATTGAGTTTTCTCTTCTTCACTTGCCTCTTTCTAGATAGGTTCTTCCTCAAGTAGGGGTGAAGTGTAAGGTTGATGGATAGGCTTAGGTGAAAGAGATGGAATATGAGGTGAAGTGTAAGGTTGATGAGTTGGAGATGGAGTGTGGGATGAAGGAGAAAGTTTATGAGTGGATTATGGAAAGAGAAAATCATTAGTAAAATCATAGGGAAGTGAATTCTTGGGTTGATTAGAAGGACTATCATCTACATAAGTATGAGTTACATCTTGATAAAAATATTTTTGTGTATAATCCATGACATCATCTGATTTTATATGATAAGACTCATATGAGTAATCTTGAGGCTGATAGGCATCATGATATGAATGACAGGGCTCATTTTGGGACTGATAAATAGATGTTTCTTGGTAACCTTCCTCATAGGGTTGTCCAAAAACAATGTATCCATATGGAAAGGAAAATGAAGGGATATAGGGCTGCCATGTCTTATAGGATTGATAACCATTTTGATAGGACTGTTGAAGGGTAAAAAGTGATTTATAACAAGGTTGATAAGAAGGTTCATGATAGGAGTATTGGCCATAGCTATCCATATCAACCTCATATGTCAAAGGAAACACACAAATGGATCAAAATTTTCAAATAGATATACGTGGGCTACTTATGACCAAAATTTATCATTTATATTTACCATTGGTGTTAGCTTGCTTCCTTCCAAAAGCTAATTAGAGGAAAGACACACCAATAATATTCCCACTCTTTTGGACCTTGGCTCCATTGGGCATGCCAAAAACTATTGTCACTTGGATTCTCACCCTTTGAGGATATGTCTTAGCTCTCCTAATCCAATTGGCATGATTTGAAAACCTCTAGTCTATGGTGAGCCTAAGAATGAGATGAATCTCTAGATAGGGCTAGCTCCCTTGATGTACTACTTGTGGAACACTACTATACCTATGATTATGAGGGAAAAGGGAGAGATAAAACTAAAAGAAAAATATCCTAAATGAGGTGATACACCAAATAATTTGATGACTTATAACCATCTACATGTTACACATAAGAACAAAGGACTAACCAAATATACACTTTTCCAATCTGCATCTTCTCACATCAATATTTCATTATGAGGTTATGGATGAATGTTTAGTCTAAGATGAATATATAATAGGCCTTGAATGGCATTAGAGAATAAAATAACTCACTCAACATTGACACTTCCTATAACACTTCACATGACCTATAAGAAGAAGCTTTCTAACTACAAATAGGTGAGAGAATGAGACAACATGCTAAGGAAACAAGAGTCATCACTAAGCAAGATCAATCATCCAAGTAAAACAAAATATGAAAATTCATGGAAGAGGTAAAAATAAATAGTATTATTTATCAAATGGTATGGAAATGAGTAGGGATTTTCCATATTCAACTAGAGCATAATTTATAAAGGCCAAAATGGTTAGTTTTTATAGAACTTAAGAGAGAGAGAGGAGAAGAGATAAGTCCAAAGGTCACAAGGAAATTTGTAAAGCTAAGAAAAAGAGTTACATGTGCATGATAGGAAGATGTGAAGTGAACCATGTAGGGTCAAGAAGCACAAGTATTACCCCAAGTCATGAAACTCTTGAAATGTGGCATAAAAGTTCTCATTCTGGCTCAAAAAACTACTTTCATGATTTAGCCCTATTGAACATATAAAAAATAATTTTAGATAGTTTGGATGATTTAAATGAGAGATAAGGATTTTATACATTTCTCTTCATGAATTAGATGTAGTCTTGGTCATCTATAATCATCTAGGAATGAGTTATCACCATCTGTAGTCTAAGAAAAATCCTTTTCCACACACCTTGCACACTTGTCTTCCAAAAAGCATCAAGTTTCCATGAAAATTCATAAAATGGAGTGTATGACACTTTTAGATACCATATATGTCCTTATAGGTATCAATCACACCTTAAAAAGACTCCCACTTGAAGTTTTCACCCTTTTCACCATCATATTCACTATGTCAGTTTTGATTGGCTGAGATGAAGTAGCTAGTAAGAACATTTAGGAGTTTTTAAAAGTAATTTAATATACATGGGGAGTTATATTAAGTCTCAATATTCCTTCAAAATTTTATTTCATCTCTTGAAACATCATAGAACCTACATAATGCATAAAATAGTCAAAAATACCCTATTTTTTACCCCATCCATACAATTTTGTACAACTCAAAAGGATGGGAAGGAACCTAAAAGAGTCCTCTTCAATTTTAAATCACTTTCATGGTCAAAATATGGAATCATATTAGCTTTCAATCTCTATTTCCTTCATTGTGTCCTTCATCCAAGGGTTTGCAAGGGTTTAGCTATGTTTACCCTCTTAAGCTTTGTGCATGCAGGTTGGACATTGGAGTTTCAAAAAAATTCCACAATAATGATCTATAGTACCCCTGATAACACCTATAAACCTATTTTATCTCCATGTAAATAATTAAAAGAGATATGATCTTTTAAACTTCTCCTATCAAACTTGTTCTTCCACTTTGCATAGGTCTAATATATCTCTGAGTGTAAAATGCATTTCCTTGTGGTTTATTATGAAATAAAAAATATTTAAAACATATTTTATGAGAATAAAATAATTACCAAATTTATTTTAATGAATATCCAAGGCTATAAGTGTAAGTGACTTCCCATTTGGCCTGAGGCTTAAACCTTGACTAATAGGTCTAACTATAACCCCTGCAACCCAGACCATCTTGTTGGGGTTCCTTCCTCTGTGAGATGTTTATATGTTTTACCTAAGTATTTTTCAACTCCAAATACATATTTTAAAGGTCCTATCAACTTTTGACCCACCCTTCTATCTCCTTTTGTCAAGACTACAGGGTTTATGCATGAGGGGAGTGCCCTCTATTTGAGACAAAATAGAGGGAACTTCCCCTATTTTATCAAAAAAATGAGTGTTGGAGGAGTACATCTAAGTTAAAAATATGTTTCACACCAAATTTTATCCTTTTTTAAGGTCACTTGACCCCTCAAATGTAATATCCCCAACCAATAGGGACTATAAAAAGGCAAAAGCTCTGATACCACTGTAATATCCCCAACCAATAGGGACTATCAAAAGACAAAAGCTCTGATACCACTATAATATCCCCTATTTCCCTTGAATTTTGAAACTAAATATTATTTAATTACTTATCTTTATTCATGCAAAATATCTCCAAATAGATAAATAAATCATAGTATAATCTCTTATTTATTTGCTCAGATGATTACAATAGATGTCCTCTATCATGCATATAAAAGAATATTCAAATACGGTCTTAATAACCTGAGTATTCTGAAAACTGGGAATAAAACCTAAATTTGGTAAGTCTCAGCCTACTGTGTCAAAAACATAGTCACTGACGTCAGTTATACTACCACCGTCAGTTTCTTGGTGTCATTATCCTGTCGACGTCGATGAGAGGGTCAACTGATGTTAGTTGTTGTCAGTCTCTGCCTACCGATGTTGGTCTCTGCACTTTCTGCTGAAGCATACAAATTTGCACGGATCTATACAGACTTCATATGGCCACCAATGTAGCACAACCTATTTGCTGGACCCCTGATCTCGAGATATATGGCTCTAATACAGAAGATCTTTATCTATGCAATATCTGAATCAAAACCCTGAATCAAAAACCTAATAAAATAAATCCCTGTAAATACCTGTGATAACTTCTATGTGAAGTTATCTCTCAACCTGGCAATAGATTAGCTGATATCTCACAGCCTCTGAATCACACACACTGAAGAGGGCATGTTTTTCAATGCAGATAGAATATTGGAACCCTTGGCTCAGTCTTCTCAAGAAAATCCTTATCAAAATTTATCTTCAAACAATAATCCATAATCCCATAATTTTCCTCCCTCCAATAAGAAACCCTTATATCCTCCAAAAAGGTGTGCTTGCCCTAATTAGGGTTTCATAATTAAAAATAGGCCAAATAATTAATATTTGATTAAATCAATCAAATATTAATATCTCCCTCAATACATGTCAGATCCTTGAACCGTCTTAAGCTGGTGAACTAGGGAGTGATTCTGCACATGACCATACCAAAATAAGGGTGCTCTACTGCATGTCAAATATCCCTAAATAATAGGAGCTCAGGCAAACGTATCTAAAAGAGCCCAAACAAAAGCCAACTATAGAAATTCTACTAATTGAAGCCAAGCCAAGCTCCATCAAGACCCTCTATCCATCCTCTCAGCCTACGAGGGTTGCATAATAGGCTAACCATCAACTCTGAGTGATGTCACCTAAAAAGGGGACATGACAATCCACCCCTCCTGAAATTGCTTGTCCCCAAGCAATCATGGAACAACAAACCAATCAATCCACCTGGATCCCAAATGTAGTCATGATCTATACTGATGATAATCAACATAAGCTCTTGCAATATCCTTTGAAATATAACCAAGAGGAATCCACAATCAAACTGGCGAATGCAAGTCAACCAATCTCTAAAATCACAACTGCCCTGGATGTGTCAATACTACAGGCTGTGTAACTTGCAACTACCAATTCCATCTACAAAAGATGGTGCCAATCCATCCAATAATGGATGGTAAGAAACTGGAGCCGATCTATACCTATGTGAAATCAAATCTTCGATCTCTGAGTCAGAAGAATAATGAGCATATCCCACCATATAATGCTGGTAAGAACCCCCAAACTCTACTACTGACTCACCATCGCTGAACTGAGAATCAGTAGATGGCTCCAATCACTAACTCCAAATGGCTATAGGCTAGATAGGATCTTGTGCAACCCGCTCAACAAACCCCACCTCAAAATCCCTTTGAGGTAGCATAGTAGAAAGGATCACTATAATCTTCCCACCCAATCTGCTAATAACACTAGTACCTTGGATGAGAACTCCTTCTTTCACTTTATGCAAGTCCAAATGAACACCTGCACTATCTAGCAAATACTCCATGAATGATTCAGTGCAGTAAAAATTATACGCGGAAGCATCAACATACTCCCCCACACACCACAACTGATCCCTCTGTAAAGGTGGCACAACCAACTATACCACACTATCATCTGTGTGAGAAGAATCAATCTGGAGACTCAACTCCACTGGTATCCCAAACTCATCAAGACCAGGTAATCTAAAATATTGAACATGTGTGTCGGCCCCAACAACATGCTCCTCAGCAACAATTTCAAGAATGTACTCACCACCAACCACCTCAATATACAAATGAACTGGGTCTGGGCCTGGTGAAGACCGTAAATGCTCTAACTCCATGGTTACCTCAGCAAAATAAAATTGTGACTCCTCATAAGCCAACTGTGTACTCTCAAGAATCTTAGAAGTCACCTTAAGTTGTTGAGTAAGCTCACTTACCTTATCTTCTTGGACCAATAATGCATCATATGCTATGCTGCCCCACTCCATAAGATAATCTCTGTCGGCTACCAACTGCATATAATCCTATTTGAGAATCTGGATAGCCTCCCATAAAGAGTGGATCTCTGTCAAGGACAAATAACTGCCTCCCCACTTAATGCTAGTAGGAGAACCCCATCCATAAACTACTAACAACTGACGAGCAACATCAAAATGCTTGTAAGCGATAACAATGTCTCACTCACTAACTCTCAGCTGACTAGACACATGATGGCGCTGGCTAGATTGTCTCCTACAATCCTCCTCTGATGCACAGTCCAAAAGAGTAGACTCAAAATCACTGATCTCTAGAGTACTACCATCCATACTCTGTGAATCAACTCCAAAGCTCATATCAACACATAGAGTATCAAAAATTGTAGCATCAGTGTCAAACTCCTCCATATCGAAAGAAACTACCAGTGAAACTAAGTCCTCAAAATTGTCCACTGCATTCTCCCAGGTGTCATCTACAATAATCAGATCCTGGGACTTTTCTACAATCTCTAAATATAGAGTGTGAATGCTGGACATGCTCATATCATCATCAACATGTGACCTATCTGTAAAATAAAGTTGAGTCCCTACCACATGCACTAACTCCTAATCTAAACTCATCTCAAGACCATCAATACTCAGTGTACTAACATCTGAGTACACCTCCACACTCTGAATGCAAGCATCAGACTCATCCTCATCTAACTCCAAAGAAGCTGCTGCTGAAACTATCACATCATCACAATCTCTAGCTACCGCATCCTCTACAACTAACTGAGAGTCCAAATCCTCATGACATAGGTCATCCACATGCCTCTCAGAATCCTGGAGAGCCAACTGAGTACACACCAAGGAATTCTGGGTATCCTCCAGCTCATGAGAAAACCGGTCAACCTCCTCTTCCTTCTTGTTTTGTGATGTGGACCCTTTAACAATAGATGCAATACTCCGTGTTAATTTGTCTTCGAATGTAGGGTCTGAAAGTAATTCATTCATCCTCTTCAAACTTTGTTTCAACTTCTTCATATCCTTGTCCCACTATTTCTGAGTACTAGAAGTACCCATGATTAACTCACCAATTCAATGTCCAATCTACCCAACAAGATGGCAGAATTTAGCTCTGATACCATTGTAATATCCCCAACCAATAGGGACTATAGAAAGGCAAAAGCTCTGATACCACTATAATATCCCCAACCAATAGGGACTATAGAAAGGCAAAAGCTCTGATACCACTGTAATATCCCCTGTTTCCCTTGAATTCTAAAACTAAATATTATTGAATTGCTTATCTTTATTCATGCAAAATATCTCCAAATAGATAAATAAATCATAGTATAATCTCTTATTTATTCACTCAGATGATTACAATAGATGTCCTCTATCATGCATATAAAAGAATATTCAAATACGGTCTTACTAACCTAAGTATTCCGCAAACTAGGAATAAAACCTAAATCTGGTACGTCTCGGCCTGCTGTGTCAAAAACAAAGTCACCGACATTGGTTATACTATCGCCATCGGTTTCTTGGTGTGATTATCCTGCTAATGTTGGTGAGAGGGTTAGTTGATGTCGGTCGCTATCGGTCTCTGCCTACCAATGCTAGTCTCTATAATTTCTACTGAAGCGTACAGATTTGCATGGATCTGTATAGACTTTGTACGACTGCTCATGTAGCATAACCTATTTGCTGGACCCCTGATCTCAAGATATATGGCTCTAATACAGAAGATCTTTATCTGTGCAATATCTGAATCAAAACCCTGAATCAAAAACCTAATAAAATAAATCCCTATAAATACCTGTGATAACTTCTATGTGAAGTTATCTCTCAACCTGGCAATAGATTAGCTGATATCTCACAGCCTCTGAATTGCACACACTAAAGAGGGCACGTTATTCAATGCAGATAGAATGTTGGAACCCTTGGCTCAGTCTTCTCAAGAAAATCCTTAGCAAAATTTGTCTTCAAACAATAATCCATAATCCCATAATTTTCCTCCCTCCAATAAGAAACCCTTATATCCTCCAAAAAGGTGTGCTTGCCCTAATTAGGGTTTCATAATTAAGAATTAGGGTTTCATAATTAAACATAGGCCAAATAATTAATATTTGATTAAATCAATCAAATATTAATATCTCCCTCAATACATGTTAGATCCTCAAACCATCTGAAGCTGGTGAACCAGGGAGTGATTCTGCACATGACCATACCAAAATAAGGGTGCTCTACTACATGTCAATTATCCCTAAATAATAGGAGCTCAGGCAAACGTATTCGAAAGAGCCCGAACGAAAGCCAACTGTAGAAATTATACTAATTAAAGCCAAGCCAAGCTCCATCAAGACCCTCTATCCATCCTCTCAGCCTACGAGGGTCGCATAATAGGCTAACCATCAACTCTGAGCGATGTCACCTAAAAAGGGGACATGACATCAAATCTTCTAAAACGTAAAACAAACCCCTAAAAGGTAGAATGTGTTTTGAATTTCTACCATATGGACTATGTTTTGCATTATATAGTCTTTATCTACATTATTTTCATTTCATGAGTGTGTCCTTACATATTTTAGAGTCCATTATAATCATTTGATCCATATGGACCCTTTCCAACTCTACATTGTTTACACCTCTCCTTGGTTGGCCTAAACTGAGCACCATTTGACTGTGACTGTGTTTTGTTCTAGAATAAGGGGCCACATGTAGGTAGTCTTATATAGTTTTAGGATTTATAAATCATGAATAAGACCCTTTATATCTTTATGACATTAAAATTTATCCATATATATCATTAAAATCATGTAATCCTCAAGAAACATAATCAGTGTCTTACTGTTATGTCACAATCAACTGTAGTTGACTATGTAGGGAGTCTTATAGGTGAAAATATATGGTATAGGACTTGAAGATAGTGAATAAAAATATCATTAAATATCTAAAAACCATGTATTAAATACACTTATTCCTTATATTATTTTATTATGTTTTATTATCATATCTTTCTAGCTTACTCTTCATGGTGACCCTATAATCAGCCTACAGATGCACATTTTGTGATACAAAGAGACCTATAGGTAGACATGTGGCGGTATATCTTGTGTCCTAAATTATATGGATAGACCTTAAACATTATTAGGTTTATTTTTACCATTATAGACCATATACCATGAACATATTCTTATCCACTATCACCTTAGAAAGCAATGACCCTCAATCATTCAAATCCTATAGATAACAATGAAGAAATTTAGTGTTTAAAAGGCAACTTTGGGTCCTTCAACAACCTATTTATACCAATCATCAGCCTTTAAAACTTTTCAAAGCTTTTTTAGTATGTAGGGGATATAAGGCTAGGTCATTTTGATGTCTTAAATCCTTTATAACCCCTATTACAAAATATTAACAAAACCTCAAGGAACTCTATTTTTCACTATTAGGGACAAGGGGATTGAACACTATCATTTGAATCCTAGAAGGTGATCCAAACTCTCATATTTCCAATTTGACATTCCAAAATGTATAATATTATCTTTAAACCTATTATAACTCTAATTAAGGATTCACCACATGCCTTAACACTCCATATGAGTACCTTAGACCTCTGTAATACCACTTGTAGTGGCTATTTTCAAGGTACAGGCAACAAAGTGCAAGTGTGGACAATGTGAATGTTGTGTGACCTTTTATAACTTTTAAAATATTATAAAAAATTTAAAATAGACTCCTTTAATTTTAAGTGACCCTACTTATCTCAAATGATCATTTTCAACATGCTTGGTTTCTAAGAAGGCACCTGTAGGTACAAATTCTAAGTTGTATGCAGACATATTGTGAGTTTAGGTAGGTAGTGAGTAAGACATGAATATTTATGATAAAATATAGGTATTGAAAAGGACCAAATGTTATATTATGATACCAAATATATTTATCTAATATTCCACACCTCACTTCAATGTTTGAAACCTTCCAAGCACCTATAAGTGTGTGTTCATGGCTGACTATGTGTAAATGTTGCACATGATTAAAAAAATCATTATTTTTACACCATATGAAAGATAAATAAATTTTATGTGTATAAAATATATTTATAAACATTTTAAAACTCTTTATTACTCCATTTACATGATTTGTAACCTTGAATAACTCACCTGGATGATTGTGTATGGTAGTCATATAACAAACTGATTGTATGATAGTTATGACTACCAGATCATGGGATTTTGATTTAAATAATGATATTTAAGAGGTAAAAAGTTAAGATGAAATTTAAAAAATAGTAATGAACTCATCTCCACCCTATGAAACAATTATCAAAGCATGAAAATATGAAAATGGTGGAAACATGCCTATCATTCTCAAATAAGACTAGTCTACAAACTCGAGATGATTTTACCATAAAAACACCTTATAACATGAAACCAAGCATGGAAAACATTATATGGGAGAGTAAAAATCCTCTATAATCAATCCCAATAGCTATATTATATGGACTTGCTCAAACCAAGGCAAAACCTATAGGGTACACAAATTAACAAGTAAATTAGATAGTCTAACTTCTTAGGAATGGTTCATAAAGCTCAAACCACCATTAATATACAACCAAACATCAAATTGAATATTATTGATTGTAGAAGATACTTGAAAATATTTTTTTCTAAAACCTCCTTGCTGACTGTACCAAGTACAAACCTATTGACTAGGTTTGTGTGTCTAGGAGGGGTGAAAAAGGAGTATAATGGTTTTACCCCAATTTTGACACTTATAGAGTACTTAAAGAATGTAAATGGATTTTAGGAAGCTAAAAATTCATCTTATGATCTTATCCCATGTGTCACACTCCCTTATGGGCCACACAAGTGTCAAAATTTTCCATTTTCAAATGAAATTGCTCTTTATTCTAAGGAACCTATCACTTTTTAGTTAGTAATAGTTACTAAAGACTTCTTAGGACACATAAGATGTGGCATCACATTTTTCACATCTTAAAACTTCCCAAATAGGTCTTAAAACTCATTTAATGCTCTTTTATGACCCTTAAAATGACTCAAAATGATATATTGACTAATATGACTAATGACCAAGGCTAATGTGATATGAAATTATATGAAATGACCTATGATATATATTTTGACATAATATTAGACCCCTAAAACACCTAAAAAACAAGTTTTTACCTATAGGGGTCATAATTTGAGTTACAGGGTCAAATTTGGTCAACATAAGCTACATCACACAATAAAAAATAAATAACAAGACACAATAGGAAAGTAAAGCAAGAAAGCAAGAAATACCACAATAGGAAAACAAAGAAAGAAAGTGAGAAAGAGTAAAACATGAAATAAAAGTGAGAAAAGAAGATACTATACCCCTACCTACTCTAACTCTAAACAAGCTTACTATCCTTATGGATTTGGTGACATGGCAATAGAGAAATAATGCTTCATGTACTTCCCATTGATCAACATGGTTAAGTCATTCCCTTGTAGGTATTTGATCCTAAAGGCATTTTCACCTAGTATATCTACCACTTGATATGGTCCAATCCAAAGAGGAGTGAACTTATCATGTTGTCCTTTTTTCTCTTGGGCCTTGTCCCATAGTAAGACCAAGTCTAATATGTAGAATTATTTAACTTTGGCTCATTTATTCAACCATCTATTTATAACATCTTGATGCTTTCTAAAGTTCTTCAATGCTTCATCTATGTCATATTCCATTTCGATGATGTTTAGTATTTAGGATTGCATGCTTTCATCATCTTACATATAATCAACCATAAACTCATAGGTGGGTAGCTTCAACATGATAGAAAAAATAGGTTGCTACTTGTATACCAGTAGGAATGGGGATGCCTTGAGTGCCTATTATTATCTTGTTATATCTTCCCATAAAGCATACTTTAATAGGGGTTTGGCATTATTTAGGTTTATTTTTTGAAAACTTTGGAATTCATCAAGTTTTTGTTAGTAGATTTTATAACTCCATTACCTTGAGGGTAGTAGTTTAAATCAGACTTGATGACTATTTGGTTATCATATGCCCACTCAGTGAATTTGACCAATGAAAATTTTGGGCCATTATCAGATATTAATGCATCCCAAATTGAGTGATGATATTTTCTTATAAAAATTTGATGACATCAATTACTCTACTATTCTTGGTGACCACTGCTTCAGCCCACCTAGTGTAATAATCCATGGTAGTGAGTAAAAGTTTATGTCCCATCAAGGAGTTAGGATTGATCAATCTTATGAATTTGAGGCCCTATTATGCAAATGGATTCACTTTAGTCATTGGTTATAAAGGCATGGCTACCTTTATTTCTTGTCAATCAAAAACTTAAAATTGATGACACATTCTCATATGAGCATGGGTGTATTTGAATATGGTTTTCCAATATTAGGCTACTCTCAATATCTTGTGTGTTGTGGTATGTCATAAAGGGTGACCGCTTCCCATTTTTAATGGAAATTATTCATGATTTCTATGGCTTCAACTCTAGAAACATAGATTAGAGAGATCCCCCCATAATTTTTCTATAGAGGGATCCTATTTTGATCATAAAATGAGATGACCTCAGTATGAGGGCTTTTTCCTGCTCCCTTTTAAGGTGTGAGGGATACACTCCATGGAACAAATAATGAACAATATCCTTGTACCAATCACCTCTAAACACTTGACCTGATTCAACCTACAAAACATTCATGCATGGATCAATATTTGTAATAATCTATATTAGACCTTAGCCTCTAACTTAGCAAATTTTATTTCTATGTCATATTATTAGAGTTTGGTCATCTATTTCCCTCTTTTTTCTCTAATTCCATTTTGTCCCAACATCAACTTGATAGCTGGATCAGACACTATGGCATATATCTTATTCCGTAACATGTAATTTCTAAAAGTTTTAATGACTTTCATTAGAGCGTAGGCTTTCTTATCTAGAATAAGATAGTTTAGTTCTACATTATTCAAGTTGGTGCTCATGAATGCTATATGATGCTCTTTATCATATTATTTATTTGTCAAGAAAATGACAATAGTGTGATTAGGATCAAAAGAGCACAAATAAAATTCTAATAAGACTTATTAGAATAGGAGCTTGAACAATAACATCCTTAATTTATTAAAAAACCTTCCTTATTTCAATAGTCCATTCTATCTTTGCATCTTTCTTCATCATGTAATTTAGTGGCCTTACAATCTCTTCAAAACTAAAGATACATTTTCTTACAAAATTGATCTTTCCAAAGAAAGATTTCAACTCTTTTTGATATTAGGGATCTCTACCTTTAAAATTGTGTTTATCCTATCAAGGTCAATATTCATACCTTCTTGGGTGATTACATGTCATAGAATTTTTCCTTTAGTTACACAAAAGATCATTTTCTTAGGGTTTAAAGAAATGCCATACCTCCTGCACTTCTCCAGCACTTGTTCCAAATGCATCATGTGATCACCTCTATTTTTAAAAAAATTGTTAGATCATCCATGTATATAATGATGCAATTACTTATCAATCCTTGAAATGTATGGTCTATTACTTTTTGGAAATTTTCTCCTACATTGATCAATAATAATGACATTTGTTTGTATGCAAATGCTCCCCACTTGGTGGTGAAGGCAGTTTTTGTTTTATCATTCTCATTCACTAGGAATTTGTTGTAGCCTAAAAAACTATCAAGGAATGACATCATTCTAGACCCATTCACTAATTGGGTGACCTCATTTAAGGATGGAAAGGGATAATTATCCTTCTCTAAGGATTTATTCAAGTTTTTAAAATTGACATAGAATCTGATTTATCCATTCTTCTTTCAAACTGGTATAGTATTGGAAACACATGTCGAGTAATATATGGGAAAGATTATCCTTGCATCTAGAAATTTTTTTCCTTATTTATAGATCAAAGGTTCTAACATTGGGTTCAATGGCCTCTATCTTTACCTGAAAGGTTTGTAGGCCTCTTTCAAGGGGATAGTGTGAGTAATCACACTAGTATCAAATATCTTAAGATCATCATATGACCATGAAATGACATATTTGAACTTGGTTAAAATGGAAGTGGATTTATTTGAATCTTCATCAGTACAAACTAAACCAATGTTAACACTTTTCTTGTTCTTGGGACCTCCTAAGTTGACTTTCTTGAAATATTTTCCTCTCACCTTGGGTTGTTTATCTTCAGTTCTTTGTTTATCTAGGTAAAAAATTCTCTCTAAAGAGATCATGCCCTTGGGGATTTGATTCTCCTTAAGTTGGATTACTCCATGTTCATTATCTTTTGGACTGTTTATAAAAATTTCATCTTATTCATCAATAATGTGGGATTCAAATACACTAGAGTTACACATGAAGTCAATTATTTACTTATCATCATCAAAGAATTAAAAGTGATTGATGTTCTCTAGCATAGAGGGGCATGCAATTATCTCCATAGTAAACTCCTGTAAGTCCAAAGGCTCTGGAGGAACCAAGTTTTCTATCATTGAAGCTAGAGCATCTACCAATTGGTTTTGCTCCCTGGGTAAGGAAACAATATTAAATGATTTAAAATACTCAATTAAATCCCAAGCTCTAAATTTATACTTTATTAAATAGGAAAGCTTACACTAATATTTTCTCTTAACTTGATTAACAACTAATTTTAAATTGACATAGACTAATATTTCCTTTGCCTTATGTTTGATTAAAAATTGAAGTCCTAAAACAAGCGCTTCATATTCGAGTAAATTATTAGTACAAGTTAACTATAATGTATAAGAAGCTAGATATTATTTTCCTTCAAGATTTGTTAGAATAATTCCAATTCCAAAACCTTGTTTAGATCACACACCATCAAAGTGCAATGTCCAAGGACCTTTAATTTTTTATTTCACCTTATTATCTACAATAATTTTAGTGGTTTTGAAAGTGTAAACACCTAATTCAGAGGATTGGTAATTTACCTTTTCATTCTTGGCATTATATTTAGTGATTATGTATTTCATTTTAGGTTCTCGGTTAACCTGATTTGATTGGGAATCCCATGCCAAGGTAGCCACATGTGGAAACAATCAGTGGACATATATATATATATATATATATATATATTTAGGGATTTATTTCAATCATGATTCAATAAAAATCCATAAGCTTTAGGTATGTCAATGACTTGAATGTTGATGAACTATTAGATTTGGGGCTCATGTGAAAGATAAATATGAATATTTAATAATTTTCCTACCACTTTCACTCTTGATTTGTCCAATTACACCACTACCTTCTCAGAATTGACTAGGTTTAGTCCCAATTTTTCATATATTCCTAAAGGCATAATGTTAGCTAAAGCACCGAAATCAAGCAAGCAATTATGAAGATTCTTACCAAACATTATTATAGTAAAAAAATTGATGGAACTTTATGATTACTCTTATAAATCACCACATTTGCATGAGCCATTTTAAATTTGTTGGAGCTAGGCTTTTCATTCAAAGATTTCAGTAGAAAATCACACTATTCAGTGATTTGAGTAAGTTCATGAAACATTATGTTTTCCTTGATATTTTTCATATATTCTACTATTTTGTATCCACCCTTTGATTTTGTTTAGGTAAATTCTATTGTTGGATAAATTTACTTACCTTTAGGGGTGGAGGATTGTTGTTTATCCTACTATCAGGAGGAGTATCTAGTTTATTAGTGGGGTGGAAGTTATTAGAGGTGGGTTTTGACCTTTACTTCTCAAAGCATAATTAATCCTCTGGTATTTTTGAAAAGCATGCACCTCCTCAACATTATCTTTAGGCTCATTTTCATCTTGAATGGGAAAGTCATAGGTCTCAACCATGAGGACTATTTCTAAAATTATAGAGGCTTCATTGGTGTCGTCAAAATATTTTCATTACTTTGATCAGTGGGATTCATCTTGAACACCACCATTTGGTTCTAATGGCTTTGAATGCATGACATAATTTAACACAGTCTAATTCTATATGTTTAGTGGTATTGTGCACTCAACACCAGTTGGACAAGGCTAACTCGTAAATATTTATCTCAATCATCTTACTCAAAGGGGGATCATTATTATTGTTAGACATATTAAATGGTCTGTTATATCTCTAGAAGTTATAATTTCTACTGGAACTCTCACCAGTGATTATCATCTATTTTTTAAGATCCAAAAAATCATTAGAGAGTTTTTGAATAGTTTTTTGTATTAAATGTAATTCTCCCTTTGGAGGATTGAAGTTCTTGTTTTTGGTTGCAGTTTGAATGTTGTTATTATTTATGAGCACTAGTGTTTGATTGATATTATTCTAGTATATGTTCTCTAGTATTTGCTTAGTTGAAGAATCTTAGTTGCTATTTGGGTGAAATGTGACTTAATGGTAGCTAGTTTATTATTGGTAGTTGGTTAAATGCATACATATTATGATCCATGTTAGGTATGACATTTAGAACATGTGGTATTAGGTCATTATTTGGTATAGCAAAGGTAGGATGCCCTTACAGGTGTATTTGCTTATTGATATGGATGGATTCAACATACGCTACAGGTAACATGCCAATATTTAGGGCTCTTCTCAGGAAGATAAATATCATTAGGTTTAAGGTGTTCTTGTATATTTCTAAATCCAAATCATCTATCAACTTATATGGTGGGGATGTCAAGGTTTACATTTTTTAGAACCTTGTATTGAATGTTCTAATTGATTATTTTATGTCTCTTTTGAGGGTGGTGAACTATTGGTACACATATCCTAGGCTTATTACCCTACCAAATTGAGAAATAAAAGTATCATTGAACTAACCCTATCCTATGATGGAATCTTTTGGTAGGTTGAGGAACTAATCATAAGTCATGTCTCAGAATGTAAAGGGAAAGAGATAAAAATCCATGTCTTCATGGATCACACTAAGAAACCTAAAAGATGGCTTAAATGACTTTATATGCTCTTCAACAATTACTCTACCAGTAGGGGTAAATAGAGGGAAATATATTTTTATATTTCTTGGAAAATCATGCACAACTCTAGGGATATTGATGGATGAGCCAACTAACCATTCCATGATTAGTAAGAGAGGTTGAAAATTTTGGTTAGATGGGGAATTTGGCTAGGTACTATACTTATTACATTTAACTTTGTCTTCTCTAGCATTCCTATGGGTTTTTAAGGGTGTTAAAGGGACCCTAGGTTTAGATCAAGATCTTGTTCTAATCCTAGCCAACTATAGGGTGAAGATTTGGTGTTAAGAGCAAAGGAACTTCAAAGGTAGTTTAATAGGCTTCAAATATTACAAAGAGTAGTCAATTTTTTTTAGAAAAGCTTCAAGTATATTTACCTTGATATTTTAGGATGCAAGCCTTGAAACCTCAAAGTTTTTAATACCTACACAAATACTATTAGTTTTGCATGTTAGCCTACAAATATTAGTGTTAAACCAATATTTCAAAGCATTTATATGCCTTATTTAACAACCTAAGAGTTTTTAATCATTTAAAAACATCTTTTAGCATAAATATATGTAAATGTTTACTCAATCTTAAGATAATTAGAGAAATTATGATCTTAAATGCCTAGATTCAATACAAGCAAGGTCTCAGAGATTGACCTTTGCACAAATTCCTATAAATAACTATATTATTTACCAAGCTATGAAAAGATGATGAAAATTACCTTCAATATTCCTAAAAAATGGGGTATTTCACATATCTTTTCACAAATTTAGATAAATATCTAGGTTATGAACACTAACTTTGATGGAATCCTTCAAAGAATGCAAATATTCATACAAAGAATTCAAAGATTCATATAAAGAATGCAATTATTTAGTGTTCTTTAATATTATTATGTACTTTGAAATAATTATGCACATATTTAATGAAGTAAACTACAATTTCACTAAGATGCATGAAAGTAATTGCATAGAGGCCCTCCTTTTAGCACCAACTTTTAGGAGGCACCAGCTATGCAAGCGATCATGTATGCCCTTCTTATAGCGCTAGCATTTCCATTCTTATTGATGCACTTAATGTGTTCCCTATGTCACTAGGAAATGGGGGAAGGTAATGAACTCAATTTTAAGTCATAGAAAACTTAGGGCTTGAGTTTTTTACACAACTAATGCTAGAAATGATAAAATAGTATAGATATAGCCACCGCTTATGAGTTTACAAGTAGACTTTGCTGTAGGGACAAAAATTATACATAGTGACACTTTATTCCTTGTTAAGCTTTATGAAATTATCCTAAAATTTTCCAATTATTGACCAAACATAAACAAACTATGAATATTTATAGGATGAGATAAGATAAAGTGAGGCATGAGGTAGATCTAAGGTAAGTAAGGTAAGGAAGAAAAGAGAGTTTTCTTAAGATGATTAAAGATGCTAATTCTTTTGAATTCTATGACAACAACATATAAAACTAACATTCATCAACTCTAGTGTATTACTCAAAGATAAATAAATGTAGTTGAAGATTCAAAGGAAAATAAATGCATATATCTAGAAGCATACATTTCACAAAATTTACTCATTCATAGTAAATTGCATAAGCACATTTGGTTGTAAATAGGATGAAAATAGAGCACATATACTAGAAGATTTATTAGCCTAGTGTTAAACTTGAACTAAAAGATGCATATATTAAATGTGATTGCAAAATTAGTGAACAAAAAATAAACCATTAGTTATCTAAAATCATGAGAAATAGAACCACATAATTACATAGTAAAGTATACAAATAATCTCCTAAATTCGTAGCTCTCTTGTATTAGTTTTATAACAACTGTTCCTAATTTACAATGAGGGGGAATACCCCTATATATAGGCCTTAAAATTTCCTATAAAATTTTAAGTGGGCCCATTAGAAGGCACCCGAATGTAACCAAGTGGATAAAATACCACATATTATAGTGGAATATTTTAACTTTGAATTTACAAAATAAGGTCAAATATTCCTCAAGGTCCTAAAAGGGGATATTAAGATGCCTGCTATTATTGCCTTTGTTTCTTCTTTGCCTCTTACTTCATCCAAAATTCTATGTAGGCTAGGTAATCTTGGTTAATTTGACCAAAATATAGGATCATGGGCCAAAATAAGTTGGGTGTTTCTTGGATGAACCTTCCATGTTCTAAAAGTACCATCCTTAGTACTTCTTCAATGGCCTCTACTCTCTCCAGCCTCTAGTTGGAAAATTCCACTATATTCATTACTTCAATGGTAGTCTTTACCTTAGTAATGTCTTGCTATAACTTAGCAACAAATATCTTCATTTGATCTTTGAATTCTTTGTCATCCATAAAAGTGCCATCAAGTTTGGTCACCCTAGTGACCATGGCATCTTTCACAAGAGGGAAATCTTGAATTCAATATTTTCTAAGGATGCAATTACATCCTTAACTTGATCCAACTACCTCTTCAATAATTTTATTCTATTCATCATGATGGTCTAGGATTGGATGATGTCCTCTAGTGGTAACACCTTAAGGTTTAGGAACTTGTTACTTCTTACAACTCCATCTAGGTTTGCCAACTTGGCATCATAGAGTGAAATTTTTTGGTCAAATTTAATGACCACATTGTATTGAAGACTCCCATCTTCTTGCCTCCTCTTCATGACTTTTATAGATTGACTATGTTAATAACTACATTAATCACCTAGAATATGGTGTTGTCAAGCATTACAGGTAATGTCTATTTCTTTTAGTCTCTTCATCTCTTATTGCATGCATTTCATCAAGGTCACTATGGATTCTAATTGGGCTTAAAATATGGACACTGAGTCCTTAGAATATTCATCCACCTCATTAGGGATAGCGTTCCTTTTCCTTATCAAAGTGAAGAGGGACTCTTCACTTTCATAGGTGACAACTAAGCTAGACTAGGGCTACTCAACCTACCTCCTCATTACCCTCTTCATTTTGCATGTAGAAACATCAAATATCATCCCAATTTGTGGTGTAGAGAGGAACACCTAAGGCCTCTCTTATCTTGATGCCTAAATAATTTATTTTACCTATTTTGGGGTAATAATAGGTGTTGGCTTTGTTAGAGGTGGCTAAAATAAAGGTGTTTAGGTAAAGACAAAGGCTAGGACTATAGTAGGGATGTGAGGCCATTTTAATGGGTCTATTTTCCCAAGTGTGTCAAATAGAGATTTTATAGGTCCCATATTAAGAATGATTAAAGGCAATTTAGGAGGCACACTCACCTTTGGAGCTATAGTAATATTAAATAGGGATGTAGGTAAAGGTGGCTTTGGAAAGTGAATAGATTTGAAATGGACCTTAATGGCCTTGTAGTTACAAGTGAACTAATAGAAAGTGATGCACTTGTAGTAGCTACCTAGGAAGGAGTAGATTATATAACATAACTAGCACTAATGCTTTGGGAGTATAATGAAGATGCAATACTGGTAGTGGTATGGGAAATAAAGTGGGGGATGGTAAATCCTAAGGAAATACTAGCTTGGCTCATGTTAAGATTAGTTGAGGGTTGAACATTGGTGGTTGTAGTTGTGTTTATTGATGGGGGAGACAATGGGGAAATAATGATGGGAGAAGCAAATGTAGAATAAAAATGCATAAGTAGGTGCAAATGATATTGAAAAAGAAATTAGTGGGAATCTACTTACATTAGGAGCTTGTGGTGTGCTAGTGGTAGTAGTAGTCACTTGAGGAGATGATGGAGGAATTATTTATCCTCTCATGGTGGTTTTGGGATCCTTGTTCCTCTTTTAAACCTTATAAATGTTCTTCCTAGCCAGTTCCTTTAATTATTCCATAGAGACATCAATTCATTTTTTCAACTCCCTAATGTCAATGGTAGTAAGATCAGGTTGATCCAAGATTTGGAGGGTAGATCCCATTACAACTATATAGATCAATGTGGGACCTTAAGAGGGGTCAAATTGGTTACTAGATCCTCCTTAATCAAAGCTTGGAGGTAGGCTCTAATTTCTTGAAGTGGTAAGAGGTAGAGTTCTATATGGGTTGTTCCTAATAAGAGGAACACTGTCTTCTTATTCCTCATCTTACCCTTCCTCATAATTGGCATCAAACATGCTCTCATGAGTTGGTGCTAGTCAAGACTTAACAATATCCTCCTTTTTCCTTTCTCTATCTAGTCTCATCTCTAGTTTAATGTTCTTCCTTACTACATTATTGAGAACCACCTCATCATTCATATCATCCCTATATATCCATTCATGGACTTATTCTTGATGCTTATACTCCATTTCTATATCCTTCTTGAATTTGAATAGATTCTTGGCAATGGAATTATTAGTTTCAGAAGGTATAAATTCATCCTTAGACAATAGGTAAGGCTCCCTATGCCTGGAAACTATAATAACATCATGTCATTTGGTAATTTTGGTCTTACCCAATTTTTATGAAACCTTATGGGGGATATGTTCTTATTTATCTTGAATAATTCAACTCCATGCATTAGTTGAAAATCCATCTCTTCTTTGGCTAGTTTCATAGGCACATACCTTGGAAATCTAAGAGGGGCCACCATCACATACTCAATTTTGATGACTATGTAGTTTGGGTATAGCTAGTAGCTACCCATGTCTCCAAAGGTCTACCTAACCTAAGGGGGAACCCTTTACATCTTGTATTTAGTGATTGAATTATAAACCACTAGGTATAATTATTTTGTAATAACTCTTATGTTGGGTTTAAACTAGTGAATGTGCATTATAGAGAAGAGCTAAGGAATAACTACCTGTCACTCGAGGGACCATGAATTCTAACCTAGTTGTGTAGTTGCATAGATTACATCTAGTAGGTAACTCATCATGAAAAAGGGGGCACCATTATTGAAGGTATCTTAAATTACATATACCATATTATCACTAATAATTTCCCCAAGTGGGGGAATTTTCTAGTCATCAAGGATTATTTGTAGTAGAATAATACTCCTTATGTCCACATAGGCAATGTGTGGATTACCAAATATTATGTTGAGGAGAGTTAGTCCAATCTTGAATCCTTTCCTAAATTACTAGATGGGAAATTTTCCTTGGTTATCCATGAGAACAAATCCTATTGGGCCAGTCACCCACAAATCTAAGACATTCTTTGGGGAGTGTACCTCATACCTATTAGGAATTAAATACTTTAAAATGGATTTAATATGACCATAAATTATATCTAAATTATACACTAGCATGTATCACATAAAAATTCTCAATTTATAGCTATTATGAAAGCATAAATGGAAAGAACAAGATAGCAATCACATATAACATAGATCTACCTTTCACCCAATGTGGGCTATATCCACCAAGAAAGTAAAATAAAACTATAATAAAAAACAATATTAAAATGAACTCTCATAGAGATAGAATATCTCTTGTTTAAAATTCTCCACAAAATTAATGTTGCATTTTCCCCTACACCTACACTTTACTATATCTCACAAGATGGTATACCACACCTTGTAATAAACACTTGCACTTTGAAAAAACATCTGCACTTAGAGTCTGATCCTCAAAACCACACCTTGCAAATAAATTGTCAACCTTTAAGGGTCACACCACACTTGTATATATAGAAAACCAAGGGAAAGTTAATCAAATGAGGAGAAAATAATCATGATTATCCAAGATAAGCATCATCCACTAAAAGAAAACTCAGTTCCACCTCAACAAGCTTATCTAAAAGTTCCATCAAGAAGGAACATGCCAAGTTTATCTCTCCACCTTTAAAGGCACATTCTCCAACAACATGTGATTACAACCAAATCCTAGAAAAAAACAAGGCATCACCTTTTCTAAAGAACAACTAACTCCCTAAGATTAAAGAATTCAACATGGAAAATAGGAATCTAACAAATAAATCCAAAAAATATGGAAACATAGAAATTAGAAATACAAGGAATATTCCACTCGCATGTAAAGCAAGGATCCACAAAAGGTGGATTAGGGAAAACTATGTTTCCCACATTTTTGGAACTCTCTAGGCCCCAAACATATATCCCCATGGTCATGTGATGGCCCCAAAGGGATCCACACTCAAAAATGTCCCACTTAGAGATCATTTCTCCTAAACATAACCTATCATTGTTCCATGACTACTAAGGCCAACCAAATCTGAACATAGTCTCAACTTGTCCAATGTGACCACCTTGGCCATCATATCTATATGATTTTGGCTTGTATGAATCTTCTCCATCTTCACCAAGTTCTCCTCCAAAGCTAGCTTGATGAATTGAAAATGTAACTAAATATGTTTCATCCTTGAGTGGAAAGTGAAGTTCTTTGCCAAATAAATAGCCCTCTAACTATCACTGTGTAGTCTACCAACTTCTTGATCATGCCCCAACTCTCAAAACAACTCCTATAACCAAATCATATCCTTGCTAGTCTTTGTGGCAACAATATACTCTAATTCTATGGTTGACAAATCCATAACCTTTTGTATCCTAGAAATCCAACTAACCATTGTATCTCTAATAGTAAATATATATCCTATCATACTCCTCTTGCTATCAATATCCCCTACCATATATGAGTCCACATAACCATGAAAAGTGGTATCTGATCCACCATAACATAATGTAACTTCCATGGTTCCTCTCAAATACTGAAGAATCCATTTCACGACTTTTCAATGCTCATAACTAGGATCACTCATATACTTGCTCACAACTCCCACTACTTGAGCAATATCTAGCCTAGTATAAACCATGGCATATGTCAAGCTACCAACTATCGATGAGTAAGGTACTTTAGACATCTTAATATTTTTAGTTTCCATCTTGGGACACTACTCCTTTGATAATCTAAAGTTGCTTTACAAAGGAGTACCAATAGATTTATCATCCAACATGCTAAACCTTTCCAAGAATTTGTTCACATACTCTGATAGGGATAAGATTAGCTTCCTCTCATTTCTATAATGAGTAATCCTCATACCAAGGTTTTGCTTTGCAACACCTAAATCTTTCATAGAAAATGAGTCACTAAGATATTTCTTGAGCATATGAATATGTTATTTATTGCAACTAACATGCCATCCGCATACAAGCATAAAATAATAAAGGAACCATCATAAAAATGTTTGATGTACATATAATGGTTAGAATTACACCTTTTATATTCTTATTCCAACATAAAATAATCAAATTTATTATACCATTACTATGGAGCTTGTTTTAGGCCATACAATCTCTTGTTTAGTCTACACACAAAGTTCTCCTTCCCTTTGACCTAATATCCCTATGGCTACCTCATATAAAACTCTTCATCTAAATCACCATGAATAAAAGTAGTTTTCACATCTAACTATTCTAAGTTCAAATCCTCAACTTCAACTAAACCAAGAATAGTCCTAATAGAAGTCATTTTTATGATGGGAGAGAAAATATCATCAAAATCAATACCTTATTTTTGTGCAAACACCTTGACCACCATTCTAGACTTATACCTTTTTCTCCCTTCATCATCTTCTTTTATCCTAAAGAACCACTTTTTTGGAAATGCCATCTTTCCCTTGGGTAGCCTTACCAAATCCCATGTTTGGTTTTCCATGAGAGATCTATGCTCTTCATACATGGCTTGCTCTCACTTCATCCTAACATATACCTACATTGCTTCCTCATAACACTCTGGTTCTCCATTATCAGTGAGTAATAAATAATTCAAAAAAGGATAAAAATGTTCATGTGATCTTTTTACCCTAGAAGACTTTCTTACCATATGATTTTGGGGTCCTTGTGTAGAAAGTTCCTAAATTGAGTCATTGGATACTTTACCATCTATAATGTCATCCAATACTATGTACTCTTTCTATTCCTATTCATGTTCCTAAAATTGATTCTTATACATGACTTTTTCATTAAAGGTTACATCTCTAGATTGAAATATTTTATTATCTTTAATTTTCCATAAACATAAACCAAATTCATCCTCATCATATCCAACAAATGTGTATTTCTCTGATTTAGCCTCTAACTTGGTCCTATCCTCTTTTTTGATGAGAGGAAAAGCCTCACATCTAAAGACTCTAAGAAAAGAATAATCAACATTCTTACTAGACCAATCTTATTCAAGAATTCCTCCATCTAAATGCATATAAGGTCCTCTATTAATTAGATATACTGTCATGCTAATTGCTTCTACCCAAAACTATAAATTCAACCCTCCATGTAACCTTATGCTCCTAACATGTTTCATTATTATTCTATTCATATTTTTAGATACCCCATTATTCTATGGAGTTCTTGGAACTATCATTTTCTTATGGATTCCATTATTAGAACAATAATCAAAGAAAACATTACTAAAATACTCACCTCCATTATCTAATCTAAGACATTTCAACTTGAGACCTGTTTCATTCTAAACCAAGGCTTTCCACTTTTTAAAAGTGTTAAATACATTAGATTTATTTTCAATGCAATACACACAAAATTTCCTAGTTGCATCATCAATAAAATTGACATAATAATTAGATCCACCAATAGAAGATATATGAGCTGGTCCCCATACATATGAATGTATCAATTCTAACTTATGTTCTTTCTTTGTGGGTCCAACTTTTATGAACTTAACCTGATTCTATTTGCCATACACATAATTCTCATAGAAGTCTAGATCTATGTCTTTTAATCTAAGTAACTTGTATTTTATGATCTTCATGCCCTTATGGCTCATATGACCAAGCCTATAGTGCCACATAGTTGTATCTCCATCTGTAGTAACTAAATCAAAAGAATCAACACTACTAATCAAATATAAAGTACAAACTTTCTTACCTCTCAAAATCATAAGAGCACCTTTGGTAACTTTCCAAGAATCTATAGTAAACATAATCAAACATCCCTCACTACCCAATTGCCCCATTGAAACCAAATTCCATCTCAACAAAGGCATGTTTCTAACATCCTTAAGTATCCATGTGTTCCCATTATGCATTTTAACCTAAACACAACCTTTCCCTACTATCTCACATGGTTCATCATCACCAAGATAACCATGTCCTAAATTCTCTTGAACATAATCAATAAAATAATGCATATGTGGGGTGTCATGAAAAGAAGCCCCTAAATCTAATACTTATCAAAGCTTGGCCTTGTTATAAAATTGATTAGGAGCCCTTGGTACATTGATTTAAGAAACCCATCCTCACATCTTGACCTCCCAAAGATACCATAAACTAGGTCAACACATGGCATAATCTCTGGCTTAGCTACAACCTTATGGAGACTAACTGCATTGATGGTCAGGATATCTAAATCCAACTAGAATATATGAGGCATGGTCTCATCCTCATCAATAGCCCTAGTTACGTATACATTGAAATAGATGCTACTGTATTACATGTCACTAGAGGTAATGGCCTCAGGAATGAATTTGATGTCTTTGAAGGTGATGAAAGTACCATATTAGAATAGGAAGTCATCATTTATAAAAGAATTGATCTTACCTATAGTAGAGGGACCTTCTTGTGCCATATTTTGTAATATTTTGGGTAATAATCATTGTCCTTTTGGTACCCTTCTACAACTTTAAGCCTTAATAATGGCAGTCAGGAGTGCAATTTGTAAACATCTTTAGCCTTGTTGAACTATGAGAGCATAAATAATAGAGAAAGAAAATGTGTATGGATTTAAAATGTAGATAATAATAACCTAGTTGACTATCCTTTTAAAATATTTCCTTGATTAATTAAATGTTGATGGCAATTCTAGTTTATTCCATATTAACGACAAGTTTGTCAACTTTGCATATATTTGAAACAATCTTTGAACTATTGATTTTGGTAATTAATTTTACTAGAATTCAAATTTATCTTTAATTTTCCTTTTATTTACCATAAATTTTGTCTTTAAAGCTAAAGTTTTCCACCTTTTAACATGTGGCTACCACCTCATATCTAACCAGGTACTTATGGGGCCTAATTATGACTAAGCTACTAAGTTGGCTCAAAATTTGGACACATGGCACATTGTGATTGCCTCATGGGCTCTTGGAATGCATCTTTGCTTGGTGACTCTTTTCATCTCACCACATGGCATCTTTTAATTTGTAGCAAGCTCTCAAGTGGTGATTTTAGTTTTGATTGGTTATGAGAGTGCCACATATCACTCTCATGGGTTATCTTAGCTTTTCTTTGCTAGGTGGTTCTCTCAAAAGGAAATCATAACTTTACTTTGCCAAGTGTCTCTTTCAGAGGGATTTTGGACAGTTGTTAGCAATTTGGTACTAATTATGTGGCTCAGGTACAGACACGCATCCATCTCAAAGGTGATCTTATTGATATTAGATATCAATATTTTATGAATGACAAGCAATATCATTCCATGTGTCCAAAATGTACATGCATCATTCTCATAGGATTTTGTTTATTTTTATACCAAGTGTCATTATCAAAAAGAGCACTAGATGACTATATACCATAGAGCTTTGATTGGATGGCTTGGGTGTGACATAGATTCCCACCTTGTGAGATATAATATGCTTTGGATGGATGTGCATGGTGTAGATATGTGGTGACCTTGGATGAATCTGAAGGGGCCACACATCATCTTGAAAGGCTACTCTGATCTAGCTATTTAATTTTGAGACACATGATGGCATCTCATAAGCTTTTGAACTATGGTGGGATGCATGGGGGATACATGGAGACTCATATTTAATGGGTTATCTCATGGGGGATAATATTATGACATGTATCTCAAGATTTGAATTATAATATCTAGCTTCCTTATGAACTCTCCAGATGATCCACATAGCTCATGGACTTGGTATATTTTCTCCAAGTGTCTTACAAGCGATTTGATGAATATTTAAGGCATTATAAGGCCTAATGAGGTGGGCACCTATCCCTTTTAAGCCATAGTATAAACTTTGACATACCATGAGGCATCATAAACTACAATTTTAAATTTGACATCCTATGAGGTCAAATGAGAAGCTAAGTTAGATTCTTGAAGTCATCATAATCTATATTAAACAACTCAAAACAATTTTAAAGTAAAAATTTGTAATAAAAGGCTTTAAACACAACATAATGTTAGTTTAATAAGATCCAATAGATCTTGTTGTGTTTATGCCAATTAAAGGGCTAGGTCACTCTCTCTTAGTGAAAGTTTGTTTTCACATCATTGAATCATTCATGGTCAATAATCCATGATTGAATAAAAACTTGAAGAAAACTTGCAATAATTTGAATTTGTTCCTCACATCAATCCTTTTTAAAAATGAATGATAAACCAAGAAAATGTAGAAGTATTAAATCAAATCTCCATGCAGTCAAGTGACTTATTATGTTTAGCATCTTGGGAACTTTATAAAATATAAGAAAGGAGGGTCCCCATTTTGGGAATAGGGGAATGTTGATCATCAACAATTATTTTTTTCTAGAGTTTCAAAATTTATACCTTAGGGTTTAATATTATTATAATTCAACTAAAATTGGTAATGAAAGTAAAATTAACCTAATTAACTCTTCATATTATTTTTATGTTACAATTATCAAATAATATGTCCAAATTGATGATACTTTTCACATGCCTAATCTCAAACATGATAATCCAAATAACAAAGATATAATTACTCTTTATGACCTCAATGAGGTAGACCCTTAACAAGTTCAAGCCTTATCTTAGTTTTGAAGCTACATTAGCCAACATCCCATTGATTTATATAAAGTTTTAAATCTAATTATAAAATATGAATATAATCACCAAGATAAGGTTGTTATATTTGAGGCACGTGCACCATTTACTATTAATATTATTCCTTTATCTACACCTCTAATTACATATGTTTTATCTACCCAAGGTGTGGGGGAAATAAAAGGTCTATTATATATTTCCATGTATATGCCTATTAAAGAGACCTATTTTCATCCTTTGATGACCACACACCTAAAATTACACTTTTAATTACACATGTGATATCTACCCAAGGTTTGGAGAAAAAAAAGGCCTATTGTATTTCCATTCCTATGCCTACACAAAATACATATTTACATCATTTTATGACCACACATATCACACCATCTAACTTGACTATTTTATGTTTCCTTAAGTATAATATTACAAATCTACAAGATAAGGTGTTGTGGTTAGATTAGGGTACATATCGAGCTATTCATTCATTAAATTCATGTGTTGATCTATAATAATTTATCTCCTAAGATAGAAACCTATCCCATACATTTAGGTTTTTTAGCTCCCAAGATTCTATCATATGATGTAAAATTTGATTTTAAATAAAACCCATGGTATTTCCATACAACATGGTTAGATTATGCAGCCAAAAATTTGTTATTGACCAAGTTATTTCTTGGGAGTCTCATAGAATATGATCTAATATGCTTCTATGACCTCCCACCATAGTCAGTTTGTTTCTTCTTACTTTATCCAATCAATTTATAATGAATTTCTCTATCAACATTAATGATAAAATATATTATGATTAAATCTCAAAACTAAATAAAGGGTCAAATGAGCAAATTAGTGAATATGTACTTTGATATAATACCATTCTTGCTAAGATGACTATTCCTATGGAAAAAAATGAGCTATAAGATATCTTCAAGGAAAACTTGCTTTCACTACTTCACAAGTTAATATTATTCAATAAATTCATATTTTTTATGATTTATGTCCTAGAATTATAGACCAAGAAGTCAAATTCCTTACACTCATTAATCTTAAGTATGTTCCTATTACTAATAATAATTAAAATGTCAAGTTTGAAAGGAAGCCAAATTATAATTATAAATCAAATAAGAACAATAATGAATCCAAAATTACATTGAGTATAATATCAAAACCTAAAAATAGGCTTCTCTTACCTACTCCATAGAAGAGGAAATTTTAATGATTACAATCACCTCCTCATGTACTACGACAAAATATATTTGTATGCAACCTCATCTCTCTTTCTCCACCGCAAGATTTTTATGAAAGTATACCTACACCTAATAATTATGATAGTAATTAATATTAAAATTACCATATTATAAACTACCTTTCCATATTAGATAAAATTACAATTTTTGTTTATCAAAGGAGATTCACTCAATATTATAAACTGCTTCTCCCAAAAGAGTGCATCTTGTTAAAAAAATTAGTAATTTAGTGGAAGAATCTCTAATAATCATTGATTCATTGTATAATGTTCACATCCAACACATATAAATAAATAAAAATTGATTATGGAATTCTCACCAATATGGGATTTATTTCTCAAAACTTTAGTACATGGATTAGGAAAGAGGATCTTCTTGAGGTTGTAGCTAAAAATTTTGATAGGGAAGCTCCTAATTCAACTCATGAAGAGAAATAATCATAAACATATGATAGTGCATTCTTGGATTAGTTTATTTAAGAATGTTCATTTAAAAAAATGAAGGACCCTTATTATATTCATTTATAACAAGAGTATTTATATTTTGATTTCTATCATTATGTAAGCTAGGAAAAATGATTATGTAAGTAGTTGTATAAATATATGCTATGTCATTAAAATCTCCTATTTAATTAGAAATCTTTGTAATAATGACATGTTGAGAGTCTGTGTAAATGATTTGAAGTACAAGTATTATAGTTTTATGAAATATAAAGATACATCAAATGCAAAGAAATTTATAATGGTGCAAGCATGGGAGGAAACCTGAATAGAATTGAACTTACATTGGTAGAGGATTTGATGAAGGATGAGGAGGTTTGGGTAATTATCCATGAGGGATTATTTTCAAATTTTATCTAGAAGATTGAAGGACATTATCAGTTTGTCTCTAATAACTTCATTTCTAGTTGGAAGGAAAGAGCAGTGAAGATCAAGAGAGGCTTCATAGCTGTATCCAAAGATTTGATAGCTCATGTTACTAGATTGGATATTTAATAATTCAAGTACAAAAAATATAATATGGATTACAACATCAAAAATGAAAAATTTCTAATGGATAATGAGGAGCTAACTAAGTATCAAGGAAGATATTTAAGAGAGTATTTCCCTTGCCCTTATGAGATTTTAATGCAAATAATGAGGTATATCATGTTTGAATGTAGGTACATGGTGGTTAATTACTATCACTTTTACTTCCTAAACTATTTTAAGCATTAGTTTCCTATAAGCCTTCCATTTTATATTATACACTCCCTAGAATATTCTATTATGGATGCTAATAAAGCCAATAAGAAATTACCCCTTCTCTAGATTGTAATTTATCTTAATTATGAATATTTTAATAACTCCAGTAGAGGACCTTTATATTCCCTATAATTTATAAGTATTAGGAATCATGGTGGATAAAACAAGATCCTTAGGAGATATTTTAAGGGTAAAGACATGTATAAGGATGTAGGAAAGTATGAGGACCAAAACAAGGCTTGGAGTGGTGAATGGAAAAAAATAGATGTGCCTTACAATCCAACTATGGACCCTAATGAAAAATCTAGGAAGTCATGGAGGGTCTACATCTCAAGAAAGGTAGAGAGGAGGAGCCAGGGAATCCCATCAATGTAGATAATATAAAATGTAAGGGAAATATTGGTTATGGCCTTAAATTTATTGAAAACTAGGTCAAGGAACATAACAATATGGAAGATATGTATGAGTAGATAAATCTGCAGAATTTGTTCTTATGCCAGTTTATGAAGGACCACATCAAGCTAAAGGATTATTTTAAAAATATTAGTAAGGAAGGAGGAACTCTATGATATAAATTTAAAATGGAAGAGATGAATACCTAGATGAAAATATTGAAAGACAAAGTTAATAGGATGGATAAGGAAATATTAACTTTTAAGGAAATCTAGATATGCTTGTGGAGTATAGTAAAATGGTAATGCAAAATTTCATGACCAGTATGGATGGATTAAAACTTAATATTAATATGAATCATGAGGAAGATAGACATAGTAATTCTATGAAGAAGGCCAAAGGAGGGATGAAGGAAATGGAAATTAATCCTCAATCTCAAGGTCTTCTCCAGATGGAAAAAGCTACTAAGAGGATGAAGAACAATTAGGAAGAAGTGTTTGGGGGGAGTAAGGCTAAGTGATCCACATTCTTATTTCCTATTATTTGTTTATTTATTTCTTATTTCTAGCTTGTATCATGATGTTTTGGGTAGGTTATATTATTTTATCTAGATATTTTGGTTGAACATGCATGCTCCTCGTAAAGGGTAAGGTCGCTATTTAAAACCCTACTTTACCATTAATAAAAAAATAATTACCATATAGCTCCTAGACATTATAAAAACTAATGCTTTAAGATAAGGCACAAGATATGAGATGTTATCAATGATAACACTATTGAGTTAGGAAGACCATGGAGGTTTATGGACCACTATAAAATCATAACTATAAGTTGAAAATATTTAATGATCTATTTCCAAAGCACGAGGAAACTAAAAATAAGGATATTTATAAATTAGACAATATTTATCATACATTTCCTCCTCTTATGACACATTTACATCCAATTGATGAAATTATTGGAACAATTATGAGTAAATTATGATTACATTCAATAATAATGAGATTATTGATGATGACTCATATTTGTATGCATTATTCATATGAGCTCACACTGATGAGCTCCCTATGCATGGTGTTATAGTTCATAATGGTTAAAAAAATGTTTTTACCATGGCACTTATCAAATCTCTTGGATACACACAAAACTATATAAAATATTCCATAGAATTGGTCAAAGGGTTTAATGGACACATCCATGACACCCTTGGGTGTATTGTGCTACCTATTTAGGTAGGCCCCACCATAGTAGCTACTTCACTCCTAATCATATAAAGTAATGAGGTCTTTGACATGTTGTTGGGACACCCTTAGATTCATAATATCTATTTAGTACATCAATGCTTCAAATATATTAATTATAGTTTTAGTCATTTCATCTGAGTACCTTATTTATCCTATGGCATATCCTCTTCCAACCACCACCACCACCAAAAAATTTAGTTATTAATGCTATGCAAGATAATTTTATAAATAAAATTATTGATCCTATTCATGACCATTATAAGAGGTAGTTATTTCACCCACCCAAGGTCTATCTAAGAATTAAGTCAAAGTATCACACTTAATTTTCTAAAAAATAAACATCATAATAGTTATCATATTAAATAACATTTTAGGATTCCCAAAGGTATTTATCTTATATACCATGTACCAAGTTAGTTCCATAGTAAGTTCATCTTTTTCCATGGTGAACACAAGTATCTATGCATTCTCATACTATGGAATGGGTTACAAAAAATCCTAGATATTATAGAGTCATTTATCACACATAGGATTAAATGAACAATGATGAAGATTTTTATATTACAACATATGGTTCCTATTTATATTTTGATATTCCTACACTTTATACTTTTAAATTTTGAGAGATAACCCTTGAAAATATGATACAAATACCTCCTATGAGTATCCCACCAATGGGATAATTGACTAACACCTTTATGCATATTCAAATGAATGTAAAAATATTCAAAAAATAAATTATTAGGACCTATGGATGAAATGAGTCGTTAGATCACATTATTTACATATGTTTTTTATCAATTTTTTTTGTAGATGGCATATTAGTTTCATACACATAAATTTAACAAGGTATATGAGTTTGATGCATGAAATATATATCATATATGGAAATGTATATGTTGATCCTTTCTTATACCTAGGGGCCATGAAAATGTTGGGGGCATCTACTTCCAATGGTTTCATTATTAGAGGTTATATATTTCTATTGCATTTTACCATGTTGAAATACATATATTTATTACACATTCTTTGTTATCTACTCATTTATTGCACATTGTTACATGGATATTATATTTAATAAGTTATAGTACTAAAATATGGGGATAATGTATACTAGTTTTCACTTATTCAATGCTTCATAAATGTTACTAATTTTTAATTATAGGATATCCATTATTTTATATTGTGTGTGGCCCATTGGATTTGTTTTTTCCTCCTTAGCCTTGCTTGTTAGTGACATATTAATATCCATTATATGCATCCCCTAGGCCTTATATGTGACATTATATGTTATTGTGTTACATTATATGTTTATATCGATGAACTTATGCAATTTCTATGTTTTCAAGTGTCATGATCCATATCATACACTTCCCCTCTATATGTTGTAGCATGATTTACATCATGCATATCCTTACTATGTAGTCTTATTCAATGACATTTGTATTTCATGTTTCATAGAGACATATATATTGACATACCACTTATATTCCCTTGCATTCCATATGTCACATACATGCCTTAATGCTATATACATTACTAGGATGACATATTCTCCACATGTTGACATGATTATACATGAATACATATTTATACATGATATTATATAGTTAACTCTTATTTTGAGCTGAGTGACTTAAAATATACATCCATCAACTCAAAAGGGGACATAATAGTGGGATTTTCATAAAAACATAAACATCCATGAATATACAAAATACATTTTTGGGTAAAAAATAAAGATTTGAGAGATTTAAAATGATTTAAATATCATTTTAGTTCATATATGTGATATATATTTACACATTGGTAAAAATTATATGGGAATATTATATGAATATGCACTCACTTATTACATATTTTAGTTAGAAAATATAATTTATATATACTTGAGTGCATATTCCATTTAGGTGCACATGATTTATAGGCACAAATATTGTAGGTTATTACATGAAGATACATTTAGATACATGTTCTCATATTTAGTATATAAGTGTATAAAATTATATATAAGATGGTCAAAATGGCACTAGTTTATGCACATTTACATCCTTTTTCATTAATCACTATATTAGTTTTTTATTTACAAACATAATTCAATGAAAATAGGTAGTAAGTAAAATTGAATTTTGTAGTGGTTGATTCATGATTTTTAAAGTAGCGTATGATAAGATTACGTGTTTCTCAATGGCATGGAATTAACCATATGAATGTTACTATTTGGTTCCCACATTACCATCTTTAGGTTCAATATCAATTATTTGAGTTAATATAATTAGGTTTAGTGACACTTAATAGTCTTATCACTATTATACATTCACTAGGGTCAAGAAATTTATCTTTCCAACCCTAGGGATTACATAGCTACAAAAATTTAGGTCATATTCATCCCAATTATCCCCATGATTTAAAAACTAAGCATAATTCTCAAATGCCTTAGAAAGGAAGCATCATCTCTAACATGTTATAGGTTAATACAGTTTAGTCATATACATGTGTACTCTTATAATGTTCTTTTAGTTTCAAGTTTCAAATATAATTTATATTTTAAATTTTAATATATAGAAATTAATTAATAATTTTTTTTTGGAGGTTATAGTTGGGGAAACTCACACATTTAGAGCCTTCTCCCAAATACAAAGTATGTTGTAAACACTCATGTATATATTTATCCTTTTACTATAGTTTTTTCATTACATTGAATACTAAAAAAATGGGGGAATTTCTAGACACTAAAATATGGTATTCAACAGTTAGAAATTTCAATATTGACCTACACTTATCCACCATTACTTGTGCATATCCAAATATTTCTCACTCATAGTTCTTACACACCCATGGACTAGTTATGAGAATAATCCATTATAAGTTTTTATAAATACCTATAAAAACACTCTAGTCTATAATAAATTAGAAAAATATCATATTTAAATAATTTCAAATCATTAATCTTTCATTCATGTATCTTGGATAGTAAATTCATAATGAGGTTGACATTACCACTCTTAACCTAGAAATGACTATTTTTCAAAATTAAACCCTTCTTAGAGATCTATCCATTAACTTATCATGTCATCAACATGGTAAGCTACCCAAGGGGACTAATATAAATAAAACTCAAACCCACACTTAGGACTAACTTCACATTATCTATGAGTAACCTATACACTACTACACACTGAGAAAATCTACCATATTCTTCCCAAAGTAAAAGTCAATAACTAAGAGAAGTTATCATTTGAAACACATCAATCCAAGTCCAAAGTTAAAATTATCAATCTTAAAGAAATATTTTTTAAGTGCATTCATATAGCGAAGGAGAATAATTTAAAATTCACACTATGAGGGAGAAATATGTTTGAACTTACTTCCCTCTTAGGAGTATTTTATTTATGTTCATTGGTCAATCATCAATAGGTTAATTGGGGTTAACTCAACCTAATTAAAATTAATCATTTTTTATAGGTTTTCATCTTTCAGAAGTGGATTGGGGTTTCAAGGATAAGTAAGTAGATTTTTAGAGTTGTGCATATAGTCTAGGGTCACAAATCACATAAAAATAGGTATATCAGACAATCATACACATTGTATGGTCACAAAGAGATAAATATAACTAGGATAGTAACATCATACCCATATAGTACTACAAACATTCTTATCCAAGTCTAATAATATTGATCATTTATACATAAACACTAAATTACATATTTGGATGAATCACAAGCTTTATTCCATTATATTTACTTTAACAAGACATATTCATAGTTAACCACTCAAATAGCAAATCCAAGTATCTTGATATCCTTATTACTTTCCATTAATAGGAAATTTATTTATCATAATAGCCTCAATCTATTATATTAATATTTATGCTTGATTGTAATATATTACAATCTAAATTAATCATACAAATTTACCCTATTGAGATTAAGACTAATCAAAAGATATATTACCAAGTTATATTCATAAAAAATGGGAAGATAATCTTTAAGATATTTGGCCATGTTAGGTTTATCAAATATGGGAAGATCATATTGCACACATTTTTCAAATACTAAAACATTATCTTGGGTATCTTTATGTATATGATATAGGCTGCTTGAATTACATTGAGATTGATAAAAAATACATTGTGAGGGATTTCTATTGATGGTGTACACGTAATGGAGGAAGGAGAAACCCATATAGAGTCTAAGTAGCTTGAGAGTATTTATAAAAATACTAAGAAGTGACATGATTGGAAATATAGGATACTAAAAAATCAAAAGAACAATAAAAATTGAATGTATTTAATGCTGAGATTTGAGCTTATGAACTAAAATAAAAAAAATGTGAAATGACCCCACATAGCAGTGGGGTTAGATTCATACTAGGTTCATTGTATGGAAACTATGCTAATAATGGTGAATAATATAATGATCCTATAATATAATAAAATTATATGGTAACATTAGGCCCAACACACATACATGTGATCAAAGGAGCTTGCAATGGATCTAATAGGGAAATATACACATACAATAACAAGTGTAAGCATAACTAGATCCAAGATGTTATTAAACAATAATTGAGGGGTGCTATAGGTGATACAAATAGGTAAAACATAATTATGTGATAACCATTATGTATCTAATTTAAGGGTTGTAAGGGTGTCATTAGACAATAATTCTTAGTTTTAAATAAAGAGATAAAACATGCAAAGGGAATATTATATTAAAAAATATATAATAATCTAAGCATGAAAGAAATAAAGATACCAATGATGTAAATTTTTTAAAAAAATAATGAGTATAATGTTAAGACAATTATATTGGTTGCCTTTTTGGCACATTAATCTCCCTCTTGGCTCAAGAGGTAGTTTTTGAGATATATTTTAGGTGAAGTCAATATGGAAAGAAGAAGACCTAAGTAGAACTTAGTTTGGGACTCAAAAGACTAGGTTTACATTTTTTTCTACTTCTCTTCCTCAATTTTAATATACTTAATATTTATTCCTATATTTTAATAAAATTTATTTATGTGCACAAGCATATCAAATTGGATGTCTTTACTATGATCAATGAAAACTAAGAATACTATAAATAAAAATAAAAATCCTAAAATAAAAAATGAAATTTTAGTCAATATCATCAACCTAACCAATTTTATATAAAATTTTAAAATAAACACATCACATTATCAGCCAAGTTGGGGGCACTGTAAGACATCATTAGTCAAGATGATGATGTTAAGATGGGGCAAGGAAATAGGAAGAATATGAGTGTAAATTTGGAAAATTAACATCAGAGGAAATGAATCAAGAATTAAAGAGGTACTAATAATAAATTATCATGATAAAAGTCTCAAAAATCACCATGAACCAACCCACCCCAATCCTAATGTACTTAATAGGATGAAAATTTATGGATATTGATGCACAAATGAGTCATGTGAAAGAAAAAAATTATTAAGATAAAATAAGGTGTATACATGTAATATTATGGTTCTACCAATGCTAGTAAAGGAATACATTTTTAGTAAAAAATTTAATTTCTATGTCCACTCTAATGTTTTAGGGTTTTATTTGTCTTATTGTTTGGACATGGTTCTCACTTTCTTCTTCTTCAAATTTTCTCCTATTTTTTGAAAATTCAATATTATTCTCAAAACCCTAATTTTACATGTTTTTTAGATATTATATAATATTCATCATTATAATTAGATCTCATTTTTACTATAATACTAGGTTAAAATGGATTATAGCGTAATTGTAAATTTTTATGAGTAAATGTATTGTATTTTGATGTAACCTCTCTTTCCCATAAAATTATATGATAATATAATTAAAATTAAAAAATATTCAAATAAAATAAATTTATCATAATTATAAGAGTATTTTATTAAGATAAAAAAATCACACAAATGGAAATAATTGAGAAATAATGTGTTTCTTTAATAATTTATAAAAAAATAGGGTTTACATTTCATTCCATTTAATTTTCTAGTTCCTTTTCTTTATAACTTCAATGGAATAAAAATCTATGTTTTAATCCTAGGATGTAAGTAATTTATTATTGATGAAATCATATTAAAGATGATTATGCTCTAAATTCAATTTCAAATAAGTTATATCTCATTTAAAAACCATTATGTTAATCAAATATAAAATGAATTTAGAATGAAAAGATAGAATCAAATCCATCCTTAAAAATTTCATTCCTCTTCACATACCCTATAATATTTTTGGCACATACAGTCATTCTAATGGTAATAATATATTTGTAAGTAGTTCAAAATTTTCCATTTTTAATAACACTATAAAAATTCCAATTTTATTAATAAAAAAATTGAAAATGAAACACTAAAAATATACATGATCACTTAGGTTATTGTGTATTTTAAAATTGGTATGCTATATTTTTTAGGCTAGTCTTGATAGCATTTGGGTTATCTACCTTGATAATATTTGGGTTATATGTATAATTATTGTACATAGGCATGCATGCACATGATTCAATAGTTCATGTGTTATCACTACATTTTTATTGTATAATTTTCATTCATTTAAATCACCACATAACACAAAAATATTATAACATTAATTATAAATTTGAAGGACATCTTACATTTTTTATAATTTGGAACTAATGGGAGGCCCAATATGTTCATAATTTATATATATTCCATATGCCATGTTTTAGATATCATGCAAAAATAATATTACATGATTATTTTGAGGCAAAGGATGTCACTAATATATTGACAATGTTTAATTTTGATATTAATTTAAAATAGTGTTATATGAGCTTTGATAATGGAGAACAAAGGGTTGTGATTTCCCTTAATAATCAACATCTAGTAGGGTATGTAGAAGAGGTAGACTTATATAAGGGAAATAAAAATATATTTAATTTTATTGAATAGATAAAGTATATGTGGAGTTTTAAAAAGAATAAATAATTGATCTATATGAGTGAACAATAAGTATATGATACTTATATTAAATCATGTTCTTGTTGGGTAAGGGAAACATTATAAATCACTGGGGAAAAATGTGCAAAAGTGAATGGTGTTAGTTCATTTTCAATGAAGAGTGGATTTATAAGAAACCACAACATAAATAATAGGAAAAATATAGTACAAATATGGGTCTCATGTGAATCAAATAAGTTACAGGAGGAACCTCATGAGAAGAAGGAAAACATCAAACAAACACAATTTTATAAGGTTTTTTAGGTCAAGGCTAATATACATAAGAAGGAAGAAATGAAGCATGATGGAAAAAAATCAAGTATGAATTTGAGATTGGTGAAGATTAAATTTAAGGTACCAAGGAAACTAGAGTATGGATTAAATGATGATTTGAATATAAAGGGTGATGTGTAGAGAAAAAAGGTAACAATGAAGAAAAATATAAAAATTAGAATGTGACATAGGGACATATGGTCAAAGAAGTAAAGTAATCATTAAAATTGACTAGTTAATTTAATGTGCAAGGATAATTGAAAGTAAAATGATCTAGGTTGAAAACAAACTACCTAGTAAATTCAACCTAGTTAGCACACAAAAGAAAAATGATAAGACATGGTATCATAGAGAGCTATTCTAAAAAAATTAGGAATAGGCTCTAAATATTCTTGAAATGATGTGCATTAGTATTTATAAAAAAGGGAGTTTTTATGCCAAGATAGAATTGTAATACAAATATTTATTACATTTTATTTTTTTACTAACATGTTTATTTCTTTAAGTTAACGAGCACAAGAAATATTAAAAATCCCACTAAGCGAGTTGAGTGAGGAATATTTATAGATTCTTATGAAAAATTTCTATGTATTTTTGGGATTTTCCCCCCAAAGTATGTAATAATGGAGATAAAATAACATCATGTATAAGGATGGTATACAAAAAATACAGAGTGTAAGTGGAATGGAAATTGAGAGCTTATCTAGTAGACCATTGGATTTTCAAAATTATGGTATGGTATGATGCAACATGGTAGGAATATGTAAAATAGAATTTTGTGTAAGATTATTGTTGGGAAGAAAAATGAAAAGAAAACTATTATTTGTCATGAAATTTCAATAAAGTGTGCAAATAAAATAACTTAAGAATGTTCAAGAGTATGAAGAGTGGTGAATAAATACTTTATTAGGTTTATATCACAAAATTTTGGTTGGTAAGTGTAAAATTATGATGGATGGTGAACATGGCATGTTCGAGCTATAAAATGTGTGCATTAGGTAAGATGTGTAGGGAATAAGAGATGGTGCTCGAAATCAAGTAACATGAAAGGAAATAAAAGAGAATAAAATGGATGATGTCACAAAGAGGAACATGAACATACTTAATAAAATGATTGGGTAGGTAAGGTAGCTACTAAAATTAGAGTTATAAATTGATAATGGTGAATTTTAAATGGTAATTTTTAAATTGAAAAATTGAAGATATAAAACAAAGATAAGGCTATTTGATTAAAGATAAAATTATAGTGTAAGTGTGGAATGGAATCAAAATAGATATAAAAGTTTCAAAGTAAGTTCATGATGGTATCAAGTGAGATATTATGGTTTGTAACATAAAAGACTAGGGAGAGCCATGAGGATGAATTTTAGACTAGTGAAGTGAAGTATAATAATCGTTTTTCAATTAAATGTTTTTATTTAAGTGTATGAAATTTTTCATGATGCCAAAGAGAGGATAAAATAATAAGTACTAGATGTTAGTGTGGATACCAAATCATAAAACATGGTTCTAAGGTGGAGAATGAGCCACAACGGAGGAGAGTATAGAGACCAAAAATACCAAAGCTAGTGAAGAAGATGAAAATAGATTAAAAAAACCTCTATTTATGGCACCATTGATGGTGTACATGAAATCAATGACGGAAGGGAATCCTTGATAAATTGTTCAAGATATTACATTATTTAGTATTTAAACCACAAAAAAAAAAATTCAATTATTTGTAGAAGGTGATTTAGAATCAAACAAGGGTGAAGGCAAGGTGAAATATTTTTTGATACTTACAATGCATGTGGAGTCATATGAGATACTGTACTTTAGGAAACTAAAAAAACTTATTGACATGTACTCATAAGGGAAGGCTATACATTATTAGATGAAAAATGGGATCTCATGCAACTGGATGAGTAGAATATCCACTCTAGATAACATGAGTAATGTGCATGGGGAATTAAAGATTTTTTTGAGATCATAAAATTAGAAAGTGTCATGAGAAGATCAATAAAAAAACCTACCATAAAGGTACATAAACATGTAAATTTTTAAGGAACCTTCCTAAAATAATTTATAAAATGGAAAATAAATCATGTGAGAATGTGATTCTTAAGGGTGATGAATTTTATAAAAATGGAAATTGTAGTATGGTGAGAACTAAAAAAATTCATATTTTTAAATATAAAAATTTGAATCCTAAAAAATATTTAAATTTTAATGGAATTTTTTTGGAAAATTAAATATAAAGATCTATAGAAGAAAGAAAAGTCTATGCAGGAATAAAAATCTAATCACAAAATAAAAATCCATATATAGAAGAATCATTTTAGAATTATAAAAACATTGAAAGCCTATAAAAACATAACAAGCTTGGAAAAGCATAGTGGGGTTGGAAAAACATCACAATTACAGAAAATCATCACAATCTTGGAAAAATATCACAAGCCCAAAAATTCATCACAAGCCTAAAAAGGCATCATAGATATAAAAAAAACATCACTATAATCTAAAAAAATCACAAGCCTATAAGGGCATCACAAGATTGGAAAAACATCACCAAACATGAAAAACATCACAGATATCGAAAAAAGTATTAGTCCTAAAAAATCATCATGAGCCTATAAAATCATCACAAGCCTATAAAAACATTGTTGGCCTAGAAAACTGTCATATGATTAGAAACCGATTACATGCTTAAGAAGGTATCATAGTCTTGGAAAAGAATTGTATGCCTATAAAACCATCACTTTTATAGGAAAGCATCACAAGTATAGAGAATCATCTCATGCCTACAAAATCATCACATGATTCAAAAACATCATAGGCCTAAAATAAAATTGCAAACTACTAAAAGTTCATAAATGTTGAAAAGTGTAGAAACAATCACAAACATGTTATATAAAATGAAATCATGAATATTAGCTATAGAATTGAGTCTTGGATAAAAATAAGTTTTAAAGTGTAACAATGTAAGTGTTTTAAATTTTATTAACTTGAATTATATAAATTATAATGCTAGAAGTGTTTTGAATTAGATCAATATATTTCCTGATTTTAAACAATAAATGCTTGAATTATTTATATGTTGAATCATTGATTTATTTGATCGCTTTATGTTTTTTTAACAATGTTGAAGTCATAAATGGATTGGAAAATAGTGCTTAATTTTGAGTGTGTGTATACACACACATATACATATATACATTCATACATATATTAAAATATAAGGTTATGTAATTGGTAAGTTTAATTAAATTTCAAAATTTATCCTAATGTTTTTGGTGAATTTGATCTAAAAAACCATGGAATATATGTAAATATAAACACATATTAAAATATTTAATCATAATATTGTTGGTTATCTCAAAATGAAAACCCATTGGGACCAAAAATCATTTGGTTATTTACATAGGAAATAATAATTTATATGATATGTAAATGTGTTTTATAGGTTTATATTATCATACAATAGATTATAAATTTTAATAGTTCCATATATATTTTATATCTACAAAAATATAAAATAAAAAAAACTCAAAACAAAAATAATAAAATAAAATTCTAATTTACATTTTTACTATGTAGAACTTATTTACAATTGGCTAGTGCTTGGAGATCATCAATAGTAGGGATATATATTAAAACCATTTATCCTTCATGGAAAAATATTACTTGGATATCTAATAGTATTATAGTGACTTATAATGAAACTTTATGGATGATATATGATCCTTTCCATTTTATGTGTATCCTACATAGGTATGTCTTAAATATGTTATCATATAACATGCTAACCTCTTCAAGTTAAAACTATTTGGATCACATGTTGTGATCATGCTAAGCCTTATATATTTTATTTTGGACCTACTAAGTCTAACTTGTTACTATCCTTATCTATTTAATGTGATTAATTTATAAAAATAATTATTAAATTTATTATTTATCCCTTAACCACATTATCATTGTAATTCATAGGCTTGGAAATAGGTATCATATTTACATTACGACTTCCATTCCATACACTAGTTGAAATGGTGTATATCATGTTGAACATATATAGTTTTTTCTATATGCCCATAATATTTTTTTAATGTGATCTTCCCAATCATATATCTTAAATTTATAGATCTTAGTCAACATCTTCTCAAAAATCTTGTTAGATTGCTTCTGCTTATCCCTTTTCCTGAGGATGGTATGTTATTATTTTATGATATTAAATCATAAACTATTATATTAATGTTTTAATAGTATTATTTATAAAGTATATACCCATGTCACTTATCTTATTCTAAGTACATCCAAACCTTTTTTATGATTGTTTCATACAAAATTTTTGCAACATCATGTACACTATAACTCAAAGTCATAGCTGCCTCAACCCATTTGGTGAATTTGTTGTAGTGATAACATATCTATCATTGGATCACTTAGATTTAAGATATATAAGTACCATAAATTAAATTCCCCATTTATCTAATGGTTTAATATCCAAAAATATATTCAATGGCATACCATCACTTTGGTTGGGTTTACACATCATTTGATATACATCATAGTTTTTTTCAACCTTGTGTGTATCCTAAAATAATATTGGCCACCAAATCCCACTTTATTTTTTTATCTCAATTAATTCACCTAAAAAATTGCCTCCTACTAACCCATGATGTGATTCCTCAAAACTTGTGATCTCTCATTTTCTATGGCTACTATGCATAAAACATCATCCTTTTTGAACTTATATAGAAACCCATTTATAATTCTAAATGGTCAAGCTCATGTGACTAGATGTTTCTTGTCACATTATACACAATGTGTGGGGAATGACCATGCTTAATATAGTTCAAAATATCCTCCAATTTTTTTGGGATCATAATCATTTTGAAAAAATGTGTGTTTGGAGATTCATCATGTAGTTATTTAGGTTCCTCTCTTATTTGAATATATATAAGGTGGTCTATTCTAAGATTTTCCTTGGTTTCACATTGATTTTGAACTAGAATTATTGGCAAATAATTAACCACATATACATTATTCCTCCCCACATTTATTTATTAACCAAGTATTGCAATGATTGATCATCAGTGAAAAAACAAAATGGGGTAGCCAAAAAGTAGTTTAAGAACTTATGAAGTGCAAAAACCATCACCAAATATTATCACTCTATTTTCATATAGTTTTTCTTAGTTGTTGATAAATTGTAGATTGTGAACTAAATGGGATAATATATCCCTCCATATATTTGTTTTGATAACATAGATCCCACTATTATTTTTGATGCATAAATATGAACATGGAATAGTTTTTCTAGTCTAGGAAAACTTCATTGGATCAATGATTAACTTTTGTTTCAACTTTGAGAAGGTTGTGTGACATTGATACATCCATTCAAATTTTATTTATTTGTGCAATAATTATTCAATAGGTGTTGAAATGGATGTATAACCATACATAAATTACAATAATAACTAGCATGTCTAAGGAATGGTTACACCTCTGTTATGATAATAAGAGGTTTGATTTCCAATATGATTGAATTTTTTTATTGGTCTAAAATATTCCATCACTACAAACAACATGCCCAAAAAATATACCAAATGGTGTGAATAACAAGAATTTATTAAGACTTAGTGTGATTCATAGAACTCAAAACATTTATAATATCAATCACAACTTTGATATATGTTCCTTTAATAATGATAAACTTCCCAATCATCTAAGTATACTTATAATAGAAAATCATGGATGAAGTCTCTAAATGTCATAAAAAATGCTTTGGAGAAAACTATAGGTGGATTTTTCAATCCAATTAGAATTACCTTTTAAGCAAAGGATACTCATTATATTGTAAGAGTTTTTTTAATATTCTCCAATGATAGGGATCTAATAATATCCAATTAACCCATCTGTAAATGAGTATAATTCATGACTTGAAATATATTTAAGTACCTCATCTATGAATGGAATTGGAAAAGGATAGTTAACAAAAACATATTTGAATGCTCTATAATATATTTGTAGCAAAATATTAGGGAAACTATATTTATATAAAAAACACCATTCGTAATGGTCTTGATTTTTTTATCTCCACCCACATAATTTACCATATGAACATATGAATTAACACTAATGGAGGAAACTATTTCCCATTGTATATTACCTTTATTATTAAGTTCAATATAATATTTATCATTAGGAATTTATTGATAGATGTGATCATTTTTTTATCTTGTTTGAGAATGCACATAAGGGGACTTACATTATTCCATTTAGAACTATGGATAGGTCCTAAGCATCTATAATAGTTAGTCCCAAGATTTATTTATCTTCTACAAATCTAATATCTCTTATACAAATTATGAAAAGTAAGTAAACTCTCTAATTTATAGATTTTCGTTTTATATTGAATTTGAACCACCTATCATCCATGTATGCATATGGTGAAGATACTTCATTTAGAATCATAAATATCTTGCACTCAAATTTATTGAAGGGTATGACAATAAAAACATCTTATTGGTGTGCCTCTAATTGGTTGCCAACTATGTTTATGGTCATGGGACCATTATAGGCCCATTTTTTCCAATTATAGTAGGATAATGAGTCTCATTTGTCTTCATGTCAATCAATTAAAACTCTTCATGTGGAATTAATTCATCCACCTTTATCTCTAAATATTTAATTATTTTAATGGATTCAACTGGACCTTCATCTACCAAACTCAGATTAATAGAGCTATAACTTAAATTCAACCTTTTAATAGTTTCCCATGTTGATCTAGGAATCATATTTGTAGTGGGAATTTCATATCCTATGAGTTCAATGTCCATTATGGAATCCACATCCTATGGATTCTTAGTCTTGACATACCAAACCACTTAATTTATTCTCTATTGTTATCTTTGTGTGTAATATAAAAAATTATGTAATAATTTTGTAATATTTTGGGAGATATCCTCATTTTTAGGGTACTTACCCACTATTGCAAGTACATCAATGTTGTAACTAATCCATCCTATCACTATATTTAGATTATTTATCCATATATTTAGGCATTTAATGTCATAGGATATTCTTCAGTGGCATTATAATTCTAGATTGACTTTAGTGGATAGGTTTCTTCATTCATCAGAACCTTCTCTCTCATAGGGTATATATACTTTTCCTCTCACACTTTTATGATCTAGTTTACTTGAGTAATCCTTAGATGTGTAATACCTTGTTTATTATGTTGATTTTTATTAATAGCTTAAAAAAAGGCCTCATTCTTAGGATGAAGATGTACCATATTCACATTTCATATTATTTTCTCATTCTTGTAATTATCAATAATAGGGAAATCATAAGTATTATGCTGTCATGTGATCTTATAATATGCAAAAATATTATCCCTATTTATATTTCAATGATAATTACATGCAATATGATTTATTTCTATACAAAGGTAAAAATTAATAAGATATCTTAGCTACCTATCCCCTTGTATTTGGTTTTAATTACCACATTTATAACCTACCTTTCTTTGAGGGGATTCCCATCTTTATTATTGATTAGAATACCCTATGTATTGCTTCTATAGATAAGGAGGTGCCCAAATAAATTTCTCTTGTGTTGAAACAAGGGTCAATCCATGTTATTAAAATATATATGGAGGGGTCCACTATAGTTGATACTAAGGAGAATAAGGATTCCACCCTTTAGTATACTAATACATTGACCTTTTTTGGTATTGAGGTGACCAAAGAGTCCAAAGAGGAATAGGATGTGTTGCTAAGGGACCCCATCCACCTTATGTTGTGATCTCTATATCTTACATTGGGATAATTGGTTTTTGTGCCAAATTATACTCATAGTAACTATAAATACATTCTTAGTGATGTCTTATTTTAAATACTATATAGATCTACAATTATTTTCATATGGGATTTACATTAACTATAGAAAACATTGTGAAACTATTGGAAATACTTTGCACAACTATATTTTAATATTTTATCATTAATTCAAGTGATACTCCTCATATCCATATTTAATGCATATTAAAACCAATCTTGGTTTATTCCTTTCTAAAGTTCATCCATCATACATAATATTGCATCTAACTTTGCATAATTTTTGTAATACTAGGAAGGTATTCTCTAAAATCCTATATTTGTCCAAATCTAATCAAAATGAATCTTACCTTAGCTTTTGTGAAAAATTGAGCTTGTGATATCTCAGACTAGATCTTAATTTACAGGCCTTATACAAACCAATAGGATTTGTTTGGATCCTAAAATTGAATGTTAACATTGTTAATCATATCAAAAAATTGATGATCATAACTTCATATGGAATCTCCCATTTTTATCTAATTTTTATTAGACCTTGAATTTTTTGACTAACACACTTATACATTTTTAATTCTCCTATCAATTTATCCTTCAATTCTTTAATAATCATTGTTGTATGATTATTATTAAATATTAATTCTAAAGTTTTATCAATCAATGCATATATAAGTTCATACTTACTATTTCCATCATCTATCACACCCTTAACCTATAAATACATTTCATAGGTAAGTAATTAATACTCTCAATTAGTTAACCCATCATATGGTGTCAAAGAAATAAAATATCCTATAAGAAATAACATGTTCCCTATGATTAACATAATATATAGGTGAATAAGTCCACCGCGGGGAGCCGCACAGGGTTCTCATCATCGACTGCCATGGGGAGCTACACAAGATGCCAAATTTTTCCACCGCGGGGAGCCACATAGGGTTCTCATCATTGGCTACCATGAGGAGCTGCATAGGGTGCTCACGTAGGTGGCTATCGTGTTGACCAAAACCCTGACCTTTGCAGCTGGCTTCTCAGCCTTTGGTAACCAAATCCCATGGTTAATCACCCTCACCTTCTTGTTCTAATGTAGGTGATAGGTCAAAACGTTGACTGGGGTTGTGGCTCATGCTGATGTGCTTCCAGACATTAGGGATTTCTTTAGCATTGTTTTTGACTACCATGGTGGTGAATCCTCTGTGCATCAATTTAGTAGAGGGGGCGATCGGGTAGATGATCAGGTGGATGGAATGGGCACTGGAAGAGCTGGTTCTGGGGCTTGTTTCTTTGATTGTGGTGCCATTTTTTATGGGTAGTGTGATTTTAGGGTTTGAGGGTGTGGTGGAGCATGGCCTTTTTATCATCATGGCTATGGCTATAATTATTGTTGGATTTGACGGTGTCTCCATTAAATCAAAGAGACAGAGAAACCAAAGGTATTTTGTAGAATTTTAATGTCCCGGTAAATGCTTGTGTCGTTATTGTTTATTGCAATGGCAACTTGCATTGTTGGCCAGGGTAGAATGCTAAAGATATATATTTTTTAGCATTATTTACCCTATGCTATAAGTTCTTTGAGGTTTCAGGTCCTTGTAAAACTTGGGTACTTTTATTGGACTATGTTTGTGGTTTTAGGTCCTTGTAAAACCTGATTTTGATACTATTCTTTAGTAGGTTTCAGGAATGCTTTTCCTGGTGGTTGTTAATGCTTTATCTTTCTTGATTTTGTTAAAGGGTTTTGGGGTCCTTTCAAAACCTACTTTTACCATAATCAAAAACATGTTCCCTATGATTGTGATAGATGAGATTGATTTTATTGTTGATGATTTGATTGGTGCTTAGAATTTTTTGATAAGGTTCTTGAAGTACATATAAACATCACATAAAATTTCCTTATCATATATAACTAACATATATGTGTGTGTGTGTGTGTGTGTGTGTGTGTGTGTGTGTGTGTGTGTGTGTGTGTGTGTGTGTGTGTGTGTGTGTGTGTGTGTGTGAGTGTGAGTGTGTGTGTGTGTGTGTGTGTGTGTGTGTGTGTGTGTGTGTGTGTGTGTGTGTGTGTGTGTGTGTGTGTGTGTGTGTGTGTGTGTGTGTGTGTGTGTGTGTGTGTGTGTGTGTGTGTGTGTGTGTGTGTGTGTTAGTTATATATGATAAGTAAAGTTGATTTGATGTTAGCACAAATATTGATTCCAAGTTATATGTACTTCAAAAACCTTCTCAAAAATTTATAAGCACCAATGATATATATATATATATATATATATTTCAAACCATTTCTTCATCATGAATAATTCTTTGACTACTTCAATAATATCATTCTCAGCTATTAAAATAGGTAAAAGTGATGCATCCCCTTTGAGTAAATGAACCAAGACTAGAGTATCTATCTAATTTAACCTTTTAGGGTTTTCTAAACATAATTCCTAAGTTAGATTAAAGGGCCAAGATGTCTAAATTAGTTAAATAATATGCAACAATTAACCACTAATTTATTATATATTTTGACTTCTTTTGAGTTTCTAAAAATAGTAATAAATATGCATATATAGACTTATTTGTAAATTGGTTATTGTGAAAGATCTGGGTTCTAAAAATTAGGTTTTGGTTAGGTCTGAGTGTCATCAATAGGGTTCTGGGATCTGATTCTTTAATAGATAATATTACCCTACCTAGATAGTAGTACCATGTTGTTCTAGTGTCCTCAAAATGGTGTTAGGGTCCTCTTTGTAGGACTGTTCCTATTTTTTGGAGTACCTACACTTGTGTGTCTAGGTCTTGTCCTTGCATGCACACAATCTAGAACTCTAATTATGCGTAGAAAATATGATTTAGTGTGTAAAACCTAATATTCCATACAATTATGGCATGAGATAAGAATGGGTGTTCATTAATAGGATGGGCTAGACATCCTCAACACCCCACTGTGAATATATTTTCCTACATACCAATACTCTAAGTAGAGATCAAGCTTGATGTAGTTCTCCCACATAGTGGTTGGTGCAAGTGCAAGTGAATGCTATAACGATAGTAGTCTTGAATTCTTTGAGTGTGTTTGAGATTGGAAATATTTAAAATCTAGGCTTAGGGAAGTTGTATATGGTAATATGTATAAGTAGGGTAGAATAGGGATAAATAACCTTAATTTTTCTCAAATTGTTTCTTATTTAAATAGACTTTTTGAATCTACTTTCTATCTAGTGATAGAGGTCAAATAATCTTGTATTTATAGAGATCCATAGCTTTGTAGATAATAAAATGTACTTAGGCTGAATTTATGAGGGTAACATATTTTAAAATATATATGTTTAAGAGAGTTAGGGTAAGGGACACTAGGACCTAGCTAGGGACACTGGGGCCATGTGGCTATAGTGTCCTTAATATGGCACTAATGTCCAAATAGTAGACTATTGGGCACACTGGGTTGGGATATGGGAAATTTATTCTAAGAATTTTTTTGACCTAATAGAAGGTATATGTGGTCTACACAATGGCTTTAAAGGTGTGATAAAGGCTCTAGGATAAACCTAGGGCTAAGCTAAGAGTAGGTTGTCTCAAGAAAAACTCTTAGCATCCAAATACCACTTTTAGGTGATTACACTATCATATCCATTTGTAAACCTAACATAACTCTATATTTCATAATTGTCTCTTAGAAAGACTACTCTTCTTCTACATATAATTTTTACCTCCATAATTACTCTTTAAATCCATCGCTAAGTTATTTTAACTTCCCTTTTTTAACCTATTTGTGGTTTCACCCTTCTATTCCTTCATATATTTTTGGGTTAGTTTCCAATTCCTAATTGATCTCTACATTATCTATGGTTCCTAAATTACTTTTACATCTTCAAGTGTTATTTTACCTTTAGATTTGGTTTCCTATTCTAGAGGTCTAGTTTCTCCCATTTTATTCATAGATTTTCTTTTACTCATACTTGTAGCTACACATGGTGTGGCCCTTTCTTTAAATTTTTTTCTATTTTCTCAAATTTCTTTGAATCCCAATTATTATTTTATCATATTAATTCTTTGCACTATCCATATTTTGGGTTTTTGATTTAGGTTCCTTGGTTAAATATTTTTTCATTAAAATATCTCTAGTTTGCATCCCCAAACTACCCCAAGTGATTAATCTATATCATATAGAACCTACACCATGTACTTTTGCACAATAACATCTTTAACAACACATGAAGTCACTTTAAAAACTTTCCTTATATCCCTCTAATAAAAAAATCATATACAGCTTCAAATACAATATACCCATAGACAACAAATTTTGTAAAGTACATATAAATTATATTCTTCACTAAATATTCAACCACATAGGTCCATTTAGTGTCTAGGTTTCAAAATGTTTCCAACTTTTATTTACTCAAAATAAAATTTTCTATTTCACATGGTCTAAAATATTAGTATTTGAGTCTAAATATTTAGGATTCTATTAACTTAGAAAATGCACACCAAAATATTTCAAAAAATTCTCTATGGATGTGCTTAGAAATAATATCTTCTATAAATATCCTATTCTTATATATTTTTCCTCTATGAACTTATGTATCCTTGATTATAGCAAATTTAAAGGGTCCCTTTGACTAGGTAACCATTTCAACATATTCAAGTTATGGAATTGGAACCATACTTAGCAATGGTCCCAAAAATCACTCGTTGGGATATGCTATGTGTTATAGACTGTGAATGTTGTGATGGGACTCTTAAATCATTACAAGAAATTATAGGTTTAATTAATGTCAGATTCATATGTAGAAATTTCTTCTTACTCTTCATTAACATATATACACTTATTATCATTTTTATCCTTTAATGAATTTAAAATTAAGAAGTATAAAAGAATACAATCATTCACAAGGAAAATACATTCAATCAAGGTGGATTTATATACATGTAGAAAAAAATTCTATAGTATATTATAAGTTTAAATAGTTATATGTATTTTCTCTATCTCTTTATAACATTTTCTCTTACAATATTAGGGTATATAGAGGTTAAGAGGAGACTATAGCTCTTCATATTCATGACCTTTAATCTTATGAATTGAAGTACTCAAAGGAACTATTTAAAATTCCATGTGATTCATTATGCTATATGAAACATCCTTTTATATAAATATGCCATGGTGTATAGTTGTCACATACTTATCATACAAAAAAGTGTGTGAACTATAATTCACACATTATTACTAACACATACACATAAAACAAGAATTAAATTGGTAAATTATCTTAATTTTTATGTAGATGGAGAAGTTTAGGTTCTTGGGTTGACACCAATGCTTGAATATGGTTAAAAGTAGATAACTATATGGCATACTTTAATAAGCATTAGATGAATTACCCAAAGAAGAATAAAATTAAATTATGGCATGAGTGTATGAAAGAATAATTCAAGTAGAATTATATAGTACCATAATATATTTTGGTACACTCTAAGGGTTTCATTCAATTGTGTGTGATGACCCACTATACATTGGTCGTGTTAAAAAAAAATCATTTTTTAAGTTGATCCAAATCCCCATATGTTTTAAGTGTGGATTATTTAGAACACATTCTACTATAAGTAACATGCCAATACCATTAGTAGATCTCAAAGTGATTGAAATGATTGATCCACCAAGGTGTATAATGAGAATGAAGTATACAATACTAGGGAGAAAACTTATTTATTGATGATGAATTAGATAGTGAGAGTATACAAATAAAATAATAATTATTTAAAAAATGAAGGGATCATCAACATAATATCTCATGTGTATTTCAACCTACTAAAAAGGAAGGTTATAACACTAAATAAGACAACATAAGATAGACCACTAGATATGTTAATAATTTTCATTGGAAGTATGTAAATGGAAAGGTCATAGGAACAAAGTCACGATTAAAGGTGGGATAATATTTGGAGCCATGGTGCACAACAAAGTAGGTGAAGTATCTTTAACAAGAACTTCAGGAAAGACTTGAAAAATGAAATCCATGAGGCATGTTGCCCTGAATCAGATGGAGAAGGGCCTATTTTAGATCATGAATATAGATCTACTAATGACCTTAATACACCAAAGTAATGTGATTATTCAAATTTTTACTATAAAATTCACTTTACATATATTGTTAATTTGGGATCCTTACATATCTCCCCCTTTTTTAGATACTTTTGAATCTAGGGCCAAGGAAGTAAAGTGCTATAGGAATAATTTGAAATACTAGTGTGAGAGGGAGAAAATTTTGTGTTAAATTTGAAGAGATTAGAGGAAAAATGACTTTTTAGTATAATTTATGGGGAAGTGGATTAAAATTGGGGCTATGTAACTTTGGTTGAAATAAAATTAGAGGGTATATTTCAATATTTGTTTTTTACCCAAAGGGTTTTTCCCATTATTTTCCCTATTCATAAGATAAATAAAGGCATTATAAATTGAGGGCCTTGTTTTATGGATGGATATACCCTTTAGATCTAATATTGGAGACCTAATTTTGACCCTATATCTCTATAAAGTGGTTTTTTTCCCTTGTGATTCCATATGTACAATCTACCTTTAGAATAATATAGTGAATATTTTCTTATGGCCATTGGAAATATGCTTGGTGAATTTGTGTGTGTGTGTGTGTGTCTATATATATATACATATATATATATATATATATATATATATATATATATATATATATATATATATATATATATATACATATATATACATATGTATATATATATATATATATGTATGTATATATAGATATATATGTATATATATATATGTATATATATATATATATATATATGTATATATATATATATATATATATATATATATATATATATGTATATATATATATTCAAATGAAGGATATCTTTCTTCATATATAATACCATGTGTTCATGTTGATTTGGATGAATATACTACCAAGAAAATTTGCATCCAATCTCAAGGTAGGTGTGGAATCAAAGGACATATGTTTTATCCTTTTTGACATGATTTACAATAATTATTTATAGTGATTTTTTTCATTTAAACTAATTAAATATTAAATATTTATAATATCACATGAATAAGATTCATTTATTTTTTTAAATTAAGAAAATTTGATGTACATATTATGCCATGGAAAGTTACATTGGCATTTTTCATTCATATCATCTTTTTCACTGTGTAAGTTGTACTTTATTTTATCAAAAACATTTTTATAGATGAAGTGGCACTATAAGACAAATTATGTGGTAGTTAATGGTATAAAGAAGAAAATTTTGAAAAATTATGATGAAATTTTTCTTTTAAACAACAACTTTAATGTCAAAACAAAACCATTCTTATTTTGTAAAATTTGCACAATGAAAAACTAAGAGAAATGAAATTTTTTGTTGACTCTCTTACCACCAAAATTGTTTTTTTTTAACATGTACAAACCTATAATGTTTATTTGTTATCTCCTAATGATTTCATTTCTTCATAACATCTCATTTATAACCCTATCTTAAAAATTATGCAATCTATGGTTTATTATAATGGTGGTCTTGGAATATGTGAAAATGGAATTATTGAGCCCCTTTCAATTATCTTTATCATTAATTTTTTAGGTGTTAATTTTAACATTTATAATAGAAAATTTAATTCATATTTTCCCCTTGATTTAATGACATTTTACAATATTTATTATCACTCTCATAAGACTTATTTTGGTTTTAATGTTTTTCATGCTCATACTTTTGTTAAAATGGTGAAATTTGTGAGAATTGTGGTAAACATGGGCATAATATTTATAAATTTTAGAAATTGCATGCATGAAACCATTTTGAATTATTTGAAAACAAATAAAACATCTCATTCAAAGGTTAACCAAATTTGGCTACCAAAAATTGTGGTATCTTTTGATACTTTGACGTCCATTCTTTGGATAATTTATTCATTGCTCAAAATAAGATATATTTTAAAAGTGAAACATATTATTTGTCTCCATTTTGACAAACTAAATTTTATGCATTCCTTGATTTTTGTGTTGACTTCTTATTGTAATTTTTCAAGAAAATATACTTTGTTTGGAGATAATTAGTTTTATTGTGTAGGATTACACAATTTTTTATAGAAGTTGTCTTTTACTCCTTTTGGGTTACTTTAGATCTAATTTTATTACTTTAATTGTATGTAGATATTTTTCATGGATTTTTTTACTTAACTTGAAATATTGGTGCAAGCATCTATTTTACAGGTACAATGGATATTTTCTTGCCATATCCTTTCTTGTTGGTCTTTTTACCTATGTGGATTAACCATTTTGTTCAAAGAGGATCTTTGGAGATTTTTCATGATCACACATTCACATTTTAAATATTCTTGGTGACACATTATCTTTTTATTTATTTTGTATAAACCATTATAAAATCTAATATTTCCTCTCAAAGTAAGTTTCCATTAAGGGGGAGTATTATGAATGTCAACCCTCTTATTTTTTTATTAGATTTCATACATTTTTGTAACCCTAAATAAGCTTAAGGGGGATTGTTTGAGATTAATATTATTTAATTTCACATTATACTAAGTCATTATGTTATTAATACTAATCTTAAGTCTATTATAGTTGTGCATTTCCTATTATAATAAATTCACTTATCCCAGATTTATGAGTTGTCACACCTCTTTTCTACTTTTTATGGAATCTTGGAGTTACATTCACATGTAAAACCCTCCACACTTATCACACACATCCACATAATATTAAGGGAATTAGGGATATTTGGCACACACTAATAAGGTTGTGAAAGTCATAATGGGATTATTTATAATCTATCTTATTTATTGAGCTCTCTTCTCTCATTCTTATCAATTTATCTAGTACATATTGAGATGATTTTTTATGGCTTGAGGACACTTTTATTTATCCTTCTCTTATTTTCCATTAAAGATTTTACGTAGAGAATTTTACTTTGTAATCCTTCTAATAGATGTGGGGTTTTCTTCTATTTAATTGTTTTCCCACTTGACAAATATTTTTTTTTTAATTGATATGGTAAAATATAGTTTCAATAGGGACTTGGAACCATGGGAGTGCATTACAATAGTTTTATCATGCCAACCAGGGCTAAGAGGACAAAAATAGAAAAAATAGTACTTATAATGAAAAATAAGAAATAGAAAACTAAAACTAATCTAGGAAGAAGGTACCTCCTAAGTATCTTTAATAGTAGTAGTGTCCTTCACCAGGATGATAGGTTTGCCTTTTTAAACCTTGGCATGAGTATGGTTCTTGGGGCCTTCAGTTGCTTACCCAAAGAAGATCATTCTAGGCCGCATCCTACCTTTAACCTATAAAGGAGTATAATTAGGGGAGACCCCCTTGGGGGAGCCTAGGGGGAGTTTTAAGACCTTATGATATTTCATAATAGGGGATTGGGGGGCTAGGAAGAGTGGAAAAATGTTTGGATAGTAGCCTCAGCCACCTATTGAAGTTCATTCTAGTCTTGGATAAGCTTAGCTAGGCCAAAACCTACCTACTAAACCCTTGAGTTGAAATTTTCAAGTAGTTATTTATTTTTTCCAATTCTTCCATCACTATGGCCTTACCCTTCCAAGCTAAAGTCATAGGAATCCTAATTTCAATGGGTTTAGGCTTGGGGATAAATAATAGTTTGAGAGATAGGTCATTGGGGGGACTGAGATAAACTATTTTAGGGGGGAGAATTTAGAGGGTAGGTGGGATCCCTTGATAGGGCATTATATTGGGGAGTCCTATTAAGAATCCTCTTCAAAAGAGGATACCTTATGGGGACCTTTAGACCTAAAAGGGCCTAATCATGTTTAATAAGTAGGAGGATTAGACTTTGATGGAGGATGAGATTTATATCATTTACTTGGTAGAGTAGAAAAATAATTTCTAGGGACTTGAGTAGGAAATATGGAAGACTGATTTTAAATCCAATGAAGTGATTTAGATCAAGAAATGGTGTGAAAGAATTAAAGTATACTTACCTTCTAGAGTCATGTAACTCATGTTATGAAGGTAGATATTAGGTCATTAATGTAGGAGGTTAGCTTGAGGGAATCCTTTCTTGTATATCTACATAAAATCATTCTCTCTAAAGAATAATTGTAGGGATTATTACTTCTTTGACTAGTCTTTAAATTCCTTAACACCTACAAAGGACATACTCACAGTGTCACCGATGAATTCCTCTGAGATGTTTATGGTGATGCTTCACATGGTGACCTTCCATTTTATCCATGTTGTGATGAAGTATTGAGAAACTAGGGAATTATGTTAAGTAATGCATTCTATAAAATTTGTAAGACCCATTTTCTTAAGTTTATTCTATACCTTCTTTTGTTCATGGACCTATTTGAATGATATGGGTTTTAAGCAGTCTCTGTCACCACCCAAGGGTGCTGAAGCATAGAGATGGAATGGGAGAGTCAAAATTTTTGGATGCAACCAAAATAGCTAGGGCTCAAATGGAAGGGAATGCCCACCAAAGTCACATAAAAATAATTAATCCCCATTTCTTCAAAATGAATGTAGATTAGTTGAATCAAGATTTACCCCATTGAGTTTAGGGGTTGCACATGTAAAAGGATGATTATTTTAAGTTGAATTAATACCTTCAACATGGATGATTTTATACACCTTAGGGGGGATGCTCCCTACATTTTGATAGTTGGTTAAATGATGGAGATCAACTCCAATGATGGTGAGGAGGTTGGCCACCCCATTTCCTTCCCTATAAGTGTGTATGAGTTGGAAGTGAGGTATACTTTTTAAAATGTATTTCACATCATCAATGATCTCCTTGATAGTGTGTGAAGGTATAATTTTTCCTTATAAGGCATTAAGGATGTTTAAGGTTTCACCTTCTCTAATGATCTTTTTCTGGTTGATGCTAGCTATATACCCAAAGGGCCACCTTGGCCTTAGCAAGATGGCTTGTTTTCTTACCCATGAGACTTGAAGAAGCAACCAAAATCTCCCCCTTAGAATTTATTATGATGCATTCTCCCCCTGTAGGGCTTGGGTTTCCCTTTGAGGCCCCATCAAAGTTTATTTTCACTCACCCTTTTGGAGGAAACTTCCATTTAGTTTGCTTAAATATTAAGTCTTTAGTGAAAGGGAAAATAACCTATTAAAGATCTTAGTTTTTGAGAATGAGCAAGGCCAAATGGGGGTAGGATATTTATATTTAAGAGGAAAGGCCTTCCAATTTTTGGAAATGGATTGGCAGAGATGAGGGAAGATGCTCTTCAACTAGTTCCTTTTGTTGAAGAATAGGCTATCATTATAAATTTTTTAGATGCACTAGAACTAGTGAGGAAGGGTGAGGTGCCAAAGGAATGTTAGGGAAGGAATGGTCTACGGGGGGGTTACATTATAGAATGAGATCCAAGATACTATTAGGTTTGACCCATGTCATGTTGAGGTGATTAATAACTTAATTAAACAAAATTAGATGGAAGGGACATTCTAGAAAAAGGCGTTGATCATAATCTTCTACACTTTGATAGATTAGAGATCTATTGGGAATAATCATTCCCTTTTTGGCTAAGTTTTCCATAGTCAAAATTTTATTCTTTGTTATAAGCCAAAAGAAGAAATTGACCTTGGGGGTTAGGTGCTTTACATAGAAAATTTTCTAATGGTCCCAGTTGCTTTCCAAATTAAGGTCAATGGCATGGCCCGAGGACACTAAGTATAAATAGTTATATTCTAATCTCTAGATAAAATGATCTTCCTTATATACAAATGGAATGTGAGTCTGATTTAAGGCCAAGTTGAGTTTTTGAATTGCTTGGGATTATTTTAAGGTAAGATATTCATTTGGGATAACCATCCAACACTTTGTTCCTTCCTTGATTTCTTAGTAATCATTTAACTTTGAGCCCCATCTTTTCTTGAGTTGTCCATACCACTCGACCCATGTCTCTTAGGCTAAGAGGGGGGTGGGGGATATCTATGATTTTTCCCAAAAATCAAATTTCTCTCCATTAATAATTTTCCAAAGGATACCCCTCTTCAGATGATATTTGTAGCTAATTATGGCTTTCCAAAAGGTGGATCCATTAGTAGGGCCTTCTTCCCACATTAGGTCATCCTCCTCTACTCCTTCCAAGTATTTAGCACTTAGGATTCTTGTCCATTCATCACTCTCCTTCATCAGGAACCAACCCATTTTTTCCAATAAAGCTTTGTTCATAGATTTTATGCTTCTTAGGCTAATACCTCCATTAGCTTTAGGGAGACAAACTTTTTCCTATGCAACCATATTGAATCTAAATATTTCTTCAGTGCCTCTCCATAGGAATTCTTTTTTGTATTTGTTCAATTTTAGAGGTAATATTGGATGGCATTTTAAAGACTATAATTAGGTAAACATGAATGCTCTAAATGGAAGACTTGAGGAGCTAGTATTTAATTGCTTGGGTGAGGAGGTGACCTTTCTAGCCTGCTAATTTCCTTTGAATGCGATCAATTAGGGGGTTCCAAAATTAGGATTCCATTTTTTTAGCAAAGAAAGAAATACCCAGGTGATTAACTAGAAATTTTCCCACTTGGTAGTCTAGAATTTTAGCAATTCTTATCTATTGAGAGGGTCATATATTGATAAAGAAGAGGAAACTCTTTTGAAAGTTGATGCATTGGTTGGACACTTTTTCATAGTTGTTTAGGATACATTTGAGGCACTTGGATTCCTCACTAGAAGAATATCCTAAGATGATAGTGTCATCATCAAAATGTTGGTGGGTGATAGGGTCAGTACTCTAGGTCACCAAAATACCCTTTATCAGACCCTGATTGCAGGCTCACCTCAAACTTCTCCCCGAAGTTTTAGCTAAGATGGTGAAAAGGTATGGACAGAGGGGGTTTCCCTATCTTAAACGACTTGAGGTAGGAAAGAAGCCTTTAGGAGCCTTGTTTATAATATCTTGACAAATATTATGTCTTGTGTTCCTTTATGGATTTATATTGAGTTAAAATAATTTATTTACAAATTTATTTTATTGATGTTTTCAACATTATTATCATGATCTTGGAAAATATCCTAATATTTTTAATCTAATGAATATTATGAATTTATGTTACATGTAGGACTAATCATACATAGTGTTAAGTTGAGATAGATGTTATAACTTTGGAACATAGTAAGTAATGATCATATAATGAGTATTTTAAATTGAATAGAACAAATAAATTAAAATGCATGTTATTGATCATAACATCAACAAAATAGGGACATATAAAAATGGAAACAAGATTCATGGCCATGATGTAAACACAAATAAGTACATGTAAAAACACAAAAATCAAACAAGAATACCAAGGGCACATATACAATGAACATGTTCAAATGTCACTCAAACACATATAAACATACTATATTATTAGAGACACAAACAAGGACATGTTCAAATGGATACAAACCAAAGTAGTAAACACACATAACACATGAAGCATAAAATAAAAAATGAAGATCATGCATGAATAAGTATAATTTATCAACATAGGTAACTTGTAACATCAATATATTTAGTAACTGAGGTATCTAGTAAGATAACAATGTGAAAGTAAGTGGGAAATAATGATAGATATCCCACTATGTATTGAATTAAAGTATGAAAAGTAAGGATAGACATGGAATGATATAACCTATGTAATAGGATGCCCCCTATGAATTTTTTGAGATAAAAAAATTTGTATGAGGTATGTGACTAGTTTCGGTCTAAAAATTGATAGTATGTGTTCACTAGGATAAGTCCAACAAAATCAGAAAACAACACAATGGGTTACTGTCTGAGTAGAGCAATTTTATCTATGTATAATTTTAGAGTATGAGATAATGACACCACTTTAAACTACATATATAAATGGAAACTTATGTTTTTAAAATCACTCAAGTACACTTGTGAAGAAAATTTGATATAAAACTTGATATAACAATATATAACATAGGTCGAGCATAAATAAATTGTCAAAAATGAATTACGCACATCATGCATAGATCCTTAATTTTAGAATTTTTGGGATATTTTTTTGTATTTTTTCATATATAAAATAATAAAATCCAATGAGTCCTTCAAGGGACTAGCAATCAATAGGACTTGTATCTAGGATATGAAGGGTGACCTTACATGAATGGAAAGTGTCAAACTATTATGAATGAATTGATATGATCTTAGAAGTAGAATATTAATTTCCCTCTATACCATAAGTGCCACTGACCATTAAGATGATCTATATAATTCTATATATGCTATTGAATTTGATGAACTCTAAGGATTTTTTGAATCTATTATGGAGTGTGATAAATATGTGTTGATATTTCTTATGGAATACCCTTATGACCCTTTAATATCAATCTTAGGAATGGTAGAGTCAAGATTAGATCTCTATAATCTATGAAAAAACATTGATTGAGTGAATTTTCAAGGATATTACTCCTTTGAAATTTGGCCTCCTACTTCTGAACTTTTTGAGTAGGTTGAACATTTTTAGGTTTTTCATCTAAAATTTGATGTGTAGGAACAATAAATTTCTATTTCAAGGTGTATGTGTATGGAATAATGAGAACTATGATTAATTAATTATCATGAATATAATTCAAACATTTTTCAACTATAGAAGGAACTATGTGAGTTTATTGAATCCAAGGACATCCCAATAACATATCAAAGATGCCTATACTAGGTACTACTATGAACTTGGTGGCTATATGTGCTGGACTAACCTAGAGTAGTACAATAATATCACCAATAGAACTTTGAATATGAACAAAAAATATATTTACGACTATTGTAGGTGGGAGCATATCCTTATATATATATATATATATATATATATATATATATATATATATCCAAGATGATATAGAAGTGTGATTGTACACATATTAACACTTGAAATATTATCAACCATGACACTATATATAGGTTAACAATCAATATGAGCCTGAATGAATAAAGAGTGTATATCTGAATCAACATTTACTTTTTCATGATATAAAAATGTGATGAGTGGTCTAGGTGGTATGATATTATGATAGGTACCAATAATGACATTAAAAGGATGTTGTGCCTCTATATGAGAATGATAAGAAACTATTGGAGGGTGTGCATATGTGTAATGAATTCCTAATGTATTTACTATCTCATTAATTATATGGATACAAAAAGGATAATTGAATATTTTAATTGTTCTACTTTTAATTTCATATGCCTTTTTATGTCTTTATATGTACCCACATCAATGATGTTTTCATCTATTAAGTCATAAATAATATGTCATAAAGTGATGCATTTAATTGTAGTGTGTTCTAATACTATGTGAAAATCACAAAATGCATTATGATCAAATTATTTTTTAAGAGACTTATTCATATAAACCTATTCAATGGGAGGGAGAGATATGAGGTTACATTCTAATAACTTGTATGGAAATTTTGGTAAGTTGGTAAATTATATCCTTAGAGGATTTAATAATACATTACATGGACTAGGTTTTAAAACTATATTAACTATTTCCTTTTTATCACTATTACTATCATTTGGCCTCACCTTGTATGGTGGATTACTTGAATTCTTTGCTTTATAATTATAAACTAGGTTGTTTGCATACTTTAACTTGTTTATTTCCAATAATTTTAACTCACTTTACTTTGTGACACAAATATTTAAATGAGAGAAACTTATTCAACATAATGGATTCATGTAGAGGGGGAAACAAACTCTCTTTGAAGATATATTTCAATTCGTTATCTCTCATTAGATTCATCATCTTATATAACATGGTCTTATACCTTAATCTATATTTTATGATAGACTCATTGGATCCTTGTTTTAGTTGTGAAATTTTATAATATGATATATTTTCATCGATATTGATTAAGAAATGCACAATAAAAAAATCTACCAAAGGATTAAATGCAATGCACTTACTAATATTCTAAATCATAGAACCATATTAATGTGTACTCATTTAAACTTATCAAAATAACTTGGTAAATAACTCATCATTGGACACATAGTCCAAAAATGTTGCATGGAATGATCTCAAGTGTTGCTCGAGGTCACCTTTTCCATCATATATTATGATCTTAGGTGCCATAAAACCTATTTGTAGAGGATATGTTGCAATGTTTTTTGATAATAGACTATTCAATAATGTTTGAGAATTGAGTTCTTGGCTAGGTTTAAAATAACCTTGATCCAAATGTAACATCTTAGTTTGAATAGATATAATATCATGCATAAGTTATTGTACATCGAGAGAATAATAATGTGTGCTAACCAAAGACATTATTCCAAATGATTGAGTAGGAATGTGGATTTTAATTTTCTTATAGCCTTGGGTTTCCCCATAGTATATGGTTGTATAAAACTTGTATCCATTAGACCCAAATGATTACAAGTATTAAATTATTGTGCCATTATTTTAATTTTTATGTCCAAAAGTGTTTGATAGATTTTTATGGTAATCATGAGGTTGATAAAAAAATTCATTTCCATAATTTATTAATAATTTTTGCTTTATTAATCACTAGTTGTATTGATCATCTAATGGTGGAAGTACATATTGGTGATCAACTTGAGTTCCAAAGTTATCTTGATCATTTTTATCATGCTCTAAATTATTTTCATGGGAATATGCATTCTTAGTTTGCAACAAACAAATTTTTGGCATAGGATTGGAGGAATCATCATATATAATTTATTTAGTAAAATCATTATTATGTACAAAGTATATAAGCTTTTTTATGGCTTACAAAAGTGTTTGTTAGAACAAATTAGCCAATAAAGGGTTGTAACCAACCCAGGTAAATAAAAAATAATTAATAACTAAGCAAAAAAAAATTGGATCATAAATGACCCAAAAAAACTCCCCCTTGATCCAAAGGGGTATAAAAGATGAAAGAATTAGAGTAATAAATTTGAAGTCATAAATAAAACTCTTAATAAAATGTAACTATTGTATTGTACCTCTTGGTAATGATAAAAATTGATGCCACTCCATAAATAATCCCATCTAGTGAGTTGTGGCATAAAAATCTAATGAACACAATCAAAGCCTACTCATCTCCTGTGATTATATATACTATATTATAGTGAAACAAAATCAAAGCTTATCTAACTACATCAATATACATAAGTCTCCACCAATAAGCCTATCTAAGTGAATAAATTATACTATGTATTGACTATCTCACTAATGTAAAATAAGTGATGATGACCTTTACTCAAAACTAAAGGTGATAATAACCCATATCAATGTGTATTGTCACTAACGACTGATCTATGACAAACCAATACTATATCTTCTCTCCCTATTAGGTAAGAGGTGACAAGCCATAGCAATCCTATCTTATCCATGTCATTAATATCAAGTATATAAATAAAAAACTAGAATAAATTAAGAACACAAGCCAAAAATTACTACTACAATAGATCTTGATCTTGAGCTTAGTAGCTCACACAAGATGGGTGAATCATCGATCACTCAAAAAAAGATTTTACATCCATCAAGACCATATACCTCATCCACATAAGATGACTCTTGATCAAAGGAAGTGTTAAAATAAATTTAATAGTTGGAGTAACAAGAATATCTACCCCAATAATGATCCACATAATTTGCTTTAGCTCTTTTTTTGTGTGGAGAGTAGGGTCATCAAGAAGGACATACATCTAAAAGATGTCCAATACCACCACATTTGAAACATCTAGGCTCTTTCCTATGCTGAAAATATATAAAAATAAGCTCAATCATTGGAAGAACTATTGGAATGAGAAGAGTGCCTATGGTGATGTTTGTTCTTTTAAGATCCTAGAGAGTGATTATGAGAGCACTGTGGAGACTATTTAGAATGGTGTGGAGAATGTCTCAAAGAGTGTTTCTAAAACTAACTATATACATGGTGATGATCTCTATGATGTGACTTGACCTTTGTATAGTGATCTTGTTTAATAGGCTTACTCTTTTTCTTTACAAACTGTCACTCATGTTGAGTCAACAACTCACAAATAGAGTCAAATGTTATACCATTTGCTTATCACAAAGCTATAATATTTAGGAAAAAATAGTGTATGCATAATTGAGGCCATTTATTGTGATGTAAATGAGTATTTCATTATTGATATTTCCACCTATTGTGAAATATTCTTGTTTTAATGTTTTCATTCAAGAAATATATTTAGATACATCTTCTTCATCAACTAATTTATTATTTATAAGTTACATTAGAAGTTCAATCTTATTGTATGAGTTTTTTTTGTCATACAAGTCCTTTAATTATTTCCATACTTTCCATGCTCCATATTTAGCATATATAATGTCAATAATCACCTATGTAGTGTAAGATTATTTGAGCAGCATGAGTGCACATTTATCATGCTTTTGTTACTCAATCAAATTGGTGGGTTAAGTGGATGGTATGGTTTCTTTATCTATTATTTACCATAAATAGTTAAAAGTAAGCATGTATTACATGTGTAATATCCACTCATTGTAGTTTTTAGGTGTCAATCAATGATTTTTAGAGATTAAACTTATAATTTTAGCCATTATCAAAAATAAATATAGTGATAAAAAATGAATGCTACTTGAGGTTTTGCCTTAAACCTCATAAGTAGATTCAAAATACAATAGAAATGTATCTAGGGACCTGTCTAACCATAGGTCATAAAATAAAATGATCCTTTTACACAATTATATCTCCACAAATTAACTTTTTTACCTCTTATAACTTCTTTACAAAAACAAATAAGGTAAAAATAAGAAACGTTAACCAAAAAATATAACTCCAACAAGTTTTGAATCCTTCACTCCTTATCAAGAGAGTATTAAAAGTAGTCTATCCTCTTACCCATCAACTAATTTTGAGAATATACTCTCAAAATATTATGTATTTCCTTAGTTTGTAGAATGAAAAATTAAAAAAGGAAATTAGATGGAAATATTTTACTAAGAAATATATTTTTTGTTCTTACTTTGTATTTAAAAACTTGGTATGGTGCCATCTTTCCATGGAGTCCATAAAGTATATAAAAAATTAAAAAAATATCTTACTAATTTTTCATGATTTCATCTTGGAGGACACTTCATTAATGTAATTCTAGATGTCGTATAGTGTGACTTATAGGTAAGATTTGAATTTGTGAGGGATTTTACAAAAAAAACTCTATATTGATAAGATATACTATGTCACATGCTAAAATCTCATATGCTATTTGCATTCCCATTTGTGCCATTATGCCTACCTTTTATTTCATACAAATAGTGCCAATATATATCTTCAAAATGAATATATCATTGTTGTATTTTTTTTTAAGATACCATATAATTTCAATGAATGATTAAAACCAAAAACTCCATTATATGTTATGTGCACCGTACATGGACACACATGTAATAAAAAAATCATTCAAAAAAATTTGAGTAAAAAAATTTCAACCTTGGAGTGTCGTATTATGCCATCCATTCATTCACCGATCATATTCGAATTATTTTTAATAATTTTCCATATGAATTAAGCCTTGGTATTAAAAAATGGTTGTCTCTTTCCTTCCCACAGGTTCTAAAAAGTTATTCAATCCTCCATATGCCAAGTTCTAATACCAATGTTAGCACAAGATTGGAGGAATCATCATATATAATTTATTCAATAAAATCATTATTATGTACAAAGTATGTAAATTTTTTTTATGGATTATGAAATTGCTTGTCAAAACAATTAGACAATAATGGGTTGTAACCAACCAAACAAATAAAAAGTAATTAAAAACCAAGCAAAAATCTTCCACTTAATATAGTGCTTCTTCTAAGAGAACTAGAAATAGTTTTATTAGATTGAATAAAATATGAAAGAAAATGAATGTTTCTAATAAATAATTAATGAAATTTGAAAACCCTAAGACAATAATTGGTAATAAAAAAATAAGTATACAAACCCTAGAAACATCCAAGGGTTAGGGTTTTACAAAATTCAACCAATATAAGGGTTCACCAATTTGTTTTATCAAAATTTGGGAAATAAGGGAAGTTATTAGATCATAATCATGACAAAAAATTTCATAAAATCATAATATTAAGAGAATTAAGCATTTATGATTTGGAACTTGGTAAATATTGTGTGTGTGTGTGTGTGTGTGTGTGTGTGTGTGTGTGTGTGTGTGTGTGTGTGTGAGAGAGAGAGAGAGAGAGAGAGAGGAGAGAGAGAGAGAGAGAGAGAGAGAGAGAGAGAGAGAGAGAGAGGAGAGAGAGAGATGAGAGAGAGAGAGAGAGAGAGAGAGAGAGAGAGAGAGAGAGAGAGAGAGAGTTTTAAAATGGGAAAGAATATGGGATAAAAACACTTATCTACAAATCAAGTAATTAAAGATTATGTCTATGATTATGGATATGACTATATGATTATATATGACAATTTTTTAATTAGGAATATATCTTTGTTTATTATCTAGATGAGGCCATGTAAAATAAATAGAGTTATTTTTTACTTTAGTCTATATTGAGTGCTGATGTCTAGTAGGGTTTTTTCCCTATGTGAAAAATTAGGTTTGTGAACTATCACATGTTGGTCATATGTTTATATTCTATGATGTGTGATATTTTTCATAAAGCCCTTGTGTAACTTATTATTAACTTGAAACCTTAACTTGATAGATAATAATGAATAAATGGAAAAATGGGTTAGTGGTTAAAGTTGTGTTTGACCTTAACACCCCATGTGTTGAGTGCTACCTACCATACCAATATTGTGAAGAAGGGTAAAACTCCTTTGTAGTTATCTCATATTATTGTGGTGTGTGTGAAATACTGGTGTATTGATATTTTCTAGTGCAATTTTGGTGTATATATGTGATTCAACTATGAATTTTCCTTTGAGGTGTATGAAAATTTATCTTTGGGATACAAGGGTTGTGTGAACTTTGTGTTGAAAAGAATAGGTGTTTTATCCTTAATGTGTAGTTATATGTTCTAGTGATTTTTTCATGTGTGAGCAACTTGTGATAAAAAAATGGTTTAAATTTTGGCTTTATAGTGATATTTTGGGAAATTAAATATGTGGATTGTGAAACATGCAGGATGACTTGTTAAAGTGATTATGAATTTAAACAATTAGTCATTATTTGGTAGGAGGATGCATCTAGTGGATTCAGATGCTAAAAATGGGAGGGATAGTCATAAAAGGGTGGCATTGTATAAAACATAGAGGTAGCTAATATGGAAGTGTGAATAAATTAAAGTATGAGATTAGGTTATTTGTAGTAAATATTATGAAGTAATATATATCAAAATTTATTAAAGGTATGGATCATTCACATAAATATAGAATAAGAATGGCTTAGAGCCCTAGAATTTGGCATGAGGTAAGTATGTGTAATATGGTCACAAGTGCACTATTTTAGCATTAAATATTAGTTTATATGACTAAAATTTAATACTTGAAAGTTCTTGATTTGAATTGGATTTAGTGTGCTTTAGTCTTGGCTTATGACTACTCCTTGAAATAGATAAACAATTTGGGAAGAATGGGGCATATTTACTTAATGTGTAATAGTAAATATATGTATTCTATATAAGTGATACGTCACCTTTCAATGAGACATATATGTGTGTGTGTGTGTGTGTGTGTGTGTGTGTGTGTGTGTGTGTGTGTGTGTGTGTGTGTGTGTGTGTGTGTGTGTGTGTGTGTGTGTGTGTGTGTGTGCGCGCGCGTGTGCATGTGTGTGTGTGTGTGTGTGTGTATGTATGTATGTATGTATCTAATTGTATAATTTATCACACCAATGACATGCTAGAAAAATGGGCTAACCTTAAAGATTTTTTTAATTTTAAAAAATAGTGATTGTTAGGAGGGGGTTGGTACCAACCAAATCGGGTCTATATCAATTGGTGATATCGACCAAATCTAGTGGAACTGACCTATGTATAATAAAACTAAATTGATAATATGGATATGTTTGTCTAGGATATTTTGTATTTTTAAAATAGATAATGAGGTTCCAATAGGTATGTACTACTAGAATGGAAGGGTTGAATCATAAGATAACATACAAGTATGAGAGAATGGTGGATTAGGAATTTTTTAATTGTTCAAGTCATATGTGGTAAATGTGTGTCAAGATTTTCATTGTCACATACCAAATACCAAATTTTAGTATATATAATTTCCCCCATTTCATTATAGTAAATAGAATTTCTAGAGTAAAAGGAAAAAATTAACCGAGTGTGTAAAAGACACTTTGTCTTTGGTATGAAGCTCCAATTTTATAGGTTAATAGAAAAACATGCAATCCTATGTAGTCAATGTTAATAAAATCACTACTATAATCTAAAACTAATTTTTTGAATTTTCTAAAGAGTAAGGGTTAGAATACACCTATGTGTTGGTGAAAACCATGTTACCCTTGAAAATTGTTTGAGATAGTTATTCCTTGTTAAATTATTAGATAAAATTATGATTCATTGTTGAATCAAATGGAGAGTTTGGGTGTTTTTTCTCCAAACTTTTAAAACTATGAAATATCTTAGGTTAGGAAGGTAACATGTCCCAAACCTCATGAATATGGGGGGAAAGTATGTAATATATTAACCTAAATAAATATTATCATATGGATTCAAACCCTTGAGGAGATTCTTAGCTCTCCTCATCCAAGTGGTATAATCCAATCATATCTCTTGCTGTGGGTGATAATTTCATTGAGATGAATCTCTAGATAAGGGGCTAGCTCCCCTTGATGCACCTTTAAATCTCTTTCTAACCTATCAATTATGTATGAAAAGGTTTAATAAAAAAAAATCAGAATCCAAGAGGAAATGAACCAATGTATAATGTCCTCTTAATTGAATAAAACCACTACTTAAAGACAAACAAGGTGTTTCTCACATAAGACTGACAACTTAGGATTCATTACTACATCAATGTTTCATATGATATATTCAAGAAGGTATATTATTCTTAGGAAGGGAATGATTGATTCCAAAGAGGGATGAAATCATGGACCATTTCTATGATATCTCTACACTTAAAAAAGAATACTAGAAAATACTTGCAACAATCTGCTTTCTACAAATTGGTAGACCATCAAGAGTACAAGCTAGAAAAAAATAATATTTCACTAGAATATACCAACAAGATTCAAGTCATTACCCAATATTATAGCATATGAGTGGTAAAAACACTTTTATATTTCTTCAAGAGTTCTTCAAGTACAAATATGGCTAGATTTTTCCCAATAACCAGTGGAGGCTACTAAAAGAGCTAAACAAATGCATATATATAGCTTTGAGAGAGAAATAAAGTAAAGGAAGTCCAGAGGTCACTCAAACATGTGTTACCTTGAGAATATCATTTAAAATTACATGTAAAATAGGGGTGAGACAATTCATTTCATGTTAGGAGTCTACTCATTTGAAACTAGTCATAAGAATGGCAAAAAATGGTGCAAAACCTCCAAATTTTGCACAGGTAACTACCTCCATCATAAACCATCCATGAACATTTAAAACTAAAAATACGAGAGTTAACACATAACACTACTTGATGAAAATAGGACTCATTGTGATAGTTAGATAATGTTTTTCCTAACTACTAGTCATCCTTTAGACATGTGTGTTTGTCAATTTCATGGAAGCTCTTTGATTTGGTTAGCTGCCAATAATAACTCAAACCATTGATTTATCCACTTTTCACTTGTTTTGTCTATGCTAGATGCTCAAGATCCTACCATTTGTTACTTCTAAATTTTCCCTCAAGTTTTTTCCAATACTTTTGACACCAATGACTATTTTATATGGTTTGAAATTAATGTTTGCAGGCCATCACCCTTCTCATTCATTTGGGATATTTTCCTCAGACATTTTTTCTTGTAGACCTAAATAATTTTAGACTTTTTATAAGTGTTATTTAACAATGGAAAGTGCCCTCTAAATCATGGAAAAATCTCTTTGTCTTTCCTAAAAACACCCTTCCTAAAAGGAAAAAAATACCCTTCAAGGAAATTAAAAAGTACCGTCGACTTTCTAAAATGGACCTTCAAAATTATTGCAAATGAATCCTCCAAAAGGAAAATTATCCCTTAAATTTTTTTGTAAAACACCCTTCTAGAAGGAAAATACCATTTGAAAACTTTTCAAAGGACCATTTGGAAAGATTTAAGTGCCTTTCAAAAAATTTGCAAATGACCCCTTCAAAAAGATTGAAGTACCCTTCAGAAAAGTTACAAATGACACCTTCAAAAAGATTGAAGTGCCCTTCAAAAAAGTTACAAATAACCCCTTAAAAAATATTGTGTAGATAATTTTCTTGAAATAAATCTAACCCTTAGCTCAAAAATATATCCTTCAAGTAAATTATTCTGAACAAAATGTTTGAGATAATTCATGACACTTGATCAAAAAACCTAAAATAAATCTCTTGAAATAATTAACACTTGTACTTTTGCCATGGGTTTTGTATGGAACACCTCCTCTAAAGGAATTATACATACTGGACCTAGCCAAAAGGTATATACTTAGATGGCCGAGCTTAAATGACTAAGTTTAGAAATGTTTTTGAAGAATTTATTTGAACATGAACAATTCTGCTTGTGCTTCGATGAAGGACCTCAGACTTAGTACATAGGAACCTTGAACTAGGATGAACAAACCCACATGATCAACTTCCTCTACAACTATTGCATGTGTAAGATCTAGAACTTTGAAAATTTTATTTAAACTCTATTCAAACCTATTAGCATGACTCAAATAAAGTAAAAGGACCTAGAAAACAAATTGATCAAAGCTAATAGCATTCATATTATGTTGAATAAACTTGATATCACTCTATGACATGATATTTAACCCTAAAAGATCTAAAGGCCAAATTTTTATATAGGGGTGCCCAATTTTGACTTGCAGGGTCAAAATTTGGTCAACAAATTGGTGATTCATAGGGGTAGTATGCCTACTATACTAACTAGACTAGTAACCTTATTAGTCCATTAGGATTATGGATTCATATAAGGACTAAAATAAATAAGAAACCTTGACCATGATTTATAACTTGATCAACAAGACAACTAGTTACCACCTCAAAACACACAAGGGAAAGAACAAACACACATGAAGACCAAATCAAACACACCTATGCTACTAAGAATTTAAGAGAACCAAACATAGTAGAAAGAAAACTAATTATGTAAAACTAACCAGGTATGCTCTTCCCCCTCATAGATCAAAAGGGAAAATTGAAAATCCTATCATTTCATGGATGAAAGATTAGATGAGTCAATAAGCCTTTTGTCTCTTATCATTGCTACCTTCATACTTCTCATAAAGTCTACCAAACTTATTGGCATGATGCTCATTAAGAACCAAATAACTCCAAATAATCTGACCAAGGAAATGAACTCTTCTTATACATGATCACTTGCTTCATGTTGCTTCCCATTCAATTTCTCATGATTAACTTCCATCCTCTCTATAAGCATGATTTCAAAAGGATTGAATTCATGTTCATTAAAAACTTTAGGCCAATATGATCTTTCTCCATCCTTTAAAATATGATGAGTTCCTTCTAGAGGGTGATATCCCCTCTTGATGACTTTAAATACATCATTCTTAAATTCACAATCCTCTTCAAAGAATAAACATGAAATCTTGTTTCTCCTTTGCATACTTAATTGAGTTCTAATGCCACCTTCTCCATCTTTAACTAATAGATAAATTCCTTGAAGAGGAGTATAGCTTGCTCCAATGAATTCAAAAAAGTAATCCAAAGTCTGATCAAGAACCTCTCCTAGTCCATCCATAGTATCTTTCAAAGTAAGAAAAGAATAAATTATCATTTCCTCCTCATAAAGTATGGAGGAAAAATCTTGTGAATTTTATTTTTATTCACCAAGGGTGGTACCTATGGTTATTTCCTCCTCATCTACAATCATGAAGTCTCCTTGATCAGTCATGAATTGAGCATATTCTTCTTCACTTGAATATCTCAAGATAGGTTCCTCAACACAAGGAAAACATTCTAAATCAACCAAGTAAGGGCATTCAACATAAGGATTCTAAAAATCAGATGGGGAATGGAATGTAAGGGGTTATTTTGAAAGCTCATGAGAAAGAGGGGGAAAACCTTGGGCCAAAATCAATTGATTATCTTCCTTCCACTTGGCCAACACTTCATCAACATCAAAATTAACTTGAGTAATCTCTTGATGCAAGGTGAAAGGGGTGTGTTTAGGCATATGATCTTAATTTAGGTCTAAACCTTCCATCTCACCTTGACTAAGTAGCCTCATCTTTGCCTCTAATTCCTCAATTTGTTTAGCTAGATTCTCTTGGAAGATTCTTTATTGGAGCTCATAGGAATCATCATAGAGATGGGGAGTACATGAAGGCTACCATGGAGTAAAAGAAGATTCTTGAGGAAGGGTGGAAGGGACTTGAGAAGGACTAGCTTCATTTTGCACTTCACACTCTTGAACAATACTCTTCTTTTCTTTTTTGCCCCATGATTTCACTATTTCACTCCAGCTCATGATCTTAGGATTGGGAATATCTTCTTGAGGAAAGTTAGGAGAGGTTTGTATAAGATAAAGCTCCTCTTAAATTTCATATTATTTGATAAAAAAAAATTCCTCTTGATGATAGGCAACAACTTCATTCACTTTCTCAAGATCTTGAGTTGGTTCATGATAGACATTTGTCCAACTTAGAATCTTGGCATCATGTTAAGGGGCTTCATAAGGTTGAGGGAGACTAAGAAAAGTTTGCACATGCATATGAGGAGTTGATTGAGGATGGATGTGTTAGTTTTCAAAGGAAATAGGATGACCTTATTAAAAAGAGGGCTCACAATCTAAGGAATTGAGATAATTAGTCTCCATAGAAGTTTGTTGTAATATCCTTTGGTATTGGATTACTAAGTGTAAAGGATTAACAACATGAGTATTTAGTTTTAGTATAGGAAAAATGCATTATGTGGGTTAGAAGGTTGACTCACTTTTTTTTAGTGAGAAAGTGCTATTTGATAGAAGGGATTTGGTATACAAGAGGAGGGTTTATTTTGTATGGTAGAAGGTTATCTTGGGATGGAAAATGGCATACAAGGTTGATTGCTTTGAGTGGGTTGACTCCTCCATATTATTAGTTTCTCCTTCATGGATTACATGGCTTGAGCTTGTCTAAAAAAACATTGCTCTTTCTACATTAGCTCTTGCTAATATCTATTTTTCTCATTCAACCTATCTATCTCCAACATTTTCTTCTCCAAATCCAACATTATCTCCCTAGCACTCTTGTATTGACTAGAGAAGGAAAATTAGGAGATCTGCTAGAGGTGATTCCATGAACAACATGAGCTTGATCAAAATTATACAAAGGAACATAAGGGACATACTACTCAATAATGGGATTATACATACCAAATATGATTTCTTGATGCACTATGGTTGCTTGAATAGTTTATTCAACTTAGAGTCAATATTGGTGTTGATTAAAATGCCTCCAAAAGGCTAATTGGTTGAAGAACACACCAAGAATTCTTCACCTCATTGGACAAATAATCCCATCAGGTGTGCCAAAAACTATTATCACTTAGATTTGCACCCTTGAGGAGATGCTCAACTATCCTCATCCAAGTAGCATAATGGATTCATCTCTCTTGCTTTGGGTGATAATTTGTTAAGATCATTCTCTAGATAAGGGGCTAGCTCCCCTTGATGTACCTATAAAGCTCTTTCTAACCTATTAATTGTGTATGAAAAGGGTTAAGGAAAAAAAATAAGAAACCAAGTAGTGATGCACTAATGTATAATACCCTCCCAATTGACTAAAACCACTACTTGAAGACAAACATAATGTTTCTCACACAAGACTCACAACTCAGGATTCATTACTACATCAATGTTTCATATGCTAGATTAAAAAAGGTATATGATTCTTAGGAAGGGAATGAATGATTCCAAAGAGCAATAAAATCATGGACCACTTCTAGGATGTCTCTACACTTAGAAAAAAATACTAGAAAACACCTACAATAATCTCCTTTCTGTAAATTGGTAGACCATCAAGAGTACAAGCTAGAAAAGATAATCTTTCACTAGAATAGACCAACAAGATTTAATTCATTACTCAATATTACATCTGTAGACACCAAAATAGTGTCACCCCCCCTTGGTCCCTTTCTAAATTTCACATGCCTAACCTATACTTTATTAATTTAAAATACTTATTTTAAATTAATCATCCCCCCTAAACACCTCACCTTGGATTCTTAGCTCTTAGACCATTTATCACCCTATGACTAATCATAATTACCTAAGACCTATTTCAACTCTCCCACTAACTCTCATGCCCATTAAATCCATCTTTAGACCGTTCAACAATGACAACGGAACTTGGCAGATGGAAGAACGGCCAAAAGGCTAAAAATATCCTTTTCACCCATTCTCTAGCCACCGACATCGATCAACCGTTGGCTGATGCTGATGGTATCACTGATGTCGGTTGCTTAAAACTAAATTCTAACCTCGGCTGGCCCCCCAAATGTGAATTATCTTGATCCCAGATCTAAATTCTTTCTCTCCCAGACTCTGAAACATCAAAGGCAGGCTTTAAGACAAGGCATTAGCATTCTATCATCACTCTCTAGGCTAAAAAACTCTACAGAATTCACTCCACACCAGATTGAAACATTGCGCGAGGTCTCCTACATCAGCCATAACGAAACAAGTCTTCTACACTTCTGGTTCTCCACCAAGAGCTAAGTATTCTTCTAGTTTATATTTCAATATTTTTAAAATGCATTGGTAATTAGTCCATTGGCTATTTTTGAGTAGTGTTGAGACCAAATCTGGCTTTCTTCTTGAAGAGGCTGAAAAGCCTTTCTTTTATCCTGACCCATTTTGACAACCTGTCCCCTACCTTTGTCCTTCTTAAGACTCTGTCCATTGTCTTGCATCCCTGCACAACCCTTTTGAATCTCCCAGACCATTTTGTTGACCACAGACATACCCTAAAACCTATCCAAGGTCCATTGCCCCTACTGACATCAGCATCAAGGCCCATTTCCCATACTGACGTCGGTAGCCTAATCGAGGTCGGCAACATTGACCAACTGATGATGGCAGACTAACCAGTGTCGGTGATTGTGAGAGGCAGATTACAAGAATCAGGTATGTGTTATCTATTTCTCTTCTTTAGCCTTTCATTATTTCTCTTTCTAGCAACACTCTTTTGTCAAATAAGTGGACTGTCATCCCTCAAGGAAGTCTTTGCACTTCTGGGACCAAGCCTTACTTGGCAGTCCACCATATATCTATCTAACATTTTCTTTGTTTGAGTCTCTTTTTCTCTATAGGTGTCATCCTCCATAGCTAAAGAGGAGCTCCTACAATGTCTGGATAATGGTGTGCAACTTCATCCGGGTATCATCTAACCCCTGACCATTATCTCTAGTTTCTTTCTTCTTCTAAATGTAAAAAATGAGTAGAAACATTCTAACACGCCCAGTGGGACCCTGGAGTTTTCCTTGGGTTCAATCCATTTCTTATAAAAGACAAACTTTCATATAGGTGCATTAGGAAATTTTTTCTTCTTGCATCCTTCTTCTATCTCTTTATCTCAGAAAGAAACCATAAGTACAAGTTAAAAAGAACTTCTTTCTTTTTCTTCCTATCACCTTCTCCTTGCATCTTAGAGTAGTGAAATTCATGCTCTTAACCTTTTCCTCACTTGTTTGCATCTGAACAAAACATTTCAATTTGGGTTAAAAATCTATTGCATTTCATTCCTGCTTGAATGCATATTTAGCCCTCTCACCTAGTAATTAAAATGCATTATGAATAAATCATAGTGCACATATGTTACACAACTTGACCACATTCACAAAATCAAACATCTAAACATACCTGAGACAAAGCCTGACTAGGATTTCATCACCTAGCGGATACCTTACCCTTCCTGGTAATCCTACTTGGACTTCACTACCAAGGGGAGAACCCACTCTGTTCTCTGGCAGAGTATAAACTCTAAGGGAAGTATATATTGGCTAAGTGACCCAGCTTGTCTCTGGGCTCGTGAAGTGAGGGGAGCAAGCTCCTAGCACCAGGCCATGTACAGAACCTAATAGAGATTTTGATCACCAAAACTCAACCCGAAACCAACCTTAGACTGCTTCTTTTAGTACCCATTCCAAAAGCCCAATTCTCAAAAACACTCTTCTAAGGCATAAGCCAACACGACTCTAAAATTTATTCTTAGGAATTTAACGTTTAGAGGTTGCTTGCCTTCATCTTATTTTTTGTTTTTATTTGGTTTTTTGAGCTAGTAAGGATGCATTATTCTAAGCTCCAAAAACAACTCAGAACTTTCTTCTTTCTTCCAAAAACTTTCAGTTTTTTGAGTTTCTAGAAATACACAGTAATTGACATCAACTTTTCCACCGACATCGGCAACTGATCATCACCGACATTGGTAACTTATTCACCGACATCAGTTTTTCTACCGACGTCGGTCACTGTCAAAAAAATTTCTTTTCAAACAGCAAGCTAAAAACTTGACCTTTTTGCTGTGAAAAATAAATTCTAGTTTTTTGAGGCTGAAACATACAATTTTTAGAACCTAAATCTATTTTGCCTTGGATGGTTTTGACATGTAGCCAAACCAAAACTCTTGTTGACCATGCAAGGCAACAACCACTCCTTCCTTTGCCTTTTATATCAAGTCCCCAAATGGAGTATAATTCAGAAACTGAGTGTACTCTTATTCGACCAACCCCAACTCAACATCCAATTATTCCCAAAGGGGATCAAGACTTTGAAAGGTTCCTTGACCTCAATGTCAAGGCTCTTCAGCACTATCTCGTGAGAAGTCAAATGTGAGATCCTTCAGGCAACCTAGTTTTTGGGATGCCAAATTCCTTAGTTGAAATGGCAATCATATCAACAGCCTCTGTAACCCAACCCATGGTCACCTAGGCCATTGCCTCAACTAACAACCCGACCATGACCAATCTTCAAAGTGTGGCCTCTCCTTCTATTTTTGGGCCTACCTCCTTTGGGGTTTCTGTACCCCCTCAACCACAAACCATTCAACAAAGTTCTACACCATTCTAGAACTTAATTGTCTCCATCCCACCTACTCTTGCACCCATAAATATAAGAGTGACTACTTATCCTTTGGCTAGTGTTGACACCATCCAACCACCTTTGGTGACACCAAGTCAAGTTGTGCCCTCTAGCTTCATGACAAAACCACCCTTGACTTCAACATCAGTCCCTATGACTAGTTACCAATATGTTGTGCCTATACAAGTGCAACCAACTATGTCATACACCCCTCCTAACTCCTTTTAGGTACCTTAAAACCTAGGGGGTGCCCCATCCGCCAATCCATTAGCCGATCTGATTAAGATGCTGATGGATAAGATGTCCAACCTTGAGACATCCATTTCCAGTTCAAGCAATGTTCTTTCATATGAATAAGTCTGCAACAAACCCATTCACCCTTCGGTGCCTATTAGACCATATCCTAATCAGTGGGAACTTCCAAAATTTACTCGTTTCCAAAGTAAAGAGGACCCACAACAACATCTATGAGTGTTTAGACACGCTTGTTACCTTATAGCACATGATGATGCATTATTACTTTGCACATTTCCCATGTCACTTTCTGGCACTACCCTTGACTACTATAGCTCTATTTCTAGTCATTCCCTTTTTTATTTCACTCAACTCACCCAACTATTCCTTGACCACTTTTCAATCAACATCACTAAGAAGGTCTCCATTACAAACCTCTATTCTATCAAACAATTCGATGATGAGTCAATTGTTGACTTCGTTGCTCATTGGAGAGGTTTGATTAACCAACTCTCCTTTTCTTTACCTCAACCTGAGCTAATTGAGCTCTTCTCTAGAGCATGTGCCAAACACATCTCATCTACTTTGCAGGTCCAAACATTCCGTACATTTGACGAAGCTTTCACCATGGCTAGGAAGCTTGAACTCTGTGCTATCAAAGAAGATAGAGTCACATTGCATAGTAAAAATACCAACACAAAATCTAATGACCCTTCTTCTTCCAAACTTTCTTCTTCCCACTCTGAGTCCAAGGGGTTGGCAAATGCTGTGGTCACTAGATCATCATCCTCCACCACAACTAACCAATCTGAGCCCTCTACATCACAATACTTCACAAGACAATTCCAACAACGAAATATATTGTGTTAATACACTCTAATAGGAGAATCATATGCTTTTGTGTTTGGATAAATTAGTCAAGCAGGGGGTCCTCAATCTCCCTTAAATTCAACCACCTCAATTTGACCCCTCAAAATCCATCCCTACATGGTATAGGGAAAATGACTATTGTAATTATCATCGTGTCAAGGGTCACAACATAGACAATTGTAAAACCTTCAAGAAAATTGTCCAGGACATGCTAGACAAGGGGGATCTTGTTTTGGATAACCCAAATGCACTGGCTAACCAAAACATAGATATCTTTAGACAACCATTCCCTAATCATCCCCCAAGTCAAAACAATGTTTAGACCATGGCTGATGACCTTCAAGAGTGTAATATATGCACAGTCAACATGGTCTTTCTTGTCATTCCTAACCAACCTCTCCCACAGTCTAAAGAGGTTAGTCAACCTATGTGTCCACCACAAGTAGAAGAGCCTTCTTCTCCTATTTGTCCATCATAGGTAGAAGAGCCTTCTTCTCCTATTTTTCAACCATAGGTAGAAGAGCCTTCTTCTCCTATTTCTCTTCCATGAGTGGAAGTACCTTCTTCTCCTATTAGTCCTCCATCCTCCCCCCTTCTACACATGGGAGAGTCTACTTTGACCTCTCCCATATTGGAGGATGCCTTGACGGCACCAACACTGGTGGCCTCACCCTCATCCTTCTCATCATCAATGGGGGATCATACCTTCCCCGCTACTCGACCACACGTAGAAGCCATGATCATCCCTGTGCTCTATCCAACTAAAGAGCCACATCCTCCAATCCCTTCTCTACCAAGAGAAGAACTTGTCACTTCACCCACTTCAATCGAGGGAGATCCGGTGACAATTTTCTCTCACCTTTTGCCTGAGATCACTACGTCTCACATGCTTTCACTCATACCTAAACCCAAACCTTCACAGGCATCCATCATACCGAGACAGGTTAAATCTCTCGGTGTTCACCCTATATCAAACTTCACTCACCCACAAGTGAAGGTAGACTTGAACCTTGCCTCACACAATAGTGGTCCTCACTACAAACTAAAGAAGGCTACTAAACCACACTAGAGAACTCCTCCCCCACCATCATCATCATCCTCTATTTTGGGCCCACATACATCCACCTTAATAGGAGTGCTCCCAACTCCAACACCTAACAAAGGCAAATCACCTCTATTACTATCTTTACCTAGCAAAAACATATCCCCTACAAAAAATCCAACATCTCTCACCACAAAAGTGCCATCTACACATATGGCCAAACCATCCACACCACCAACCAAAAAGGAGATACAAAAAACTCCTCCTATAACTCCTAAATAGAAGTTGTCAACCCCTACTGCAACAAAATGTGCAGACCCATTAAAGGGTTCCTACACTTTGATGTTACACCAATTATTGTAGTCTTTTAGCATCAGTCTCCCACCTCTTAAACCATACCAACCTCTTAAACCAAAACCCGCTTGGTTAGATGACACTAAAATCTATGCATATCATCGCACACCTGGGCATGACACTGAGCATTATTGCGCTCTTACAGCTGTCATTCATCAACACCTAAAAAAGGGCACCATTCTTATTAAGGACCCCTTTGACAAACTACTGACACCATCCCATGTCTCCCAAACCTCTTCACCTTCACACTCATCAACTCTCAAATCAAAACCATCTTGGTTTAATGACACTAAAATTTGTGCGTATCATCGCACACCTAGACATGACACTGAGCGTTACTACGATTTTAAGGTTGTCATTCATCAACACCTACAAAAGGACACCCTTTTCATTATGTATCCTCTTGACCACCCTTCTAACAAACCATCGACACCATCCCATGTCTCCCAAACATCCTCACCTAAATCGGGAACCCATCATCAGACTATGGTCTCTCCACCACCTTCGCCCCCTTTGTTCGAAATCAACACCATCAACGTGGCCACTAGGTCAAAAACCATGAAGGATAAAGGGAAAGCAAAGGTTTCTATTCCTTTGACATACCCATTTGTCAAACCTTCTCAACCACCAAAACCCAAGATTTCAATCTTGGGCACATCCCCGTCAACATCTTCAAAACCAATTTGTGACTCTATGGTGAAACAACTTCACCAAAACCATGTGAAGACATCTTTGTATGACCTCATACAACACTCTCCACAACATCACCAAACCTTGATCAAAGCCTTACAATCAATGGAGGTCCAACCTGAAGACCCCCAACCACTAGCTGCTTTGGTCAAATCATTACCCAGTATTGCCTCCGTCACTGTCAATCATTCTGAGATTTTAGACTACAACCTGGAAGATCAAGATTCTGCCCTCTTAAACTAAGCCTATCAAGCCAAAGCTTTGCAAGATGCATCCTTGCATCGCACTCCTTGTCAAAGAGGAGCTTCAACATCTTCTCTCATTTATCTAACCCATTGATTATCTGCAATGGGTACCAAACATTGTCCCTATCACCAGAAACTAGGGGAATTCAACTTTGTACTAACTATCATGACCTCAACCAAACATCAACCAACCAAGCATCAACCAACACATGACTAGTATGGAAAGAAGTAAATGAGGCAAGTTTTCTCCTAATTAGCTCGGACCTTATATCATAACACACAATTATGGATCAGGGACTTATCATCTGTCTTCTCTTGAAGGCCAGCCAGAACCTGAGCCCCTTAATGCCTTGCATCTACAACCATTCTACTATTAATCAAGTACTCATTCACTTGATATTTAACTTGAGCTTGTCCCTTGAGCAACCCCTATCATCCTCATTCCTATTCCCTTCTTTTCCTACAAACATTAGTTAATCCTTTTTGCATTAATGCTTTGTCCTACTAAAAAGGGAAACCCTTAAACCTCTATAGGCTAGTCCATGACAAAAAATTCAGTCCACAAAATATATAGAACTAGGATGCCTATTCAAAGGTCATAAAACTATAAATGTAGACTACTCCCTTGAAGGACAGCTGCATAATTGCTGTAATTAATAGACTGCTCCCTTGAAGGATAGCTATTCAAAGACATTCAAACATACAAAGCAGAATATAGACCAATCCCTCGAAGGATGGATATGCCCAACTTTTGCTACAAATAGCACTCTCTCAGAAGCTCCCCACATCGATCAGCTTCACATATGACCACAAAACAAAACAACATCCCCACGTAGACTTCCCGCATTAATTAGTCTACCAAAAAAAAAATTTAAGTCATGGACTTGCCTATAGTCATTCTCAAGGTCACCTATAAAAGGGGAAAAGTTATCCTTGCTAAAAAGGGTTACACTATCCTCACACCTCACATAATCAAACCTATTACCTTGACATACCTAAGGGATTTTGAGCTCACTTAACATCAAGTGACTTGAATACTTATCTAACACAAACAATGGTCAATGATGTAATGCATGAATGGGGATTTTGTTTGCAACAACCCTATCTATGCTACCGTTATGGTCCTTGCCAATGAAAGAGCAATGCGCCTTTCACTTCTTATGCATCTTCATCATACAACCAAACCCAATCAAACCTCACCAAACCAAACCAAAACATTTTTTGACCACTAACATATCATACCCCATTCACACTAGTTTCTATGGAAACCAATACACATGGAAACTATCAACCAAACACAATTTATGTCAAGCATACACCATCACCAATATGGAACTTGATGAAGCATAAATATACTCATTTCATTTTTAGCATACACCATCACTAATATGGAAAATTTCTAGGGATGAAAAACCACCCAACTTATGTTATAGAATACACCATCACGCAATATGAAAAAGGCTATAACATCATCACTCATTTCATTTTTAGCATACACCATCACTAATATGGAAAATTGCTAGGGATGAAAACCCCACATCACTTGTGTTACAGAATACACCATCACATAATATGGAAAATGCTGTAACATCATCATACACTCATCATTTCAAGCATGTACCATCAGACATATGGGAAGTGCTAAACTGTTAACATGACCAAACCAATTATTGACCTCTTAACTCCTCCTCCCTTCTTGGGAGAACTACATTGGCCTGAGGCCCTTCAAACAGGGGCTATGTAGGTAGCACTCAGTTGACATGGGGTCTTCTGAGGTTAGCTCGGCCATCCATTTGCTTGTTTCTCTCCCTAATGATGTCGACGATTCATTTTTTCACCTACCTGATGGACAAACCATATTACCTTTAACCATGACTTAACCTAGTCCAACCCACATCCATAACCAACCCTCTTTCTCCCTTTTGGGAGAACTACATTGGCCTGAGGCCCTTCAAATAGGGGCTATGTAGGCATCACTCAGTTGACATGGGGTCTTCTGAGGTTAGCTCGGCCATTCCTTCATCCGTCCCTCTAATGGACCAACTATCTATAACAACTCAAAATCATGACCAAACAACCAGCCCTGACATTGAAAGAAGTCACCTTAGATTTCTCATAGGGCACATTACAGGTCACATACATCTCCCCATCCACAACAAACTACGCTTGAGATGACTTATATCTTAGCCTGACTCGACCAATGACCTTGGAGATCACGACTATCTCCTCAGACCATGACCACTTCTGAGACAACTTTGCCTTGGTTGTTTTGATTGCATATATGCTACCTCATGAATAGTTAGCAAATTGTATGCAACCCACATTATGACCCTCACACATATTGTCAGATCATGCTCCAATTGATCCTCAATATTTGTGACATTTTCATGTTTTCCAGGAGCACTTCCTAAGCTTGGGATACTTGGAACACGATGACCATTGGAGCTACAACTTTGATCATTTAACCCAATCAGCCATGACTAATGCTGGGGCCCGGTTATTTCAATTTTAGCACTCCTCGACCTTTGACTGTGAAAATTTGACCCATCTATCATGTGAAGTGGTATACATGCAATCCCAACTATTGTAGCATTCACACTCCAACTTCACCATAACCCATCTACTACCTATCAAATCGACACTCGATATTAGGTTACCTTCCCTCGACTCCCACTTTGAGGGGGGATACCTCATCCCATAACTGGGGCAACTTACTCCTATTTTTGTCTTGCAATTCATCAAAACAACCAATGGGACAAAAACTACCTCATCCCATAATTGGGATAACTTACTCCTATTTTTGTCTTGCAGTTCATCAGAACAACCAACAGGACAAAAACTATCTCATCCCATACCTGGGGCAACTTACTCCTATTTTTGTCTTGCATTTCGTCAAGAACAACCAACAAGACAAAAAGGGGCAAATGTAGACACCAAAATAGTGTCACCCCCCTTGGTCCCTTTCTAACTTTCACATGCCTAACCTATACTTTATTAATTTAAAATACTTATTTTAAATTAATCATCCCCCCTAGACACCTCACCTTGGATTCCTAGCTCTTAGACCATTTATCACCCTATGACTAATCATAATTACCTAAGACCTATTTCAACTCTCCCACTAACTCTCGCACCCATTAAATCCATCTTTAGACTGTTCAACAACAACAACAAAACTTGGCAGATGGAAGAATGGGTAAAAGGCTAAAAATAGCCTTTTTACCCATTCTCTAACCACCGACGTTGATCAACCGTCGGCTGACGCTAGCGGTATCGCCGATGTCGGTTGCTTAAAACTAAATTCTAACCTCAGCTAGCCCCCCGAATGTGAATTCTCTTGCTCTTGGATCTGAATTCTTTCTCTCCCAGAGTCTGAAACATCAAAGGTAGGCTTTAGGACGAGGCATTAGCATTCTATCATCACTCTCTAGGCTAAGAAACTCTACAAAATTCACTCCACACCAGATTGAAACATTGCACGAGGTCTCCTACATTAGCCATAATGGAACAAGTCTTCTACACTTCTGGTTCTCCACCAAGAGCTAAGTATTCTTCTGGTTTATATTTCAATATTTTTAAAATGCATTGGTAATTAGTCCATTGGCTATTTTTGAGTACTATTGAGACCAAATCCGGCTTTCTTCTTGGAGAGGCTGAAAAGCCTTTCTTTTATCTTGACCCATTTTGACAACTTGTCCCCTACCTTTGTCCTTCCTAAGACTCTGTCCATTATCCTGCATCCCTGCACAACCCTTTTAAATCTCCCAGACCATTCTATTGACCAAAGACATACCCTAAAACCTATCCAAGGCCCATTGCCCCTACCGAAATCAGCATCAAGGCCCATTTCCCCTATCGACGTCGACAGCCTAATCGACATTGGCAACATTGACCAACCGACGATGGCAGACTAACTGGCATCGGTGACTGTGAGAGGCAAATTGTAAGAATTAGGTATGCATTATCTATTTCTCTTCTTTAGCCTTTCATTATTTCTCTTTCTAGTAACACTCTTTTGTCAAATAAGTGGATTGTCATCCCTCAAGGAAGTCTTTGCACTTCTGGGACTGAGCCTTGCTTGGCAGTCCACCATATATCTATCTAACATTTTCTTTGTTTGAGTCTCTTTATCTCTACAAGTGTCATCCTCCATAGCCAAAGAGGATCTCCTACAACGTCTGGATAACGGTGCGCAACTTCATCTGGGTATCATCTAACCCCTGACCATTATCTCTAGTTTCTTTCTTCTTCTAAATGTAAAAAATGAGTAGAAACAACATCATATGAGTGGGAATAATACTTGTATATTTCTTCAAGAGTTATTCAAATACAAATTTGGCTAGATTTTCCCCAATAACCAGTGGATTCTACTTAAAGAGCTAAAATAATGCATATATATAGCTTTGAGAGAGAAATCAAGAAAAATAAGTCCAAAGGTCACTCAAACATGTGTCACCTTGAGAATATTAGTTACAATTGAATTTGAAAGAGGGGTAAGATGAGTCATGTCATATCAGGAGTCTACTTATTTGAAATTAGTCATAACAATGGTGAAAAATGGTGCAAAACCTCTAAAATTTGCACAAGTAACTGCCTCCATCATAAACAATCCATGAAAGTTTGAAACTAAAATATAGGAGAGTTAACACATAGCATTGATTGATAGAAATGGGACTCATTAAGACAATTACATAATGTTTTTCCTAACTACTAGTCATCCTTTAGACATGTGTGTTTATCAATTTCATGGAAGCTCTTAGATTTGGTTAGCTACCAACAATAACTCAAACCATCGACCTGTCCACTTTTCACTTATTTTATCTATGTCAAATTCTTAGGATCCTTCCATTTGTTACTTCCACATTTTCCCTTAGGTTCCCACCAAGCCTTTTGACACCAATGGCTATTTTCTAGAGTTATAAATTGACGTTTACGGGTCATCACCCTTCTCATTCATTTGGGATAGTTTCCTCAGACACTTTTTCCCATGTACCTAATTTCTTTAGGACTTTTACCAAGTGTTATTTAACTATGTAAAGTGCCATCTAAATCATGGAAAGTGCCCTTAGGATTTCCTAAAAACAACCTTCCTAAAAGGAAAAAATACCCTTCGAGAAAATTGAAAAGTACCATTGGCTTTCTGAAATAGACCTTTGGAATTCTTGAAAATTAATCCTCCAAAAGGAAAATTGTCCCTTTAGGTTTTTTGTAAAATGCCCTTCTAAAAGGAAAATACCCTTCAAAAACTTTACAAAGGACCATTCAAAAATATTTAAGTGCCCTTTATAAAAGTTTCAAATGACCCCTTCAAAAAGATTGAAGTGCCCTTCAGAAAAGTTGTAAATGACCCCTTCAAAAATATTGAAGTGCCCTTCAAAAAAGTTACAAATGACCCCTTCAAAAATATTGTGCAGATAAATTTCTTGAAATAAATCTAACCCTTAGCTCAAAAATATATCCTTTAAGGAAATTATTTTGGATAAAGTGTCTGAGACAACTCCTGATGCTTGAACAAAATACCCAAAATAAATCTCCCAAAATAATTTACACTTGTACTTTTTCCATGGGTTTTGTATGGAACACCTCCTCTGAAGGAATTTTGCATACTAGACCTAGCCAAAAGGTATAGACTTAGATGGTTGAGATTGAATGACTAAGTCTAGAAATGTTATTGAAGCAATTCTTTGAACATGAACAATTTTACTTCTGCTTTGGTGAAGGACCTTAGAATTAGTACATAAGAACCTTAAACTAGGATGGAAAAACTCACATGATCAACTTCCTCTATAACTACTACACATACAAGATCTGACACTTTGAAAATGATCTTTAAACCCTAATTAGACCTATTAACATGACTCAAAGAAAGTAAAAGGACCTAGACAAAAAACTAATCAAAGCTAATAGCATTCATATTATGTTGAATAAACCTAAGCTCACTTTATGACATGATATTTACCCCTAAAATATCTAAAGGCCAAATTTTCATATATGGGTGCCCAATTTTAACCTGTAGGGTCAAAATTTGGTCAACAATAACTATGAAGGTCAAGAGAGAACCATCATTCAAATTTACCTAAAATAAAAATAATTAACCATTGCATATGGCTTATAGATTCATAATTATATTTTTACTCAGGTTTACTCAAGTTCACTCCATGTAAAAAAAAGTGTGTGATCGAAATGGAATGAATAATGTTCATTCCCCCATTATTAACGTTTGTTCAATTATATAGTTTCATTCTATTTAGAATAAAATTCATGATCAAAATAGAATTAACAATGCTCGTGCCCACATCATCAATGCATATCCAATAAGTGTGAAATAGAATGATAACCATTTTCCATTCAATTGTAAACTATGTTTTTGTGTATGTATTGAACCATTATCATGCTCCCTCAATCAATACCAACTGATAGAGAATATTTTACATCTATATGCTAAATTTGAGAGCCTAATCTCTAATTTATGTATATATAGAAACCTATAATATATGTTCCTATAAATTATGTACATATACCCATCCATATTCAAGAAGTTATTTATGAATATATGCTCAAGTGTCTATAAAGTGAGTGTATATTCATGTCATATGACCTCATAATATGTATCAATTTGCCCATATATGTCATGTATCTTAAATTTTTTATATTTAAATAATTTAAAAATATACTCTAATATAGTTTTATTCTCATGGAGGCTTATTTCTCTATTGTAAGCCCACTATAATTCCCTCCCTAAGATGAGGGATATAACATGTAAGTCACTCATATCAATAAAATAGTTAATCATATCATGTCATATAAATATGAAATCATGTAATTTTATATGATCATATGGAGATTATGTCATCATAATAATGTATATATCAATTAAGGAATGTATGTAACATATATAATGTAGGACATGTAAGTCTCATGTGTGTGTATATATATATATATATATATATATATATATATATATATATATATATATATATATATATATATATATATATATATATATATATATATATATATATCAATGAAGCACATAATAATAGGATCACCAAATAAAGATACACAATAAAATTCAATGATACCACTCAATTTTAGTATTATTAGGAAGAATAACTATTAGTGTCACATATAAGGCTAAGGGACACATACAAGGGACATATAGATGTCGTATAAAAAAATACAAGGGCCACATATAAAGGAACATAAAATTGTCAAAAATAAGGGAAATTAAATATGTTTCTTAAAACAAGATCAAGGTACACATATAATAATCAATAAAAAACATCATATAATGTAAAATAGTAGCAACATCAATAGGGAATATAAAAAGGAACTATTCTACACCATCTATATGTATCAAGGTCACATCATAGTAAAATAGCATATACATGTATCATTATGTAAGATATGAGTAATTATAAAGGCATGTGTAATAAATATATGTAGCTACGCATGGTACAAATGTAATATAAGGATATACCATGTGATAGTGAAACCTATGGAAGAATATTTCCCTAGTATTAGCATGGCCACTGCATAGAGGAAATTCCAAAACTTATGCTTTCATGTGTAACCTGTATGCCCCTGTGTCTCCTACATAACAATCATATACCATGAAATGCATGTGTGTATGTAAGGAGTTTTTAATCTACCAAACATGTGATAAATAACACATGTAAATAATGTAATATAATACTTACATCATGCTCAAATATTGATTATTTATTTATTTATTTATTAATATTTTAATGTTTTTAATTTTTTTAATTATTTTTTTTTCATTTTTGGAGTATGTAGAATTTATAAAATCTAACCAATGATCTGATAAAATAGATGATCATGGGAAGTTATTTATTAGATAATGGATGGGTTATCTATTGTGGATGGGAAGAAATAATTATGAGCAAGTTTGGATCTAATAATGAGGGGTTATCTATTATGGATGGGAAGAAATAATTATGAGTTGGTTTAGATATAATAATGATTCATATGGTATACCATATATATCTTGATCATTTTTCATAGTACATAGTGTAGAGTGGGTAACTATATATGGAGAAGTTTTATATCTTGGAGGATGTCTCATTGCATGTGTTCATTTTGAACTATCTACGATGCTAATTAAGCATGTACTATAGAATATGGAAGACTTTATGGGTTCTATGAAACTCTTTTATGTGATTGATGTTGAATAATTGACTTTGAAGTGGGCCCAACTATGTTACTTTGAACTGATTATAGAGATATATATTGTGTATGTGTGATAATCACCTATGTATAATGATTATATATAGGTTTAGTAACCATATTTATATAATGATCCTGAATAGGTGTATCAACCATTTTTTTAAATGATCTTGAATATGTGTATCAACTAATCAAGATGGTTATGGGGGTGGAGGAGGAGATACCACTTATTGTATATGGTACTCATACCCTACTCTTGTAACTGTAAACATTCTATTATAGTGTATGTAATTTAGGCATTAGTGTACTTTAGAAGGTACTTCTCATAGTGTCAATATCTAAGGGCATCTTAAAACCATATTGAAGACCCTATTACTTTTTATAACTAGGAATGGTGTGGGTAATATGGATAAGGCTACCTGAAGAGGTAATACTATTCATTCCAAGGTGCTCTATTTTTGTTTAAAGAATCCATTAACTACTTTTGTTGTATCTTCTAATTATTTTAATGTATACCCAAGGGAATGGATAGGTTTCATCATGAAAAATTCCTCACTCAAACCATTTTCTATCATGACACTTTACATAGATCGATCATTGATATAGAATCTATGAAGATTGAATGAAAATATGAATTTTGATCAACTATATCACTATCATCAAATGTGATCAAAGGATGCTATGATGAGTTATCAATAAGTGTACTAATAATATCATCTACTATATCATCATACATTTATGTTGGAGGATTCATGTTATATTCATGATGTACCTCTAAAGTGTCCTTATATTATGTTGTCTCATGTTTAGGAAAAGGACCAGTAAATATATTATTATTTTTATTTCCATTGTACTATAACCTATAATATTATATAAGTGTTAAAAAATAGATAATTTTTTCATATACAAGATCTTTTATTGTATGCCTCATTTTGAAACATTTATTTGTTGAATACCCTACTATCTGAGGATAAACAAACTATGAATTTTCATCATAGTTCCTTGGTCTAGAATTGTTTGGATTGCTCTCTTGTATAAAAAGGAGTGTGATAATATTTAACTCAAGTAAATTATCTATTTATACATGAAGAGGTGATGATAATCTAGAAAACTACCTCTTTGGCAGAGCCATCAATTATAACTAGTTTGTAGGTTGCAACATTGCATTGACTATAACCTTATCCTCATCTTGTAATCACTTTATTTGACCTTATAACTTAGTTTTATTTTAAAATTAATTATTGAAGTAGTCATAGGAGTATATGTATACTTTAGTTTTTTCAAATATATTATTTTTACTTCTATGCCCCTCACTATATTTAATAATTCATCAAATGATTTGAATATTTTGAATATAACGGACTTATGGAACAATGCTATCAAAAGTTTCTTGAATATTTATTGTAATTTATTTTCATCAATAAAATTATCCACATTGGCTATCATAACCTTGTATAAAATTTCATAGTTTCTAATTTGTTTACTGGACCCTTGCTTGAGCTTAGGCATTTGTGTATAGGATAAATTTTCATTGATATTGATCGATTTTTTTCACAGAATTATTCAATCAATGGGTTGAATGCTTCTATGGATTGGATATGGATATCATATAATCATATCAATGCATATTCCTTGAGACCTATTGTAAATGGTTTGATCAAAATTTTCTCAATTTATTTATAGTTAAAGTTGTTATATGAAATTATCTAAGGTGTTACTCAGGATCATTGCTACTTTCATAAAATGGAATATTAAGAGCTACAAATCTTGTTTGTAAAGGATATGATTATATCTCAAGAGATAATGGGATATGGAATTATGTGAATACATGTAATGAGTAGTTATCAATGCACCTTGCTCTAGTTAAAACACCTTGGCATCTAAATTTATCATAATCTACTCAAGAGAATGTGTAGTAGGTGAAGTTGGTGATGGAACATGCATAGTCATCACTAGAGGGGTAAATGTTTCATGTATAGGAATAGGTATTGATATTGGTATTGGTTAAGGGCCTTAATTTTACCCTAAATTTTAGGTAGATGTCATGAAAGTCACTAGAGGTGTAGGCTTATAGGTATTACCAGTAATATAGGTTTGATCACTTGATGTGGAAGAAATAGGTTTAAATTATTCATTAATAATAATAAATGGATCTTATTGTTGCATCTTAGATGTAATAATATTATATTTTTGTGTATCCTTAAATTCTAGTATAATTTTGGTGATTATACCTATGTCCTTAGGATATTGATGGAATCCTTGATGAAAATTGGATAAGTATTTAACTTGGTTTATATATACCCCATTAAGTGCATTAGTATAAATTCTATCTAAACCCTTATAATTATCTTGATCATTATGTCCATTTTGATTATTTAAATTATCATGTTCCAATGGAGGCATATTGACATAATCATATGTTTTCATATATTCATGAATAATTAAATAATCATATGATGAAGAAACATTCATTGTATCCATTTCAGCTAAAGTAAAAGGAATTTGATTATGTTTTATATGGGTCCCACTTAATATATCACTACATATTATAGGTACAAGGGAACTAAAATTATTGGATGAGATAGGATAGGATCATATAAGGATGAAGAATGCTAGGGATAAAGGTGAAGAGATTATTTTTTGTATGGAAATCAAAATCCATATAATGAATCCTCAAGACAAAAAAATGAACATAATTTGTTTATGTATGGAAATAAGAATTCAGATCATGAAACCTTAGGGGAAAAAATATGGAATATATTATTTTTATATGGATATCAAGAATTAGATTTGAAACCCTAGGACAATAAATTTGAATAAAATTTTGTGTGGAAATCATAAATTAATTTTTAAAACCCTAGGAAAAACTGTCAAACTTTGGAAGGATGATTTGATTAATGTTCACATGTTCACGAATATGTTTACCCTAATTTTTATTAAGGTGATGAACTTAATTTAATTGAGATACAATTTTGAAATGTAATTTAGATATAAATATATGGAATTCAAGCATATATCTGAATGTAAAATATTGAGATTGATTGATAATGTTTGACAATGTATTCTAAATATAGTATGTACAACAAAGGTATGACTACTTATAATTTTTTTGTGAATATCTATCTATTAATGTATTTTGGAAGTGAAAATCAAGATAAAATAGGCATTTGATTCACTTAATTTAGTAATTGAGTCTATATATATGCAAGGTAAGTTATGGAAGGCTAGGTTAGTATCGTAAATCAATATTAACCTTGTAGTTGGTACTAACCTATAAGTAAATAAATAAAATTGAATGTTCAAAAACCTACAACTATCTATCTTTTATCTTATTCATGATATTGAACCATGATGATGTGTACAACTCCAAAAATTATCCTCCTTTGACTTGATACCCTAGGTGTACTTGTGAGGGCTATAAACTTTCAAAATTTTGATAAATTGTAATGGGTTGAGATGACCCCAATCACACTTGTCTGATGATTGATTGCTACCTATGTATCTAATATTAAAAAGAGGTAAATAAATCCACACATAGTTCTCCCACCTTATTATTATAAAGTTTTCTTGGATTTTGTGTACTTATGACTTAGCTTTTAACTACTTGAGATAATTTATCAGTTTGAAAAGAATAAGTCATATTTTCTCAGTGTGTAATAGTATATAGTTGTGTTATAGATAAGTTATAAGTAAATTTTAAATGATATCTTGATTTTTTTATATATGAATACAATAGAATAATTTATCATGCCAATGATATGCTAAGTAAATGGGTTTACCCAAGAAAGGTTTAATTTTAAAAAATAGCTGTACTGACCAAATCTGGGTAAACCAACATATGTACAAGTTAACTAAATTGTTAGTTTGGAGATGTCTATGTAGGATATTTAGAAGGTTTTAAAATTTTAGTGAGGTTCATGTAGGTATGTAATATAAAAATAGAAGTTTTGACTTATAATATAGGATTAAATTGCAATAGAATTGAAAATTAATACTTTTTTGTGTGCTCAAATCATGCATGGTAAATTTATGTCAATCTTGTCAATGTCAAGTACCGATGACCAGATTTTAGTATCTACAATTGGATACCTTTCACATTAATGGTGCATTAATGAAATTAAAATGCATGAATCATTAAAAAAAACATATAAGAGGAAAAGTATTTAATAATTTAATTAATCAGATTCCTCTCACATGTTGCTCATTCAAAATTATATATGGTGATTATTCATCTCAATTCATGATGAAACCAATTTAAAAATCTTCTTATTACTCACACATTTATACCATTCTTAGCCCATTTCTTCCCGTTTCAAAAAATATATCAATGATTACAACTTCTAAATCATGACAAAAAATCATGGCTCCATCTAGTGACATATTTGGAAGTAAATTATTTTAATCAATTGATGGATAATTTCAACATCAAAAAAAGATTGTCATTTTATTAGGTAAAATTATGAACATTTCTTCTAATTTATTAAATAAGGTATTTTATTTTCCAAATAAAATAAAAAATGTTTTTTTTTTTTAATAAATGGGATAACACCATGATATAATGAGGAATTTATATTGAAAATGTATATAGGTTATGCCAAGTCCATTTTCCAACAAAATAAAGTGTCTATTTTTTTCCATTAAATATGATATTTATAGGGCATATGTTGAGTTTTTATTTCCAATTTGGTTTGTTTAGATAGAAATTATGATTTTTTTTTGTGTGGTTAGTTTAGCTTGTGAATGGTATTATGATAAGAAAATTTTTATAGTTGGGATTATTTTATGTATCAAATAATTAGGGAAGAAATTCATAAATTGTAAACAACATCTACAAATCTTGTTTGTTCATCATTATTTTTAAAAAATTTAATTAAAAAAATTCGGTGTGGATTTGAAAGGGTGAGGGAAACACCATAAATTTATAGAGTGAGTCCTCTTCAACTTAACAATGAATATTTATTTTAATTAACTTCTACAAAATAAAAAGTAAAATATTCCAAACTCTTACATATAAGGATGCATGTGATAATAGATGGAGGGCACAATGTGATAATGAGAAGGGGATTAATAATTTTAAGTTATGATGATGATACTAATGATAAAATTAATGTTTATGACATAAATTTTAGTAGTCACAATGTACTAAAGATTAAATTCCACACTTTTAATATTAACATAGTTTTTATGTTGAAGGGTGCACTTGATGAGTATATTCCCATGAATACCCTAAACACCACGGCAATAATAAAATTGAATAAATAAAAGTTATATTTGGATCTAATTCCAAAATATACTAATTATAAATATCTTGAAAAAAATCATGGATGTTGATGTGGGGGTAATTTTATAGGGATATGCATACTAATATGGAGGAGGAGGAAGACCTTGGATTCAATGTGGGTGTTCAATTTGTATACAGAAGAACATATAATCTAGTTAGAGAGGCTCAAAATATAAATAAATCGATGCATATATTATAATGGGTTGTAGATCCTAAATTAAACTTTAAAATATATTTTATGGATAAGTGTTAGGGAAATAATTGAATGGGATACTAAATTGAAGGAAATAATTTATTTATAAAGTATAAGCATGATAAGTTCTCCAGGAAAAAGGAAAAATGATGGAATTTATAGTCCATGAATATTATTAAGTTCACACTGTTGTTTTTTTTATTATTGGCAAAAAAGGGTTTTATAAGGGGACCCTACCATTTACATAAGAGGCTTGCAAGCAAGGCTGAAAAGACATATAAGACAATAGAGCCTATAGATAGAACCAAAATAGTAAGAAAATAACAACAAAGGATAAAAACAATAGACCAACAACACTTTAATAACAAGGGCATTTCCAACCCTTGATAAACACATTATAATTATCGTTCATATGCTTGATGTGTTTTTCCATTGACATAAAAGTGGTAAAATCTTCCTAAAGAACTTTGATATTCTTTCTCTTATTAGAACTACCAGTCCCAAAATCAATATTCTTCCTTTTGATGGCCAAAGTCAATCCCTCCATGCTATGCATGTAATTTTGAGCAGAGATCCTAATGAAGTCTATGAGGTGGAGGAAGTTCTCTTTGAGAGTTGCATTCTCAAGCTTAATTATTTCCATATCCTCTTTTAGATATTCATTTTTAAACTTGATTCTTTCCATCTTTTCTTTCATAGAATTTATATCATATTCTATCCCAAGCATTTAATCCTTAGTGTTATAGATTCCATCATCTAGTTTTAACTTATTGATAGTGTTTTTGATCATGGAGTGGTCCTTCATGAATCACCTGAGGAAGGCTTTGTGAAGTTTGACTTCTTCCCCAATCTAATCTAGATTGTTCTGGTTTTTGAAGGAGTGCATAAAAGAAAGAATGTCAAACTGAGAGTTGTCCTATTTGGGAGTATCCTTAAATTTAAATGAAACATCCTCATGTGGAATATTATCCTTTAATTTAAGGTGTGACTTTAAGTCAACCTTAACTTTATCAATAGACTTAGAAAATTTAGTAGGGGCAATGTTAGGAGAGATAAGGAGAGTATCACTCAAAAGAAAAAAATACACTATTGTTGTTCAAATGAAGGTAATGACATAAGAATGAAATAAATATCTCAAGTGTGATATTTTTTAAAATAAAAGAGTAGATAAATTGACCAAATAAAATATTCAACTTTAAGAAGAATTTTATAAGATCTATGCTAATTTTAAAGATGAACTAATGAATATTAAAAAAATGGATGATCAACTAAGATAAACATTAGTTAATGGTGTTTCCCACATTTTTTCATAAATAAGTTGCATACACTTCCAATATCTCCTCAACATATATTGAGTTTGGGTCATTGATATTAATAAAACATGTGTTTTAGCTTATATATATAAATATGTAGTGCAAATACATTTTTCCAAATTAAAAATATATATATATATATATATTAAATATTTTTTAGAACTTTTTTGAGTTATTAATTTTAATTTCTTAGTCCACATAGTGGGACATAATATTATTCTTTGACCCATCACTAAAATTTGGAAGGAGTAGCTATAAAATCAGAAATTGAAGTTGATACATTGAAGATGAAGGTCTAAACAATAGTTTTAGAAAATATTGTGAAGCTTCCAAATTAGAGCTAAGTTTTTCATGGACATAAATAAGTTATCATAGAGAGCCAACCATGGATAATTAAACAAAACTTTAAATGGAATTAGTGTTAAATGGATATTTAAAATGAACATCCTATGTTGATATGTGGTAGAATATCTCAAGTTAATGCTTATATTTGATGAATTTCTTAATTTACTTTGCCAAAAAAAATTGTGATACTTTATATTTATTTGTTCTTAAGTTTATGATTCTTAATTAAGTCTTATGCAATAGATGTATCCAAGGGTTATCATATTGGTTTCTTTTTATAAGATAGTCTTAGAGACACCCCTTGTGACAATTTTGCCTCATTTTAGGTTGGTTATTGTTGATCATGGTTGGTTTCAATTTGGGTATTATTGGTTGTGGATTGGTTGATCCTTGGTGGTTGTTAGTTGTAGCTTGAATATGTTTTTTTGGTTATTTGTTTACTTTTATGTTTGATACTTACATAAAATTTATGAAAGGGTTCCTTCAAGGGGTTTCATAATGTAATATTCTCTTTAAATAAACCCTTAAGATATTTGGTGATGATGCAATATATAATTGGTTTATATTGTGTATTGGTGTAGAAAGTGTACACTAATTATATAAAAATAGTAAAAATATATTAACTTGTAGTAAAATATAGATAATTGATAAATAAAATCAAATTGTTTTTTTCCAAGATTATATTATATGCTAAAACACCTTGGAAATAACCTTTCATAAATATTAAGGTGGTATTAGTCTAATTATGTAAAAAAATTCCTAGTTGTATTTTAAATAAGAATGTTTCTGCTAGTTTAATGGTGTTTTAATGTTAGGTGAATATTGTATAAACCTGATATTTTAAATTTTGTCACTTAAATAACAATTTTTATTATAGTGGATTATCAATTCATCAATACCACAAATGCATGCCTTAAAGGATGCACTAGGAATGGGGTGGAATTGACTCGTAGTACTTTTTAAGATTTTTTTCATATTATTTTTTTATACCATCATTTTATTATTTTGATATCCTTTGAGTCTCTTTCTATCTTACCTCTCCATCTATTTTTTATCTTGATTTTCTAGATTCTCTATATCTAATTCTATCAATTTAGATGATACAACTTATTTCATACTTATCTTCCATGTATTGTATCGACCATCTTGATATAGTTCTAAGTCTATATTCTATCATTTTTATTATATGAGCATAACCAATACAATACTTTGTTAGCTGAAATTTTTTAATTATATCATCCCAAATAATACCATTGGCTTAGAGTTTAGTTTTTGTTTAGGGTATTTGAGCCATACATAGGGGTAATATTTAATTCCAAAATATATATCATATTCATACACTTTGATTGTGTTTTAATTTATATTCCTAATTTATATTTGGAGGAATTATAGGTTTACAAATTTTCAACCCTAAATTTTAAATTTCTAGGATATAGGGTTAATAATATAGAAATAGTTATAACAAAGGGGTGATAAACTAATATGTAGTGGGCCAATTAATAGAAATCTCAAATAAACAATATTTTAAATTTATAAAACTGATATTTTAAAAAACAATAAAGTATAACTATTGAAATATATTATAATAAATAAGAAACAATGTTACTTAGTTTACTATGTTCAAGTAGATCTAGACTAGAAATAGGTGTGAAATATGTATAATCAATATTCTAGGTCATATGTTAGATTCTTGAAATTGCACTTTTATGGCCTCAGACACTACTATCAGATCTAGATACTATTATCAGTAATAGTGTTTGACTATGATGCAGGTGTTTAATACATAATAATGATTGGATTTAGAAGTAATCAAATTCATTATTCTAGTTTTTATCACATTTTTTATGATGTATTATGATATTGAATAAGTTTTCTAAAAAATAGGTCAATGGGTTCACAGTATCGAGCTACCTTAAAGACCCCTCTATCAATGAGCGCTACCTACATATCTAATACTCTAAGGAGGGCCTCATAATTATGTATTTATCCCATGTATGTTGGAAAGTGTGTGGATAAGGGTGAAATATAATATAGGAAGATGCATGCAGTTATTTATCTTGTAATTTGACAAATATCTCTCATGTGCTACTTTTTGAATGTTTCAGACTTGTGATATGACTAATTGTATGATTGATATGAAAATATGGATGAATATCATATAATATAATGCTTATTAAACTGGTTGATTTATCTTTGGTAAGTGTTTCCTTAGTATTTTCTAGATGAGGAATGAGAAGGCTTAGACTTGTATTTATACCATACATTTTAAAATATCTCACGGTATGGTTCAATTAGATAATTAAGCCAACTGAGGGTTTTGATAATTTTTTAATTTAGATGAATTTTATCTACTTTACACTTGATAAGGATCTAGACACTACCATTAGTGTTAGTATCCCTCTTTGGCCAGTAGTGTCTAGAGGGATAGAAAATAGGTATGGATCTAAAATTGATAGTGAAGGATGTTTATTAGGTTTTAATATTTTTGTGCACTAAAGGAGACCTAAGTCACCATAATGATATGGATCAAACTAAGAGATAATAATTTATGCATAATTAGATGATGAATGCAAGCCTTTCAATAGCAGGGAGGTTTAAAACTAAAGGGTAGAGCCTTGACTGATATTTATCAGATGTACAAGACTAAGATGTTATACATATTCAATTTTATTATTTACATTTCCCCTTACTTAATCTAGTAATGCATAAGGATGAAATTACTAGGTTACAGGAAATACATATATAATTGGGTGTTTATAACAGACCTTTTCTTTGATTGAGCCCAATTTTGCATGTTTTACTGGTGTATGACCTATAACCAAGAGTATGCTATAGTTTAAATCAATGCATATAATATGAACTTTAAAATAATTGAAATTATTGAAAATAAAGAGAGCAGGGAAGGAATAAACCTATGTGTTGATGTAACCATGTTTACTCTTAATGCTTTGAGTTAGTAAAAATACTTCCTTATAAAGCATTAGATATGGATAAGGTTTAGACCCAAACCTTGAATATGTGAAGAGGAATATTGGTAGGTATTATGACCCAAATTTAGTGTAAAGATGAGTAGTGACACAACAATTGAGATCATTATCTCTCAATCACACAACTCAAGTGTGAATATATATAATCTAGTAAGGGTGAGTGATTTAAAAAATTCACCCTATAAAACTAGTGAAATTGGATGATTTAATTATTCAAATACATAAATATTGTTAATTTGAATGATTTAATCAATTCAATTATAAAATGAACCCACTGTTGAAGTAAAAAAGACTTGATAACATTACATCCTAGTGTAATTGGTGTATCCTAATGAGTAGTATGATTGGTAAGTTTTCAAAAAAATTGTGCAATAGCATGGCATATTAACCTCTAATATGTCTAATTTGGAGTATATGTGTCATTACTCTAAAGAAATTTATTTAAAATATTTGAAAAATTGGTGCAATGTATATGATTCTAACACAAGTGTATATTTGAATCATAAAACTAAACTGTAATTTGTGCAAGTGTGGAGGTCAAGTTATTATGACGTCCCCATTAAAATCTATAGATATTGAGTAAGTGTATAATTTTTAATGTCATATTATTAGGACATGTACCCATTATAACTTGTAAATTGATAATGTGTATAAGTGTGGAGGTCATGCCTTTATGACATGCCCTCATTATAATCTCAAAACTTTGAAAATGTTTAAGTGTGGTCATGATTTTTTGAGATGCCCCTAGTTTAATTTATAGAACTATGAAAATATAAGTGTGGAGGCCATGCCTTATATGACATGACCCCACTAAAATTCCTTCTCTTGTGAGGAAATGGAAATAGAAACTGGTAGTTACCTTTCCTTAAAAGGATAAGGTAGTTGTATAACATATGTATGAATCATGTAGCATACATAGATAACATGGATATATATATATATATATATATATATATATATATATATATATATATATATATATATATATATATATATATATATATATATATATATATCAATTGAGATCACATTATGTAATCACATCAAGTCCTAAGATGCATGATATAGATAATGGAAATGTATAGAGGGTAACATTTAAAACACAATAAGCAATAAAACACACATACATGAGCACTCAATGTAATTCAAAGGAATGGTCAAAGGAGACCTCATACAAGGGGCATGTGAAAATACCACACAATAAAAATTATTGACATATTTAAATATCTTATCAATATAGAATTAAATATTCAAATGTCAAATCGACATATAATGGTATAGGGGCCAATAGGAAAAGAACATATTCAAATGTTCCACAAGAAATACAATAGTAATAAATGTAATAGAATCAAGGAAGTGATAAATAAATGAATCATAAGAAACAACATAAACATATTATACTGGTCCTTGCATATATATATTAACAAAAAATGTTATGTAGCATATCATATCAAATACAATGTGAAGGATATGTGAATGGATATAGAAATGTTTTAGCAATATAATCTCAACATGTTAATGTATAAATGTTCATAAATTATATGTGACCTATATCAATCATGATAAAAAATCATATACCCATAATGTACTATATGTATTGAGTAGAGGAAAGTTCCAACATCTAAAATGCATAGATCATATGTCTGGGTATATTTGTATCAAAGCTAAAGATGTGTGAAATTTGTGTATATAGGAATGGAATGATATTCTATATACCAACATAAATCAAACACAAAAGGTGTCAAAGAGATAATAAAATATGAAAATGTTGAGTATTTTTGGTATTTTTGAATTATTTGAATGTTTTTATATTTGGTTTTTTGGATTTTTTGAAATATTTATAAGGATAAGTAAATAAGGCAAGTAAAAGGAAAATTGATAATAGAAAACAATGTACTCATCAATGGGATGCCTCTATGAAGGATTTGTATCATGGGTGTCATATATATATATATATATATATATATATATATATATATATATATATATATATATATATCATAAACAAATGCTCACAATAATACATCACAATTTCAATAACAACATAAGTTAACTTTCTCCTATCATAATGATTATAATGATGAGTATGATCTTAATAATACATAACATTGGTATGATCATCATGATACTAATTATGTCGCATATATATATATATATATATATATATATATATATATATATATATATATATATATATATATATATATATATATATATATATATTTATATATATGCGACATAATTAGTATCATGATTATCATACCAATGTTATGTATTATTAAGATCATACTCATCATTATAATCATTATGATAGGAGAAAGTTAACTTATGTTGTTATTGAAATTGTGATGTATTATTGTGAGCATTTGTTTATGAAAAACACATTTCACCATAGATTCAAATTTACTCATTGAATGTTTGATTTTATTGAGTATGTTCATCATTGTGAGGAGTGTGCATCTCATTATGGATTAGGGAAGAGTCATGTATATTTTCTTGATCACTAGGAAACTATGTAGTCCGTGTTTTGACTTCTTGATCTTTCTACAACATATCTTGTTCTAAATTTGCCTGTTGAATATTTTATTGCTCTAATTATTCCTTTTGAATATTTTATTACTTTTGTTTTTGAATTTATAAATATTTCTTCTATGAATCATCTTTTTGTACCCATACTTATTTTTTCACTTGTATTTTAGGAAAGGTACTAATAATGTGAGTGGGTTGTTTGATTGATGTATCAATCATATGATCACCACTATAACTTATCTTTTATATTTTATTCTTCAAGGAAAAACAAAAATTAGTATGATGCACTTTCATTTTATGATATTCACAATAATATTTTGATCTCCTTATAGGATGTAAATGAGGTAGTTGAATCACTTTGTTTCAAAGCATTTCTCTTACGATTTCACTTGGAATCTTATTAGATTTTTGTTCACTTTTTGAATCACTAGTTGTAGATGAAGTATCATTTAGCTTATTATTTTGATATAAAGCATTGTTGGGCATAACATTTCTAGATGAATATACAAACACATTATTAACACTAGAATATTTTGGATTTTTAATGTATGTAACATGATTTTGTAACTCTTTTGTTAACTTTATTATAGTGGTGATTTATCCTTGAGGGTTTCAAAAACATAAACCCTAGGTTCTTCACATTGAATATGCATACACACATCATTTAAAATATATGTGGGAGGTGGATGGATTTAGGAAGGACATATTGATTACCTTTGAAACCAAAGGATTGCCACCTTACCTTTTGGAAGAGTGATAACATTGACCTGGTTAAAGGGATGGTATATGTCACTCTCTTTAGTGAGAGGAAGAGGAAAAGTTTATTTTTTATACATTTTAAATGTTACAAAGAATAATATGATAATATTAAATAAAATACATACAAATTCTTACATTCCAACATGATAGGAAAAATCAACACTAAATAATTATTGTAATTTGAAACCCTATAAGGTTGAAAACCTCAAAGCAAAGTAAGTAAGATTTTGAACAATAAGAATATATAAATTTATTAATTTTGTTTTTGGTTTTTTGTAAACATGAGAAAGGTTTTTTAGGAAAAATATAATATAATAAAAACCTAGAAAATTAGGGAACAATAGGTATTCCTTGCACACTATATATCAATATATACTAAAAATAGTAAATTGCATATTTAAACATTCTATAGATAATTTAGATAATTTTTTAAATTATTATATGACTATAAACATAAACATAAAAAAAAATTAAGAAATTGGAAAATTGAGCTATTATGAATCAAAAATATGCCAAACAATGTGGAATGCTTCACAAGAAAAAACATAAATAATCAAAAAAATTGTATATAAGGAAAATATTTTAAATATCTAAGAAAGGGTTTCAAATAAAATATTAATTTTTATGAAATCTATAAAATAGATACACCATTCACATTGTATGCCAATATTTACTAAAAATAGTAAATTATGAAAATTGAAAAATCCATACAGAATTTGGGCAAGAAAAAAGTGGTTTTTGAACTACTAACTTGAGTGGATGAAAACTCTAAGGAATTATAAAATGAATTTGTTAAGAATATGAAAAGATCCAATCAAGGAAGAATAAATTTTCAAGTGTATGAACATAAATCTTGGCAATAAGATGAGGGTAAAATCCTAAGGTAAAGTTTCATATCTAAAAATAAATAATATAAAAATGAAACCCTAGGATATGGGAAACTTTAGATCGATCTAGGTTTGTAAATGGAGAATTAGAGGTCAAATTCTTTAAATATTTAACCCTAAATTTTAAATTGTTGGAATCTAGGTTTAAAAATGTAGAAATAGTTCTAACACAAGGGTGATAAATTAATCTATAGCATACTAATTAATATAAAACTTATAAAAAATATTTTGAATTTATACAACTAATATTACTAAAAATAATAAAGTAAAACTATTGAAAGATATTTAAATCAATAAGAAGCAATGATACTTAGTTGGTTTATTCTGCACAAGTATATCTGGACTAGGAACATGTGTAAAATTTATATTATTATTATTTTGGATTATTCATCAAATTATGAAAACCACACTTTTATAGACATGGAAACTATCATAAGATCTAGACATTATTGTCGATGCTAATGTCTGACTATGATATAAGTGTCTAGTATAGAATAATGGCTAGATTCAGATGTGGCTAACTTAATTTTTTTAGATTTTATTTTTCCTTTCTACTAATGAATTTATATATGGTATATAATATGTCATTATTTACTGATTTATCAAACCATAACTCTTCACCCCTCTTCACCCTTTGAATGAGTGTGCTAAAAAATGGGTTAGTAGATTCACAGTGTTGAGCCTACCCAAAGACCCCTCTATCAATAGGTAATGCCTACATATCCAATACTAAAAAGAGGGCCTCATAATTATGTAATTCTACCATATGTGTGGGAAAGTGTGTGCACAAGGATGAAATATACTATATGAAGATGCTTTCAGTGATATAGATTATAATTGAAAAAAATCACTCATGGGTCTTTGAATGCTTCAAACTTGTGATATGACTAATCTTATATTTGATATGAAAATAGAAATGATTAGGGTAGAATAGATTGCTTGTGTAATTGATTATTTTAGATTTGGTATGTATTTTTTTGGTATTTTCTAGATGATGGATGAGAAGGATTAGACTTGTATTTATACCACACCTTTTGAAAATATCTTATGGTAGGGTTCAATAAGATAATTAGGTTGACCCATGGATTTTGATAATTTTTGCAATTTGGATGAATTTTTTCTAATAAAAACTAGATTAGTATAGACACTAAATATATATTATATAACACCTTAGTATTGTACACTTTAAAACTACATATCATGGATGTACCTTCAACTTCTATTTCTCACTGCCAAAAGGCACACATACACTATCTTTATGTGTCAAATTTCTTATTTATTATTCCAAAAAGTGTTATTATAATGACCCAAGTCTTTTATCATGCTCATAAAATTATAAACCTATTTATCTTGTATCTTTACAAGTTTTTGACTTGTTCCTATTTTATATATTCTTGATCACTTTAATCAAACACCTATGTCAATGCAAGTGTCCTATTACAACACAATTGTATAGTTCCCTAAATTCATCAAATTTGAGAATGAAATGTATCTTTATGGGAAAAATAAGTGATTTAATGTGATATATTTCTAAAAAGGATATATATATATATATATAAGATCAACCCTCATTCATTCCTAACCCTGCATAGACCTAACAACTCATAAGGAAACTTATGAAAGGTACCCAATCAAGCATTCAAGTCATCAAAGCTTCCATATTCTCTCCTATTTAAATATAAATCATAAGGGAAACCCATATACAAATATAAAATACTAAAAGACCACTCCATGAGCCATATTTTCTAAGTTATATATATATATATATATATATATATATATATATATATATATATATATATATATATATAAGATCAACCCTCATTCATTCCTAACCCTGCATAGACCTAACAACTCATAAGGAAACTTATGAAAGGTACCCAATCAAGCATTCAAGTGATCAAATCTTCCATATTCTTTCCTATTTCAATATAAATCATAAGGAAAACCCATATACAAGTATAAACTACTAAAGGACCACTCCATGAGCCATATTTTCTAAGTTATAAGCTAGGTCACCATATCATTTATTTCCACATATTGCACCCTTGTGCATACACAAGCCAACACATTAAGGGAAAACCAAATCAGTTTGAGGCCCTCTTTAGATTAGTGGCTATGTATATAAAACACTAATAGAGGGGTATTTAGGGTTAACTTGACACCATGATCCCATTAACCCATTTTTTTCACAATCATTATGAAGAAGAATAACTAGGGTTTTATTATTTGATAAGGAGTGACAACTCATGATCTAGATCTCAACACACCAGAGTGAAGGAAAAATAAAACCAATAATATCTCAAGTGGTCATATATAGATCTAGTAGGTATTTTATATTGGACACCTACATCGAAGTTAAGTAGAATCATCAATGTAACTGTCCAAGGCTGACATAAGTGTTTGAGGCTATAGGGTGAAATTTGTAGATTCTAATGATTGATTTTGGGTACTGATTTGGTCTATTTATAGCCTATTCATTATAAGATCTAAATGTGCATGGTTTACTAAATTAGTAATATTATTTTACATTTATTATAATACCAATGACTAGGTGTACTTATTATTTTTAGCATATCTTAGTATTTAAATTCAAAATATTATGTATTTGAGTTTACAATTAATTGGTATAATATATATCTATTTATCATCTTTATGCTTATTTGATTTTATATTCTTAACCCTATACTATATTGACCCATCTCAATTTAGGGTTAAACATTTAGTGAAATCGATCTATATGAATGAAAAAATTTGTTCTTTATAGGGTTTTTAGCTAGCTATAGTTTCAGATTGCTATATTTTCTCATGTCTTGTGTATATCATTTTACATGAAACCTACACATATCCCTAGATGAGGTGGCCCATTAAACACATTTAGATTTCTCTCCTACCACATAATATGTATCAAAACAATTAAGAGCCTAATCCTATGGTCCATGATGATAATTTTTTTGAGAATGAACACCATAATGAGGTTATCATCGAAGAAGATTTTGATAATGAAAACCATGAATATAATAAAATCAATGAACATGAGAAAAATAAATTATGATAAATTGAAAATAATTTCATTTTTTAAGGAGAGTATTCATCAAAACCCTAAATATCTTGATGAAATACTAATAACCATGTTATAAATTGAAAAAATAAAAATCATAGATGCACAAGTAGGTTGATCTATTGATCATGCTATTAGAGCTATGGGCCATCCCCATATACCAACAACCCTCCCCTTGGGTACATAATCACTTCATGATTCTAATGGGGGCATGAGATATGTGTTCACACATTTGTTCCTTAAAACTAATATTACTACATCTTACATACCTATATCCACTCAAACTATGGGTACACCTCCTTTGGTAACTTCCCAAACTTCCAATCTTAAAGATAAAGAGGTGAAATATCTTGTTTAGAATATACAACTTTTGAAAAATAAGGCTAAAATTATTGAACAAAAATATATAAAATCACCTTATGTTATTGATTCAAAAGAGGTGTTGTATACCATCTTGCACTAGATATATATTTTCATCCCTTGCCAATTGGTTTTGTTGCACCTAAGTTCACATTTTATGATTGAAACGGTGATCTTGAACAACATATTTGATCTTTGTATGTAGCATGTATTTATTATGCCTCTAATGATAAAATTTTGACCAAATTATTTCCAAGGAGCTTAAAATAATATGCTCTAAGGTGGTTTTATCTTTTACCAATCCAATCAATAAATACATTCAAATCTCTTACATACCAATTTCTAACACACTTCCCTATAAATATCATCGAAAAGGTTTCCTATGTCAAAATTTAAAAAAATTAATGAGGAACTAATGAACCAATTAATCAATAGGTCTTTAGATACAAGAAAATGTTAGCTAAAATGACCAATCTAATGGAAGATAAATAGCTTCAAGAAATCTTCAAGAAAAGTTTGCTTGGACCATAACATGAGTCCAATGTTTTCAAAAAATTAAAATATTTTGATAACTTATGTCATATTATTTATGATCATGAAATTAAAATGTTCTCATTGATCAAGATTAAGTATGTATAAAACACCAACTACATCAAATACCAAATTTACTATCAAACCAAATTATAAGGTAAAATCCATAGAGCCTAAAAAGAAATGTCTTCCATAGTTAATGTGGTGTCATAAGAACCTAATCATCTTATATTATACAATTCATAAAGTATACAATTTAAATTCCTCCATAAACCTCAATATTTGTTACTTTTGAAGATTTTGGAGTGTCACCTCATATCTCTCCCTCATCCTATAGAGATTGATATGATTTGAAAACTACCCAAAAAATATGATGTCAATGCTTATTGTGACTATTATGAAGTACTTGGGAATTATAAAAACAAATGTTTTAAATTGAAGAATAAGATCTAAGACCTCATTTATGACCAAACTAATATATTATATGATACTCCAAAAAATTTAGGTTCACAACCTAGTGATCATAGAATTAGAAAATATTTAACAATCCTTTGCAAGATCATTGTAATAAGGATTCAAAATTACAAATGGTATATAATGCACATCCTCCTCCATCAAATTATGGACACACATTGGATTGGATTATTGATACTTATATTGGGAATACACCTCTTATGGTTTAGGTACCCTCTATTACTTTTGATGAAAGTGATATTTTAGATATGATTATGATCTTCATTCCTTATTCATTCAACCATAAATTAATCATTAGCATATACATAGTTTTATGATTGATAATGGTGTAAGAGAGAAAATTTTTACCATGAATTTACTTACACAATTGGGTTATACACATAATGATTTACATCCTTCAACCAAATTAGTTAGAGCATTCGATGGGATATCACAACATTTTCTTGGGGAGATAGACTTACCTTTACAAGTGGGTCAAACACATATGGTTACTTCTTTTTTATTTATACCAAACATGATATTATTTTATATGTTATTGGGATGACCTTAGATATATTATATCCACATATTACCTTCTATAGTGTATGGTGTGTTAAATACATTCATGCCAACATGGTAGTTATAATTTCTAGTATTTCATATGAACATCTACTTGAACAAGAGAATTTTATCTCTAGATAATTAATTATGAAACCTACTAAGGTTAATCCTCTATGAAAGGGTAAGCAATAGGCAATTCTATTTCCTAGATGTATAGTACTTGAGTTACCATTCTATCAAATAAATAGTGTATTCCATAGAATCCTTATCTATTGCACACCATAATTATATATCTAGAGCACCTAAACATGTTCTTACTTTTTATACTTCAAATAAACCACATAACACTCAGTGATGGGTTCCATAAACCCATACTTCTTTTATTTTTAACTCATAACCATAGATACTTGATATACACACAAAACATTAAAAATACTATAGTGTCATATATTACACTTGTACATGCTCCTTCGTAGTACCACTAGTTTATTACACTAGGATACAAGTGGGGAGATACCTATGAGCATATAATGAATGAAATCATAGAATAATTACTTATTTAAAAATATTCTAAAAATACAAAAAAACTTCAAAATCTAAAAATATTTTCAACATTTACACATTCTATGGATCTTTGGCATCTATGTTTTTGGTTTCATGTTGGTAGATGGTATATAAGTACTTTCTATATAAGCATGTGTTTCACACATTGTTTCAGTGTGATACACACATATAAATACACATGACCTATTCTTATATGGATGTTGGGCCTTCCTAGGAACATCTAATTCTTTGATCTTGATACACACATGTTATACACTTTTATTATCACTTTAAATTATCATGTTTGAGTTCATGTATATATATATATTTCATAGTGTACTTGATATTATATGTAATTGAAACTCTTTTCTAACAAATTTATTTAGGGGTTAGTATGTTATGTTTATGTTGGTTTCTTATGATTTTCCTTTATGCACTTCCTTGAGTGTCTTAGCTTACTTGTTAATCATTTGAATGTGTTCCATTGTTGGTGGTCCTTGTGCTCTTTTTTTCTTACTTTTACATTTGTGTATGTCATTTATTATTGTATGGACATTTTAATGTCATTTATTACTTCATGGGCATTTGACTAAGTCATATCCATTTGATTGTGCAACATTTGAACATTCCAATTATTTGAGGTTTCCTTGGACCATTATCTTTTTATTTTCTTTTGAGTGTGTTGAGGTCAACATACCCCCATTCTTAAAAAATGGGGACCCTTATGTTAAATTATGAAAATTTGTACCTTAAAATTAAAATTTCACTTGATCAGAGTGTCACTAGAATGTTTGCACATATTCTTTATTTAAGGATAATCCACACCTCGTTTGGTTGGAACATTTGTTCATAGTTATGATTTAATCTTGTCAAAAGTGGTTAACATTTGATCTTTATGTTTTAGGTCACAACTCTAATGGAGTCCATTTGGAATGAGAAATGTTTGAGTTTTATGGTTTAATACTAATTTGATATTTTATCTAACTTTGGTCAATTAAAACTCAAGTTGAATTAATGTCTGATAGCTTAAAATCCTAACTCCAAAACCCTAGCTCATGTCCTCCTTTTGAATTCAAGTTTGACAAGAACTTTTGTTCAAATTTATACAGGAACAATTATCATGCCATGGACTTAGTTTAGATTTTATCCTAAGGCTTAGTCATGTTTTTCAATATGATCAAACCCTAGGCTAAAAATATTATGCTTGGTCTCTTTTATGTCCTATGACCCCTTTGTTCCATTTTATCCTAGCTTGGTCTAGGTAAATGCATGGTCCCTTTCTTATAAGGCTTAACCTAAAGCCTTACCCTAAGGTTTATCATATTTATTAATATGATAAAAACCTTAGGTTATGCCTTTATGCTATGTCTTTTTATTTCATGGGATCCCATTTAATACATTCCTATTATCTTAAGACCTTAGCCTAAAGCTTTATTCATATTTACTAATATGAATTAAAACCTTAGGATAAGACCATATGTTGTGTCTTTTATTATTCACAAGGGTCCCATTTATGATATTTATAACTTAGTTTAAGTATTTTATCTCGAGTGTTGTATATATATTATTGAGCCTAAATTTCATGATTATCTACAATATCAATGATCCACATTTGCTCAGACAAGATTGATCCAATGAATCGTAACAAGCATTGATAATTCAAAGCCCCAAAATGATGACAAGTGTCATGATTTTGTTCATTGGATATTAAGTAGTCAATGATAGTGTATCCCTTGGATCATGATCCAATGGAGTGAATTTTCTCAGACAAAATGGATTGGATGGTGTGAGGTGGACATTGACTTTTCAACAAAGTACAGAAGACATAAAGAGCTACCAAGTGGCACATGCATAAAGTAGAGCAGACCCAAAAGTGATAAGTGGTAGGCCCAAAAAAGAGTCTTGAGGAGGTGTTAAAATTTGATAGTCACATAGACATCAAAGAAATTAATGCATACATCAAATTATGGGTGTGCATACATAAAACTTAAGCTTAGAAAGAGTCATGAAGAGGTATCTTAAAATTGATGGTATTGTAGATATCAAAAATGTTCATGTGAATGTTAAATGGTAGGTGTGAAAACATTAATTTTAAGATAACTATTTGGATCCAAATAATCCAAAATTTTATGGTTTGCATTAATTCTTACAAATGGATTAGATGGTGTGAGATCAAAGTTGAATTTTTAAAGGCAACGGTCATTTTTAAAATATGAATGAGTAAAATATCATGAAAATGCCACATGGATCCCACAATAGAGCCACATAAGCTAGAACAATTAGTTCAAGATATTTTTTAGACCCAATAAACACAAAGGTATAATCATGAAGTCTAATTGAAATTGAGGCCTACACAAAATCAAACAACTACCACCATTAGAGTGCTATACAAACCTTCAAAAAAACCCTAACAAACATGAGGACCCTGATTAGACCTTGTAAGCATTATAATTGGACCAAGGGGAACTAAATTATTACATGTGCGAGGATGACTTGATCTAGAGTCCACTAGTGAGTAATTTATTATAATTTTCAGCATTGACATCTCAAAGAATCATTTCAAGGGAAGGTACGAGTAAATAGACCTAGGAAATGGGGGATCTCTCCAATAACCTCAAGAAAATTGAAGATAAGAAAGTGCATAAATTAGACAGCTTGGTCAGGGACCTTAATACACTTAGCCCAATTGGTCTAATTACAAATGATGAGTTCAAACAAGGAACTTCCTAGTTTATGAAAAAGTTAGGGTACCAAAGTATAGAAAAATTGTTGATGACCATGATAGGATCATATATATGATTTTAACTGCAATGAAGAAGACTAGTGAAGATAAAAACATCAAAAAGGCATTAAATAAGGAAAATAAATACAATAATATCTTATTAGATCAAATGAAGGAACTCTTAATGAAACCAGTTGTTGACCTTGAGCTATTTGAAGAACAATATTGCATAATGTAGATCCTATTAGAGAAACAAAACTACAATAGAGTGTTCTCAAATTTAGATGAATTGATTTATGAATATTATTTTGTATCTTAACCATTGTATGCCTTGAAAATGGAATATTCTATTTGAAAAGGCATGTGTAGTTTGTAAAACACATTTCCTATAGATCCATCCATCAAGGAAAGTCTAGTGTATTCTAGAACATTTGTGGAAAGGAAAAATATCCTAACACTTGTACTTTTTAAATTATATAGGACTAACCAACATGCTTCCTTGAATATTATAAAAGGATCATTATAAATTGTAAAATGGGGAGTTCTTAGAGCCAATAACTAATTTTAGCTTTTGATTAATTAATATAAATAAGGAATTTTGCAAAGTTATCAAAATTTGTTTGTTTTTTATTATCTTGGCTTCTCTCTCACTTGTTTGTTTTGATTTTCATATTTTAATGGTTCTTATAAATTTTTAACATGTACATTTGAATGTAGACTATTAACTTGTGCTAATGTTAGGTTAATTAAAAGTCTTTAGGTTCATTTTATTTGCTTACTCTTCTTTCATTTGGACTAGTGGTATTTGCTTATAGGGGTAAATATTTCAAGTGAAATTGATTCTTATTTACATTATTTCACACAATCCTTAGATGTTTTCTTGATTTTTGATATGATATGAGCTTATGCTACTTCATATCATACATTGGTTAAGTGCATGCCTAGATGATATTTGAACTTTGTCATGATATCTAGAATGAGGATAAATAACATCTCTTATCTAACTTACCTTTCCTTTTGCTCTTTTTTAACCAAGTCATCCTAGATTAATATTCATTGTAAATACCCACCTTAGATTATTCTTTAGATTAGTTCTTAATCATAATTACCATTATTAGCATAACATACTTCATATTTTGCATAGATTGACTTTTGGCCATATTGGTTGCCAACCACCAAACATTATAAATATTGTGAGACAATCCACTTGCTTTGCCTCTATTCCATTAATAGATAATAGGATTATCATAACCTATAAATCATGCACTAAATTCTTAAGATTCTAAAATGAGAAGTGTTCTTAAAAACTCTGGGCACCTGTTATACATATTCAGGTAGAGCTTTCACTAGTGCTAGAAAGAGGGTCATTAGATATTTTTAGATTTAAAGTATCTTTATTTATTTTTATGAATTGTGTTTAAATATTAGTGTAATATTTTCATAATTGTGTTAATCTTTGTTCAATTTTGTAAAGATTATTGATATTTATGATCTTTGACCCATCTTTGTGCTTCCTTTAGACAACGATTGATGTTCTTTGAAGGTATATTCTTAATTATGGTAAAATGGCTTTAGCATTGTCAATTCAATAGGTTTGAGGTTAATAATAGATATTTTGATCAAATATTAATAGATCCTTTTATAATTTGATTTTATTTGAGCTTAAAAGTGTAAAGATCAATCATACTTACATATTTGGATACATTTTTTTATCTTAGTTAAATATTATTGTCCTTTATTGTTATTCATATAAATATTTGTAAAATTTTCTTAATTTACAAGTCTAATAATTATACCCTACAAATATATGACTAACACATCATATTTTAAATAGGATTCAAAGCCCACAAGTTAGAATTACCAAGAATTAGGACAAGGTCATGTTCAAAAACTAGAGAACCTCTACTTTTGTTATAAATTCATAGGATAAATAAGAGGGATAAAGGTAAGTGAAATATTTTAGAGTCTTTGCCAACTTTACCAATCCAGATTGCTCTTATGTTCGATCTTTATCAAGGTATGACCTAGTTAGGTAGTTTTTTGATCAATGTGCCTGGTGTGGTACATGACCTTCCTCATAATCATGAAAACTATTTGCCAACATTTAGTCCTAGTGGCATTATAATTGATGAATAACACATTAAAATTTTCAAATCTCATTAATATTATTGAATGTGACTCATGAAGATGTAACATGTAGACTAATTCCTTTTACTTTTAAAGATGATGCATATGAATGGTTTCTAAACCTCCCTAAAATTTATATTACTAGTTGGGTTGATTTTAAAAATGTTTTAATTGACCAATTTGGTAAAATCATTAGTAATTGTGTCTTATACTAGTAATTCACCATAGTGAAAAGGTATGTAAATGAGCCCATAAGAGCCTTCAATGCTAGGTTCTAAAAAATGTTTAGTAAGACCATAGCCCCTTATAGACCTGATGAGGTTTTAGCCTTGAAAATATATAAGGATGCCTTAGATTTATGACCTTTATGTTTATAAAGAGAGTTGTTGGTCCCATGAACACATTAGCTTTAGCTTATGTCAAGGTTGTGATCATTAATGACCATATACAACCCTAAGGACAATTGGCATACTCCATTCCTAATGCCAATCCCCATTTACCCATTCTAAATGTTATTCCTAATGCCAACCAAAATATTCCTTCCTTGAACCAACTTCTAGCCTTGAACTAACTACTTTTGATACATGCTCTTCCTACTCAAAACCCAGGATTCTTAAACAATGCTACCAAGGGATCTCACCCACAGGATCAAAAAAAATTTAATGTCTACAACTAATGCTAAAACTCAAGCTCATAATTATGAGTCCCTAAAGAATGAGAATGACTCTATCCTCAAGATGGTTTAAAATCTTATCACTAACTTCCTTTAGTTGAAAAATAAATTAAGTAATCATGGTGAGAGATTTGGTAGGAATTTCTCCTTTCAAAGGTTTAATAGGCCCACTAACAAATTTTAGAATGATAGTTACTATAACAACAAGAACAATGGGCCATTTTCTAGCAAGAATGTGCCTTATATAAATCTTACTAATGTTGCTTTACCTGACTATTGTAAATTTCATTACACTTCTAAACATGGTGGAATAGACTGTGTTGAATTTTATGATGCTTTTTAAGCCTTACAAGAATAATTAGATAATTTTTAAGATGTCCCTAATAAATATTGTGATGTAGGTACATTTGGTTCCTTAAGGTAATCTAGATCTACTAATTTAACTCTCATGGTGGAGACATTTGAGTTCCCTTTTCAAGAGTACAATGAGTATAAGATATTCTTGAAGAGATTCATGCTTTTTAAAATATTTTGAAGAAGACTTGTCCTCTGAGAAACTAGGAATATAAATAACCATTGACCACTTCAACTCCTCTAAATAACTTTGAGACTCCTCCTGATATTACCTTAGACAACAATCCATAGCCTCCTAAGTGAAGTACTTCTAAACTAATGTTGATACATATAATTATTCAAATAGGATTGGGTATAACATTGTGGAAGAAATTAAAAAGATCAAGGCTAACATTACCTTACATGAGTTGATACAAATTACTTAATATAAGGATTTATGGTTAGAATCTTTGTCAAAAAAGTGTAAGTATCAAAAGTATACACATGCTAATATTGCAAAACACAAAAGTAAGGTAATTGTTCCTCCTTTCCTACTTACATTCAAGATATTTGGTAAGAATATGTATAATTATTTGTTGGATTATGATGCATCTAAAAATATTATGCCTAAGGGTATTTTTAAACAATTAGGTTTGAATCCCATTAAATATGATAGAGTGGTAAATCAATTAAATAAATCAAGAGTCAAAGTGATTAGTGAATTATTGAATGTTCAAATATAGATTTCCTTAGAACCAAGGATCCAATAATTCATTGATATCCAAGTGATAGACATCCTTGATGTTTATGGGATGCTATTGAATAGAGACTAGACTAGGAGCTTGAATGGTTATATGTCAACAGATTGTTCACATATGTGGTTACCTTGGAAGGGAGTCCCCAACCAAATAAGGATAGAAAGGGAGCCTAAAATGAAACATATGATCACTGAGTACAATACAATCAATGAGAGGGTCAACATGGTTAAATCATATCTTGGTGTTTACACTCTTGACACATAAAGGTATGTAACTCTAAATCTTCTCATTCTTTTCCTAGATTATGGAAACTTTACTTTAATGGTAATAGATGAAAATAAGGTTTTGGAGAAGGAATGGTGTTAATCAATCCCATTGGGAAAGAATACAATGCCTATTACAAACTTCAATTCTCATGCATCAATAATTTGTTTGAGTATGAAGCAATTATTTTTGGATTACAATTTGTAATGAAGCATGAGGCTAAGAAACTATTAGTTTTTTGGTAATTTTGAAGTAGTGGTCAATCAGGTCAAGAGTAAATATCAATGCAATTTGTCCTATCTTAAGAAGTATAAATTTAGAGTGTGGGACTTAATTGAATGTTTTGACACTTTCAACATTATGTCAATCCCTAGGGAAGAAAACAAAGTTGAAGATGAACTTGATTTAGTTACAACCAACCTTATGCCAATCAAATTTCCAAGTTAAAAAACCTTAAAATTGAATTGGTCCCATGTCCCTCAGTGCCAGATAATGTCAACCATTTTCAGGTATTCAGTGATGATCAATAGATCATAGACTTCATGACAATTTTAGGAGTATTTAAAGGTCAAATTATTGATGAAGCTAATTTCCTTGATGATGAGAACATTGAAAGTAAACTTTATGACAAGGCCATTCAAATAAATGACAATAAGATCCCCAAATTCATGATAGACTTAGAGATAATCCTTAATAATGAAAAACTAGATGAGGCTACTATGATTCCCAAAGTAAATGGGAAGGATTATAATGTAATTGATATTGGATTTTAAGGTCAACCTCAACTAGTTAATATTGGTATATTTTTTACAAAGATTGAGTCTAAAAGGGCCAAATATAAATATATCATAGCATGGTCCTATGATGACCTAAATATATTTGATCCAAAGGTCATAACTCATACCATACCTTTAAAATAAAATTTCAAATCTTTCGGACAAAAGTAGAGCCCTATCAATCTGGTCTAAGAACCATTGATATAAAGAGAGGTTAAGAAACTCATAGATGCCAAGATTATGTTTCCCATTAGGCATTCCATTTGGGTTGCTAATTTAGTCTCCTAGTTAGGAATAAAATGGTGAAATAAGACTATGCATTAATTTTAGAAACTTAAATAGAGAACATGAAAAAGATAATTACCCCTACCTTCTCTTGACCAAGTAATACAAATTATTTGTAGTTTTACCATGATGTCCTTTCTTGAGGGTTTTTCAAGGTATAACTAGGTGCTGGTGAATCAAGAAGAAAAAATAAAAACTACATTTACTACCAATTAGGGCACCTTTAAATATAAAAAATACATTTACTACCAAGTAGGGCACATTTGCGTATATAATAATGCCATTTAGATTGATAAATGTAGGTGAAACCTTCCAAAGGGATATGGATCAAGCTTTTCAAGGTCTTGTAGGTAAGTGTATTATTATATACATGGATGATCTAACTATCTTTTTTAAGAATAGGGAGGAATATATTTATACCTATAATAGGTATTTGAAATATACATAAGGTATGGGATTTATCTCAACCCAAAGAAAAGTATTTTATGTGTTACTGAGGGAAAAATATTAGGCATGTTATCACTAAGGAGGGAATCTCCACATACTCTGATAGAGTAAATGAAATATATAATATAGAGCCCCCTAATAGTAGGAAGGAATTGAAGTCATTCTTTGGTAAAATTAATTTTGTAAGAAAGTTTATTTATGGTTTTGTAGAAGTAGTAAAACATTTGATTGACATGTTGAAGAAAGAGGCTAAGATCACTTGGAATGAAGAGATAAAGAAGGCTTTCAAGGATATCAAGGAGGCAATTAGACAAGCCCTTGTAATGATAAGTCCAGACTTCACTAAAGATTTTTATCTTTACTCCTTTGCTTCAGATCATACAATAGTTGCATTTCTAACTCATAAAATGGATGGATGTGACCATCCAATAACTTTTATGAGCACTAACCTTTAAAATGTTAAGTTAAACTATATTTTGATTGAAAATTAAGTATGTGATTTTGTCAAGGTAGTAAAAAAGTTTAAGCATTATATCCTTAGGAATAAGGTGCATACCATTCTACCAGACCCTAGCACCAAATAATTCTAAGTCAAAATGAACTAGGAGAAAGGAGAGGTAAGTGGATGTATATACTTTAATAATATGACATTGAGATGAAGACTGCCAAATTGGTAAGGTACCAAGGTTGAATTTAATTTATTGCTAATACTAACCCCAAACTAAGTGTTATGTAGGTAGAGTAACAAAGTTTCATACCTAATGATTAGTATGATCCCATTGTCCACTTACTAATCAATGTCTATTATCTTGTAGGGTTGATTAAATAATAAAAGAGATCTCTAAGGCTCAAGGCATCTCACTTTTTGATTAAGGATGGAGTGTTATATAGAAAAAATTTGAAGGCATTTACTTGAGATGTGTCTCCAAGAGTGAAGTAGATGAGATCATGAGCACCTTCCATGAAAAATTGGGAAGTGGGCATCCATCTGAAAGGACTACAACACAAAAAATATTAAGGTCTGGTTACTACTGAACTATAATCTTCAAGGATGCTCATAAGCATGTAAGAGAATGCCACTCATGTTAAGTCTTCAACACCAAAGAGCCTAAGCCAGCTATGCCACTAAGACCAATAATAGTTGATAAATCCTTTGCCCAATGGGGGATGGATTTTATGGAGTTCATTAACCCAAATACCTCTAATAATCACAAGTATGTTTTAAATACTACTAACTACTACATCAGATGGACTGAAGTAGTGGTAACTAAACAGTACAGGACTAAAGAGGTGATCAAATTTTTGGAAGAAAACATATGCACTAAGCTTGGGACACTTGTATCTCTGGTCTATGATAATGGATTTACTTTTATATCCATAGATATGATAGAACGAGCATATTTCAATAACATCATCCTAAATTTCTCATCAAATCATTATCCTCAAGGAAATGGAGTATATGAATCAATAAATAAGAACTTGATGAAGGCTATAAAGAAAATTGTAGCTGATAAACCTAGAACAAGGCATAAGTTGCTTAAGTATACCCTTTGGGTCAATAAAACTAGAATAAAATAAGCTCTCAAAGCATCATGATTCTTTCTAGTTTATGTTCAAGAACCCATCTTCCCCATAACCCTCAAGCTACCAACATATAAGCTCATACAAGAGTACATAGAGGAAGACCACAAATTTACAAGTTCAAGGTTGTTGTAAATCATACAGATGGAAAATGCAAGAGAAGAGGCTTTTGCCAATTTTATAAAACACCAAACCACAATAAAGAGGTGGTTTGATAAACATTAAAAAATAAATGTGTTCAGGTAAGGATACTTAGTTCTTCTTTGGGACAAGGCATCTAAGTCTAAAGATAAACATGGGAAGTTCACACCTCTGTGGATAGGTCTCTACCAGATATTTGAGATACTTGGAGATAACACCTTTAAGATGAAATAATTATAGGGAATAGAGTTAATATTGCCCACTAATGGGCAATATCTCAAGCACTAATTATCTATTGTCCCACCTAGGGTCTTCATGGAATGAATGTAAGACTAGTTAGATTTAGTGTAGGTAGGATAGCTTGGTTTCTTTTTGTTCTTTCCTTCCTATCCCTGGTTTGTACATATGTCTATATATATTTGTTTAATTTTATATTTATTTTTTATTTTTCTACTTTATTTTTGGTGTGTTTGCTTCCTCTACTTTGTTCTTTTCTTCTAATAAGTCCTTTTAGATAGTCATTAGCTTGAAATGCACTTATGCACTCAAAAGGAACTTAGAATTCAAAAATGTAGATATGTTTACTCAACATTATTTGATCATGAATTATTGATGTATGAAGTTAATTTTATAGTTAATATAAATTAGTAAATAATAATGAAAAGGTTATTTGTTCCTTGAGATTATAAACTTTGTTCTGATATGAGTTTGGTTCTAAGAAAGATTGCACATGTAGGGTGAAAGACTAGATTATTAGGATACAATCATGCTTGCACTTAAAAAAAATACTTTCTTGGGATAAAGTTTACATCTAAGGATGATTATCTAAAGATAAAATAATTGACCAAATCCCTAGACCTAGCTAACCTAATTCCCAACCTTTGATAGAAATCCAAAATGACTTTAAAAATATAAAAATAAGAACCTTATTGCAAAATTCAAGAGCTCTCTAAGAAAAAGTGATTCTGTTAATCTCCATTAGGGATATGGATGTTTTATTGGTAGTGAATCAAGGCATTGAGTAGAGCCAAAGGCATCTCTATTGGGGATATGGACATCTAGCTAGAAGTAGAACAATACCCAAGCCTTCCCTAAGCTAAAACATGGTTCCTAATAAATATCCAAACATGTTAAAAGTCAATGTTAATGAATAAATTCATGACCTAAAATTTATTCTCCAAATCCTATGACAATCAGTAAGTGGAATCAAAGCACACACATAACATGGCTATGTCTTGATGTTTTATCCTAAGTTTGTATTTGCAAGATTTGTTCTAGCCATGAGGTGATCTTAATAATGGTGCATGATCAAATGTAATAAGTAACTTAATTATTATTCTAAACCAAAGTCTTTCAATTTTAACATATTTTTATGTTTCCCCCAAAGGTCACCATTTTTTCAGGTCAACATACTCCCATCCCTAAAAAATGGGGACCCTTATGTTAAATTGTGCAAATTTGTACCTTGAAATTGAAATTTTACTTGATCAGAGTGTCACTAGCATATTCACACATATTATTTATTTAAATATCATCCACATCTAGTTTGGTTGGCACATTTGCTCATAGTTATGATTTAATCTTACCAAAATTTGCTAACATTTAATCTTTATATTTCAGGTCATAACTCCAATAGAGTCTATTTGGAATAAGATATATTTGGGTTTTATGGTTTGATAATTATTTTATCTTTTATATAACCTTTGTTTAGTTAAAAATCAAGTTAAATTCATGTTTGATTAGCTTAAAACCCTAGCTCATATCCCCCTTTTAAATTCATGTTTGGCAAGAAATTTTGTTTAAATTGGTGTGGGAACAATTATCATGCCATGGACTTAGTTTAACTTTTATCCTAAGGCTTAGTCGTGTTATTCAACATGACCAAACCTTAGGCTAAAAATCTTATGCTTGTTCTCTTTTATGTCCCATGACCCCTTTGTTCCCTTTTATCCTAGCTTGGTCCCATGTAAATGCATGGTCCCTTTTTTATAAGGCTTAACCTAAAGCCTTACCCTTAGGTTTATTGTATTTATTAATATGTTAGAAACCCTAGGATATGCATTTATTCTATCTTTTTATTTCATGGGATCCAATTTAATACATTTCTAAGTTAGCTTAAGACCTTAACCTAAATCTTTATTCATATTTATTAATACGAATTAAAACCTTAGGCTAAGAACATATATTATTATTTTATTATTCGTAAGGGTCTCATTTATGATATTTAGAACTTAGTTTAAGTCTTTTATCTTGAGTATTATATATATATATATATATATATATATATATATATATATATATATATGTATGTATGTATGTATGTATGTATGTGTGTGTGTGTGTGTGTGTATATATATATATATATATATTTTATTGATCTTAACTTTCATGCTTGTCTGTAGGATCAATGATCCACATTTGCTCGAATGAGATTGATCCAATGGAGTGTATTGAGTGTTGATATTTTAAATCCCCAAGATAATGAGAAGTGTTGCAAGTTCATTAATAGGATATTTATCATCCAATGATGGTGTGTCCCTCAGATCATGATCTAATGGAACGTATTTGCTTAGATAAAATGGATCGGATGGTGCGAAGTAGACATAGACTTTTCAATGGAGTATAAAATCCCCATGGAGTTTCCAAGTGGCACACATATGAAGAAAAGTGGACCCAGAAGTGACAAGTGGTAGGCCCAACAAAGAGTCTCGAGGAGGTGTTTAAATTTGATATTCATGTAGACATTAAAGATATTCACATGGATGTCAAATGATGGGCACATAGCCATCAAACATAAGCTCAAAAAGAGTCTCAAGGAGGTATCATAAAATTGATGGTCATGTAGATGTCAAAGATCTTCACATATATGTCAAATGATGGGTGTGTAGATGTTAATTTTAAGATATCCATTTAGATCCAAAAAATCCAAAAATCTATAGACTACGTTGATTCATACAAATGGATCAGATGGTGTGAGATCAAAGCTAAGTTTTCAAAGGAAATAATCATTTTTTAAATATGAACAAGCAAAATAATATGAAAATGCCACATGGATGCCATGGACCAGTCAATTTAAGAGATTTTTCAAACCTAGGAAATGTAAAGGTATAAGCATGCAAATCTAATTAGAATCAAGGTCTACATAAATTCAAACAACTACCATCATTTGAACATTGTGTAGACCTTCAGAAAAATCCTAAAAAACATGAGGACCCTAATTATACCTTGTAAGCATTATAATTAGGATAAGAGGAATTTAATTATCACCTATGTGAGGATGAATCGATCTAGAGTCCACCAGTGAGCAACTTAATAGAATTTTTAGTAATGATAGATTAGAGAAGGATTTCAAGGGAAGGTGTGAGAAAATGGACCTAAGAAATGGGGGATCTCTCTAATGACCTCAAGTAAATTAAATATAGGAAAGTGCATATATTGGATAGCTTGGTCAAGGACCCAACTACACTTGGCCTAGCTAGTCTAATTATAGATGATGAGTTCAAATAAGTAACTTCCTAGTTTATTAAAAAGGTAGGGCACCAAAGCATAGAAAAATTTCTACTGACCATGATAGGATCATAGGTATGATTCTAACTACAATGAATAAGAAAGAGAAGCTCAAAACATCAAAGGGAATTAAGTAAGGCTGATAAAGACCAAAAGAGCTTAGAAGATAAAATGAAGGAGCTCTTCATGAAACTAGTTATTGACCTTGAGCTATTTGAATAACATTGCATAATGTAGATCCTACTAGAGAAACAAAATTACAACAGAGGGTTCTCAAAGTCAGATGAATTGATTTAGGAATATTCTTTTGTATCTTAAACATTGTATGATTTGAAAGTGGAATATTCTATATGAAAAGGCATGTTTAGTTTGTAAAACACATTGCCTATAGATCCATCCATTGGGGAAAGCCTAGTGTATTTTAAAACATTTGTGGAAAGGATAACTGTCCTAACACTTGTACTTTTGTAATTGAATAAGAATGGCCAACACACTTCCTTTAATATTATAAAAGGAGTATTATCAATTGTAAAAGGGGAGAGTTCTTAGAGCCAAGAGATAATTTTAACTTTTGAGAAATTAATATAAACAAGTAATTCTACAAAGTCGTTAAAATTTGTTTATGTCTTTTGTTATCCTGGCTGCTCTCTCACTTGTTTGTTTTGATTTCTAAATTTTAATGGTTATTATAAATTCTTGATATGTACATTTGAATGAAGAGATGTTAACTTGTGCCAATGCTAGGTTAATTAAAAGTCTTTAGGTTCATTTTGTTTGCTTACTTTTCTTGCATTTGGGTTAATTTTGTTTGCTTACAGGGGTAAATCTTTAAAGTGAAATTGATTCTTATTTGCATTATTTTACACCATCCTTAGATGTTTTCCTGATGTCTGATAGGATTTGAGATTATGCTACTTCATATCATATATTGGTTAAGTGCATGCCTGGATGATATTTGAAATTTGTCATGATATCTAGAATGAAGATCAATAACATCTCTTATTTACCTTACATTTTATTTTGCTCCCTTTTTAACCAAATCATCCTAAATTAATATTCATTGTAAATACCCACCTTAAATTAGTTCTTTATCATAATTTACCATTTTTAGCATAGCATACTTCATATTTTGCATAGACTAACTTTTGGCCATAGTGGCTCCCAACCACCAAAAATTATAAATATTATGAAACAGTCCACTTGTTTTGCCTCTATTCCATCAATAGATAATAGGATCATCATAACCTATAACTCGTGCACTAAATTCTTAGGATTCTAAAATGAGAAGTATTTTTAAACACTTTAAACACCTGTGATACATATTCAAGCATCAATAGAGTGATCTTGTGTGTGTGATTAATTACTTATTGAGATTATATTGTTACTATATAAATATTGTGATGATCCATATCATCCATCTTAGGGCTTGGTGTGATCACATTATGTGTGATTTAATGATATATCTACCTAGACATGTTACTCATATATGTTACATGGTTCATACATAGATTTTATGATTATCTTATCCTTATATGGTAAACTAACTACCAGTTTTTACTTTATCTCATCTCAAAAAGGGGGAATATTATTAGGGGAATATCATAGAGACATGGATTACACTTTTTCCATAGGTCATAGAATTAGATATATAATGTGGGCATGTTATGGAAACTTGTTCTCTACATTTTTCATAGTTCACAAATTTAGATATATAGTGGGGGCATGTTATGGAAACATGTTATCTATACTTATACCAAATCTTAGTTTCATATTTTAGTTGAGTAATATTTTGGAAACATGTTTTCCACACTTACATAGTTATAAATTGACCAAATTGAATAGTTATATGATTTAGATATACACGTGTGGCATAGTTTTATAGATTCTACCATTGTTATATCCAAGTTTCAGCATGAGACATATATAAGGAACATATGATATGTAAAGAGCATATAAATTTCAAAATACTTCTATGGAATTTAGCTCACTAGGTTATACTATTATATACTTTTATTGAACCAATTTAATATATTAGTTGATTAAAAATTTGGTATGGTTGAAGTGATTAAATCACTCAATATTGACAAGTTTATAGGTTGTACTTGATTACATCATCCAACCTCACTATATTTATATTATGGGTTGAATTGGATAAACTCATGCTCACTAGGTTATAAGTATGATTGGGTTGCATAGTTGAGCTAATCTCAACTATCAGGTGGAAACTCACTTTTTATCCAAGGTTGGGGTAATGTTTTTAATTATATATATATATATATATATATATATATATATATATATATATATATATATATATATATACACATTTTTATAATCTTCATTTAAATGGCTGATAATGATACATCTTTTCAAACTAAGTTGCCAAAAGGCAAGGCAATTACATCGATACATGAATATAATCCTAAACCTTATTCTTTATATTTCAATCATTTAAATTATTTTTATTTTAGATTATATACTATAACATGCTCTTGGTTTCATGTTAGTCACTAATAAAACACTCAAGTTGGAATTATGCAAAGGCAAGGTGTTTTATACACACCTAGGTATGGATTTATTTTCCTTTAAACTACTAATTTAATTAATAAATTAAAAGGGAATAAATGTAGACACTAAATATAAATTATATAGCACCTCAATATTATACACTTAGAAAATACATATCATGTATATACCTTCTAGTTCTAGACCTTACTACTATTTAAAGGCTCACATACACTATCTCTTTGTGCTAAATTTATTATCTCTTAGTTTTACTGGTGTTATTTTGGTGATAAAAGTATTATATCATGTTTATAGTAATTTAAACCTTATTATATTATATATTTACAAGTTTGGGACTTGTGTTTATTTTCTATCTTCTCAAACACTTGCATCTTAGTTAGACACTAGATCGACATAAGTGTTCTATTCCAGGACAAGTGTATAGTGACATAAAGTCATCAAAATTTACAAATTAAACTTATCCCTATGGTCAACCTAAGTGATTTAATGTGAGATATTTCTAAAAGGGATTGATATATACAAGATCAACCCTCATTCATTCCTAACCTAGCACAAACATAATAACTCATAAGGAAACTTACCAAAGGTACCAAATAAAGCATTCAAGTGAGAAAATATTCCCTATTCTCTCCTATTTCAATATTAGTCATGGTAAAAAACCATCTATTGGTCTAAAGTACTGAAGGATCATTCCATGAAACATATTTTCCAAGTTTTAAGCTAGGTCACTATTATACTTTATTTATACATATTGTACCCTTATGCACACACAAACCAACACATTAGATGATAACTACATCATTTTGAGGCCCTCTTTAAATTAGTGGTTATTTAAGTATAACCCACTAAAAATGGGTATTTAGGGTTAGCTCGACACTATAAGCCCACAAACCCATTTTTACTATAATCACTATAAGTATGAAGAACTAGGGTTTTGTAATTTGATAAGAAGTGATAGCTCATGAATTAGATCTAAGAATACTAGATTAAAGGAAACACAAAACATAGAATATCCTAGGTGGTAACATATAGATCTAGTAGGCATTTAGTACTAGATACCTACATTTAAGTTAGACATAAGTGTTGATGTAACTATCTAAGGTTGATGTAAGTGTCTGAGGCTATAAAGTGTAAATTTATAGAATCTGATGATTGATCTAGTCTAATTACAATTTGTTTCATATTAGATATAAATGCACAATAATGGACTAGATAAGTACTCTTATTTTCCATTTATTGCAATACCAATCAATATGTGCACTTACTATTTTTAGCATATCTTAGTATTTAAATTTAGAATATTGTTTATCTAAGTTTGAAATTAAATGGCTTGCTATAGATCTATTTATCACCTTTGTTCTTATTAATTTATATATTTTTAACCTTATACTATATTGACCCATCTTAATTTAGGGTTAAAAATAAGTTTTTGGACACTACTATTGATAGTAGTGTCCCTATTTAGTCAATAGTGTTTAGAGGGCTAGAAAATAGGAACATATCTAAAATTGATAGTGAAAGATGTTTATTAGGTTTTAATCTTTCTATGTAGTACATGAGGCTTGGGTAATTTTAATTATTAGGATCAAACTAATAGATAAGTATTTAGGAACAATGATATGGTGAATGCAAGCCTTTCAGCATCAGGGAGATCTAGAACTGAAGGGTAGAGCCCTAATTGATATTTTTTTACTAAGATGCTATAAATATTTAGTTCTAATATCTAAAATAACATTATCATGGATATTTATTATTTTAGTGTATTTGTATATCAATAGTAAAATTCAAAGGAGTCATTAAATAATAATACTTATCTCTTCATCCTACCATATGAAGTCTCTTACCTACATCTCTTATAAAGGCTCATTTGAGCCATAGGGAGAGATTGAATCATTGACAGGTCCACCAAAAGTTAAGTATTTTTGTTTATATAATCTTTAATTTATTTACTTCATATAGTATATATTGTGTTGTTTATTTTTGGATGTCAATGTATCCTTACTTATTCTCTTCCATATTATGACTAATTTGGTATAGATATATGGTAACTTAGGTTTGCCATTATCATCTTAGTTGCATAGACACCCATTTGATTGATAATTATATCTTACCTTCTTTATAATTATTTATAATCATTTAATATACTTGAACCTTTACAATCACACACTCATCATTGATCCCTAGTTAGATCTATATCCCATGTCATAGGCTTAGGATTTGGAACTCTTTCCTCTTGACATTTGAGTGTGGATTACCTATGTTAGGTCTACTATTATTTAGGTCCTTACCCAATTTTATAGGTATATGCAATCTCTATTTTTTAAAATTATTCGAGTCCTAACCATTGAGATAAAAAATATAATTATAAGTCATTATAGCTTATTCATACATTATTTTTAACTAGCCATGGACATTATCCCACCTCTAGTTCTTTCATTTTTTTTCTTTTTTAATTCTTAGTGACATATTCACAACCATCATATATTTTCATCCCAATTATATCTACCATCCTGATATAATATTCTTATTTTTTAAAATTGTATCAACCAACCCAATGTGATTTTGAATTTTTTTGCAATTGTATTAGCCAACCTGATATAGTTTTTAGTTTTTCCAAATTACATCAACTAGCCTAATGCAGTTTAGTTTTATCATTTTTTCTTCCAACTATAATGGATATCCTGATATAGTTTGGATTTTAATCTAATTTATTACATTTTACTATTTTTCTACTTTTAATCATATTTCTATCATTGTCTTTCAATCTAAAATTATGTTATGGTAGTTGTAAAATTCATAAGATGTATTGTTTAGGGAAAAATGTCATCAGTTTTACATAATCCAGGGTGTGATGGGTATTTCATAAATAATTAAGCGATTAGATAACACTATATACAAAATTTAGCTTCCTCATACCTCATGATATATCAAAAGTGCCTAGTTTTATTTTCATATAATAAAAACCCTGTTAATCCATTTGGTTTTGTAGTGAACTACTATATATACTAAAAATAAATATTTACAGCATATCAATCTTGTACATTTGAAATATATCAATCAATTTTATATCCTTCATTTATATACCTCATTATTGAAAGGATCGCATTCACCATATCACTATGCATAAATTATTATCTCTTAGTTTGATCCATACCATTTTGATGACCTAGGTCCCTTGCACTACAAAAAAAGCTTAAAACTTGATAAAAATCATTCATTGCCAATTTTAGGCCCTTACATATTTTATATCCTTATGGACACTATTGATACATAGGGATACTACTACCATTGGTAGTGTCTAAATCCTTATTTAGTATCTAGTTGCCAAAATTTATCAAAATTTAAAATATTTCAAAACTTATGGTCATCCTATTTATCTTATTGAACCCTATCATGAGATATTTTCAAAAGGTGTGGTATAAATATGAGTATAAGCCTTCTCCTTCATCATCTAAAAAATACCAAACAAGAACCTACTAAAGCTAAATCAATAAACTTCACAACCAACTAATTTTACCCTATTCATCCCTATTTTGTATCAATCATAGGAGAAGTCATATTATAGGTTTGACACATTCAAAATGTATCCCATGAGTTGTATTTGTCAAATTATAAGATAGATCACTACATGCATCGTAATATAATATATTTTATAATTGTGTGCACACTTTCCCACAAATATGACATAACTACATAAGGCCCTACTTAGAGTATTAGCTATGTAGGTAGTGTCCATTGATAGAGGGGTATTTTGGAAAGCTTGACACTGGAAACCTACTAACCCATTTTTAGCAAAGTCATTACAAGGGTGAGGAAAGGTGAAGAGCTAGGATTTTGATCAATCAGTGAAGGGTGGCATCCTATATCTAAGATCTAAATACACAATAAAAGGGTGATAAAAAACATAGAACAATGAAGTTGGTCACATCCAAATCTATTCATTATTTTATACTAGACACCTGCATCATTTTTAGGCACTAACATCAATAATAGTGTCATATCTAATGGTAGATTAGGCATCTACTTAAGTGTAATTTCAAGAATTTGATGACTAATCTAGGATAATTATCCTTCATAATTCACACCTATTTCTAGTCTAGATCTACCTATGCACAATAAATTACCTAAGTACAATTGTTTCTTATTTATTAAAATATATTTCAATAGTTGTACTTTACTATTTAAGTATCTCAATTAGAACAATTCAGAACATTATTTATCTAAGTTTTGTATTAATTGGATTACTATAGATTAGTTTATCACCCTTGTGCTTGAACTAATTCTATATTCTTAACCTTATACCCACATATCTAAAAAAATTAGGGTTAAACATTTGGTGAACCTAACCCTTGAGTATTTATGTGAAACCATTATTTACTCTATGGTTGTACAACTTCCTAGGGTTTAATAATTTATTTAATTACTTTCTCATTACCAAATATAAAATGAAGGTTGTTTTCTTCAGATCAAGCATAACCCTATGAGAAAGGAAAGGAATACATTTTCCACACCATATATATTGAGTATAAAAAATATTACCAAATGAGAAAAAATTAGAATGTGTGATATCTTATGTTACAACACATATTTATTAATGTTCTAATAGCTACCATCCCACTTCCAAAAATAATTAAAGGCCTATGTTAGGTTATGTGGTCCATGCTATTAGTAACCAATAGGGTAGGTCATCACAACATGGTCAATATGTTCCTCCCCCATAAAAAAATATGGGTACCATTATTTCTTATTTATTAAAATATCTTGCAATAGTTGCACTTTACTATTTTTAGGTATCTCAATTGGAAAAATTTAGAACATTATTTATCTAAGTTTTATATTAATTGGATTACTATAGATTAGTTTATCACCCTTGTGATTGAACTACTTCTATATTATTAACCCTATACCTACATATCTAAAAAAATTAGGGTTAAACATTTGGTGAGCATGACCCTTGAGTATTTATGTGCAACCATTATTTACTCTAGGGTTCTGAAACTTCCTAGGTTTAATAATTTATTCAATTACTTTTTCATTCTATATTTTACCAAATATAAAATGAAGGTTATTTTTTAAGATCAAGAATAACCCTATGAGCAAGGAAAGGAATACATTTATCACACCATATATATTGAGTATACAAAATTAAAAATATTAGCAAATGAGAAAAAATTGGAATATGTAATATCTTATGTTACAATACATATTTATTAAGGTTCTAATAGCTACCATCATGCTTCCAAAAATCATTGAAGGCCTATGTTAGGTTTTGTGGTCCATGCTATTAGTAAACAATAGGGTAGGTCATCACAACATGGTCAATATGTTCCTCCCCCATCAAAAAAAATATGGGTACAAATGAGTAGAATTTTACTTTATTTAATCATGATTTTTTTTAAAAGGTTAACAATGATATAATGACCTCTTTTCAAATAAAAAATGATGCAAATGTTTCTCCATGAAAAATAATATAATTACTAAAGATTCCTAAATTTAAAAAAATGCATTCATAGTACATGATAAAAAATCAATATTTCCATTATTTGACTGTGAAACCTTTCACAATATTCACAAAGATATAATGGATTCCTTACAACTCCCAACATATGCACACTTACCAAAAGTTATCACAATTCCAAACAATGTGACATTAACAATATTCCAAAAATTTTACATGATATACCACTACCAAATTTCTCAAATGAGGTGCCATTCCAAGTATTCCAAAACTTTTACTTGACAAACCTTTATTAAAGGTTCTTAAATTTCCAGAGGATACTCGATCTCCAAAAGTTACAAAACCTTCAAATGACCATAAATTAATAGAAATTTCAATTGTTACAATTGATGCAAATATCAAACAAGATGCTCATAATGATGAGACATCTCTTATTCCTATGTTTCAAATAAATAATGAATTGAAACCAATGACTAAATATTTTAAAACTTCAACAATTCATACTACTTATCTTATTTCATTGTGAGTACTGTAGGAGATCTCTAAAGACAAGATTCAATTCTTATATTACAAATGCAATCTTAAAATTCTACTACTAGTGATAACATTATCCTAAACTAACCTCTTGTAAAATGTGTATTTAAATTTCCTTATCCAAAATATTTTATCATGTCAATATTTCCTTCATTTTTTGGACATCAGGATCCATTCCAACATATACTTCAATATGTACATTATTTTCAAAATTAGGATAAATATGACCAAATATTGTTAAAAGCATTTCATATTAACCTTATATATAAATCTTGTGATTGCTACTATAGTTTACCAAATGGTTCCTTAGCTACATTCAATAAATTAGAAGGTGTTTTATTCTCATATTTTAATACATAAAATGTTCAAAAATTTACATTAAAATAGTTTAACAACTTTAAACAACATGATGATGAATCTATTCAAGATTATGATATTCAATTTAAATATGCATCATATTCCTTAGTATATCGACCTTTAGATTTGGAACTACAATTCCTATTTAGTAGAGGTCTCACTCTTCTACTAAAGGAAATGGTATGACATAAATCTTATAAATCATTTACCCACCTATACATGGATGTGAATATATATGCTTGCTTCCTACTCAAATATAACAAAGAATTTAATATATCTTCTATAAAGCACACATGTTTTGTTTATAATACATATCATGGGAATGAACTACCAAGTGAATATAATGAACAAACATATGGTATACCAAATATTTATATGAAACCTTCACAAAATTTACTTAATATGGGATCCATACTAAATAGACATATTTCAAAAACACTTCCAAATCCACCAAACAAGAAGCATCCTCACCAAAAGGATTTAACTATTACATTATTCACGGTTGGAGATTATTTTTACTATAACCATTTGATCCTATAGAGAAATAAATGTTTTTTAATGAAATATGTTTGTAACAACTTGGATATACCATCAAGGACTTACATTATAAATGAAGTTTTAAAAACTCGTTGGGATACATAATATTACCAGTTACTTATGGGCAATGTGTTGTCCAAACAAAAGTATGGGTCATGCCCAATACAACTCAACACAACTTCACATTGGGTTAATTTTGGTTATACCAAAAGGACACAAAACCAACAAGGTATTTCATTCTCCTATAAGGGAATATTACTTCACATACCACATGATGGTGATGGTAATTATACTAAGAAATAAAGGAGAGAAAAAGAACACGCTATTAATATTTTCCAATCAAAATGCTCAAATCATAAAAAAAAAACTTGATCCCTTTGATGCACATTAAACAAAACATTCCAAATTGTTCCTAAAAAATAAAAAAAATCAAATATTACAAAAATCCAAAAAAATAAATATTAAAAAAATACAAAAACCTTCAAATAATTTAAATATACAAAAATATTCAACATTTTCAGATTTTATTAGCTCCTTAGCATCTATGTTGTTTGATTTATGTTAGTAGATAACATATAATTTCATTTATATTTACACATATGCTTCACACATCTTTGAGTGTGATACAAAAATACCTAGACAATTAGTCTATGCACTTCCAAATGTTGGACCTTTCCTCTACTCGTGTCATATAATACGTTAGGGGCATATACTTTCTTTGATCATGATTGATATCGGTTACATATCCTTTATTATCATTTATAAATTATCATGTTTGAGCTTATATGATAAATCTTACACATGTCTATATCCATGATCATATATTTCATAATGTACTTGATACCCTATAATACATAACATTTTCACTAGCACATATATGTAAGGACTAGTATAATATGCTTATGTTGGTTCCTATGCTTCATATATTTATCATGTCCTTGAGTATATTGAATTGCTTTTTATTGTCTTGATTGTCAAACATTTGAATATGTTCCTTTCTTGTTGGTCCTTGTTCCATTGTATGTTTTTTAGATATTTGAATATGTCATTATAGCTTATTTAACATTTAAATATGCCATCCCTTTTGATTATGTAGCATTTGAACATTCCCTTTATATGAGGTATCCTTAGACCATTAATTTTCATTACATTAAGTGCTCTTGTGTGGGTTTTATTATTTCCTGAGCTTGTATTGTTACTTTTTTTACATTTCTATGATCTATATAATGCATATTTATGACTTTTTGTGATAACCTACTATGATCCCAATTGATATATCTACTTAGACTTGTTATCCATACATGATACATGATTCATAAATAGGTTATATAGATACCTTATCCTTTTTAGGTAATGTACCTTCCATATTATAGTTCCTTCACCTCAAAAAGGTAACATATTAGTGGGGGCATGTAATATAATAATGAACTTCACATTATTTCATAGTTTTCATATTTCAATGGGGGCATATCACAAAGGCATGGCATACAAACTTATACACCTTAATATTAACATATTTTAGTGGGGGTATGTCATAAATACATGAGCTCCACACTTATTTAAATACTCATTATCTCCAGACTTAAGTGGGGGCATGTGACAAATACATGACCTTCACACTTTAAAAAACTCTAGTTCAGTTGCATGATTTAGATATACATTTGGGTTAAAATCATATACATTGAACTAATTTTGCATAAGTTTGAAATATAATTTTTCATATTTATGACACATGTACTCCATATTAGACATATTATAGGTGCATATTCAATTATATTGCACTTAAAATTGTAAAATTTACCAATCATACTATTCACTAGGATGCACCAATTACACAAGGATGTATTATCATCAAACCTTTTTTGTTATAGAAGTTGATTCATTTTATAGGTTTAAGTTATTAAATCATTAAAACTCACCATATTTATAAATTTGAGTGATTAAATCATCCAATATCACCATATTTATAGGATGATTTAATTAAATCACTCACCCTCACAACATTATATATATTCACACCTAAGTTATGTAATTGAGATATAACAACCTCAATGGCCATGTTTCAACTCAACATTGCACTATATTGGGGGCATAATACATTCCAACATCCCTCTTTAAATATCAAATATTTAGGTTTAAACCTTTTCCAAATCCATTGATTCATAAGGAAGCATATTTACTAAGTTAAAGCATCAAGAGGTAACATGGTTACAACAACACACATGTGTACTCCTTCCTTGATTTATTTCTTTTCAAACATTTTAATTATTTAAAATTTCAAATTATAAGAAATGATTTATACTATAACATGCTCTTTTTTATAGGTCATACACCATCAAATCACTTAAAGTGGGCTTAAATAAAGACAAGGTGTGTTTTACATAACCAAGTACACATTTATTTTGTTTAAGCTAGTAATTTCATTCTTATGCATTACTTATTAAATGAAGGGAAAATGTAGATACTAAAATTTAATATTGATAGCATATCAGTGTTGTACATTTGAAAAATATCAATTAGGGATTTCTCTTTTAGTTCTAGACCTCCTTACTATCAAAATGCTCACATTTGACATCTCACTATGCCTAAATGCTTATCTCTTAGTTTAATCCATATCATTCTAATGTCCCAAGTCCCATGCACTTACATAAAGATTAAAATTTGATAAACATCATTTATTGTTAGTTTCAAACATGTGACTATTTTTTAGCCTTCTAGACACTACTAGCCAAAGAGGGACACTATCACTAATGGTAGTATCTAAATCCTTATCTAGCGTCTACTTTCTAAAAGTCATCCAAATTTAAAATGTTTCAAAACCTATTGGTTATCATATTTTTCTTATTGAACCCTACCATGAGATATTTTAAAAAGGTGTGGTATAAATACAATTATAAACCTTTTCATTCACCATCTAGCAAATACCAAGCAAGCACCAAGTAAATATAAATTAATCAACTACATAACCAACAAATTATGACCTATTCATCCTTATTTTCATATAAATCATAAGATCAATTATATTATAGTTTTTAAGCATTCAAAGAACATCCCATGAGTGATATTTGTAAAATTACAAGATAGATCATTGCATGCATCATTATATAGTATATTTCATCCTTGTGCACACACTTTCTCACACATAGGGGAGAACTACATAAGTCTGAGGCCCTAATTTTAGTTTTGTTATGTAGGAAACACCCATTGACATAGGGTTTTTTGGGGAAACATAACACCATGAGCCCACTAACCTATTTTTTAGAAAATTATTTCCAAGGGTGAGGAAAGGTGAAGAGTTATGGTTTTGTTAAATTAGTAAAGAGAAGAAAATTGTATACCATATCTAAATACACCATAAAAAAGGAAACATAAAACTAAAACCAATGAAATTGGTCACATCTAGATTCAATAATTATTCCATAATGGACACTTATGTCATAATCAAACACTAACATCAATTGTGTTATCCAAATCTGATGGTAGTGTTGTACATCCATAAAAGTGAAATTTATATAACATCATGACTAATCTAGAATAATAATCTAACATATTTTAAACTTGTTTCTATTCTTGATCAGCTTGTGCATAGTAAACCATATAATTACATATTTTTATTATTACATTCAATAACTTTCAATACTTGTACTTTACTATTTTTAGCAATCTTAGTTGTATAAATTAATAATATTATTTATCTACATTTTATAATAATTATCCTAATATATATTAATGTATCATCATTGTTTTTTAAATACATATATATTATTATCCCTATACCCACATACCTAAAAAATGGTTAAACAATTGGTAATGGGTTAGCCCTAAGAAAATGTTCTTAATGTACCTCATAGATGGGATAGTGGAATCCTTTGTAGTTAGCTACCTTTGGGCCCTGTTTATTATTTATGCCTAAGATTATTATAATTAAGAGCCTAAAAATCATACACACCTAGATTAATTATAGTTTCCTATTTTGTTCACTTGCTACTAATTTTCTAGTTGATTAAAATTGATCAAATTATATCCTGTAACTTGATACAATTATATATATATATATATATATATATATATATATATATATATATATATATATATATATATATATATATATATATATATATATATATATATCAACTAGCTTGATATAGTTTTATGTTTCTTGAAAACTGCATTACATATCCCAATAGAATTATGAGTTTCCTTCCAAATTCATCGATATATATATATATATAGTTTTGTGTTTCTTGAAAACTGCATTACATATCCCAATAGAATTATGAGTTTCCTTCCAAATTCATCAATTAATATAGTTCACTATATGATCATACTAAATCTTGATTTATATTGCATTTAATAACACAATATAATATTTTTATTCATATTCCAATTGTGTAAGCTTTTCTTAACAAAACATATTATCCATCCCAGTATAGTGTTTTTTTTATCCACCTTTTTACCAAATTATATTTTCCAACATAATACATTTGATATTTCCTAGTTTTGTTTCCTATTGTGTTGCCCAACCCAATATAATCCTTTTCTTCCACATTTAGTAACCAATTATACCAACATACTCGATATTTATTGTTTATTTTGATCAACCATTTTTCACATATGATTTTAATTTTTATTCATCATGATATCTCATCTTAGAATCTTTCTTACGAGTCTTAAACCATTTAAATTTTATATGGATTTCTCTTTCATACCCACTTTGTCCACCATTGGTGGAGATTACTCATGATATAATTTTTCCCAATCTCATCCTATATCTCTCAAATATAACATGATTAAAATCAATAAAACTTCATATTTAGGATATCTAGACCAAATAATTAAGAATATTGATATTAACACTCTTTATACTCCAAAAAAAAAATGGGTGTTTTATAAAATTACCCCTTTTTATGTCATCTAGGGAAACCAAAACCAATGTCAAGAATATTCCTCCAAAAAATAATTTTAAAAACCATACACATATTTATAATAATCCACCTAAATCCAATCATAATCCTAATCCTCATTCCATTTCTCATCTATATTTCTCACAAGTACTTGTAAAAATGATTCAAAAAAATGGATCTTATGCAAGCTTTTAGTAGCAATCAAATCCTTAAAATTTAAAACCAAATCTTAAAATTTTCTAATCAAGCTTTAAAAAAAATCATGAATCAACCAAATAAAAATTACATCCCTCCTCCTCTTATCAATCCCAATTTTAAACTTATTTCTCAACCTCCAATCCAAAATAAGATGTTCAAAATCTTCAAAATTAACCTTTATGTCCTTTCATTATGTCCAATCATATTAGAATTATTTATCCAACCCTCACACATGATATAAATATTTATCCTATCCTACATCTCAAAGCTTTTGTAAATATTTATAAATAATGGGTTAGTACTAATATTTACACCACTACTAATCTTATAACTAAAACCTTTGTTGAATATGTGTTAGAATGGTATAGTCAACTTCCTAGGCATTCCATTACATGACTAGAAGACATAGTCAAATATCTAGTTACATTATTATAATGTAATGAGATCCTTAAAAATAGATTTAGAAACTCCATTAATGCTAAGAAACTTCCTAACTAATATGCCCACAACTTCATCAAGTGATAGAAATCATCAACGCATAAATTTTGCCATAATATGAGAGTTGAATATATCTTTAAAATATTTGTTTCCACTCTTAAGGCCCATATTCAATACAAGGTTAGGATATTATCTCCTCATAATTTATAAGAATAATTCAACCAATTAAAAATAAAATATTTCTTTATGACCAATTTGAACCAACTCAAACATCCAAAAAAGAATATTTTCAAACTTCAACTAATGCAATCAATACTACTTATTTTTAAAATAATCCTCCCTAATCCAAAGAAAGAGCATCTACTTTAGATAATAAATGTCTCTCCCACCCTACCTTTAGCATGTATAAAATTTGAGAGTTATTATCTCCATTTAACCCATACACTCATTCTTTATGCCACTCCCAACCATGGTATGATCCCAACATTTTTTGTTGGTTCCACATTGACATTGTTCACTCTCATGAAAAATGAATTATACTGTAGACACTTGCGGTAAATAACATCTTTGGGGAAAGATTTAATCATGAAATCATTATCAAATAATTTCATAAATCATACCAAAAAGATTCTAAGAATCACTATCATCATCCTAAATCTACAAATCAAAAATCTCAAAAATGAACTCAAATGTCTGATCTCAATACACAACATTCCTACAAATTAAATTGTGATTTTAACATGGATTATGATAATTATTAATATAATTATAAATTTAAGAATGTTAAAAGGTGTTTTAATCCCCCTTATAAATATTTTTTCTCTAAACTTAAAAATCCTTCTCCTAATAAATTATTTATTAAGGATATTGTTGATGCTTAAAACTTTTACTCTAGGTGAACAACTCTCTATGGGAAGCTTTATATATGTGAGACTCAAATGTGGTATGTAAAGAAACCTTAAAGGTTTTAGAATCTATCTCTTTGAATCAAATTTGGGATGAAAAGTGATAAGAATGAAATGCAAAATAAAATTGAAATAAAATAATTAGGGTGATGCACTGATACCTTTAAAGTATTGACTTATAAATACATAAAATAGATTGAATATTTGAACATCATAGACTATTAAATGAACATATCCATGAATTAAAGTATATAACACAAAAAATAACCTATACTATAGAATTAGAGAAAGGAAAAAATAAACAAAAATACTTTCCCACTCAGTTTGACATAGAACACCACATCCTCTTCATTCTTAGGTGGAAAACAAAATACAAAAGGCCTCAAGGGTACAATATACAATATCCAATCCTACTCATGAGGGTGCCTTCTAATGTCATAGAATGATAAATACTAACTATTGTTACTTCTATTATAAAACTAGACTATTACAAATAGTTTCTCTCTGATAATAACAAAAATAATTATTCATCTACTAGCCCCTTACAAAAAATAAGAGCTTTGCCTATATAGGCATAGTGGCCTTATGAGGAAATGAAACCTAGAACCAAGTACTCATGCTCATGATGAGGTCATTATAACTAACTAAGGATCTATAGCTCATGAATGCAATTAACCCTTCAAATCCTAGAAATGGCATGACTATAGTGCCTTATGATGTACACTATGCTTAGAATAATCATAGTGGTGACACGTGTATGCCTCCTGAATTATCTCTAGGAAAGGGGGTCCCACTCCTATCATCCAATGGTGTTTCTCAAAGGTTTGACAGGAAATTTTTTCTCTCAGGGAGTGCTAGGATGATGCATGGTGGGTTCACTTCCTTTTTTGTAACTACTTGGTGGGTTCCCTTCCCAAATCTACCAACCAATAGTATGATCCTGAGTCTTGATAAAATATCCTTTGATTCTGAGGAACATTATGACACTACATGGTGATATAGTACTACCTCTAGTGAAGTGAAGCATTCCTTTACAAAAATGAGCATGGGAGTGCCACATAGAAAGTCTACATCCCTCTTTGCAACTAAAAAGTGGGCTCTATTAATTATCCCATTGGCTAATGGTGTTGTTTGAAATCTTGACAAAAATAAATTTCCCTTGGATAATCACTGGAACACCATATGTCAAGTGGGTACTTATTTTAGGGAAGGATATAAATTATTCACGTTAAATAAGTGCTAAGCTACCATGTGGTGATAATGGAGGGAAGTCAATACTTAGCCAAAATACAAAAGGGACCCCAATAAAATAGAAAGTCCAAAGCACAACTCCCATAATTCATTGAGCATGTTTAAAACTCAATGTTGACTGCTCTAAAACTCAAAAATGTGGATAATGATCCATAGTTCCTCATGACTCAAAAGGGAATCCACCTACAGATGGAAGGACCCAAAATTTTTGTTTTCATAGACTAGTCGAGGCAAAATTTGTAGAAAAGGAGTGAAGCCCACAAACTTTACAAGTTCTAAAGAGTAGCCTTCAAAGGCATCCACTCTTCCTCTTTGGGTTGAGTCTTCTTATTTAAAGCCTCAAAGGCACTATCTAGATCTATGATCTCCTTGAAAGATATGTTGTTCAAACCCTAAACTATTGATAGCATTTGAAATTCCAATTGGGTGAGAGGATATAATATGTTCTCTACCTCGGAGACACTTGGCACTTGACTGAGATCTACAAAGATGGTTTTGTCATTTTTTTCTTCTCTATCAGCTCTTTTATTTTGTCCTTTAGGAAAATGGTGTTGTCTACAAGGAATAGAGAGTGGAGTCCCAACTAGACCAGATATTTAATGTGCCCTTTCTTATCCTAAACTACCTTATCTAAGGTATTAAATAATGCCTTGCACATTTTCACTACTTTATTTTAGCTCATAAATTTATTAACCTTCATCACTGCTTGACTTTGATCATCCACCCCTTCTTCTTGTAGCATCCCATCCATTGCACTCTAAATCTTTTAGGAAAAGAGATACGAGTTGTGAACCTTAAAGGACATGAAGGTAAGGACCTAGTCTATGGATGTGCTCACTTGGGAGCTTAGCTACTATAAGTCTGGAATGAACTTGAACATTGGTTTCAAGTTAGTGGTTGTATTATTTATTCTCTCCCAATAAGTTTTGAGGTCAACATACTCCCATTTTTGAAAAATAGGGACCCTTGTACATTAATTTGAACCTTCACACTAAAAACTTGATAATCTTCACTTTACTAGAATATGAAGATCATCCATACCTAATGAAATTAGCCCATTTGTTCATGGTTGTGCTTTAACCTTACCTAATGTTTCTAACAGTTGATTTTCATGTCTTAAGCTATAAGTTTCATGGAGCTCCCTTTCATATATTATTTTGAGATTCTCATAGATTAGCTTTAATCAAGATTTCACTAGCCTTTGGTCTATAAAATATTGCAGATGGATTCTTGTCTTGAAACCATTTTTTAGTAAACCCTAGCTTAGACCTTTAGTTTAAATTCAAATTTTATGGGAATAGATTTGGTGAGAATGTTTTAAATCAACTTTGGACTTAAGCCTAATTTTTATGCCAATGCTTCATCATGTTTTTTAACACAGCTAAACCTTAGAAAAAATCATGCTTGGTCCCATTTTATTTTCCTCCTTTTTATTCCTTACGTTTTGGCATGGTCTAATGTTTATGTGGTAGGGTATTTTATCTTAGCATGGTCCCCTTTGTCATATACTTAGCCTAAATTCTCAACACTAAGGTACCATTCATATTTTTCAACACTAATGAGACATTAGTCTTAAAACTTTAGCCTAAGTTCTTATATTAACCTACATCCTAACTTAAGCACATAACTTATTTTTTCATCCAATGACTCTCACTTCATCATGAAGAAAGATCTAATGGAGCATAGGAAGCCTAGTGAACTTTAATCTTTGATCTATTAGACCAGTCTCATAAGATCACCAAGATCATGATAGATTGTCCATGCTTCAGTGGGGCCAATGATTTTATGGTGTGAGATCATTCTCAAGTTTAAATGGATCCCCTTTTACCATACATGTTTAATCCAATTAGATGTGAGCATTTAGATCTTAATCAATAGTTTGTGGTTACTCACACAAGGTTAATCCAATATAGCAAACGTAGCATTAAAATTTCAAAACCTTAGGAGCCCTATGAAGCCACCACATGACACTCCTATAATTGAGCTTGATAACAAAGGAGCCATGTGTATTAAAATTTGGACTTAACCTAAGTTTTTATCCTAAGGCTCATCATATTATTTTTAATATAATGGAACCTTAGGCTAAAATCTTAGGTTATGATCATAACATTTGAAAGGACCTATTTTATTATTCTTATAAACTTAGGCTTTTGTCTTAGTTTAATTTTTATGACATGGTCCTAATTTGAGTTGATCTCTTTTATGGTTTCAAGAACCAATGGCATGCATCTCCCTAGATATTAATAAATATCTCTCACTTCATTAGGAATAAATGATCTAATAGAGTGTATCAAATCCAAGATCTATGGATCAAAAGGACTTAATGATCTTAAAATTGATGTTCTCATGAATATAATTTGATGTCCATGAGGCTGTCATTGACATCCATGAGGATATCATTCATGTCCATAAGACCATCAAATTTAAGCGCATCAAACCTAATGTTTATGAAATTAAATTTGACATTCTCATAATGATCATTTAATGTCTGGGAGGCTATCACTGACATCTATGAGACAGTCAAATTTAATCTCATCAATTATTTTGCTTAAACATAGGGATGTACTCCAAAATTTTGCTAAAATATTATGGCTTGCATTGAAAATAAATGAAACCCCTCGAAAGTGTTCAAACACTTAGGATCTTTGCATATCAAATGATAAAATAATCTTGTGATCTAAATACTTGTAGACATGGTCTTAGTCTAAATTTATATCTTAAGGCTCCAATTTCATTTATTTAAATGCAATAAACCTTAGGCTAGAGACTTATATTAAGTCTTCTTTTAAAAGGTCTCAGTGACATAAAACTTATCTTAAAATGCTTTTAACCTAAAGTTTTATCATGTTTATTAATAAGATAGAACCTTAGGTTAAGACATAGTAGTTGGAACACTTATTATTTGGGTCCCTTTAGGCATATAATATGAACTTAGCATACGTATTTTAGCCTAAAGTATATGTTGTGTTTATTAACACAACATAAAATTTAGCCTAAAATATCTATCGTAGGTCCCTTTTATATGCATTCCATAAACTTAGGCATAAATATTTTAGCCTAAAATTTGTCTCATGTTTATTAACACAAAATGAACCTTAGCCTAAATTATTTAGCCAAAGTCCCTTCCTACGTCTCGATGCTAATTAAAGTTATCACCCTTTGCAGGATCAATGGCTCTCAATTAATCATAGAGATTGATCAGATGGAGTGAAAAGACTTGATGAATCTAAGGCATTTGATCTATTAGACCAATTATGTGCATTTTTTTAGATTGTGATCAATAATATGCACTTACTCCCAAGAAGTGATTAGATGAAGTGTATCTATTGAATATTATTTAACAAAAACCTGAGGGCCCATGGGATTGACATGCATTCAATGCATAGAATGTAAAGCCCAGAAGGCCCATAGAGGCACCAAGTGAGACAAATATAGATCCTAACATAAATCAACCAATGATTCTCTATCCTTGTGACTATGATCAATAGTCTATGTTGATCCATAAGCAAATATCTGATGATGCAAAGGAAAAGTTAGATTTTTAAAAGATAATAGCTATTCCTTTAAGGAATTTATGAAAAATGTCATGAAATTCATCAAATGGATGCCACATGGGGTGCCACACAAGTACACAATGACAAAAGTAAAGATTTTTTATGCTTGAAAAGGAAAAGGTATAAAGGCTCAGGTCTCAATAAAATCTAAGACATGGATGAGCCTAAGTCCAAATTACCATCATCATTAAAGCTTAAAAAAATTCCTAACATCCATAAAATCCCTAATTCAAACTTGGATTAGTCACATTCAAACTGATAAGAGTTCAATTACAATCTCAATAAGAGTGAATTGACCTAGAAGCTACTTGTAGTTCATTGGTAAGAATTTATAGTTTCCACAACCATGACATCTCACAAATAGTAAAAAAGAGATGAAATAGAGCTATAATTGACCTTAGATAATGAGGGAAGAATCTTTAAGGACACAAACCTATATACTATAGATTTGAATAATGGGAATAAGAACTAGTCTAAACTCCTTTGGACCATTGATGAGATGTAAGATATTATAAGAGAAGAATAGAAAAATGCAACCATCCTATAGAGATACAATGACCTAATCACCATCTAGATGATTGGCTTCCATTATGCTACCACCAAGCTTGAGGTATTACACTGCATCAATGTCCTTTCTCCTCTTTTTATTGACTATAAAATTGAGAAAGAATGGATAGTCCATGAGTGTATATTTAGAAAAATAGCATACATTTCCTCTCTTGATTTTGAAAGAAAATATAAACTATGTATAAACCTACCAACCATTAAAAAGTGGACTAGAGAGCATAATTTAAATAAAATCCTTACCCCATGGATACTTACTTGGAACCAAGTAATCCAGGACCCCATAGGCAAAATCCCACTTCTCCAATTTAGGGAAGGAATTAATATTATTATGACATTGTTGAATATGTTATGTGGATCCCCTTACACCACACATATTGACAAAGTCTAGGTGCCTTATGTTTACTTCATGGTTGAGAAGTGACTCACTCCCCCATTAGGTGAGATGATCAATATCCACTTGAAGTCATAATTCACAACCATCAAGAAGAAATCAAGAAAACACTTTTACATGATCTCCTATTTGTTGGATGTCCTCTTAGCCACCACAAAGATCCCAACATTAATAATTGGTCACCTAATGGGAGACCCACTATCTCCCATCATTATTTCAAGCTTCACATATTCAAATATAGACACAACATGTAGTTCATCTATGATTATGTTTATCAATCTCTAGTGGAATCCATCACAAGAATTCATATGGGTAGGTTCATCTCCTTGATTAAGAAATATGTGGAATTGATGGGAGATATATAGTTATACCTAGATTGCATGGTAACAAGGATTGAAGGGACTTTGACATAGCCCTTCATGTTACCCATCTATATGCCCACCAATATATAAGAAAAAGAAATTGAATGCCAAATTCTTCATGGCATAGATGGATTTTAAAAGGATAAAAGGAAGGGCCTCCTACATCCCTTTCCTCTGACAATTATCATAACTATGTTGTAAAACTAGGAACATGTGAATGTTATTACTAGACATAAAGACTCATTCAGTCTATAAAAAGATGAAGTGAGGCAATGGGACCCTAATGAAATGGTCACTAAGAATCTAAAGTCTAAGACAATAACCAAGGAATATAATCATCAACCTAATGTTCATGACCCAATCTACATCAATGCCTCTAGTTTATGAGAGGTATTAGCTAGATTGAAGAGGCATAAGATTAATCTTAAGCCCAAGTTTGCTAGAGTAGATGATAAGACACTAGGAAAAATATGGAAAATAGGTCCCCTATAGTATCACTTATTATTTGGACCATACTTACAGCCCCTTCCAAAATAACCATAGGTTAGAATTCAACATCCTCAAGCATAGGTTACACAAGGAGCTGGCAAAGAGAAACTATAAGAGATACCTAGGGAAGGATCATATTCAACTCCACCTAAAAGGCTAGAGTATCTCATATAGTTCTTAGATACGGTTGCATTGGAACTTGATGAGATAGTAGAGTATGCACTTAAGGTTCTTATCAAAGCCTATGGGTCAAAAGAAGAAGAACAACAATTTAAATAGTCCTAATCCCAAGATGAGGAAGCAGAGCAAGATAGGGGGAAGGAAGTTGCTTTAGACCTAGTTCTAATAGTACCCCCACACAAAATAAAAGTTGAATTATCATTGGTCCCAGTTGGGAGGAAGAATCCCAAATTAACCTTCACCCACCCCATGAGTGAGGTCAACTTATTCATTGATGAATACCCCATTCATGGGTACATTATCCTTGAATGCTTCATTTATGGGAAGATGTAGAAGATTCCCACTTTATCCCATTCTTGGGACTTAACCCAAATAATTCATGCTGATGTCCATGATGAGTTAATTCTATGGATATTGAATTTGATGAAAGGGGAGGAAGAAAGAAGAATAATTACCATAGTAGGCTCAAGTGGCACACAAATGGACACTCTAAGAGCTTCAAGTAACACACATGTGGAGACTCTTGAGCCTCCTTAGATCATAGAGTCATCAACTAGTGTATAATTCAATCCAAAAACAATAGGATTGGATAGGGTGACAACCAAGAAGGCCATGGTTGGAGGTGAGGAATTCATCTTTCAAAGAGTTGAGCCCTTTGTTAGTCTAACCCACATTGGAGGTCAGAAGCATGGTGAGCATACTATCCATGAGGAGGACATAGAAGGACTACTTGAGGATCATTCAGCTCAAATCAAAGAGGTATTAGAGGTATGAAATAGAAGATACATAACTTAGAAAAATAAAAGGAGAACATGGAGACACTAGCTATCTTATCAATCCTTGAGGCAATAATAAAGATGTTTGAGGCATCTTTCTTTGACATGTTTGACTCCTTAAAGTCAATAAAGTTGAGTTAGGATGCACTGAACCAATATAATGAAATATCCAAAGGATTGGTGGCCTAATGGTAGGATGGAAAGGAAAAAATAAGGGATCTTATCAATATACTAATGAAGGGCAGTATTCTTAGCTTTAAAACCATTAGCCTAGCCTAATTGAATGCAATATTAGGGATAGTTTTTGATAAGATCCAAATCTTAAGTTTTTGGTCAAAGAGCTTGGATAGAATCATGAAGGATGATGAAGAAATGATAGTTAGAATCAAACAAATCCTTGGTATAATGTTGGCCAACCCTATAAAGTCCAGCACCTTGGGCATCATTGATGATGATGAGTACAATCACATAGCTACTTTGGTGATGCAAGAAGTGAGGAAAAAAATCCAAGGCCAATCTAGAAGTGAACATAGTCAAGTCATGGGCATGATATTCACTAGTGAGAAAAATATTGCATAAGCTAGAAACATCAAGGAAGTCATGAAAAAAATGATAGGGACTTTAATGACTTGGCTGATCAAGAAGATGTTTGTCTCTTAAAGCCATTTATTGATTTGGATTTGGTCAATAAGAAACATTAAATATCTATTGAGATTATTTAGGAGAAACAAGGTATCCCTTCAACCTAGGGCCCACCAATTAATTAATATTCCATTTTATGTAAATCATTGTAATATTTAAACATGGAATATTCTTTTGTAAAGGCATATGCTAGTTTATTAGCATATTTACCTCTAGGTTAGTCTATTTTGGAAAGAAAAGTGTATTCTAAAACCATGAAGAAGGATAGTTGTCCTTATCTTTGTACATGTGTAATCTTATGATTGATCGATATACTTCTTGAGTCTCCTATAAAAGGAAATATTATCATTTTGTAAAAGAAGGGAGTTTTGAGCCAAAACTTGTATATTTATGAGCAATTAATATAAGCAAGGAATAATTAAAAGCTTGTCCAAGTGTGTTTTTATCAATTGTTACATGGTTTCTCTCTTAATTTCTTATTCTAGGTCTTGAATTCGAATGGTTTTTATGAATTTTGAATTTGCATCTTTGATACATGGTTGTTAATTTGTGCAAAAGCTAGATTAGTTGAATGTTCTTATACTTTGTTTCATTTTATTTTCTCTACATTAGGATGTGAAAATTCTATTTGGATGCAACAGTAAACCTTTAAATCAAATTTTAGTTCTACTTGTATTCTTTCATATTTTCCTTAGATATTTGCCTAGTATATGGGGGGATTTGAACATCTGCTACTTCACACTTTATGTTGGTTAAATGCATGTTTAGTTGAAAGAAATTTTTTTTCATGATGTTTAAGGCAAATATAATCAATCACATATTTTATTTATACCCTACCCTTCATTTTGATTCTTTTTTTTATCAAGTCACTTTAGTTTAGATCTCATTGTAAATATTCATCTAGATTAGCTTTAGTGTAGAGATTTTATCATAACTCACTAATATCAGCATATATGCTTCAAAATTCACAAATATTAAGGACTACAGTGGCTCCAAACCACCAATAAATACAAATTTTTAGAATAATTTAAATTACTTTGCCTCTATTTCACCACAGCTAACCATATTACCAAAACTTGCTACTCATGCTCTAGATTCTCATAATTTTAAAATGAGAAGTGTTCTTTAAACACTAAGAGTTCTTTTGATACACTTAGAGGCATAAATAGGATGATCTCTACTAGTGCTAGAAGGAGGGCCATGAATTTGTTTAATCTTTGTTAAATTTGATGTGTTCTAATCTAAGATTGGTGTTATTTTTGCACTTTTGCATAGTTATTTTCTCAAAATCATCAAGATCATTGATCTTTGTGGTCTTTGACTCATATTGGTACTTCTTTTAGATAAAGATCAAAGTTATTTAAGGTTAGATACTTAAATTTGGTAAAGATAGCTTAAGATCTAAGAATCCATAGTATTTGAGGGTAGAATAGATGGTTTTGATTAAAGATTGGTATATATTTCACAGATCTAGGTTCATTTGGGCTTAGAATTGTAAAGGTTAACCATATTTATGTAATTGGACACATTTTTTAACTGACTTAGTTAAAATTTTATTCCCTTTATTATTCTTCACATATATCTTTGTAAAATTAGCTTAATGTACAAATTTGAGTCTTATTATTTATAAAGGTTGGTTTTAGACAATATCTCAAATAGGGTCCAAAGTTCTCAAGCTATAATTGCCAAGAGTATGGACAAGATCATGTTAAGAGACAAGATATCTTCTACTTGAGTTGGAATTCCATAAGAGAGAAAGACCAAACAAAGGTAGACATAGGCATTCAAAGTCTTTGCCAACTTTACCACTCTAAGGTATTCCTATGTTCGACCTTCATCAAGGTATGTCTTGGTTGGTAAGTTTTCCTATCAATGTACAAGGTAAAATTCATGACCTCCTTCACAATCTTAAAAATTATTTGCCAACTTTTAGTCCTAGTGGTATTTTAATAATAGAAGAACATGTTAAATCATTTAAGGTTGCATTAAAATTGTTGAATGTAATTCATGAAGATGTAGTATGTAGTTTATTCCCTTTTACATTTAAATATGTTTCATATGAATGGTTCCTAAACCTACCTAATAATTTCATCACCACCTGGGATGAGTTTAACAATATATACATTGACCAGTTTGGAAAAATAATCATCCCTTATGTCTTATAATAGAAATTTACCACCCTAAAAAGGGATGCCAATGAACCTATAAGAGATTTCAATGCTAGGTTCCAAAATATGTACAGTAGAACCATTGACCCTTATAAACCTAATCATGCACTAGTCTTGGAAATCTATAAAGATGATCTTGATCTCATGACCTTTTGTATTCATAAATAGGATTGTAGGTCTTATGAGCATACTAGCTTTAGCTTATGCTAAGGCTATGATTATTAATTACCAAATGCAACCTCAATGATATATGTCCTATTCTATTCCCAAATTCAATCCACATATGCCTACCTTGAATGTCTTTCCCAATAATAACTATAATGTGTTTACTCTTAACTAGCTCCTAAATCTGAACCAATTACCTCTAAGACATGTTGCTCTTACTAGAATTTGGGGCTCTTGAATCACCCTGATAACCATGGATTTAATGAAACCAATCAAAGGACCTTATTACTAGCCACTGGTACCAATAACAACCAAGTCCATAATTTAGAAACCCTCAAAAATAATAATGAATCCATTTTGAAAATGGTCCAAAAACTAAGCATTAACTTCTTTTAGCTGCATAAACAAGTTGGTAATATTGGAGAAACTTTTGATGGGAAATTCTCTTTCCAAAGGTTCAATATACCCAATAATAGGTTTAATAATGATAGTTTCCACAACAATAATAATAGTGAACCATCTTCTAAAAAGAAGACTATGATATTAATCTTATTGATATTTATTTGCTTGATTATTGTAGAGTTCATCATACTACCAAGCATGGTGAGATTGATTACATTGAGTTTTATAAATCTTTTGAATCATTTCAAGAAGAGTTGGACACTTTTTAGGTAGTGCCTAACAAATACAATGGTGTAGGTACTTCAAGATCCAATCCTGTCGACTAGACTTTCATGGTGGAAACATTTGATTTCCCCTTCTAAAAGACAATAAGCTTACTGATGTGCTTTAATAATTTTATGCCTTCCAAATTTTTTTGAAGAAGACATATATTTTAAATAATAAATAATATAGGAAACCTTTGACTACTAATCCTCCAAAAAACTTTGGTACTCCTATGGATACTACTTCAGAAAATAATTTAGAGCCTCCAAAGGGAAGTAATCTTAAACCTAGTACTGATGATTCTAATTATTCCAATAGGGTTGGCTATAACATTATAGAGGACATGAATAAAATCATCACCTTGTATAAATTGATGAAAATCATAGATCAAAGATATCTATTGATAGAATCCTTATCCAAGAAATCTAGTAAGATATCCTAAGCTAATAATGAAAGCTTGGCTATATAGAGAGCTAAAATAGAGTCCCCACCCTTCTTACTCATAGTCAAAATGTTTGGTAAGAACTTGCATAATTATCTATTATATTTTGTTGCCTCTACAAATATTATGCCTACAGGTGTTTATAAGCAACTTGGTTTGACCCCCATTAAGTCTAAGAGGGTTGTCACCTAATTAGATAAGTCTAGGGTCAAGGTGATTGGAGAATTGTTAAATATCCACATGTAATTGGCTTCTAATACAAGTGTCCAATAATTTAAAGATATCTAAGTAGTAGATATACCTAATGTATATGGACTACTTTTGAGTAGAGAATGGACAAAGGCTTCAAATGGATATATGTCCATATATTTTTCACACCTATGGCTACCTTGGAAGGATGTTCCCAACCAGATTAGAGTTGAAAGGAAGCTAAGAATGAAACACATGATTACTGAGTATAATGTTGTCAATGAAAGGGTCAACATAATTAATTCTAATTTAGGATTTTTCACCCTAGAAAATACCAATGTATGTGATCCTAACCTTCTAAGGTTGTGCCTAGGTTATGGAAGTTGCATTTTTATGGGGCTAGGTGTAAAGTTGGATTTGGGTTAGGCCTTATTTTAACTGACCCTTTTAGTAAGAAATACCATGCTTATTATAGACTCTAGTTTCCTTACACCAATAAACTTATAAAATATGAAGCCCTCATCTTAGGTCTATATTTTTCCATAAAAATAATGCCAAAGAACTAATACTCTATGGTGATTCAGAACTAGTAGTAAATCAAGTAAGAAGTATCAGTGAAAACTGTCATACCTCAAGAGGTATAAATTTAGATTCTATGATCTAGTGGAATATTTTGATGCCTTCAATATTATTTTTATCTCAAGGGAATAAAATAAATTTGCTAATGAAATTGCCTCTGTTGTAGCTAATATCATGCCTAACCATGATTCCCCAAACTTTAGTATTGAGTTGATACCCTAACTTTCTATCCCAGACTATGTGAACCATCTAGAAGTTTTTAGTGATGACCAATAAATCTTAAACTTCATGACTATTTCAAGAGTATTTGAAGCTTAGATCATTGATAAATTTGATGAAAATGCATTTAGAAAAGTCAAGTTTGATAATAAAGTCATTTAATTGAATGACAATAAGATCCCCAAAGGGATGATTTCCTTGGAAAGACTGTTTGATCAAGACAAGCTAGCTAAATATTCTAAGTTTCTCAAAGTAAGGGGGAAGGACTACAATGTAGTTGATCTTGGGCCTAAATATCAACCTCATCTAGTTAACATTGGAAAAAAGTTCACTAGTGTTGAGAATAAGAGAGCTAAAGAGCCATTAACAAAATAGAAATATGTCATAGTTTGGTCTTATGATGACTTGAAGATATTTGACCCAATATTTATCACCCATACTATACATCTTAAAAAAAAAATTAAACCCTTCAAGTAGAAACAAATACCTATGAATCCTATCTTGGAACCCATGATCTTCAAAGAGGTCAAGAGATTCTTAGATGCTAGAATTGTGTTTCTCATTAGGCACTCTACTTGGGTGACCAATTTGGTGCTAGTTAGAAAGTAGAATGGTGAAATTAGACTATGTATTAAGTTTATAAATATTAATAAAACATATAAAAATAATAATTATCCTCTTCTCTCTCTTGACCAGGTAATACAAATTGTTTTAGGTTTAGCCATGATGTCCTTTCTTGATGGTTTTTCAAGATACAAATAAGTGTTGGTTGATAAGGAAGATAAAATGGAGACAAAATCCATAACTAAATGGGGACCCTTTACATACAAGAGAATTAATTTTGGACTAATAAATGTATGAGCCACTTTTCAAAGGGCCATGGACCATGCATTCCAAGCCCTGATTGGTAAGTGTATCATAGTTTACATGGATGATCTAACTATTTTCTCTAAAAATAGGGAAGACCACTTCATGCATCTGTAGAAGGTTTTTTAAAGGTGAAAAAGGTATGGTATCTCCCTTAACTCTAATTAAAGCATTTTTTTGGTTAATTAAGCTAAAATTTTAGGCCATGTTATCACTAAAGATGGAATTTCCATTGACCCTGAGAGAGTGTAAGCTATATCCAAAATAGAGCCTCCCGATAGTAAAAAATAATTGACATCATTTTTTGGCAAGATAAACTTTGTGAGAAAGTTCATTTTTGGATTTTTAGAAATTTTTAAACCATTGAATGATATGTTGAAGAGGGATGATAAAGTCTCATGGAATGAGGAGTCCAGGAAGGCCTTTAAGGACATCAAAAGTGAAATAAGCCAGGCTCTAGTCTTGACAAGTCCTAACTTTTCAAAGGATTTTTACATATACTCTCTCTCCTTTAATTAAACGATTTCTATTATTTTAACTCAAAAAATATAAGTATTTTACCAATCAATTGATTTTATGAACAATAATTTTAAAAATGTTGAGTTAAATTATCCTTTAATTGATAAATAAGCCTTTGCATTAGTTAAAGTTATCAAGAAATTTAGGCACTACATTCTTAAGAATAAAGTGCATGCCATTATATTATACCCAGATACTAAGACAATTCTAAGCCAATGTGAACTTGGAAAGTGAAGAGGTAAGTGGATGTCTATCCTTTAGGAATATGACAGAGATGAAAACTGTAAAACTGGTAAGGTGTCAGGGTCTAATTCAAATGATTTCCAATACCAACCCTAAGCTAAGTATTATGAAATTTGATTAGAAATAATTCCAAGATAATGAATGGTATGACTCCATTGTCCACTTAATAATTAATGGAACTTGTCCTATATGACTAACTAGGGAGTAGAGAAGAGTTCTAAGGCTCAAGACAACTCACTATCTCATTAAAAATGGAGTCCTATATTGAAATAACTTTGAAGGTATATACATAAGATGTGTTTCTAAGGAAGAAGCTACTGAGGTAATGAGCACTTTCTATGAGAAGTTGGGAAATGGGAATCCATAAAGAAGAACAACATCTCACAAAATCCTCAAGGTTGGCTACTATTAACCCACCATATTTAAAGATGATCATAAACATGTAAGAGAGTATCATTCATGTTAGATCTTCAACACTAAGGAGCCAAAGGCAGCAATGGCTTTGTACCTAGTCGTGATTGATAAACCCTTTACCCATTTAGGACTAGAATTTATAGGGGTAATCAACCCCAACTCATTAAAAGGTCATAAGTATGTTCTAATAACTACTAACTATTACACTTGATAGACCAAGGCAGTAGCCACCAAGCAATGTAGGATAGAAAAAGTGACCAAGTTTTTAGAAAAAACATATAAACCACATTTGGGACTTTAGTCTCTTTGGTATGTGACAATGGGTTAGCATTCACATGCTTAGAAATTATATAATAGTCATTTGACAACCACATTATTCTCAAGTTTTCATCTAACCATTATCCTCAAGTTAATGGAGTATCTGAGTCAACGAACAAGAACTTGATGAAAGATGTTAAGAAGTCTACTCCAAACCAACCTAGAACATGGAATAAGCTTCTCAAGTATGCCCTTTGGATAGATAAAATAAGATTCAAGTAGGTTCTTAGAACATCTCCCTTCATACTAGTATATGGCCAAGAACCTATATTCCCCATCACACTCAAGCTACCAACCTATAAGTTTATGCAAGAGTATATGGATGAGGATAAAAAAATTTACAAACTCAAGATTAATGGACATTATTCAGATGGAAGATGCACAATAAAAGGCTTTTTCTAACTTTATTAGATATCAAATTATAGTAAAGAGGTGGTTTTACAAGAGATTAAAGATCAAGGTGTTCAAATAAGGAGACTTGGTTTTTCTTTGGGATAAAGCATTTGAGCCCAAAGGCAAACATGTAAAGTTCACACCTTTGTGGATTGGCCCCTATCAGATTATAGATACATTTGGAGATAACACCTTTAGACTCAAAAATCTATAAGGAGTAGAGTTTACACTATCCACCAATGGACAATATCTCAAGCACTATTTCTCTACTACTCCTCCTAGGGTCTTCATGGAGTAAATTTGTGAGATAATTAGAGTTAGTGTAAGTAGGCTAGTTAGTTTCCTTCAAAATTTCCTTCATGTCCCTTTTTTGTACATAAGTATTTATATATTTATTTACTTCCCCTTTGCTTGTTGCTTTGTTACTTTCTATTGTGTGTTTGTTTCTTGTTGTTTTGTTCCTTGCTTCTAATAAGTCTTTTTGGATAGCCCTCAACTCAAATTTCCTTAGTTTTCTTGAAACTCCAAAAATCCAAAAATGCTGGTATGAACCCCATTCATATGTTGACCATGGATTTTAGATAGGAAATAGATGTTATGATTTTCAAAAACTAGTAAGGACCCATGAATAAGTTGACCATTCCATAAGACCTTAAACATTGTCTTGACCCAAACCTAGTTTTAAGAAGAATTACACATGTAGAATGAAATCTTAATCTATTAAGGTAAAATCATGATTACACTTAACAAACATCCTTGCTTGGGACAATGTTTACATCCATTTATGATTATCTAAGGATAAGACACTTGACCAAATACTTAAACATGGATACCTTGGTTTCCAACCTTTGTTGAAAGCCTAAAATACCCAAAATACAAAAATACAAAAAATAAGAACTTATTGTAAAATCAAAAGCTTTTTAAGCAAAGGTGATTCTAGTAATCTCCATCGGGGCTATGGATTCTTGGCTAGTAGTGGAACAAGGTCATAAGTGGAGCCAAAGGCATCTCTATCAGGGCTATGGATGCCTAGCTCATAGCATAACAATGCCCAAACATCCCCTAAACTAGAATCATGGTTCTTAATGAATATCTAAACATGCTCCAAGTCAATGTTAATGATTAAAGGTATGAAACTTAGAAGTTCTCCCCTAAATCCCATGGTAACCATTAATTAAAATCAAAACACACACATAACATGGCTATGTCTTGATGTTTGATCCTAATTCTACATGTGTAAGGTTTGTTTCAACCATAAACTAACCTTGATAATGACATTGATCAAGTAAAATGAATGACCTAGTTATTTATCTAAACTAGAGTCTCCAAGTTCTAACATATTCCCATGTTTCCCCCAAAATTCACCATTTTTTGAGGTTGACATAACCCCATTTCTAAAAAATAGGGACTCTTGTGCATTAATTTGAACCTTCACATTAAAAACTTGATAATCTACACTTTACTAGAATATGAAGATCATCCATGCCTAATGAAATTAGCCAATTTGTTCATGGTTGTGCTTTAACCTTACCTAATGTTTCTAATAATTGACTTTCATGTATTAAGCTATAGGTTTCATGGAGATCACTTCAATAGATTATGTTGGGATTCTCACAGATTAGCTCTATTCAAGATTTCACTGGCCTTTGGTCTCTAAAATCTTGCAGATGGATTCTTATCCTAAAACCCTTTTTCAGCAAACCCTAGCTTAGACCTTTAGTTTGAATTCAAAATTGGGTAAGAACAAATTTGGTAGGAATGTTTTGAATCAAATTTGGACTTAAGCCTAATTTTTATGCCAATGCTTATTCATGTTTTTCAACACAACCAAATCTTAACCTAAACATCATGCTTGGACCCCTTTTATTTTCCCCCTTTCCATTCCTTATGTTTTGGCATGGTTTAATGTTTATGTGTTAGGGTATTTTATCTTAGCATGGTTCCCTTTGTTATATGTTAGTCTAAAGTCTTAACCCTACATCCATGTTCATATTTTTCAACACTAATGAGACCTTAATCTTAAAAATTTAGCCTAAGTTCTTATATTAACCCACATCCTAACTTAAGCACATCACTTTTTTGCGAATCCAATAGCTCTCACTTCATCATGAAGAAAGATTCAATGGAGTGTAGGAAGCTTGATGAGCTTAAAGCTTTGTTCCATCAGACCAATCCCATAAGATCACCAAGATCATGATAGATAGTCTACACTTCAATAAGACCAATGATCAAATGGCACGATATCATCCTCAAGTTTGAATGGATCACCTTTTACCATATAGGCTTAAGACAATCATATGCAAGCATATAGATCTTAATCGATGGTCTGTGATTACTCATACAGGGTTAATTTGATGGAGTGAATGTAATATTGAAAATTCAAAATCTCAAGAGCCTCGTGAAGCTACCACATGGCACTCTCACATTTGAGCTTAATAATAAAGGAGCCCTGTGCATTAAATTTAGACTTAACCTAAGTTTATATCCTAAGGCTCATCATATTATTTTTAATACAATGGAATATTTGGCTAAAACCTTAAGTTACAACCATAACATTCAAAAGGACCTATTTTATTATGCTTATAAACTTAGGTTTTTGTCTTAGTTTAATTTTTATGACATGGTACCAAGTTGAATTAATCTCTTTTATGGTTATAAGAACCAATGGTGTGCATCTCCCCAGATCTTAATCAATGGCTCTCACTTCATCAAGACTAAATGATCTAATAAAGCATATCAAATCTAAGATCTATGGACCAAAAGGACTTCATGAGCTTAAAATTGACATTCTTGTGACCATCATTTGATGTTCATGAGGTCGTCAACTTTAAGCCTATCAAAACCAATGATCATGAACTTAAATTTGATGTTCTCATGATTATCATTTGACATCTATGAGGTTATCATTGACATCTATAAGATTGTCAAATTTAAGCTCATCAATTATTTTGTTTAAACATAAGGATGCACTCCAAAATATTGCTAAAAGCTTATGACTTGCATTGAAAATCAATAGAACCCCTTGAAATATGTTCAAACACTTAGGATCTTTGAATGCCAAATGATAAAATAATCTTGTGATCTAAATAATTGCAAACATGAGCTTAGTCTAAATCTATATCTTAAGGTTCTAATTATATTTATTCAAATGCAATAAACCTTAGGCTAGAGACTTATATTAAGTCTTATTTTAAAAGGTCCTGGTGACATAAAACTTATCTTAAAATGCTTTTAACCTAAATTTTTATCATGTTTATTAATAAGATAGAACCTTAGGTTAAGACATGGTATTTGGACCACTTATTATTTGGGTCCCTTTAGGTATATTATATGAACTTAACATACGTATTTTAGCCTAAATTATATGTTGTGTTTATTAACACAACATAAAATTTAGCCTAAAATATCTAGCCTAGGTCCCTTTTATATGCATTCCATAAACTTAGGCATAAATATTTTAGCCTAAATTTTGTGTCATGTTTATTAACATGAAATACACCTTAACCTAAAGTATTTAGCCTAAGTCCCTTCCTAAATCTCGATTTTAATTAAATTTATCACCCTTTTCAAGATTAATGACTCTCACTTCATCATGGAGATTAATCGAATGGATTAAAAAGACCTCATGAATCTAAGACATTTGATCCATCAAACCAATTTCATGCATCCATTTAGATTGTGATTAATAGTCTGTGCTTACATATCTATAAGAATCTATTCAAGGAAACCCTAAGGGCCCATGATATCAACACATGGTGAGCATGATTTCACTTCATAGAATGTAAAGCTCAGAAGGCCCATAGAGGCACCAAGTAGCATAACTATAGATCTTGATATAAAGTAACCAATGATTCTCAAGCCCATAATCATGATTAATGGTCTACATTTATCCATAAGCAAGGATCTGATGGCATGAAGGAAAAGTTGTATTTTTAAAAGACAAAGGCTAGTCCCTCAAGGTATTTATGAAAAATGTCATGAAAGTTTCCCAAAGGATGCTATATGGGTGCCACACAAGCACAAAATGACAAAATTCAAGATTTTGTGTACTCAAAAAGGCAAAGGTATAAATGTTTGGGTCTCAATCAAATACAAGACATGAATGAGCCTAAGTCCAAATTTCCATCACCATTAAAGCTTCAAAAAATCTCTATCATCCATAAAATCCCTAATTCAAACTCAAATTAGTCACATTAAATTGAGAAGAGTTTAATTGCAATCCTAGTAATAGTGAATTGACCCAAATACTACTTGTAGTTCATTGGTAAACAATTACAACTTCCATAACCATGGCAGCTCATATACATCAACAAAAACACAAAAAAGAGCTATACTTGACCTCATATAATGAGGGAAGAATCTTTAAGGACATGGACTTGGATATTATATCTTTGAATAATGAGAATAGATACTGGTCTGAACTCTTTTAGACAATTGAGAAGATGCAAGCTCTTACAAGAGAAGAATAAAATAATGCAACCATTTTATAGAGATATAATGACCTAGTTGATATCCAGATGACTATCCTTCATTATGCTACTAACAATCCTAAGGTATTACATTGCATCGATGGCCTTGCTCCTCTTTTTATTAATTATAAAATTGATCAAGAATGGATAGTCCATGAGTGTACATTCAGGAAAATAGCATACATTTCCTCTCTTTCTTTTAAAAGATACAATAAACTATGTAAGCCCTAGATAGACTTCCAAACCATTAAAAAGTGGAATAGATAGCATAATTTAAACACAATCCTTGCCCCATGGATGCTTATTAGGAACCAAGTAATATAGGACCCCATAGGTAAAACCCCAATTATCTAATTCAAGGAGGGAATTATAATTATTATGACCTTGATAAATAAGTTATGCAAATCCCCTTACACCACACATATTGACAAAGTTTGGGTGCCCTATGTTTACTTCATGGTTGAGAAAGGACTCACTCCCCCATTGGGTGAGATGATCAATATCCACTTAAAGTCACAATTCACAGCCATCAAGAAGAAAACAAGAAAACACTTTTAAATGATGTCATATCTATTTGATTCCCTCTTAGCCACCACCAAGATACCAAACATTAAGAATTATTCACCTAATGGGAGACCCACTATCTCCCATCATTATTCCAAGCTTCACATATTCAAATATAGACACAACTTGCAATTCATCTATGATTGTGTTTATCTAGCTCTAGTGGAAGCCATCACAAGAATCCCCATGGGCAGGATTAGCCCCTTGATTAAGAAATATTTGGAATTGATTAGAGATATTTGGTTCTACCTAGATTGCATGGTAATAATGATTGAAGGGAATTTGACACAACCCTTCAGGTTACCCATCTATGTACCCACCAAGATAGCAAAGAAATAAATTTCATACCAAATTCTTCATGTCATAGATGGATTTTGAAAGGAGAAAAGGAAGGGCATCCTCCATCTTATTCCTTTGATAATCAACAAAACTATGTTGTAAAACTAGGAACATGTGAATGTTATTACCAAACACAAGGACTCATTCACCCTAAAAAAAGATGAATTAAGGAAATGGGACCCTAATAAAAAGGTCACTAAGAATCTAAAGTCCAAGATAATAACCAAAGCATATGATCATCAGACCAGTGTTCATGACCCACTCTACATCAAGGCCTCTAGTTTCCCAGAGGTATTAGCTAGATCAAAGAGGTATAACATTAAGCTTGAGCCTAGTATGGATAGATTAGATGAAAAGCCACCAAGAGAAATATGGAAAATGGGCCCCCTACAATATCACTTATTACTTTTCCCATCCTCAAGGCCCCCTCCAAAATAGCCATAGGTTAGAATGTAATAGCCTCAAGCACAGGTTACACAAGGAGCTGGCAAAGATAAACTAGAAGAGAGACATAGGGAAGGATCATCTTTAGCTCCACTTGAAAGGCTAAAGTCTCCTATAGAGTTCCTAGATATGGTTGCATTATAACCTAATGAGACAGTAGAGGATTCACTTAAGGTTCTTGTCAAAGCCTATGAGTTAGAAGAGTAAGAAGAGAAAACTAAAGAGCCCCAATCACAAGCTAAGGAAGTAGAACAAGATAGGGGGAAGGAATTTTATTTGGACTTGGTTCCAATAACACCCCCATACAAAAGGAAAGTTGACATTGGTCCCAGTTGGGAGGAAGAAGACCAAGTTAACCTTCACCCAACCCGTGAGTGAGGTTAACTTGTTCAGTGATGAATACCCCATTCATGGGCCTATTATCCCTAAATGGCTCATATATGGGAAGATGTACAAGATTACCAATTTATCCCATTCTTGGTCCTTGACACAAATAATTCATGTTGATGTCCATGATGAAGTCAATCCATGGATATTGCCTTCGATGAAAGAAGAGGAAGAAAAAAGAATAATTACTGTAGTAGGCTCAAGTGGCACACAAATAGACACTCTAAGAGCTTAAAGTAGCACAAATGTGGAGACTCCTAAGCCTCCTAAGATCATAGAGTCATCAATTAATGTATAATTCAATCTATAGATAACAATATTGGAGAGGGTGACAACTAAGAAGGCCATGGTTAGAGGTGAGGAATTCACCTTTCAAAGAGTTGATCCCTTTGTTGGTCTAACCCCTATTGGAGGTCATAAACTTGGTGAGCATCCTATCCATAAGGAGGACATATAAGGACTAGCTAAGTATCATTTAGCTTAGATCAAAGCAGGTATTAGAGGCATGAAATAGAAGATACATAATTTAGACAAAGAAAAGGAGAACCTGGAGATATTAGTTGTCTTATCAGTCCTTGAGGTAATAGTAAAGATGTTTGAGTCATCTTTATTTGACATGTTTGACTCCTTGAAGTCAATGAAGTTGATTTAGGATGATTTGACCCAACAGATTGAAGTAGCCAAAGGATTAGTGGCCTAATGGTAGGATGCAAAGGATAAAATAAGGGATCTTATTAATATACTAATTAAGGGCAAGATTCCTGGCTTCAAAACCATTAGCCTGGCCCACTCTAATATAATATTATAGATAGTTTTTGATAAGATCTAAGGCTTAAGTGTTTGGTTAAATATATTGGATATACTCATGAAGGATGATAAAGAACTAATATCTAGAATCAAGTAACTCCTTATACTATGCTGGCCAACCCTACAAAGTTCATTGCCTTGGGCATCATTGATGATGATGAGTACAAGTACAAATCCACTTTGGTGATGAAAGAAGTGAGGAAAAAAATCTAATTCCAATCTAAAAGTTACAATAGTAGATTCATGGGCATAATATTCACTATTGAGGAAATGATTGTAGAATCCAAAAACATCAAGGAGGCGATGACAAGAAATGATAGGGACATTAATGACTTGGTTGAGTAAGAAGATGTTTGTCTCTTAAAGATAATTGTTAATTTGTATTTGGTTAGTGACCAACATAAAAGGGCTATGGATATTATCTAGGAGCAACAAGGGATCCCTTTAACCTAGGTCCCACAAATTAATTAATATTCCATTTTATGTAAAGCATTGTAATATATGAATGTGGAATATTATTTTGCAAAGGCATATGCTAGTTTATTAGCATATTTGCCTACAGGTTAGTTTATTTTGGAAAGAAAAGTGTATTCTAAAACCATGAATAAGGATATTTATCCTTATCTTTGTACATGTGTAATTTTATGATTGATCGGTATACTTCTCGAGTCTCTTATAAAAGGTAGTATTACCATTTTGTAAAGGGAGGGAGTTTTAAGCCAAGACTTGTATACTTATGAACAATTAATATAAGCAAGAAATACTTAAAAATTTATCCAAGTTTGTTTGTATCAATTGTTACATGGTTTCTCTCTCAATTTCTTATTATAAGTCTTAAATTTAAATGGTTTTTATGAATTTTGAATGTACATATTTGATACAGGGTTGATAAATTGTGTTGAAGCTAGATTAGTTGAATGTTCTTAGACTTTGTTTTGTTTTATTTGCTTTATATTGGGATGTGAAAATTTTATTTGGATACATCATTAAACCTTTAAAGAAAATTTTATTTCATAATTGTATTCTTTCATATTTTTCTCAGATATTTACCTAGTATATGGTGGGATTTGAGCATCTGTTACTTCACACTATATGTTGGTTAAATGCATGTTCAGTTGAAAGAAAAACCTTGTCATGGTTTTTAAGGCAAAGATAAGAAATCACATACTTTATTTTTTCCCTACCCTTCCTTTTTCTTCTTTTTTTTATCAAGTCAAATTAGTTTAGATCTCATTGTAAATATTCATCTAGATTAGCTTTAGTGTAGAACTTTGATCATAACTCACTAAGATCAACATAGTTGCTTCAAAATTCATAAATATTAAGGACCACAGTGTCTCCAAACCACCAATCAATACAAATTTATGGAATAATTTAAATTTATCTACCTTTATTTTATCATAGGCAACCATATTACCAAAACCTGTTACTCATGCTTTGGATTCTCATAATTCTAAAATGAGATGTGCTATTTAAACACTAAGAGCACCTATGATACACTTAGAGGCATCAAAATAAAGATATATACAACTATTAGACCATAGGGAGGATCCTTATGGTCTGAGAGTAGGTGACAAGGTCATTCTTCAATTGTAGGATCTCTTGGTCCTTGGCTAAGGACTCCTACTACATCTATTTCTTTAATTGTTGATGTTCTCTATTAGATTCCAAGAGGCTCTGATAGGTATACAAAATCTCCAACTCATTTTATTGCATCTTTGCTTCCATTTTCACCTTTTATTTCTTCAAACTATCTATCTTGGACTTCATTTTAGCTACTTGAATCCATAGTTGGGCCCTCTAACTGGCCTCCACCTAAAAGGTCTCAGTGGTGATGCAACTCTAAAGGTTGAACCTCATTTTTTTGAGCTTTGTATCTTTTGTCTTGGCCTCAATTTTGAGGTGGTAAACCATAACTTTCACCTTTATGAGTTATAGCTTTGTCTTCTCCAATGGAAAACTTGTTTTGATATAGTCTGTGGTGATGGACTTCTATGTTTCCTCTATTAATTTGACCCTATCAATGGGCTTGGCTTAGCTAAGGTTAAGGTTTATGGTATGTATTGAGTAGTCCCTCAGTTGAATTTTTTCTTGGACTTAACTACTTTGGACACCATGTGTGAAATCATTAGAGATTGTTGGATTGGGACAAAAAATGACCACATGTGGGTTACTACTAGGGCCTTGGCCTATTTTCCTCATCTTTTCTATGATCGAGCCTTGAGTTTTCTTAGTAATTTCCATCTAATAATGAAACCGATCCTGTAATTGAATATTTTCCCACATGAAGGGGAATCCTTGTGGAAGGATAAAATGAATGGTTACTTACTATTGTGAATTAGAGGGAATTGTTCCTTTGGAGGTGAGTAGGTGAAGGATTAGGGTGGATGGATAAAAAGGTGGGAGTTTATAGAGTATGGTGGAAGGTAATTAAACCATAATTGATGATGATTTGGATGATGAGGGTATAAGAGTGAGAAATGGTGTAAGGGAAGTGATTTTATGCACTGAGGAAAGTGGCACAAGGTTGGTGATAGGCTAGGTGGATGAAAATGGCATGAGAGAGGTGATTGGATAGGTAGTGGAAATTATTGTAAACTTGACAGAAATAGTGAAGGTCAAAGGAGTGAAGAATGAAGTAGAGGTGGAAATGAGGGGCTAGGAAAAGCATACCTTCTTTTGTGGGGGCTTGAGGGTAGAAATTGAGGATTGCACCCCAGAGGTGAGCTAAGAGGATCCTACTTCAAGATACCACAAAGAGACCTATTATTGTTGCAAGGAAGTTGGGTATGGATAAAAAGGAGGTGGCCATATTGTGGGCCTCTGAATCACCACAACTTCCTCCTTCTCTGAAGGGGTGTCCTCCTCTTCCTCAAAGGGAGTATCCTCCTCTTCCTCTTCTTCTTCAATAGATAATTATCCTTTTTCCAAAGCGTCCACCCCATGGTGCTCTCCTAAAGGTTTTCAAAAAAATTATCTATGTTTACATCCTCAAAATTTAGAAATGTCTTGCCAATTTCCCACCTATATTTATAATAGGCATTTATTTTCTCCTAGTTCTAATCTCTTTAGATGAGTTGTGCCCTTAGTCCCTTTATCAAATTTTTTATGGGGTTGAACTACTAGAATACATCATAGAAATCCCATTTCTTGTGGGTGTTTGATGGGATCTTAGATAGATCCATGTAATACTTGATATCATCCTCCATCAATGACCTTCACCCCTCAAGGTATGGTTAGGGTTTGTGATTGAATGGGACATCAGTCTTCAAGGAGACTATGTGGCCAATTAGGTCATAATTACATTTTTCATCAATATACTTGAGACTGACTCCACAAGTTTAATCACAAGAATGTTCTCATGTGACCTTTTCACTACCATGATGCCTCTTCTAGATAATGGGACATCATAGAGGGCCTTTTTCTTGTATCCCATGTTGTATATAATTTTATAAAATTGAGTTGGTGAGCCAACTCCAAGGCCAAGGTATTATCTGTGAGTAAGTATAGGAGTCATATTGGCTCTTCTTTGAATCCATATGCCTGAAGGTAGGTGAAATGTGCCCTGAAGAACTTGTCAACTAGAATTCTACCACTGGTAAGCGATGACCACCGTGTGTCCATTTTTTTGAAGGTGATATCCTCTTAGATAAGGCCAATAAGGATTATAGAAAGGAAGGACTTTGAGAACTCATATTAATCCTACATGACTGATAGGATGTGGGTCCATATGATGATAGGGATCATCATGTTAGGATGGGTGCTTATATCAATGGAGTTGAAATAAAATTATTGAGAAGAAATAGGAGTATTTATATAGGATTAGGTGAAGGAGGAAGAAGGATTACCTAAATGTATTTCATGTTGATAATTTTTCCAACTCATTGTGCATGGTAATAGTGATGACATATGCAAAGTCCATCCTATAAACCTTCTCTTTGCTCACCATACTCAAAAGGAAGACTGACCCCAATTAGAAATTGATGACATGAGCATCTAAGTCCATCCCAAAAATAAATTCCAACATATAAAGGGTGTCTTTCATGTCATATGTCATGAATATTGCAAGGGTGATGGGTAGAGGGGGTTCTTTGGTGTAGTTGCTTCAGAGGAGTAGATTGATGAACTATGTCTTGTAGACTTGGGTATCTCAGACATTCTAAAGGCTTTCCATACTATAAACATTGATATTGGGTTCACTTAAGAGTCAGATCATCTCCCTTATGGAATTGACACTAACATCCACTTTTAGGTGGTTGTTACCTATAATAATTCTAGTGCTAGCATCATATGTATCTACATATAAGGCAAAGATCTCCAGGTATGGGTACACAAGAGGAACCATGTACTAGGCTAGTGTGGAGTTTAAAATTATTTATTTAAATGACTCAAGTCATTGCTTTGAACCTTTTTAATCACTTGGGCATGGGCACCCTCCCTAAGGCTCTTTGGTTTTTCTGCCAATTTGGGATAAAAAATCCCATCTACATAATATAGGACCAATGATGGGTCCCTGCAGCACCCTTTAGTGATGTGCTTGACATTCAACACTTTACACTTTGGTTGAGTTAAATTAAAAGCATATGATTTCCTTACCACATTCTATGGGGGAAGGTCTCCATGACCACCTACTCTGTGGGTCCTCTACTTCCTTAGATGCCTTCTACCACTAGATAAGGATGTGGAAGTCTCCATTTTATAAATTCTTCTTAAAATTTTTCTTCACTCTAAATAAAATGTTGGCTATTGGCTCTCTGATCATAAATTTTACAATTATTGGCTCAAATATCTCTACTCAATATGTTCCATTTCACTCTATGCTCTTGAAATTATGAAGGCATTTAAGTGTTCAACCTGATGAGGAGAGGGGTATTTATAATCCAATGCTTATAGAAACAATCATAATGTAAATTTTGAATTTGAGAGCCCCATAAATTTTAAGGGCAACACACATGCTTGAGGAACAACTCATAAGATATTTTTTAGTGATCTTCATGGGGAATCATGAAACTTGGAGCATATGTCATTAATGGCAAGGGGAGTGGGGTAGATAACCATCTATCAAGGGATGATTCAAAATTCAAGGTGAGGATACTTGGAAATCAGGTGAATAACCAATGCCAATGATACTTATTTTGAAATGAAACAACAATAAGGAAAGGAAAATAAACCAACAAAGGGAAATAATAACAAAGAAGGGAAACTAGCTAACTATATACAAGGGGAAGGCTAGTAAATTAGTTAAAGTGTTTCAAGCTAATTCCATTGACCAAAATATCTAATGTGTTACCTTCTTCATCTTATAAGTTAAATACATTACCTTTCCTATTGATAATGATGATAAATAACCCCTTTTATAGGGAATCAAACTTGGCATGCTGACCTAGATTTATAGCCCTTTGGTCATATTTGAGGACCAAGTCTGCTGGCTTAAATCTTGGGTCTAATGATTTCTTATAGAACCCTCACTTGACTACTTATTTTTGGGTGATATTCATGTCACTTGTTCACTTTCTTTCTTTTTGAGGGTTGAGTAATTATGCCAACCTGATCTTCATCACTCCATTCTCTATGATCTCCATAGTTTTTAATAGTTTCAAGGTGGGAATCTCCATTAAAATAGTCATGGTAACCTCCTTCCCTTATACTATTTCATAGAGGGATGTATTTAATATTTACTTGAGATTAATTTAGTCATACCATAGAGCCATTTTAAAATGCACATGCCACTCCCTTTACTAGTCAACACCCTTTTTTTAATCAATTTGATGAAGTTATTATTGGTTGATTCTACCAACCCATTCCATTATGGGTGTAGTTGGATGAAGTCTTTAGGAAAATTCCATTTTTGAGTAAAAATTATAAAATATTGAAATTGAGGAAGGATTTTTCATTGTCATAAATGATCATTTTGGGAGGGCTGAATTGCACTACTAACTCCTTTAGGAATTTGAAGATCATGTTTTCAGTTACCCCTTTCATCAGGGCTACCTTGGTCCACCTCATGAAGTAATCAGTGGCTATAGGTATCCATTTGTGGCTTGTAATAGAAATGATATTAATAATCTTGATAAAATCCAAGCTCCATTATGTGAAGGTATCATCAATCACAATTGGATTTAATGGCATGGCTGAATTATTTCACTTGCCCATGAAAAATTGATATTGTTGGCATTTCTTGACTACCTAATGGTAATCCATAAACATGGTTTGATAGTAGTATCCTATGAACATGATCTTGGTCATGATGGTATTTTCCAAGAAGTGGCCACCTAGAGGGGTGAAATGCATATCCCATAGAATCTTATCAGTATGGTAGTTGTCCATGCATCGAAACAGATCTCTATCAAAATTCCTATTGAAGAGGACTCCCTATATTAGCGTATAACTATCTACCTACAATCTATATAACTTTATTTTGGGAATAGGAATATCATTTAGATATTGATCATTCTACATAAAATGGGTCCTATTAACAACCTAGGATCCATCAATTTCATATTGATTCAATAAAACCATTTTTTGTACATGTTGTCCTTCTATCAAGGTACCTGTGCATTAATCTAGATACTCACAAAGTCCTCTTCCTTAGATCACTTTGGTTGGCCTAACTTCTATGTCATACTCTAGGATCTTGGTGATCTAATTGGCCCTTTTTTATTTGATATCTCCTTCCATTATATACTCTCTAACACTAGAATGTGCCATGTATACCATTATCTTACTCCCTGTCACCAAGTTCTTAAACTTTTTTAGACCTTTGATGATGGTGAAGGCTTGTTTTTTAACAAAATTATACTTCATTTCATATCCTCACAAGTTCCTTGAATAGAAATCAATTGATTACACACGTGTCCCCTCTTCTACCTTTTGGGTTAACATAACTGTTAGGCTATGTTCACTCCCGTAGACATACATGATGAAATATTTAGAGAAGTCAGGATTGACCAGCATGGGGGTAATGGATATCACTTCCTTAATCTTTTCAAATGTTATTCTCCTTTATATATTCTATTTAAAGGGTTGGTCTTTCTTTAGCATTAGTGTGATTGGTCTTACAAATCCCATAAATTTGGATTTTAACCTACTAATGAAATTGATCTTTCCCAAGAAATATAGGATCCCCTTCTTGTTGACTAGCAAGGTCAAATAATTGAAAGCCTTGACTCTATCTAGATTGATAGATATTACTTCTTTAAATACAACATATTTAAGTATATTGCCTTGTGAGACTTCAAAAACACATTTATTAGGGTTTAAAGACACCCTAAATTCTTGGCACTTTTGGAAAACCTTCTCCAAATGATCAAAATTATATTCCTTCTTCTTGGAGAACACAGTGAGGTTATCTAGGTAGATGAGGCTAATCTTATTGACCAAGAATTTAAATTTATGTCCATGGATCTTTGTAAATTAGCCCCCACTTTAGATATGTCAAAAGGTATCTTTGTATATGCAAGGTCCCCCACTTTATAGTAAAAGTGGTCTTGTGTTGGTCCTTTTTATTAACCCATACCTGGTTGTACCTTGAGAATCCATCTAGAAAGGAAAACATTTATACACCCACTACTATCTAGATGATGTATTCCATAGAAGGAAGGGGATAATGATCCTTCAGAGATGCTTTATTCAAATACAAAAAGTCTATGCGTATTTATATTTCTCCATTCTTCTTCCTCACTATAACTAGGTTGGACACCCAAGTCAAATGCTTGATTGGGTATATGATTTGTGAGTCAACTAATTTTCTCAATTCCTAAGCCATGAAAGACTTAATTTTTAGGTTAATTGGCATTTGATTTTGGTAGAGAGGTTTTTTCCCTTCAATAAAATATATGGTGTGTTAGATTACCTCAAGTTTGTACCCCTTTAGGTCATCATAGGTTTAGGCTATCACTCCTTTGTATTTGTTTTAGAAAGATACCAATCGATCTTTGTCCTTTTGGGAAAATTTTGTCCCTACTTTTAGTTTCCTCCATTTTATGACATCAAGCTTAGAGTAGTCAATTTTATCTATGATAAAATTCCATTTGTCATTCCTTGCATCATTAGAATTAAAAAGGTTCTCCAAGGTGATCAACCCTCTTGGCAAGTTATTAGATTTTAGTTGCATAATCTGATCTTTGTAGGCTTCTTCAATCTTTAGCTACAACTACTCCAAAAATTTACATGATTACTAGAAGAAATTAATGATTTGGGAATCATTTTTGAACACTTGCCAATTTTCATTTTCAATAATGGTGGTTCTGATGATCACCCACACTGCTTACTCATTGGCTAACAAATTTATCACCAGATCAAACTAGGAACCAATTTTCACCATCTTATTTACTTCTACATTCACATTCTTAGGGATGATTTGAATGTTTCCATCAAATACAATATTTAGTGCTGGTAGGATCTGATGTAGACATTTTTTATATTCACGACCCATCTTACTTGTCTCACCACTAATTTAGAATCTTTGAACATTTTTAGCTACTTCATGCCCATGAATTTAGTGAGGTTGAGGCCATGGACTAGTGCTTCATATTCAAATTCATTATTCATGTAAGAAAATTTAAATAATAAAGTTTTTAATTTTTCTTTCCCAAATAGAGACACCAATTAGATTCCTACCCCAGTTCTGATCTTGCATTTTGCACCATCAAAATGTAGGGTCCAAAAATTGGACTCACCTTCAAGTTCTTTGCATTGATTCTCCTCTTTCTTCATTACCTCAGGGATGGCCTAATACTTATCATGGATTACATATGTCCTAAGGATAATGACATCAAAATTCATAAAAGGATAATTCTCAATGAACTCATTAATGAGGACCTCTTCCTCTAGGCTCATGTTATCTACCACTCTTTCCTCTTCAAACATTTATAGGTAATAAATTTCTTTATTAGAGAAATACGTGTGCATTGCTTATAAAATTACCATAGCCTTATCTAATATATGTTTAATATGTAGAGGATTAGATAATACCTTCAACTTTGAGCCATATTTGGTCCTCAAGACTAGATGGGACTAGTCCAAAGACAAGTATCTATCTATTTTTGGTGGTGAAATATCTTGATAGACATAGTCTAAAGATTGGTAGGACATCAATCACCATAACTTCCTAGGGAAATATTATGCTCAAACAAGAGTATGGGGTCAATAGAAGAGGTTTGATGATACCAATACTTTGAACCTTCTTCCTATCTAGTTGCATCACGCTTTTGTCCAAGGGTTCATACCATAGTTACAGTGCATTTGTAATATGCTTAGGCATTACCATGGTACTAGTGCCAAAATGGATCATGGAATTGTGCAACTTCTTTCCTATAATGAGACTCAAATATAATGGTGTAATTTTTGTCTTACTTACCCTTACTTTAGATTTAATGAATTTAGATGGCATATGAGGTTGTGCATTATTGCTAGTTTCTTTTCCTTTGTCTCATACTAGATCTACATCTAGGATAGCTTATACAGGTTTCTCATGATCTTTCAACACTTTTTTCAACAAGTATTTCTACTGAGGAATAGATAAGGCATCCTAGAGTGAAACATTAGTGGGAGCATTCTTTAGCTTTTCTACTACATTATATAACCCTTATGGTCAAACCTCAGGGTCCCTTGGCTTGTTTTGTGTTATTTCATTCTATTTTTTATAAGACAAAGGTGGCAGTTAGGATCCTAGGTTATTCTCAAAAGTCACTTTAGGACTTGTGAAGGTTGCTTAGGTCTTGACTGGTCTCTTCTTGGATCAAGTGAAATAGTTTGACTGGACTCATGGGGCCTTTTATATTGGGATCTAGCTCACATAGATCACATCCTCACCCTCTACCCAAGAGAAAATTGCATGATCTGAGGCTATCTCCTCTCCTTTCTCCAAGGACATCCCATACATCTATGTATTAAGATAGCATTATCAACACCTAAAGACTAGTATCTGTAAGAATATGAATCAAGTAACCTTCATTGTTTGGTGACATTTTGCTATAGATTGCCTCTTAGGAAATTTTAGGGTGTATGTGCATTGTTTAATGGGAAACAACATGAATTTGAATCATTTTCCAAGTTTTTTTGGCTTGTGACCAGTTCTCTATTTACATTTGGTAAGACTATTTGTAATGGGTCAGAAAATAAAATAATTTGATTCATAGGTCATGTTAGATGGTTTGGCACTTGATGATTTGGTGCTTGATGATTTGGCCTTTACCTCTCTTGGTACTGATTATTCTGGTAGTGTGCTCTCCTTTCTTGGTAATTTTACAAAGAAGGTTTTAGGTACATGGCCTACTACCTTTTGAGGTTATTATCTCATTAGATTAGTTATGTAAGATTATCTTCATGTCATTCATCTCCATGGCTAGTGAGGATGAAGAAGATGTGCTTACCTGAGTAGGTGGATATACATACATATAAGGTGGTGCTTGTGAGGTGCTCAATAATGTTTCTTGTGATGACATTGATATCTATAGGAACATTAACAGTGGTGATCAAGGAGGAAGACTCTTAGCATCTATCAAGTTATTCTCATCTCTAACTACTAGCTCATATGTGTTCAATAATGTCTGGCCTCTAAAAGACTAAATCATGATAGTTATGTTTGAGTTGAAGGATTTGAGATAAAAGACAATAGCCATATCTTGGGTGGTCAAGATTATATTGGGATCCTTTGCTAAGTCTTATCAAACCTAGTATTAAAATAAATAATATCATCTTATAGAGATTTTTTGATAGTGATTAGTTATTGTAGGAGAGATGACCAGTCTACCTTCTCATTAAATTGCTTGAATAACCTATTTCCCAAATCATCCCAAGTGGTGATGGAGTTAGGTGGTAGGGATTGGTACTAGTTAAGATCTTACCCTTTGAAAGAGGTGGCTAGTATCCTTAGAGCTATGTTCTACTATGTGACATAATGCACAATACATATGTTTGCAATATCTTGAAGAGGTTTCACCATGATTTTGAAATATTCCCTTGATAATTTTGGAGTTCCTTTAATGCATTATCTAGAATAATATCCCACATATCTAGGGCTACTAGATGGATGAGTAGGCTACCATTATTCCATGTTATGAATTTCCTCAGTTATCCTTAGATGGCCATCTATTGTGGTTATTGTATCACACTAGATCATGTGGTCCTTTGGAGAATTGGGGCTACTAGAGGTGGTATTAGTAAGCTTGGATTATTTTTTATTTATGACCTTGTAACGAGCCTATGGATAATAAACTCTAGCCTATAAGTAGGTAGACTAGTATTTTTGGGTCCCACCAGGTGTGTCAAAAAGTAAAAACTATTGATGCCCAAAACTTTTTCTCTAAGCAAACAACTCTCTATAGGAAGCTTTACAGATGTGGGACTCAAATGAAATCTATAAAGAAACCTCTAAGGTTTTATAAGCTATCTTTTTAGATCAATTTGGGGATTAAAAATGATAATAAAGAAATACAAAATAAAATTAAAATAAACTAACTAGTGTTATGCACTGATATATTTAAAGTATTGACATATAATTGCATAAAATATCTTGAATATTCAAACATCACATACTATTAAAGGAGTATATGCATAAATTAAATTCTATAATGCAAACAAGAACTAATACTATAGAAGCAGAGAAAGGCAACAATAAATAGAAATAAATTTCCACTCAATTTGACATAGAAAACCACATCCTCTTCATTGTTAGGTGGAGAAAAAAATATAAAATGCCTCAAGGACACACTATACAATATTCAACCCTACCTATGAGGGGTACCTACCAAGCTTGTAAAATGAAAAATGATAACTATTTCTACTTCTATTCTAAAACCAGACTATTAAAAATGGTTACTCTCTAATAATAGAAAAAATATATTCATCTACCAACCCCTTACAAAATAAAATAGCTCTACCTATATAGGCGCAATGACCTTATGAGGAAATGACACTTAAAACCAAGCACTTGGGCTCATGATGAGGAAATTACAACTGACTAAGGAGTTTTAGCTCATGAATGTAATTATCCCTCCAAATCCTAGATATGGTATGACTACAATGCCTTATGATGTCTGATACACTTATAATAAGTGTGGTGGTGACATGTGTATGCCTCTTGAATTGCCTCTAGCCTACTTGTTAGGAAAGGGGGTCCCACTCCTCTCATCTAATGGTTTTTCTTGAAAGTCTAACATGAAAATTTTGATCTCAAGGATTGTTGGGATGATGCATGGTAGGTTCACTTTTTTTTTTAACTACTTGGTAGGTCCCCTTCCTAACTCTGCTAGCTAATGTCATGATCCTAAGTCCTAGAAAAAAGATCCTTTGCTCTTAAGGAGCATCGTGACACCACATGGTGAGTTGGTGCTACCTCTAAGGAAGCCAATCATTCCTTTGAAAAAATTAGTGTGTGGGCACCATTTGGAAATTTTTCATCCCTCTTTTCAACCAAAAGGTGGGCCTTGTTTATTATACCATCGACCAATGGCATTATTTGAAATCTTAACAAAAATAAAATTCCCTTGGATAAGTGCTAGGACACCACATGTCGAGTGGGTACTTCTCCTAGGGAGGGTGAGAACTTATTCATCTTAAACAAGAACTAAGTTTTCATGTGGTGATAGTGGAGGGAAGTTGAGACTTATCCAAAATACAAAAGTGACCTTGGGAAAAGAGATATTCAAAATCACAACTACCAAAATTTTCCAAGCATGTTTGAAACTCAATGTTGATTGCTCCAAAACTAAAAAATGTGGATAATGATCCACAAATACTACTACCACCACTACATCCTCTTCTAATTTGCCACCTAGTGATGAGCCTACTCAACCTCTAGATCCTAAACATAATACTTCAAATCCATTTATGACCTTACCTCATAATGTCACTCTTACAATTAAAACTAAATATTTGTATAGTTCTAATATAAAATTAAATGGAACTTCTAAGATAATATTAATTTCATGTCTTGCAAGGTTCATTTAATGAAAATCATGTGAACATCACCATATCATCAAAAAATTCTCATAAAAAAATTCAAGACATATAATAATATACATATATTGAAATTAAAACACCTACTCAACCCTTTGAAGTTCCGACACCCATAGAAGTCCATGCTATTGAAACCATGTCTCATTCCTCCTCTTCTAAGAAACCTTCCATAAAGTTTCTCAAATAAGATATGATTAATGGTTAAATCATTTCTTTATTCTATTATTGGCCTCTATTTAATAATATTTTTATAAATAATATTCTAATAATTAAATTTTTAGTGGATGAAGGTTTGGGAATCAATGTCACCTCCCTTTGGTTAATCCAAAAAATTAGATATTTTAAATATGAACTCAAATAAGCTAGACTTACATGTCATGGAATTGATAAAACCAATAAAAATAAAATTGGTTACATTTTCCTCCCTCTCACTATTGGGCCAAAAATATTACACACCAAACTTATTTTTTTATAACTTCCACTACCCTATAGTATTATTTTAGTCTATCATTGGACTCATCATAAGATATTGATTGCCTCTTTTGGTAGCGAATGTATAAATTTCAATCATAATGGTAATAAATATAAACATGAATATTATCCCAACCTATGGGACCTAAAATTAAATAGTCCTAAAACATTATATCATATCCCAACCATTTATCACATTAATATCCCCCTCTTCCTAATTTATTTAACATGCATCTTGATTTGCAATTCACTCTTGCTGATTTTGAAGATGATGATCCCAATAAATTACAAAATATTTTAACACCACTATATTAACTCCTAATATATAAAAATAAATTACTTCATCTCTCCTATCATGATATAATAAAACTATCTTTATTGATGATGATACTGAGAGCCCACCTCCTTTTAATGTTCATGAAGCTTATATAGATGATGATTTTGTATGTAATGACTTTGGGGTGGCTAACCTTTTTTAGGATTATTTATCATTATATTCTCAAACATTAAGTATAATTGGTTCATCTTATAAATATACTTCCAACAATAATTCTTAATAAGTAACACATGTTTGTAATATTTTTCCATCATATAAAGATGATTACATAGTTTCCCAAGCCCAATCATGAAACTTGGATGTACTTTATTATTAACAATCCCTTGTTAAAATTCATGAATTTAATAGATATGTTCATTAGGTTCATATTTTATCTGACTCTAGTGATGATGAGGTTCAAAATTCATGACTTTAATATATATGTACATTAGGTTCATATGTTTTATAACTCTAGTGATGATGAAAATGAACCTCAAGGCAATGTTCCTCCCATCAAGATACTATTTAAAAACACACCATTAGTTTTCCATAAATTTTAAAACTTTCCTAGTAATTTTGAATGTGTTAGTGAGGTTTATATAGTTCAAAACTTTTCCAATACTACTAACTATATTAGCCATGCTAATACATTTTAGCATATTTTATAATTATATTGGCCATGAATTTTATAGAGTACCAATACAATTCAAACCTTATCTCACAACTAAAAATTCAAGTAAAATAAATTGTTGATATAGTTGTAAAAATATCCTCACATTATTCCAAATATATTGACAAGCCCAATATAGTCAATACCATTACTACCTTAGCCAAATATATCATACAACATGATATAGTTCAACCTTGTTTTGTTGTGCCAAACTAATTGGCTAAGATGATACTGTTGGCCATTTTTGGCCCTCATATAATGCTCTTGCATGGTTTGATGAAGTAGTGGATCAAATTATTATAAGTGGATTTGAAATTTTCAAATAGGGAGGATCCAAGCATGGTTTTCTAAGGATCCAACAACAGTGTTCAAGGGTAAACCTGCAAGCTAGAAGTTAAGTGCAAAATATTTTATTCAGCTAAGTCTTTACTTGTTCACTATTTCAAGACCTTTTTGGACTAAGTGTTTCATTCTTTTTAGACATTTTTGGGTAAGTGTTGAATTCTTTCAGACAAGTTATTTGAGATAAATTTTTTGAAGGGATATTTCTTTTGAACAAAATGTTTGAAGCAAAAGACAAAGACCTTTTTATTTCAAGAAAATTATCTAGGAAAATTTTATTGAAGGGTAACTCTTCAATAATGTGGTCCTTTTCAAAATTATTGAAGGAATTATTCTACAACAAAGTGTCTTATACACTTTTCTTTAAGGGTACTTTTCTCAAAAAAATGATCCACTTTAAGGTTTCCAAAGGGCACTTTTCTCGGTGAAAGGGAACCTTTTTCAAGTTTTGAAGGGAAATTTAAAAGCAAGGGACTAAAAAACTTTTCTAAAAGAGTCATTTCAATGCCAAAGTGTCTTATGTATCATTTTTAAAGGGTATATCTTAAGGAATTGGACCTTCCCAAAAGTCCTGAAGACCTTTTCTTTCAAAGAAGTGGCTGAAGCAAAAAAATTTAAAGGGTCATTCTCAAAAATCCCAAAATAAAAAGGCCCATAGGAAAGTGTCTAAAGGAAACATGAAATTCATGCCAATGTCAAAGATAAAACTCATAAAATATCCATTGGCATTCAAAATCCATCAAAGGGTCTCTGGCCAAACATAGAGATGATGTGCGGTATCATTTTGAGAGCTATATTCGATGGTGCATAATCAATCTTACATTGAAGATCAACCCTCAGTGGAGGTTAAAGGGGGTCAATGAATCTCAAGGGTGAAAGTGTGCATGATAAGTGTCAAAGACACATTAAATTGGTAGGATATTGACAACTTGTAGGCATCCATGCATAAGCAGATTGATGGATATGCAAAAAGTGAAGGGGGTATCAATTTTAATAGAAAATATATAAATCCAAAATAATAGTAAGAAACATGCTAGTTTTTTAAATACAAGAGATCAAATCATGTACACTTGGTGGGAAAATGTAGCTACCCAAGACATGGCTCTCTCAATTTTAAAAAGAGAGACTTGAATGTGTGAAGGGCTCGAGGAGATTTATGGTGATCTTGGATGTTTTATCTCATGGTCAAAGTAGTTGCATGATTTTAATATAAAAGAAATTTAGTAAAATAGTAATAGTCCTAGTCATTGATGACTTATCTTAATTATCTATTATTCCACGTAAGCCCTTTCTCTCTCTCTTCCCTTTCTCTATATATATCTCATGTTTTTTACATTTTAGGGGGGCTCCCAGTTTTTTTTCAACTTTTCCCTCTCTTTGGGAGATGGGACACTTTTTGAGATATTGTAAAATATGCTCAGCTTGATTAGACTTAAACCTACCAAACATTTGTAAGAGCTACCTCTTGATCCAATAAAGGATTTTATTTACCTATCTCTTGCCTTGGATTTGTGTCTATTGAGTTGTGCACTATGGCATTATGTGAAGGAGAATCTTCCTCATCTATGGTCCTCCTTTTTGACCTTATTTAGGGAGTTTTTCAATGTTGTTTATAGGTCCAATTGAGTACTCTTTCTACCATTGATGTGAACTTTAAATGAATTTTATAACTCCTTTTTATTTGTATTCATTACTTCTTGAACCTCCTATATGACATATTAGTGCAACTAGCTTAATCTTGAGGTTGTGTAAGTTAGTATTGTCCTCTACAAAATTGGGTTCAAGCTTATGGGAGTTTCCCATTTTATTTTGGTGCATCACCTGGTTAGCTTTCTTAGGAGCCCTTATACCCTTTCTAACGCTTTTCCTCATGGAGCATTAGTTTTAGGTGATCTACCAAGAGGAAGTCAGCCTTCTCGGGATGTTCAACCTCATTACAAGATACCCATAACCTGAGGTTGTTCTAATATTATAGCTAGGAGTGAGAGAGCCTAAAAAAATCACCCAAAAGGGTGAAATTCTAGCCTACAATAGTTTATAGCATGCCTAGTGGGATAATTTTGAGGAATATTGGTCAAGTTTGGTGTTGGTTTGATCAATTTGTAGCAGCTATAGTTTTCATCTTTCAGTGTTTGGTGACTCTGAATAACACTCAATAATCTAGTGGTAGAATAGTAACTATTTTCCATGCCAAAGGTGACTACAAGATCAACTTCTTGAGGTATTCCATTTGAATTTTTTGAATTACCTTTAAACTCAACAAGAAGGTTAAGGTTCACCCATACTCACCCATACATAGGAAACTATTTTCCTAAACCAGTCATAAGGTATACATATGCAAGAAGACTTTTATTATCCCCTTTTGTTACCATGATTCCTCAAAGAGATTTTATAGGCTTCAGTGGCCAAATTTATTTGAATCTACCATAATATGACCCTATACCAGTGAAAACCTTCAAAATCACCCCATATTTCAAAAGAGACCAAGTCGTAACTATAATTAAACACATCACAGATATATCCAATTTCTACAATATCCATAATGTCATAGTAGAAAATGTAGCTATCAAACTATTAGTTATATCATTTAAGGGAAAGGATTTAGATTGGTATAAAGTTTTAGTTCCTAAATTTATTTAATCATGGGATCAACTGGGAATGGCCTTATGTGAGATATTTGCAAACAAAAGTGATCACTTGTCACTAGCAGAATATTTGACCACAACCAAGAGAGCTCTTCATGAAGTTATGCAAGAATCCAACACAAGATTCCAAAAATCTTGGGATAGAATTCCATCCATTGTTAGACCATCCCCTAAATTTGAATTTTTATACTATTTAAAGGTTCTAAATAATGACATAGCAGTAATGATCTAATCTATGAGAGGACATATATTACCAAATGCTTACAAGGTGGCTATCAAATTTTAAAATTATCTAGTTCAGGTTGGTAAGCTTACTCCTAAGCCGCCAATGCCTCTTTTCCCTGAGATTAAGCCACCTACTATAGTTTTTCCCCAACTTGATGTTATTATTCAAACACCAATGATTGCCACTATACCTTCACCCAAGAAAGAGGAGGCCTCCACTAATGGATCAAGTGACTCCTAAAATCAAAAGAACTAATTAGAACTTAAGAGCATGCTCCAATCCTTAGGGAATGATGTGGTCAACATCAAGAAACAAAAAGCTTACAATAATTCATATCAGGCTCCATATTAATCTCAAAAATAATCTTATCAAGGTAATAAACCACCCTTCAAGGGAAACTTCCAAGGTTAGAATAGAGAGAAAGGGAAAGGATAGCATAACTATGCTAGACAAAGTAGCTATAATCCAAATTCTATAGGCTCTTCCAACTCCTTGGTTCCTATTCAAAACAATATGGCTCAAGAGGTTGAAGGGACCATATGTTGGGATTAATCTTTTAGGTAGTCCATTGTCCTAGCTAGTGTTTCTAACCAGGCATTCAATGACCAATGGTAGAAATCTATTACTTATGGATACAATCAAGCTCTTATATCCCAAAACACAGAGATCCCCACGATGACAAAACCAAGATAGCCTCCATAAGACCAAGGATCTAATTAGGTACCAAACCAAATAGATGCTACAATGGTCATTAGTGAGTAAGAAGAGTGTTATGCACTCAATCAATAGGCTAGTTATAGCCAAGCATACATTCCAATGATAACTAGTACAAGGTTCAAAATAAAAATATGGATGGTAATCAAGAGGTGGTCAAATAGCCTCCTATAATTAATCCTTTATTGTCTAAGCCTAATGAGCCTACTATCACTCCAAAGGTCTTGGCACCTTCTAAAAATTAGAATTGAGAAAAAGGTTCTGATCTACAAAACTCACAAATTCAAATTATAGTTGTAGCTCCCAAAGCACAAACAAAATTTGGTGGTTTGCCCATCAATATTATTGAACAAATGAATAAATATAGTGTGAGTGTACTGATGTGGGACATGCTTTCCATGCTCATTCAAGTGGACATCCTTCAAGAAGGTTTGTCTAAGATAGGTGTTACAACAACTACACGCAGACAACCAAGCAAAGAAACTGAGGTCCTCACCAATGAAACCCAAGGTCCTATAGGAGAAGGATCAAGTAAGGTGGTCAAATCTCCTCCATTATACATTTCATTAATCATTGGTGATTCCTTAGTGCATAATTACTTGGTAGATAGTGGAGCTAGCACTTTAGTAATGTTAAAGTCTATAGTTAATCAGTTAAACCTCAATTATGAGCCACATACTAACAAAGTTTTGTAGTTTGAAGGTTCTTCCAAAAATCCATCTGGTATTATCAAAGATCTCAACTTGACCCTAGATGCTTGTCCTAGTGTTTCAGTGGCTCAAGATGTGTTGATCCTTGATGTAGCTCCCCATTTTGTGTTATTCCTCTCTTGAGAATTCATAGCCAAAATTGGAGGTTATCTAGCAGCATATTTATCCTACATGGATTTTAGAACAAGGTATGGGACTAAGGTATCAATCAAGGCTGAGCCCATGGCATAATTTCACATTGAACCTTATTAGCTAGATAGCATAAACTCAATTATACTATCCTTGATGAGGATGAATTTACAATTGGTCAAGAACTAAATACTTATCCTGAAGAGATTCCAAACTTGTTCTTAGATGAGCTATGGGGGGATAATTAATTTCTCAACCCTTTGGAAGGTGTTGAAGAGAGAGACATGGGGGTCTATTTATTACATGAAGAAAAGAAACTCATACTTTCCCTCATTCGACCTAAAGAATACCTCAATGGTATGTGGAAGTTGTTCTTTAATGGATCAAAGAGCAAAAATGGAGTAGGTGCAAGGGCAATGCTAGTTTCCCCTTTAAATGATAAGTATTTCTCTTCTTATAGGTTCCATTTTAGTTTTTTTTCTAATGTAATAGAATACGAAGGCCTAATAAATGACCTCCAATGGGCTAGTAAGAGGGGGATCAAGCAGTTACAAGAATATGGAGATAGTGAGCTTATAGTGAACCAAGTTATGGGCCTAAAAATTAAAAAAGAATCCTTTTATGAGGTCATAAAAAAATAGAGTGTGGGACATAGTTGAATATTTAGAAGCCTTTAACATTCAATCTATGTTAAGGAACTAGAATCAACATGCTGACAAGTTGGTAGCTAGGGGAGCCTATTTTGATATTCCAAGTAAGGTAAAAGAGGCCAACATTTAGCTATATTTCAAGGTGGTGGTGAGTCCATCAGTACCAGATAATGAGGCTCACTAGTAGGTATTTGAAAATGATAGACAAATTTCTTGTTTATTGTAGTAAGAAGTAGAATTTTCCTTGATGAACCAAGGTAAATTTCAACATTAGTATGAGGATCAAATTGTTTAACTGAAGTCTAAAAAACTTCCTAAAGGGTTGTTCACACTTGAGGGCCTTTTCCATGAGGGAGACCATATGAGAAAAGAAAAGATGGTAATGTCAACCAATGAATAAAACTATGAGAGAGTCATCATATTCAAAGATGAACTTCTCAAGCTCAAGAAGGTAAGCAATAAGGTTGAGAAGCATGCTTTCATAACACTCTACCAAGAATATGCAAACATCTTTGCTTGGGAATATAGTGACCTGAAAGGTTTTGATCCAAATTTAACCCATCAAACCATAAAGCTAGAGGCTAATGCTAAGCCTGTGAGGCAAAATCAAAGGCTCATCAACCCCAAAATAGAAGAGCTTATGAGGAAAGATCTAACCAAGTTGATTGAATCCAAGATCATCTTTTCTATCAAACACTCATCATGGGTAGCCAATTTGGTGCTCGTAAGGAAGAAGAGTGGGGAGATTAGGCTATGTGTTGACTTCATAGATTTGAACAAAGAATCCTTGAAGGATCATTACCCTCTACCATCTATGGAGCAACTTCTTAAAATAGTTGTAGGGTCAGAATGTTTTTTTCTTTTGGATGAATATTTAGGTTACAACCAAGTATTGGTAAAAGAAGAAGATCAGTACAAGACTACCTTCACCATCAAATGGGGGCATGTATGTGTACTAAAAAATGCTATTTGGTTTTTCAAATATTGGGTTAACTTTCCAAAGAGCCATGGACATGGATTTTTAAGGATTGCTAAATCAAATGGTGTTGGTTTACTTGGATGACATCATAGTTTTCTCCAAGAATGCCATTGAATACATGGACCACCTAAGGCTAATCTTTGAAAGATATAGGAAGTATGGGATCTCCTTAAATCCTAAGTGTGTGTTTTCCATACATGAAAGTAAGATATTAGGCCACATCATTTCAAAATAATGGCTATCGATTGACCCTAAAAGGGTAGATGCCATCTTAGCACTCTCTCTCCCCAAGAATAAGAAAGAAGTTTAGAGATTCCTTAGAAAAATAAACTTTGTGAGAAGGTTTATACCTAGTTTTGCAAACTTGGTCAAACCCATCACTACCATGCTGAAGAAGAAACAAGTGTTCACTTAGTCAAATAAAGGTAAACCAACATTTGAGGCTATCAATCAAGCCATTGCCCAAGCACCCTCACTCATAAATCCTAATTTTTCCAAGGATTTCATGTTATACACATTTTCCAACATTGACAACTTGTCATCTATGCTAATACAAAAGAATGGTGAGGGAATGGAGTAACCAATTTCCTTTTTTAGTCAAGGGCTAGAATGATATGAGGTGAGGTACACTTTTATAGAGAAGTAGATCCTTGTAGTAGTGAGGAGACTTAAGAATTTTAGACCAATTCTCTCCAACAAAAAGATTTATCAAATGGTACCCCATCTTAGAGTTAGGTATTTCCTCCTTAATAAACATCTAAATGAGAAAAGAGCTGGTTAGATCACCAAAATCATCTAGTTTGATGTGGAAATCAAAGTGACCAAGTTGGTCAGAGGTAGAGGTTTGTGTGAGCACATGGTGGAAGATCTTTAAAAAGACAAAGGAGTTGCCATGGTGATTCAATAAAACTCATAGGTAGAGGCACCTCTACTTCATAAGAGTTGGCTCCATGATATGGAGCATTTTCTACTAATAAAAAAATGCCCGTAAGGTATGGATAGGGGAAAGAGGAGGTATTTTAGAATTCAATCTATACCTTATGCATTAGTTGATGAGGTTTTATTTAGAAAGAACCTCAATGGAGTGTTCCTTCGGTGCATAGATAATGACCAAGTGACCAATCTTTAAGAGCAATTCCATGATGGACCTATAGGAGGTAATTTTGCACCTAAAGCCATAACAAAGATAATTAGGGCTAGTTATTACTATCCTAGCCTCTTCAAAGATGCATATGCATGTGTAATAAAGTGTCAAAAGTGTACTTTATTTATGGGTAAGCAAATATTATCAGCCCTTCCTCTCAACCCAATTCAGGTAGAGTAACCCTTCATGCAATGGGGGCTAGATTTCATAGGAATGATCAACCCTCCATCAAGTGTATGACACAAATGGGTGATTAATGTAGCTAACTAATTCACCAGGTGGGTGGAAGCCATTTTATTGAAATAAGATAATGAAGGTTTAGTCTTATACTTCTATGATAGCATTGTGACTAGGTTTGGTGTTCCATCCACTATCATTTCTGGTAATGCATTAGCATTCCTTGATCTAAAAATGAGTGAACGGTCTCTCAAAATGGGAATCTACCTCAAAACCTCTTCTAAATATTATATTTAAGGTAATGGACTAACTAAGTTCACAAATAATTTTTTTTAAGAATCATTAGATAACTATGGAATAAAATCAAAGGACATGGCACACAAACTAAAGACAGGATTGTGGGCTAACAGGGTGACTCCTAAAGCTACCATTGGCAATTCTCCATATGTCTTAGTATATGAAAGGGAAGCCAAGTTGCCCATTTCCCTTGAGATGCCTACATTTGAACTATCCCATTAGTTAGAGTTAATATAATATGAGCCCATGCATGTGAGACTGGTAGAACTCATGAGCTTGAAGAAACAAGAGACCTTACAATGAAAACACTAGAGTCATATCAAGCTCAAGTCAAGAAAACCTTTGATAAGATATCCATAATAAGGGAATTAAAGGAAGGGGATCTAGTCCTCAAGTAGGATTCAAATAAGTCCAAACCAAGCAACCATACCAAATTTTACAGCTTATAGAGTGGTCCTTATTTGATCTATAGATGTAAACAACATAATGCTTTTTAGCTTACCCAATTAGATGGAGAGATACTACCAATCCTAGTCAATGGGATTCACCTAAATCCTTGATATTATAAGAGTTTATAGACATTGTATATATTTTACATTTTGTATATCTTTTCATGTTTTCCTCTAAGTGCCTTGTATACATTATTTTTAGTTGCATGTTTCCCTTCCCTAAGTGCCTTGAGCACAATGTTTGTTTTGTTCTAGTTATCCTTATTACTTCAAAGGGAAGTTCTATTTTAGTGAAAAATTAACTTGAATAAATGAAAATGGGATGGATTTGATGAGACAACATGGTCTAGGTTCTCTTGCATTGACAGACATGCAACCACTATGATTAGCTAAAGATGTTGGCCATTTTTGGCCCACATATAAAGCTCTTTCATGGTTTGATGAAGTAGTGGATCAAAGGCTTAGAAGTGGATCCAACATTTGGAAATAGAGAGGATCCAAGTAAGGTTTTCTAAGGATCCAACAATAGTGTTCAAGGGTAAGCATGTAAGCCAGAAGCTAAGTGAAAAATATTTTATTTAGCTAAGTCTTTACTTGTTCATTATTTTGGGACCCATTTGGGCTAAGCGTTTCATTATTTTAGGACCTTTTTTGATAAGTGTTAAATTTTTTTGGACAAGTTGTTTAAGACAAATTTTTTGAAGGGATATTTCTTTTGAGTAAAAAGTTTGAAGTAAAAGACACATACCTTTTTCTTTCAAGAAAACTATTCAAGACAATTTTCTTGAAAGGTAACTCTTTAATAAGGTGGTCCTTTTTATAATTCTCGAAGGAATTATTCTATAGGAAAGTGTATTATACACTTTTCTTGAAGGGTACTTCTCTTAGAAAAATGGCCCACTTTAATATTTCTAAAGGGAACTTTTGTCAATGAAAAGGGGACCTTTTTCAAGTTCTGAAGGGAAGTTTCAAAGCAAGGGGCCAAAACACTTTTTTTGAAGATTCATTTCCATGCAAAAGTGTTGTGAAACATTTATTAAGGGTATCTCTTGAGGAAGTGGACCTTTCCAAAAGTCTTGAAGACCTTTTATTTTGAAGAAGTGGCCAAATTAAATAAATCTAAAGGGTCATTCTCAAAAATCCCAAAAGAAAAAGGCCCACAAGAAAGTGACTAAAGGAAACATGACATTCACACTAGTGTCAAAGATAAAGCTCATAAAATAGCCATTGTCATTTAAAATCCATTAAATGGGTCTCTGGCCAAATGCATAGATGATGTGTGGTAGCATTTTGGGAGCTAGATCTGATGGTACATAAATAATCTTACATTGAAAATCAACAAGTGGAGGTCAAGGGGGTAAAAAAATATCAAGGGAAAAAGTGTGCATGACAAGTGTCAAATACACATTCAACTGGTAGGAGATCAACAATTCATGGGCATCTATGCATAAGTATATTGATAGACATTCAAAAAGCTAAGGGGGGTATTGATTTTAATAGAAAATATATAAGTCTAAAATAATAGTAAAGAGCAGGCCAATTTTTAAATGTAAGAGATCAAATCATGTACACTTCATGGGAACATGTAGCTACCCATAGCATGGCTCTCTCAGCTCCAAAAAGAGAGACTTGAATGAATGAAGGGATCAAGGAGATTTATGGTGATCTTGGATGATTTATCTCATGGTCAAAGTAGTTCCATGCATTTAATATAAAAGAGCTCAAGTATAATAGCAGTGGTCCTAGTCATTGATGACTTCTACTCTCAGTTCTTTATTATCCCATGCAAGCCCTTTCTCTCTCTCTCTCTTCCCTTTGTCTATATATATCTCATGTTTTTTCATTTTAGGGGGGTCCCAATTTTTTTTAGACTTTTCCATCTCGCTAGGAGATGGGACACTTTTTGAGATATTGTAAAATATGCTTAGCTTGATTAGGATTGACCCTAACAAGTATTTGTAATAACTATCTCTTGATGTAATAAAGTATTTTATTTGCCTATCTCTTGCCTTGGATTTGTGTCTATTGAGTTATGCACTATGGAATTGTGTGAAGGAGAATCTTCCTCATTCATGGTCCTCCTTTCTGACCTTGTTTAGGTATTTTTTTAATGTTGTTTGCAGGTTTAGTTTAGTGCTCTTTCTACCATTGATGTGAACTTTTAGTGAGTCTTATAACTCCTTTTTGTTTGCATTCATTGCTTATTGAGCCTCCTCCATGAAATATTAATGTGACCAGCTTGATCTTGAGGTTGTCTAAGTCAGTATTGTCCTCTACAAAACTAGTGTGGGTTCAAGCTTATGGAATTTCCCATTTTATTTTGGTGTATCACCTAGTTAGCTTTCTTAGGAGCCTTTATCCCCTTTCTAACCCTTTTCCCCATGGATCATTAGTTTATCTTTATTTTTAGGTGATATACTAAGAGGAAGCCAGCCTTCTCCATAGGTTAAACCTCACTACAAGATACCCATAGCCTAAGGTTGTTCCAATATTGTAGGTGGGAGTGAGAGAGCCTAAAACACTCTCCCATAAGGGTGAAATTCTAGCCTAAAATAGATACCATACAAATAAATTTAACCACTTCCCTTCAAGATCCCAAAATTAACTTGGATGCCAAATATATTATTAGAAGATAAATCCATTTAAAATTGAATAATAAAATAAATTATATTATTGGTCTATAGGTATATGTTTATTATTATGTCCCACTACCTATGATTCCTAGTGATGAATCCATTCTAGAATTACTTCATACAAAAGACACTCAGTTTCCGTGCCCATATAATAAGCTTGAATACTCTCAGAAAACTACTCCTCCCTCTAGTAATTTCATTTATAGTTTTGATCTTAATCATAAAATTATTTATAAATTTCCTTATACACCATACATTTCTAAGACAAATGTAATGCTTATTAAATAAACTCAAGCAATCAACTTTGGTACAAATAAAAATACTAAATCCATACTTATCTCTAATGAGATATACATTTATCATAAGGATAAATACAGTCTATTTCATGAAAAATATTATGAAATATTTGGTTGTTCATATGAGGATATGCTCAGTATAAATCCTAGCATAATTGTTCATAACATAGTAACCTATCTAGATGAAAAACTTATTTTGCAAAATCAATGGGCTCCTGAGGTTAATAAGGTTTGTCACAAATAAGTCATTATATTTATAGATGATAAGTTTATTAGGAATAAAATTAATTTGAATGGGTCTCCAACATTTTACCCATTTTCAAAAAAATTAATATGGTCATTTATATTTGTATCGACTTTTGTAATCTTAACTTAGTATGTTATAAGTAAAATTTTCCTCTATCTTCCATGGATGTTATTTTTGATTCCATAGTTTGATATGAGATTATTTCCCTCATGGATTATTTTTTTGGGTACAATTATATTCACATCACTCCTAAATATCAACATAAGTCTACCTTTACTACTAAGTTGGATATATATTGCTTCATCGATGTGCATTTCATCCTCAAAAACATTGGGGAAACTTACCAATGTGAAATGAACCACAATTTTCATGATCTCATTAATAAAATAGTTGATAACTATGTGGAAAACATTTATTTAAAACCTTCATGACCTATCTATTATTTTTGATTGCCTCATTAAATACAAATTTAATCTTAATCCTCATAAGTGTGTTTTCAATGTTACCTTTAAAAAACATATAGGATTCTTAGTATTACTAAGAAGGATTGACGTGGATCATTCTAATACATTCTATTCTTAGCATGCATATACCTTGTCCCATTATTTATATTCACACCTATCTTGGAAAACTTGGGGCAATCTATAGATTTGTTCCAAAGTTGGATTACTATACATATTTGATAAACTTCCTTCTCAAGAAAGGTGTTAAGATTAAATGGACTGATCCTTGTCAAAATTCCTTTGACAAGATGAATACATATTTTCTTCATATTCCTAATTTAAGACCACCTTATAGTAATCACCCTATCATATTTTATACATCATATACCCTTATCTTAGTTGGTGCATTTCTTTCACTACAAGATGAGACCAAAAAATAATATGATATTTAATAAATTAGTCATGTACTAATATATTATGAGACTTGCTACATGAAATTTGATTATGACCACTTCACAATATAATTTTTAGTTGATTTTCTTGCACTACATAATTTATCAAACTACCTATGTCATAGTTAATTCTAACTCCTTTTTCATTTCTTATCTAATGTCTTCCTACCTATAGATTGAATTATAAAGTGGATGGTTCTCTTGATGGAATTTGAACTTAATATTATCACTCAAAAATATGTCAAAGGCCAAGTGATCACCTGATAAATTTGTTGTTGCACATATACTAGCTCAATAAAACCTTCAAAATACTCTTCTAGATAAGGATGTCCTCTTGATCGAATAAATTGGCAAAAATATTTCCCTTCGAGACTACTTACATAATTTCATGAATGACCTCATGGCCTGGGCCCTCAAATAACCTAAAATTTTAGTCTTAGTCTCAACCATCTATAAAAAATAATTAATAATAACTACATGAGGTCACCATTATATTTCATGAGGATAATTAGACACTTTATTTCTACAGAGTTACGTTCCTTTAAAAATCTAAGGTAGGATGTGTCCTTGTTGATCATTATGGAAAAATCATTCCTTCAGTATTTCTATTAACCTTTGATATTACTAACAACATGGATAAATATTAATATCGTATCCTTGGAATATAATAAACCATCAATTTAAATGTTTCCTAATTACATTATTTAAGTTCAATTCATCTTATATGTCACTAAATCAATGGAAATTTGAATAAAAAGGTATAAACCTTATAATATATCATCATATTGCTACTACTATAACTAAATAGTTTAGATATTTCACCATTGAGGCAATTTCATGAGATAAAAATACCATAGATAAGTCTCTTACTTCTTAAATCTCCCTTTTTCACCCCATCAGGGATTACATGAATCACAATTACTCATCTAAATTAGGAATTCTACACTATCCTATTTCCTATAGATGATTCACTTAGTTTCCACATCGAAGCTATCACTACTAAAAAACTATTTTGGTATAAATATATTATCTAATTTATCAAGAATGATACATACCTCTTGAGGTTGATTCTTGTCAAAATGCTATACTCATAAAAATAAACATTTAAATTTATTCTTAGATATAATACCCTTTACTATCATAACATCTAAGGCACCCTAATCCATTGTGTTACTTGAGAATAAATATATTATCTTCTTGAGAAAGTTCATGGAATAATTTATGGTTTCCATTATAGCATACATTTTACACTAAATAATGCATATGTATACGATATTATTGGCCTAGTCTTACAAACTATGACATCATTTTTGATGTTAGAACCCCACTGGGTTTTACCTAAAATTAGGTATTTTTTTAATTTTACTTCATTAATATAAACCAGATTATTCTCAACTAAGGTTAAGATATTTTATATTTAAATAAATGCATATAAAATTAATACATAGTTTGATTCATTTAGTTAATGATTAAATTAACAACATCAAGTAGTATTACATAACCAATCCATCGCAAATTATATATATATGTTATATATTATCTTAGACAACTACTAAAAGTTTACATAACAATTATACAATAAAAGAAGTCAAATTTTGAGTATTAAAATGTAATCATAGTACAAAAATACAAAGTTTTTACATCAAAGTGTGAATATAAATATATACATTGTTCCATAGAAAAAACTCGCCAATATATATAATGTAATCATGAGTAAAAGTATCTACAATTGACTGATGGAGGAGAGGGAGAGCATCATCGAAGTTATTTTTCACACCAACCATGGACCATATATCCCCCTCAAAATCACCCAACTAGGAAATGGACCTCCCTTCATGCATGAGCAATTGATAACAGTGTTGGTATCAAGAATTCAACTAGAATCTATGTGTTATAAGATAACCATCACATGTATCATATCATAAATAATTTATTTATAACATGATATCATGCATACATGGATATAAATCAAATAAGTGAAATGATAACTTTTGACTATAAACATTACTTTGGCTAAAGTTTTCATATAAGTTAAAGATCACATAGATCAATCATATTCACACATGCTCAATTGGATTTCATTTATTATTTGTATTAATGACTCTAAATAAATGTTTGAAATCATTCTCATGTAGTTATTTCATTAATGTCATTAATACTAGAATTTGCTAATTAAATCATATACAACATTCCATAATTTCTCATATATATATTTATATATTAATTCCATAGTATTAAAATACAAAGGAAACATACATGAATTAATCACATGGTAAATAATAACAACATAAAAACATGTTATATTTTATTAAATTTCAATACAGCTCAATATCCATTTAAAATAAGGTACTATTACTAATAAATTAATTACCAAATAATATTTAATATGTTAAGTATTTATCAATTCATGTAAAAACACCCTTTTATATGTATTATAATGAAAGTAAACATAATATGGAATTTTAAACTAAATTCCAAGTTATTAAATAAATACCATTATCACAATATTAATCTATTCTAAACATCAACTATTTATTTTCCAATCAATTAAGATTGATTTAAAAACATTATAATTAAATGATACAAAATGGTTTTCATATAAATTCATTTGTTTACTATATACAAAAATCTATGTTTATACTAGATTATCCACATATACCTATATAATTTGTATGTTCACTTATGTGTGTGTGTGTGTACACATATAAATATACATACATACACACACATACACACAATTCTTAAGTTTATACACACACACACACACACACACACACACACACACACACACACACACACACACACACACACATACATATATACTATATATCTATACACACACACACACAATTCTTAAGCTATATATATATATATATATATATATATATATATATATATATATATATATATATATATATATATAATGACTGGTGTGTATTGTTTATGAATAATTCACAAATATTTATATATGTTTACATATATAATTCTTAAGATATATATATATATATATATATATATATATATATATATATATATATATAACTTAATAATTATATGTGTGTGTGTGTATGTATGTATATGTATATATATGTCTATGAATATGTATATACATTTTTATGAATTATTCATAAATAATACACATTATATTTATGTATAATGCATAAACACACACACACACACACACACACACACACACACACACACACACACACACACACACACACACACACACACACACACACACACACACACACACACACACTTGTGCGCATGCACGTGCACAAATTTTGAGTTTAATCTTTATCCTAAGCTCCCAGCTTGAGAAAATGTTAACTTAATATAAAACCAAAAACATAATTCACATTTACACCACACAACATTGAATTTCCCAATAAAATGAATTAAGACATAATAATCTAAATGTGAATAATCTTTTATGTACCATATATACATTTAATCCTTAAAAACTATTCAACCCTACATTATTTTTACCCCCATGGCCTACTAAGTTATTTCACCCACAACCGTATCAAATGCAAGAAAAGGTTGAATTCAGTTCTTCAATGCAAATTCAACCCCCATGTTTAAACATGTATGTTAACCTACATAACTTAAACATTAATAATTAATTTAAAATATCAAGACCTAGTTATTTTCTATAAAAACTAAAATGACTAGCTAAACAACTCATAGTCATTCTTATTATAATATTATAAACAACCTTATGCTAATTATCTCACATACACAACTATTTTATATTAGGATAAGTTCAACTTATAAATTATGTTCTTATCTGATATACTACTATATATACATGTTCAAAGATAAAATGGAAAACCTACAGGTATTTTTATATGTTGTAAGGATAATCCATTCAATGTTGTTTAACATAAAATCAACATAATTGTATAATAAATACAAAATAACAAACTCAATTATATACCATAAATATAAATTAACAATTCAGATGTTTTTCATATCATCAAACATAACCATCTAATACAAAACCAAACCCATGGTTCAATATATAAGAACACACAATCACTACCATATATTAATAAGCTAAAATTATTGCATATATCTTACAAGCTTTCACATAGTCAAGTATGACATATATACATGTCATACTTGACTATGTGAAAGCTTGTAAGATATATGCAATAATTTTAGCTTATTAATATATGGTAGTGATTGTGTGTTCTTATATATTGAACCATGGGTTTGGTTTTGTATTAGATGGTTATGTTTGATGATATGAAAAACATCTGAATTGTTAATTTATATTTATGGCATATAATTGAGTTTGTTATTTTGTATTTATTATACAATTATGTTGATTTTATGTTAAACAACATTGAATGGATTATCCTTACAACATATAAAAATACCTGTAGGTTTTCCATTTTATCTTTGAACATGCATATTAATTTTCATTACCCTAATAAACTAGGTAGAAAATAATAACTCACATTTGTTTTAACAATTTAAATAACACACAACCATTTAGAAATTCAATAACACAACCATTTCATTATATAGATAAAGTACATAACATAGCCATGTAGTCCGAATAACCTCAAAGACTCATTTTCATTCTTGTTACCCTAATCACCTATGTTCATGTTATATTTATGTCGAATCAGTGATTCAATTTTGTGGGGAGATTTATCATCCCCTAGGGTCAAATATTTGATTTTATCATGGTATATACAAAATAAATCAAACTATATTAAAAACCATTCAATCATTCAACAATAAACATGTATAACATGAACATAACTATGTAGGGTAAATTAAAATAACAAACCCTACCTCTTTAAATGCCTTTGAAGAAGATTTTCTTCCTTTCATGAGCAAAAAATTTCTTCTTTTCTTCTATTCCTTTATGTTCACCATAACTTGGCTTGTTTTTAAAAACCCCTTCATATTTAATCATTTCCACAACCATTTTCATTCCAATAGACACCCCTAATTTCATGGTAAACCTTTTCCATCAATGAATCTTAATAATGACTCACCATAAACACCAAAAATTTTGGGCATAACCAATAACTCTCAATTTTGACCCTAAAAACCACACAGTCATCGAGATATCTCCACTAATTCATAGTTAAACCCTAGTTCCTTCCTCTTCACATGGATCGATTGAACACAATGATAAATTTCCAAAATTAGGGTTGACAAAACAAATGTCAAAATATATAATTATTATTTTAATCATTTAAAATTCATATAATAAAAATAACATTAAACAATATAAATTTTTATGCCTATTTTAACCTTTTTTGGGTATTGAAAACCATGTCACTATAGACACCACATTAGTCACATTCACCTAGTATATAGGTTTAAGTAATGTTTACAAAATTAACTTGTTTAATAACTATAAACTAAAATCTATTTCCATGCTATTTATAATACTTTTTTTATTGATTAATCATAGGTACACACTAGTAAGGAGTCATCCAGTCAACAATTCATAAGTAAAGTCATCTAAAAAGACATTTATAATTGTAATATTCTGGATCAACATCAAACATCACAATCATAAAGAATAATAACTATAAACATGACCACATTAACATCTAATCACGAATCAAAACTAGTTAACATTATAAAGAACAAAAAAAAATGTATTGAGATTATATCAAACATAAAACCATTTACTCATAAACAACATGCATTTAACTGTACTATGTGGTGTGTAGAGGGTTCCATGTCAAATCTCTCGACCCCCAACATAGTCATCTACTACACCCTCTGTGAATATACTCTCCCTCCATATCTATCTAGATATTGGACTATCTCTTACATCCACCTTAACAAATGTAAATGGTAGTTATCCCGTATCAATAATAATCAATAAAATGTTACTAAAGTACTATAGTACTGAATAAACAAGATAAATATACAAATAAAACCTATGTATAACTAACCAATAAGTAATGATTCAAACAATAATCATTATATGTATTTCTATACATCAACATAAATGAAAATAATTTTTTACAATAGTAATTAACCATCATTAACCCATTAATATTAGTTTAAAGAAAAATTCAAGTTTAGTGAGGAAATCAAGATGTAAAATTTGCAAAGAAGTTTAATATTTTATAGCCCCATGTTGACCTTATTCATTCTCCTACATCCAATCTTTAGACCCTTGGATATCTCTAGAGTTTATATATGTGGGATTAGATCTCATCGGCAAATTACTTTGATTTTAATATGGCCATGTCTTCATTATTACCACCACCAAATAATTTAGCAAGTGGGTAGAAGCTATTCCCCTTGTTAATTTCACTAAAATAAATTTCTTAATTTATCTTTAACCATAACATATGTCATTTTAAAATCACTCACACCATCATATATTATAGTGTTGGGAATTTAAAAAACAAAGACATGAATTATTTTTTTCAAAACTTAAAATCATACACAAATTTTACACATCTTATCACCCTTAGTGCAATGGTCAAGTAGAATCCTCTAAAAAAATCCTTTACAAGATATTAAAAAAATATATATATATATTAAGGATTCTCGTTCCAAATGGCATATTAAGATTTACCCTATACTTTGGGGTTTTAATACTAGTATTCATACTACCACTATGGCAAATCTATTCTCTCTAGTTTTTGGCTCTAAGGCCAATTACCACTAGAAGTAGAGTTAACCTCTTTGTGAATTTATCTTAATGAAATCATTCCCAATAAAGAGATTCATGAATCCCACCTTCATGCTTTAAAACTAATTGATGAGAGACACATAAGCACTTTACAATAGTACTATCAATAAAAAAGTTGCATTGCTAAACAAAATAATAATAAATTCAAAGTTTATACTTTTGATGTTAGAGACCTAGTGTTTAAATTGGATTACACCCAAGACAAATAGGTAAATTACACCCAAAAGTATGGGGTCCTTATCTATTCAAAAAAATCCTTGGACTTAACACTTACATATTGTAGATTAATGAAGGGAATATCTTCAAGGATTTGAATAACACTTAGTTTTTGAAGGGGTTTTTTCTTGACCTATGTTATTATTATGTTCCTTTTATGTATGATTTTTCATTTTTTGTACATATTACTCAAATGCTTATAGTTATTATAGATTACGATGAGATAATATATATTGTAGGTTTTACTTTGATTTTATTATATTATTTATTAGAACTTATTTCTCTACACACATATAATTTTATTTCACATTAGTCATAGTACCTATGATTAGTCCTTAGGTATTTTGTCATTTTTTACACCTCTTGGTTTTTTAGATTGTGATTTTCATGACTTAGGGAATAAACCATGCCCTCCCCATAAACACCCATCTTATTTATCTTTATTTCATCAACCATTATTTCCTTTATGATTCCTTGATATCTTTTGTCATTATATGCACCCTTTTGGGGTTTTTATATCATTTACATACTTCATATATTTATCTTACTTACACCTCTTAGATTTTTATTTTTTGATTTGTATAGTAAGGCTTGGGGAATTATCCATTCCCTCCTCATAAACACCATATTTTTTATACATAGATTACTTTTGCTCCCAACCTTAGTTATGTGTCTTTAATAAAATATTAGGCAATGGTCAAGATTAGTGTTTTCCTTACCAAGATTTAGTCATATTCTCTTGTCTTAAGACTATAACAATCTCTCTATATGTCCCCATCCACATTCTACCATTTCTTATGATGATGTCTTAAACTACCTATAATTGTATCATCTCCCTTACAAATTTTTAAATATTGGGAAAACCCAATATTTATATGACAATTTCCATGGTTCCATATTTTTTAGTTCCTCTTGGGCTCACCAAGATCAATTTGAATATTACACTCTTTTTCAAGGTGAAATTCTAGGATTCTTTAGACACCATGGTCTTTAGGTTATCCTCTCTAGTTGTTAAGTGTAATATCAATTATGATATTCATATTTAAAAATTTTTGTTTTTTTTTTCAAATATTTATGGAGGAGGAAAATAAAAAATCCAAAAGAGTTAAAATCGATATCATAAGCAAAGGAATTTTTTAAAAGCTAATAATAATTTAAAAGTTAGATCACACTAAAAGATGTGATCTTTTTGGCACATCTCCTATTATATTTAAAGTTAAACATACACATTTGGCCTCATGATAGAGATGAGGTCCATTGAGGTGTGGTAAACTAGTACATTTGGATAGGAGGTATCATTACTTCATCATCTATCTATATCTTCATACATTCTAGTGCCACCTACTTTATCACACAAGTACGTAATCTTTAAAATAGATCAAGGATCTGTAAGGGGGTTTTAGGAGTGGGGAACACATTGTGGGAAGGTGGAATCCTTTTATTTTTCATGAATTCTATTATTCATGGGATTATTTATATACTTCACTAGTTAACGTAAGTTTATGTTTACTAGGTAGGGTTCTTTAGGGCCATCAATGTTGAAAACTCTTAGTTTTGAAAACTTGATTAGATGGTCTTGTTTCTAGTAAATATCATGTTTTAAAATTGGTAGTTCCCTCTTTAACATCCCTCCATTTCTCCCCTTTTACAATCAGGTTTGTTTCCAAATCTCCCTCATCTTCTTTATCTCCTATTCTCCATCTATTTTAGACATGGTAGTTGTATGATAGTTATAACTTTTCCATATTTATAATAGAAGTTGAATCTTTCAGTTGTTATGATATTGTCTCTTGGTAATTTTCTTATCTCTCTATCATTTATCTTATAATCATCATTTTATTAAATTTGGACATATTTTAGTCTAGATTAAAAATCAAAACTATTATTATTAGATATTTATAGTATTAAATATTTAAAATATCAGAATCTAATTTCACTATTTTGGAATTCAATTTAGAGTTTATTGGAATTAGATATCATAATTTATGGATTACAATTTAAAGGTTTTTAAAATTCAATGTTAAACAAATAGATTATAGAATATAATCTATTAAATTATCAATATTTTCTACAAATAATGGTAGAAATTAATATTCTATTTTCATGAAATTGATTCAAAATTGGCCATGTTAAGTTGAAACTCTAGTTTTGATGCAATCAAAATAAAAAATTGGGCATGATAAATGATTGATAATATTCTTATATTATGTATAATGTGCACATGCCCATTCTACAAAACATAAAAATATTAGCTTCTTAGCTTTTTAACTGATAATATTATTATCTTATGTGACATGGGTATGTGCCCATTATACAAAAGATAAGGCTATGGGAAACTTTATCAATATTTTCACTTTTAGTGAATTCATATTATGTTTATAACTTTCACATTCTTTAATCCTTATTCATATGTCTTTATAGTATAGTGCATAGCATGCTGCTAATACAAGATAATGCCACTTGCCATTTGTTCTATTTTCATCTCTTGTAGTCTTTTCAACTTTCACATTTTCAAAGGATTCACTCCTCACACACTCATATTTATTTGTACCTCTTCAAAACATTTTTTATTTCAATATCAAGTATGAATATGTCACTTTTTTATTACTCACATCTTCACACTCTTTTGATATTCAGATTTTAAAATTTGAATACTAGGCACTATGGTAAAGTGAGATGATGCCACATATCATAATATTGCTCACTTGCAACAAAACACAACATGACTGTCAAGACAAACTTTAAAAATGAGATAACATGAGATAATGAGATGATGTCACATGTAATTATCTTGCTCACTCATAACCATGCATTGTATGAGAATCAAGAGAGGATTTCTAAGTGTGAGATTGTGATGCATTAGTGTAAATCCACATGTAATGTTTTCACTACTTGAATCTTCACACTCATTGCATATTGATATTTAAAACTTTCTTAAACCAAAAAAGTGTACTTAATTTGTGTCAAAAATGGATATGAATTGCTTAGTTGATAGAATATGACCTATTTATTTATTAATCCAAGTTATTTTTTTAAAACACTTATGATTTTATCACTTAGAAGTTATCGTGTTCCATTTCCTTTTTTCTGCACTACATGGCATTATTTCTCTTAGTTGTGGTTCCCTTTTGAATATTTTAATGCTAAACCTCTTATCCATCTGAGAGAGAAAAATGATGACAAGTATCACTTTCAGATTAGATCACAGACACACAAAGGTAAACTTGTTGATTATGTTTTACTTTATCCTTTGAGGGTAAATCCTCATGATACCATGAAAATAAAATATGTGGACTAGTGAAAATTAATAAAATGGATTTTTCCCATGTTATAAATTAGTAAGTTATAGGATCATGACAAGTAGAACTCTAAGATTTATTTACAAACCCATAAACCATAATAATTTATTAATTTTATTTATCTCAATTCATCACAAGGATGTAAATTAATGACAATCATCATGACTTAGATGACTTGGCCCTTCATGGTGAATAATTTTGAATGTGAATGTGAATGCATATGGGTCAAAGTGATGTGAATAAATATAAACTTGGAACATGTATCCTATTAGAACTTAGACACGGCACATAGTTTAAAAAATATGTAATGAACCTAAATAAATTTAAAGTTTCAATAACATGACATGTGGGTTGGACTAAACTAGAAAAAATAAAATAAAACTTTGAGTAATAATATGATAATTAATCCAACCACATACTAGATGGTTATCAAGATGGGGTTTTTTAATTTGATATTATGAGGTAGTAGTGGTAATCCATGTTTCATGTTGCCATTTAGTGCACACCCTACCAATGGAATTTAATGATGAGAGGATTGAGTGAAGATCATTTGTGAACCTTTCTTGGCATGCATTGAATCAGTTTTAGTTCCAATATCCTTTTAATTTACCTAAAATTTTTACTAAGTTATTGTGACTCTGCCTTTGTGATTATATATATACTTTGTATTTTGACCCCTTATTCAAGAGGATGATCCTGTCAACATTCATAAAAACTATGTAATTATAAGTAAATTACATGGGTGATTTGTTTTGCTTTCCCTTTATTAGGTTTTATAGCATGCATGATTAATTTAAACTAAGCAAGTTAATTCATGTGATTGTAAAATGAATATTATTTGTGAAGATTTAGATTGGGTCAATGACTATACTCATTATTTTATATACAAAGGCTATGAATTAAACTTCATCAAAATAAACAACTTACGTTTAGATTTTTGAAGATATGTTTTCTTAATAACAAATTATATAATAAATTAAAAATCAATTGACTATAAAAATAAACATCTTCCATTTAAATATGTGAGTGTAATATTCTATAAATAATCTATTATTTACATTAAAAAATCCAATTGTCTCTATAAAATTTAACCAAATTTCTTTTGTTCATATGTTAAAAAACAATTGACATTGTTTATATATACAAAAACAATTCCAACAAACTAAAAAATTAATCAACTTCCATTTAAATATGAAGTCATAAATATTGTATAAGTAATTATCACTTTTGTACGTTAAAATAATTCCATATGACTATAAAATTTAACCAAATTTCCTGTATTTATATAACTTATTGTAACAAATGCAATGCAATATTATTGATATAAATAAATCAAATATACTATCTTTTTTTGTATGTTCCCAAAGAGTGACACATATTTGAGTGCAACCCTACATGATCTAACCACGTACATATGTGTGATAATGTTTTCCTATAGAATGTAGTGTGCCATAAAATTCCTAGATAGGAGGTAAACTAAATAAAATTACTTATTTTTTGTCACAAAAAAAAAACATATCTTCTCACCTATGAAAAATATGTTTTTTTATTTTATATAAGTGTGCATACTTATCTCTAACCTTTTTCATGTTTTTTTAATGTATACTAGCATAATATTTCCTTTCTTTCATTTAATAAATTTGTCATTGATTTCACATTGTGATGTCCCCCATGTAAAAAAAATCCACATTTTTTAGAAATTAAAAGAGTTGAATGAAATAAAACTATATTCTTGAGTTCAAGTAAGTAAACCACAACCCAATTTTGAAATGTTTCCTTACGATATTCAATAAGTTGAGGATAAATGTATGATTTAAGTATTGATAACATGAATATTAACAATATAGATGTCTAGTCAGTGATCTAAATTTAGTAATCATTGGAACTCCTTACAACACTCCTACTCCCAATACCTACAACTTCTTTCTAATTGGAATGATATATAAAATATTCAACCACTACAAGAATTATTTTTTAGTAAGATGAATTACTAATGTTTTATTAAAATTAAGATCTTACCACCATTGTGACGTTTTATGTTAAACACTAAATTATAATGATATTTAAATATTAGGTTGTTTTTGAGAAACTCATAGTATCAAAAATGTTTGGGGAGAAACTCATAGTAGAAAAAATCATTTTTTCAACATGTGTTTATTAAAAAATCATGATCAATCAGAATAACTTAAAAACAATCCAAAAAAAATTAAAATTTGAAAAAACCTATTTTTACTTAAATTTAAAGTATAAGTGTATTTGTGAACTCAAACACATTTGAATGAAAACATCTAAATATCAATAAAATTAGATCATAGTAATACAATTTGTAAAATGCTCAATGTTTTCATATATAAGCAATGTAAACTAATTTCATTTATTTCCTTTTTTAACACTTGTCATAGATAATCTAGCTTATTTACAAAAATTCCTTACATCATATACATCCTTAGTCAAGGATAGTTGTGTTAGCAATATTTCCATAAGCTATTTTCAATTCATAAAATATTTTTCATAAGAAACTTTCATTAAAATGATAAAATTTTCTTCAAGTACACATTTTTTTAGTGGGTTGACTAAAATAGTACTTCCAAAAGTAAAAGGAAATCTAGGTTCCTTCCAAAACATGCCAAAATTATTAATAAATATTCCCCCTTTTTTTATAATGCTTATAAATCCAATAAAACAAAGGGAGGGCATCCATTTTAGGTATTAGTAGTAGTTTCTTTGCAATTTTTTCTAAGTTGACATCTATATTAGACATAGACTAAAATTTTATTTGAAATTGTGTGGACACAATCATTACAAATTGGGTCAAATATGCTCCTTGTTGTATGTGCTCATTATTGAATTAGAATATGTTGTAATTTTTTTATTTTGCATTTTGCATTAAAAATACTTTTAAGTCAAGAACAAGGAAATGTTTTTTGGAGGCACTGTAAGAAATAATAACATTGGTATTAAATTTTACATTAAATTTATTTTCAAATGTAATAGTAATATGCCAGTTATGCTTTACCTACATTCTTAGTAATTTTTATAGATTTTACATCGTCTAGTCAAATCTACGTAAGAATTTAAAATTATAACTATGAAATGTTTGGAAAACATAATCAAACCAATAGTAGGAAGTAATTAAGTTTTCAATCATTTATAAGTAATAATTAATACTTGTTTTCAATCCAAGTGAGACAATTGACATTGCATGCTTTGATGTAGTTTTTGTGTTTCACAACCATAACATGTTCTACTAAACTTCATATTTGTTGGTTAGATGTGTCATCTAATTTTTTTGTTATCTCCCCTTGAGCTGAAATTGAGCACTAATTTAATAGGACCTCATCATTCAATTCATAATATATGTTCATCATTATTTATTATGTTTTAATAATTTCTACCAACATGAAACATACAAGTTTAGAATGAGTTTTTTCTTGCTATCAAATACATGGAGAAGAATAATATTTAAGAACAAGTGGCCATCCATTATAAAATACAACACAATATAGATAAGTCAGTGTAGTATATGTCACAATCAAAATTATTTACTTTAAATATGAAATTAATTAGTATAGTACATAAATTATATGATATTATCAAATAATGTTAATACCTAGAGGCGTAATCAGATATTTATAGTTTTTTTTAAGCATCATACACTGATTTGGATTTTACACTATGCATATCAATGGATTCATCTTTAAACTTTTGGTAAATTGTATCATATTTTTTCCTCCAAAAAGTATTAAAATAAGGGATGAGTATATGTTTTATCTTATTAACATGTTCTCCCTAAATATTATATATTTATCATACTTAAATGAATGTTGTGATAAGACAATCCCAATATTTGTTGGCCTTACATTATTCAAGGGTTTAGTAGATGACCAGACAATTTCTATTCCCACTTCTTCATTGAGCCTATCTTTCGAATTATGGACACCATAAATTCAAAATATCAACGACAATCTCTCAAACCCACCTTCATCATTTAAAATCCTATAAAATCATTCAAAAATGATTTCATTATTGTATTTAGCCTAATACATGTATGCATACATAATTATGAAAAAATTAATCTTTGAGCACTAGAAAAAGAAATATGTACACACAATTCATTGATATGGACCTAATGCATGAGAGCATATATATGATATTAGTTTGTATGATATTAGTCATAATGTTGTAAAAATATACAATAACCACTTTTGGAATAAGTAGATAAATATGATTTTCTATTGCTTCTAATGTTCTACCCAATAGAAAAGTAAAAACACATTGGCATGTGAAATCATAAGTATTTTCCTTCTTTGGTTGATAATGTTTAGTAACTAATGATACATACAGTTCCAAGAGCTCGATGGAATACTTTGATATTGCCATATTATAATTATTTTTTTCTCTAACTCCATTATCCTATTTGAATTGTTTTTGTTTTTGTTTTTATTTTTAGCTTTTCATAATTGAATTCCTCAAAGATTTTGACAAAGTGAGTTTCATGCATGCCAAACTTTTTGATCACATTTGATGTAGCACATTCCATCAGAGCCACTTCTTCAAGAACCCATGAACTCAAATAGTCTATAATTTCCCCTCAAATATTTTTTTCTCCTTCACTCTTTTGAAATAGGAACTTAAGGTTTCTACCTTCACACTAGGTTCAAGAGTCATTCACATCCAAAATAAAATTTGTCTATGATTACAAAAAATTCTTCTAAAAATATACTATTTTTACCTCTAAATAAGCTCATGTGAATATTGATCATTGTATTTATTAGGGCAACAAGGCAGCCCACCATTTGTGTAGAGATAAAAAAATATAACCCATTGTCCCCATATTTCATTCGGAATAAGTAGAAATGACAACTCATCACTAAGGCTATCCAAATTTTATTTTTCAAAAATATTTAAAAGCCTATATGCAAAGATAAAAATAATTTACATTAATAAAAAATATAGATAAATTAAATGAATATTTTATTTTTATTTTTTTTAATGTTATTTGAAATTAATTAAATATTTAAATTACCTTCCAATTATCTACCTTATCATGGCCAAAACTAGGGTCTAGTGGTCTTTTTCCCATGATCCACATCACCATGGCTTTGTAGAAATGGTCAATAAACTTTGTTGAAACCCATGTTTTGTTCGCCATATCTTATTATTTATAGATACTGGTTATTTACTCTATTTTGGATTTAGAATAAATAATATGAGATTTTTTTTTTAATTTTGTCATAAACATAAATAAACTCATAGATTGATAGGATAATTTTCTATGCTACAATGGTATGTTGTCAGTTGCTAATATATAAGTTAGTCTTATAATATTGAAATTCATGCTAAAAATAAATGTTTAAGACATTGCCAATTTATTTTCTAAAGGGAATTAATATTACCTCATACTGAAGAGGCACATGATTACATAACATAGAGATAACCAACAGATTAACACTAGATAAAATAAGGGATTAATAATAGTATTTAGAAGGATTTTGATGGTAGTATTCAACTCTAATCTTGAATGATTTTTCAATGAATAGGAAAAGTTGAATCTCTTGAGATGTTGAAGATTAATTTTCCTTAAATTCCTTTTCATCTTGATTCAATATAGTTTTATCCCCTATATATTCCCTTATCTCTTGGAATTATGATACAAAAGTTTATTTTACTATCTTATACAATATTTGACTCCTCAATAATGTAAACATTTTTGAATGAAATATTTTTTTTCCAATTATTTATCCATATTCAAGCAATGGGAAAAAATGAAGTGAATACATATTGATAAAGTCTTATAAATCCTATTGTAATTACATTACAAGTATTTTTATTAGTTTCCACTCCAATGGTGTCTTCATCTGTATATGATTATAATTTATAACTATAAGAATATCACAAATATTTTTTATGTTTCACCAAATGAACCATGCCAAATTTTATATATAATAGAAGCTCCAGCTCTATTTTAATAATTTGGCACAAATGTGAATTATTATTTATTTTCTCCACTTGAACACTTAATACATTGTTAGAAATGCATTTTATATTTAACACTATCCTAATAGCTTGATGTTCCCCTGATAGAGAATGTAACAACCTTAAGTCACTATGATAGTTAAACGGAGAGTATATTTCTACAAACCACTCCTCATCTCTTTTATCCCAATCCAATGCAACTTTAACAAATGAAATATCTTAGTAGGTATCACTACCCATACTATCCATTATTTCATGATGTAAATAATTAGTCATAATTTTTCAATTATATTATTATTGTCAAATATTAAATATATGTTGACATCATGTTTTTAAACCATGTAAAAACAAACCATTTAGATATACTAGTCACTAGATCATATATTTGAAAACATGGCTATTAAAATTTAAAAATGTAAATTCTCATAGGATTGATATAATAAAATAAATTTCCATAGTGACCACTATTGATAATATTCTTATAGACTTTTGTAGAATGGGCACATGCCCATTTTAAAAAATATAGGAATAATATGAAGACTTCTATAGATTTGATAGACTATCATAATGAAACCTACAAGTTATTAATAGAAAAATCATGGTTGATATAAGAAATGAAAGGAGGATCCAAACATCCATGTTTCCTATATTATAAATTAAGAATTCAATATTATAATATTGTGTGGAATTGACACATCAACTATAACATCCCCACTGGGATCTAACTAGAGATACTTGAAAAAAAAAAAAATTAAACAAATATAAATAGATTACACCATGAGAATCTAATCAATGGTCATATAAATATTTTAAGTGTGATACTATAACTTAAGCATACTACATCATATATCATTGGTCATTATCATCATGAGAAACACATCATAATACATATATAGAAAATAATTACAACTAGCCAACCATGATTGATATGTTACCTACATCCACTTCTATAAATTTACAATAAATAAGTAATTCCATATCTTTATGATAATGTTTCAATAATAAGTTAAATAAAATACAATGTACATATATAAGATATTTGGCTCCTTAAAGCATAGTTTCCCAAACTCTAGTATCTATGGCAATCTCAAGTGTCGTCTCAAAAATAGTACTATTGTGGGGAGGGAAAGCATCATCCAAGAACTTTTCTATACCATCCATGGACCAATGATCCTCCACACTAACCCCATCAAGGAATGGCACTCCTTTCATAGATGAGTATATAGTGATGGTGCATGAATCTACAGAGATAAGCAAGTACCCATGTGTTTTATGATTTTTAAAATTAAACATGTGGTGTATCATAGAAATCCATTATATTGTAATATATCATTCAAAATTCATACATACCACTTGATCATATTACCTTCATTTGTAACTTTTATGCTAGTAAGCTAGTGAATTTAATCTCACTACCTACTCAATATTAGCAATGCGAGATTTAGTGAACATAATATAATCAATAGATTCATATAATTTACATCATACTAGCAATCATATCACATAATATGATAAGCATAGGAAAAATAAAAAATCATACATTTATTCCATCAAATATATGAATGAATCTCACATTATTATCTATCCCATAATATAAATAATGACTATAGTTTATATCACCTAGGTAAAATACACTTTTAATTATTATAAGTATTTTCCAAATAAATTACACCCTATGATAACCTATATTATCATAGTCTAATATTCTAAACACAACTTCAAATTTCCATAATTATTCATAATAAATTAGTCATAAATACATGGAAATATAATATTTTATTCAAGTAACTAGACATAACAAGGAAAGTCTCAGTTCACACAAAACATAAAATAATCCATTCTAGTATTTTTTATACACTTACAGGTTGTATGCATGCATTCACAAGGTTATATAATATAGAATATAGTTTTAAACAACCAATGGAAATATGGTTATAACAACACACTCCTACATACATGTACAAGCTATTACCATAATTATAATTTTATTCTTTTAAGCATAACATTAATAATTTATAAATACATATCTTATTATATTTTTCTATCCAAACTATGTGCTTTGTTTTTCATGATACATATGTAAAGATATCCCATGATATAATAGAAGACTATGCTTTAGATAAATATGTCTCACATGCTTTACCTAAACCCTATTATGATATCAATATGCTTATAGATACATATATGCTAGTACAAGAAGCATGATTGATATGATTATTTACATGATAAGACATAAGACATTAGGTGAACTAATATTATGGGTCTAGTTGTTATTAGTATTAATATACAATCTCTACGCCCATTTAGATCAATCTACTAATATTATTCTTATTTTAGCTATAATTATAATTCAATAAGATCATTGATATATATATATATATATATATATATATATATATATATATATCATATTAACATTTTAACTGCCACCAGTATAACTATAAACTCTATTCAATATCGATGTAAAAATAATTGGATGAATATATGGATAGGTCTTAAAACATGTTGCATAATCTTCATAATAAATCTTTATATTTTTTCTTGCAGTACACTCACATATACATCAGGTTTATTTTAAACACAATCTAATGTATAGACTATGATAATATGGGTTATACGGTGATATTATCACATCCCTAATTATATTATCATATATGGTGATGCATTTAATATATATATATATATATATATATATATATATATATATATATATATATATATATATATAACCACACTATCATATTATCAATTTTATAGTGATATGGTCATATATGAAATATAGAATATATAGATCATTTACATATATATAGTTACCACCCTTCTTATTTAAAACATAATAAACACATATCATCTATATGGGGGTGATATTGGCTAAACATGATCATGTATAGGTTTGTTTTAAACATACATTAACATATGGAAACACAATCATACTACATCTACTTATGTGGTATTACATAAGCTTATAACATAGCCATATGGATATTTTACTCCACTCTTTGTCCATGCATAACTTTCACTAAGTAAAATATGTTTTTAAAGAAAAATAATGGAATTTACATATAGGTATGATCTAATGTCTATAAAAATCACTTATCTATATATATAATTATCAAATCATCCTATCAGTTTGATTAAACATGTTACTATTGTATACAATCACATCACCTATTTCCTAATGTATGGGTCATCTAATTCAAGGTAAAAGGATACAATAGTATTTTGGTTCAATGTACAGGATGTAATGGATTTTAAATATTATATTCTTATAAAATCTAATCATTGTACATTTTATTTACTCAAGATGTAAGGTTCTATTAGAGCCACTTTTATTCTTTGGTCATTATTTTTACTTCTATGCGGGTGTATCTGGTAATAGGAATATTTAAATTTGGCTCCTATAAGATAAAATCTACACCTTTATGGAGATGCAACTCAATACAATTCATTCTAACTATTAAATGTAAATTAATATACATATATGTTTATGTTAATGTAGATCGACCTTATGTGAGTATGTAGATCGAAGCCTCTACAAATGTATAAATAGTTGAAGGTGACTAGTTTAGCATATTCTAGTCTTTTTTTGGAGCACCTAGGTTGTATACAATATGAAATAAAAAATATAGACTATTATATCAATTTCCCCACTTAAACTATCAAGACTATTATGGATAGATTGTTTCCTACACCTAATCTTAGTTCATTGAATTCATGTTTGTATAAAATCATTATATGTTTCTATTATATTATTATGCAAGTCGCTGTTGGGAGAATAAACCGGAAGCACACAATTTGATTACCAAACCAAGCAACTTAATATGCAGAAATTAACCAGATTCACCAAGTAACTAGAATTCAGAATAACACATGATATGAGAGACAATACACCAATTGTATTAATACTTTATACAGAAAAGAATACAATAAAGAAGATGCCACTTCTTCTCCACCACCTCTTCAGAGGTTTCCCACACCTCAAGTGAACAGTAATTCTTCTCCCCAAAGCTCTCCTTCTCACAGGTCCCAACACCCAACTCAAATACAGAGTTGGTGTTCACCTCCCGTGCTCCACGCACACCACAAGTGCTCCACGCACTCCACAAGCACTCCACGTGCTCCACAAGTACTCAAGGTACTTCAAGTAGATCTCCCATGAATCTGCAACAACCTGTAATTCAACAGACCATACTTATGGAAGGAACTCCCTTGCCTTCCTGTCGCTCTGTCCGAGTACACACCTGTACTCCAAGTAGATCCTGCCTGATACTGCTCCCTGTTGTGTTGCTGTCTATATGACCTTGCACACCTGCAAATCAAATAACGGTTCTACTCACCTGTGAACCTCGACCTTGCACACACATACACCTGTAGATCAACGATCTTACTTACCATGTAGATCTCCTATATAGGCCATGCAACTGTGACCAAGATCCTACACTCTTGAAGAACCCAGCTGGCTCTCCAATCCAGCACCAACACCCCTGGTACTGAGGCACTAGGAGGAACGCACCATTGCTCTACCTCACACACAGAAGGAGCTTATAATTATGCTCTCTTACTCCCTAGCACACTTTTCCAATACAACCATGAGTCTATTATATAGATCTCATCCAAACAATAATTAGACATCTAATTACAATAATTAGATCCGCAGCTCTCAGTCTATAATTAGCCCTGATCATGCAAACACTTGGTTCGTTAGCTAACTTCCTGTAATAAACGCAGTCCGAACCACACAGGCGACCGACGCCGGTCCCTGTCCGCCTGGGGGTCACCGACGCCGGCCGATCTCTGACCGACGTCGGTTGCCTTCCTGCCCTATCCTGCCGACGTCGGTTGGCCTGACCGACGCCGGTGTCTCTGACACTTAGCAACTCTCCTGCAACCTCCTCCGTGTCTGCATCAGTGAAGCTTTTAGCTCCACAATCCTAACAGTCGCCACACTCTCTAACATGTAAATAAAATATAACTAGTTCAATTCTTAATTTTTATTTGTACATCAATATTTAGATAATTCTTTATATAGCTCCTAAACTGGTGTATATACATATCTAGCCTATAATAAATTACAAATTTCAGTAGACATATATGTATACAATTCAGATAAATATACAAAATCTAAAAACATGTCCTACCTATAATTTCATGTTGTTCTTCTCTTGGATTTTTTATCCTCTCACTATGTCCTTTCTTTCTCCTTCTCCATGTGTTATGCCTCCCTTATTTCCTTCCATATTTTCTTTTTTATTCTCTATGAAAAGGGCGAATGGCTTTAAGATTTTTCCTTTCCTTATTATTTTTCTGTCTTTATCATTATTTTAATAATTTATTTTTTTCCCTTAATTTTAGACCATTCCCTTTTTATTTATTTATTTATTATTTATTATTTTCTTTTTCTTTTTCCATTTTTTCCTCTCAATTGGAAATTTTTTAATTTTATTCATTTTAACATTAATTGTAAATATTGGTAAATTCAATAATTTAATTAGCATCTCCTAATGCCATAACAGATTAATGATAAATAAATCAACAAATATAAATTTAATTTAATTATGCTAATCTCCAAAACATTAATACATACATACCAAGCAAGATAAATTTCTAAATATCCATTTAAACTATGCTAATAAATCATGAGCAAGAAATTATCTAATGCATGCATAAATAAACACATTATGCTAAATTTTTATTATGCATTCTAACATGTACTAGCTAATATGGTGTGTGTAGGATTCTAGTCAATTTCTCTATCTTCCTCTAATAACTCAATCTAAATCACCCTCTCTGATGATTCTCTCCCTCCATCACACTTTGAGGGATGAGTTCTCCTAAATCAACCTCACAACAAGTAGGTAGTTAGACCATATCAACATGATATACACACATCATAAAATATATCTGAAATAATGAATCAATATGTTCATAATGTAAATATATACATTACAACTAACACGTAACAATGTAATCATGTAAGCTAAGAAATATCTAACTGTCCCATAATAGCATATATCTCAAATCTTAGTCAACAATAACCAAATCAAATGTGTCAACTATAAATATCCATAGATAATCAAATATTTTTCTTAGTGAAGAATCAATATATAACATCCTTCCCCCCTAAGCTAGTCATCATCCCAGATGACTCTTATTCAAACATAAGTTTTGAATTAAAAATATTATTCAATAGAAAAATAACATAGTATAATAGTATCTAATCAAGCAAATAAATGTGGAATTATCTTGTATAACTCATCATAGTCCTCCTAAGTAGTACTATCCTTATAGTATTGGTACAATTGGACCTTGCACTATGACATCTATCTATTATGAAAATGAAGTTTGTGAGTGTCAATTACCCTGATTGGTTCTACCATGACCACCCTGAGATCCATAACTTACAAAGCATTCCAATCCAACACATACGTAAGATTAGCTATATACTTTTTAAGATAAGAAACATGAAAGATATTATGTAATAAAGCTAGAGTTGGTGACAATCCAAGCCTATATGCTATAGGATTGACCACTTATAACACCTCAAAGGGTCCCACAAATTTTGTTGATAGTTTCATTGACTTACCAAATTTAATTGAGCTCTTTTATGGCTTAACCCACAAAAACACTTTATCACCTACTGTAAAGTGCCTATCTATCCTCTTTAGATCTTCATAACTCTTCTACCTATCATTGGCCTCAGTCAATCTCTGCTTGATAATTGTAACTTTTTCTTCCATTTCTAAAAGTATCTCAGGTCCAAAGACTACCCAGTCTTCTAACCTTTCCTAACTGATTGGTGTCTTACAAATTTTTCCATACAGTACCTCAAATGGTTCCATCTTTAAATATGATTGGTATGAGTTGTATACAAACTCAACCAATGGAAGATAATCTTCTCACTTGTACTATTGATACATGTAATACATATCAAAGAAGATTCTCTAACACTTAATTAACTTTCTTAGTCTATCCATCAATCTTTGGGTGATATGCTATGCTAAAATTAACTTTCATACTCAAAGATAAATTTAGAGTTAGCCAAAAACTAGAATTCATCTTTGGATTACGATTCAAAATGATCATCTCTAAAAATCCATTTTAACCTATACACTTCCTTTATGAACCTTTTCTCAAAGGTAGGTGCATCATCTATCAAATTTCCTAATATAAAATGAGCCATATTAGTTAGTTTTTCAACACTACCAAGATCATATCATGCCAATTCTATGAAATCAATAACCCTTGAACAAAGTCCATACTGATCACATGCCACTTCCATTATGGTATATCATGTGGATATAAAAATATATCTGGATGCACATGTTCATCTTTCACTTACTGACATTCAAGACAACATGACACATAGTTTGCTACATAATTCTTAATTCCCTTCTAGAAATATATTGGTTTACACTCTACCATGAGCTTGGTTACTCTTGGATTCCCCAAATATGGGATATTGTGCAGTTCCTTTAGCACTAAGGTTTATAGATTCTCTTGATCTAACACTACACCCTTTCATTATAACATAAAATAACATCACTCTCTAATCTAAATCCTTTATATCAAGCAATTTTATCATTCTCAAACATTTATTTTTTAACTTGATCATAGAATTCATTTCTTGGTGAGAATTTAATCACTTAATCCTTGAAAGTACTCCTAATAGTATCTATGGATGTTATGTACCTTATGTAACTTAGAGCATTAGCTACTCTATTTTCCTTACCTTTGATATACTTGATGTCAAATTTTTAATTAGAAAATAACTCAAGATAACATATTTGATGAGTGTTCAAATTTATTTGGGTGAAAATGTACTTGAGTCCTAATTTATCTATTTTGAGCTCAAACAAGTTTACTAATAAATAATACTACCAAACTTGCAAACCATGTATAGTTGTCATAAGTTCCATGTCATGAGGGGAATATTTCACCTCATATGGCTTAATATTTCTTGATTCATAAGCCACCATTATACCATCTTACATAAGGACTCTTTATAGTCTATCCCCTGACGCATCTATGATCATTGAAAATTGACCATTAGGGTCAAGAACTCTCAACACTGGAGATGAAGTAAGCCTTCTTTTCAATTATTGAAAAGATACTTCACAAGTCTTTGACTACACAAATTTATGGTTATTATATTGCAAAGAAGTAATTAGATTAGCTATCTTGGAAAAATTTAGAATGAACTTCATGTAATAACCTGTTAACCCCATGAAAATTCTTACGTCATGCACATTCTTTGGCAATGACCATTCCGTAATGGATCTAATATTTCCTAAATATACTGAGATACCATTCATAGAGATAATATGTCCAAGATATTGCACTCTCCTAGAAAAATGCACACCTAGATAACTTGTCATAGAAGTTGTGCTTCCATAACCATTGTAGAACCAGTTCTAGATGTTGAAGGTGTTTCTCTTCATTCTTAGAGTATATAAAAAATTCACCCATAAATACTAAAATAAATTGATCAAGGTAATCTCAAAACATAATATTCATGAGATTCATGAATGTTATTAGAGAATTTGTCAAACCAAACTATAACACTATGAACTCATAGTGCCTGTAATGAGTTTTGAATGTTTTCTTTAGAATATCATCATCTTGTATCCTTAGTTGATGGTATCCTTCAATAAAATAAATATTATAAAAGACCATTGTTCCCTAGATTTGATCAAAAATATCATATATATGAGGTAACAAATAACTATTTTTGATAGTTTCCTTGTTTAACATTTTGTAATCAATGCAAAGTTGAAGGGTACCATCCTTCTTGACAAATACAACTATTGCACCCCATGATGACACACTTGGCATGATCAACCCCTTTAAAAAAAATTCCTAGAGTTTAACTTTCAATTCAATCAATTCATTATTTATCATCCTGTATGGTTCCTTAGACTCAGTTTTGAGCTAGGTATAATATCGATAGATAAATCAAACTCATGTCTAGGAGGCAAACTCAGCAATTATTTTGAAAAGACATCATGAAAATATTTAAGAAATGGGTAATCTTAGAGAGATGGGTCCTTATGTTACTCAATTTAATTTATATTGATGATAAATGCTTGGCACACTTTTCTTTGATCCCTCTTGAGTTATTTTTCATAAATCTGCCTAAGCTTCAACTCTTTTTCTTGCCCTAGATTTGTGTCTAATTTTCAAAATCATCAAGACACTCAACCTTCTTCAGGTAGTGGTCAAATTTGGATTTATGTTTCAAAATATAATTGACTCCTAATATAACATCATATGACCCTAGTGGTTCTACATATAGATCCAAAATTGTTGTCAATTTGAATAACTAAATATTTACTTCAATTAAACACTTATCAACCATGACTTTTGAGTCATTCTCATATTGTACTAGCCATGCATTTTCCATTACTCCATATCTTATAGTTAACTTACCAAGAATTCTAGGAGATATAAAACTTTCAATTGCCCTTGTATCTATCAAAATGGAAACTAGATGGTCAAACAAAGTATCTAATAGCTCTATGGGTAATGCTTGAAATTTGGCTTGCCAATTATTGACTATTGTATGAATATGTTACTGAAAACTACTCTATTGAGGATTAGGACCCTTATCCTTTGACTCATCCTAAGGGAAATCATGATTATAATGGTCATATTCATAAATAAAACAACCTCCAAGTGGTCCTTTCCTTTCATTTTTTTGGTTTCCCTTAAAACCAACCTTGGATACATTGCCCTATTTCTTATTGCCTAAACCATTGTTAAACTTGGCATTATAAATTTTGAACTAATTCCTAGATTTCCCACTCATTTTTTTCTAATTCTTATTCATGAACATTGACTTAGAATTTCCAAAAAAAATCTTAAACTTGTCTATGGAGTGTGAAAGAGACTTTAACTTCTGCTCTTGTTTAACCACCTTTTCAAATGACTTGGTCCATGGTAGAAGGTCCATGAACATACACCTCTCTATTAACATGGGGTTTCAATCCCTTAATAAACTTCATGATCTTAAACCTCTCATCTCCCTAGTACTGAGGTACGTACTTCAAAAAATTGGTGAACTACTTCTAGTACTCATTCATTGATAAGTTGCCCTTCTTTAGATTTTAAAAATTTAAGAGATTTTGATCAAAATAAATTTTTGGGAGCCGCCTTGACCTAAATAATTCCACAAAATAATCCAAAATAGTGGTGGTTGAGTTAATATTTATTTATAACCTTTTGTTGGCCCACTACATAGTTGCCTCACCAACCAACTAGTATGCTCCCCAAACTACTTTAGTGACCTTAAAATAGTTTCAAATATCAAAATACTTCTCCATCTTAGTTATCCATTCCTCAACTCTATCACCTAGAATAGTTCCATCAAAATTAGGTGTGTTCACATTCTTCATGTCTCTAGCCAACTCTACAACTACCTAAGCTCTAGCATTCTAAGGATTTTCCTACTCAGTGAAATGATCTTTAGGTACATCCTAATATTATACCTATTAATGGCCATGAATCACCTACTCCAAAAATATAATATGATCTGTAATCTCATTCATGGTTATGATAATCTAGCACATCTTTGTTGATTACTCAATGGCAAACTAGCTAGGATGAAATGGAGGGTCACTATCATTGGCATTCGATGGACCCTCTCTAGAAACTCTATATTTCACCATCCTTATTTATGTCAATACAAGGATATGAAAAATTTAATGGACTCATTGTGTCCTAGATTTTGAGTTGTAGTTATGATACCACATGTAACATCTGCACTAGGATCTAACTAGAAATATATGAAAAAAATAATCTAAACACATATACTATAAATAGATTACACCACAATAATCAAATCAATGATCATATGAATACTCTAAATGTGATACTATAATTTAATCATACTACATCATATATCACTGATCACTATCATCATGATAAACACATCATACTAAAAATATAGAAAGTAATTACAATTAGCCAACCATGGATGATACATTACCTATAGTCACTACTATCAAGGTACAATAAATAAGTAATTATATATCTTCATGATAATATTTCAATAATAAGTATAATACAATACAATGTAAATATATAATATACTTGGCTTCTCAAAACATAGTTTCTCAAACTCTAGTATTTATGGCAATCTCAAGTGTTGTCTCAAAAATAGTATTGTTATAGGGAGGGAGAGCACCATCCAAGCACTTTTCCACATCAACCATAGACCAATGATCCACTACACCAACCCCATCATGGAATGTCCCTCCATTTATGGATGAGTAGATAGTGATGATATAGGAATATATAAAGACAAGATAGTACCCGTGTGTTATATGATTTATAAAACTAAACATGCAGTGTATCATAAAAACCCATTTATTATAAGATATCACACAAACATGTAAATAATACTCATGAAATGATAATGTCTTACTAAAAATTACTTTGGTAAAAATTTTCAATGAAATAATAGTGATCTATAGATCAATTAAAATTCATACACACCACTTGATCGGATTACCTTCATTTGGCATTGTGATGCCAGTAAGCTAGTGAAGTCCATCTCACTACTTAATATCAACAATACAAGATTTTGTTAACATAATATAACCAAAAAATTCATATAATTTACATATTACTAGAAAATATATCACATAATTTGCTAAGCATAGGAATAATAAAAAAGCATATATTTATTCCATCAAATGTATGAATGAATCTCACATTATTATCTATCTCATAATAGAAATAATGACTACAATTTATACCACATAGGTAAAATACACTTTTAATTGTTTTTATAATTATTATAAGTGTTTTACAAATAAACTACACCATATTATGACCCATATTATCAAATTCTAGTGTTCTAAACAAAACTACTAATTTCCACAATCAGTCATAATAAAGTAGTCATAAATATATGGAAGCATAAGCTTATATTCAAGTAAATAGACATAATAAAGAAAATAATAGTTCACACAAAATATAAAATACTCCATTCTAGAATTTTTTATACTCTCAAGTGTTGTATGCATGCATTCACAAGGTTATATTATATATAATATAGTTTTAAACCACCAATGGAACTATAGTTAGAAGAACACACCTCTACGTGCATGTAAAAGTTATTGGCATAAGTATGCTTTTATTATTTTAAGCATTACATTAATAAATTATAAATAAGTAGATTATTATAGTGTTCTATCCACACTATGTGCTTTTTTTTCAATTCTACATATGTAAAGAGATCCTACATCATAAAGCTTAACATGATATAATGGAAGACTACGCTTTAGCTAAATATGTCTCACATACTTTACCCAGACCCTATTATGATATCAATATGCTTATAGCTACATATATGCTAGTACAAAAAGCATAATCGATATGATTATTTACATGATAAGACATAAGACATTAGGTGAACTTATATTATGAGTCCACTTATTATTAGTCTTAATATACAAGCTCTATGCCCATTTAGAGTGATCTACTAATCTTAGTCTTACTTTATTTATAAGCAGAATTCAAGAAGATCAATGATGAACACACACACACACACACACACACACACACACACACACACACATTAAAATTATATCAACATTTTATGAATGCCACTATTATAATTATAAATTCTATTCAATATATATGTAAAAATAATTGGATGAATATGTGGCTAGGTCTTAAAACACATTTCATAAACTTTATAATATAACTTTATACTTTTGCTCATAATACACTCACATATATGTTAGGTTTATTTTAAACATAATCTAATGTATAAACTATGAAAATATAGGTTATACAATGATATTATCACATCCCTACTTATATTATCATATATGGTGATGTGTTTAAAATATACATATAAACATATTTTTAGTTTTACAGTGATATGATCATATACTCTATATATATATATATATATACATATATATATATATATATATATATATATATATATATATATATATATATATATATAAAGTTACCACCCTTCTTATTTAAAACATAATAAATACATAGAGTCTATATAGAGGTGATCTTGAATAAACATGATCATAAACGGGTTTGTTTTAAACATACATTAACATATGCAATACAATCATCCTAAATCTAGTTATGCAGTTTTACACAAGCTTATAACATATCCATATGGATATTTTACTCCACTCACTGTCCATGCATAACCTTCATTAAGTAAAATCTATTTTTAATTAAAAATAATGGAATCGCCATACAGGTCTAATCTAATGTCTATATAAATTGCTTCTCTATATATATATAATGATCAGATGATCCCATAAGTCTGATTAAATATGTTTTTATCATATACAGTCACATAGCCTATTTCCTAATGCATGACTCATCTAATTCAAGGTAAAAGAATACAATAGTTTTTTGGTTTAATGTATATATTGTTAATGTATTTTAAATATTATATTCTTATAAAATTTGATCAATGTACATTTTATTTATTCAAGACACAAGGTTCTATTAGTGCCACTTTTATTCCTTGGTCGCTATTTTTACTTCTATGTGGTTGTATGTGGTGATAGGAATATTTAAATTTGACTCTTGTAAAAAAAAGTCTACGCCTTTATGGAGATACAACTTAATACAAGTCATTCCAACTATTAAATGTGAATTAATATATAAATATGTTTATGTTAATGAAAATTGACCCTATGTGAGTATATAGATCGAAGCCTCTACAAATATATAAATATTTGAAGTTGGCTAGTTTAGCATGTTTTGATCTTTTCTTTAGAATTCCTAGGCTATATATAGTATGAAATAAAACATATGGACTATTATATCAATCACGCCACTTAAACTATCAAGACTGTTATGGTTAGATTGTTACCTATGCCTACTCTTGGTTTGTTGAATTCATGTTTGTATAGAATCATTATATGTAAAATTCCTATTATAATATTATACAAGTCTCCACACTCTCTAGAAAATATAATTGGTTTGATTCTCAATTTGCATTCATACATCAATAATTAGATAATCATTTATAAAACCCTAAATTGATGTATATACATATCTATCCTATAAGCAATTACAAATTCAAGTAGACACATATGTATATAATTCAGATAAATATACGTAATCTAAAAACATTTCCAACTTAGAATTTCCTTTTGTTTTTCTGTTGGATTGCTTATCTTTCTTCTCCTCTCACTACATCCTTTCTTTATCCTTCTCCTATGTATGTTATAACTCCCTTATTTCCTTCCATATTTTATTTTTTATTCTCTATGAAAAGGGTGAATGACTTTAATATTTATTCTTTCCCTATTATTTTTAATTTTTTTTATCATTACTTTAATAATTTCTTTCTTTTTATTTTTCTTAATTTTAGACCATTCCCTTTTTATTTATTTATTTATTTTTATTTTCTTTTCCTTTTTTCCATTTTTTCCTCTCAATTGGAAATTTCTAAATTTTATTCATTTTAACATTAATTATAAAGATAAGTAAATTCACTAATTTAATTATCATCTCTTAATGCCATGATAGATTAATGATAAAAAAATCAACAAATCTAAATTTAATTTAATTATGTTGATATTCAAAACATTAATACATACATACCATGCAAGATAAATTTCCAAATAACCATTTAAACTATGCTAAAAAATCATGAGCAAACAACTATCTAATGCAAGCAAAAATAAGCACACTGTGCTAACTATTTTATTATGCATTCTAACATGTGTTATCTAATGTGGTATGTGCAGGGTTATAACCGATTTCTATGTCATCCTCTGACATCTCAATCTAAGTCACCCTCTATGATGATGCTCTCCCTCTGTCTCACTTTGAGGGATGATTTCTCCCATGTCAACCTCAAAATAAGTAGGTAGTTATACCATATCAACATGATATACACACATCATAAAGTACAATGGAAATAACGAATCAACATGATTATAATGTAAACATATACACTCTATCTAACTCATAAAAATTTAATAATGTAACCTAAGCAATATCTAACTATCCCATAATAACATATATATCAAATCTTAGTAAAAAATAACCAAATCAAATGTGTCAATTATAAATATCCACTAATAATCAAATAGTTTGCTTAGCAAGAAATAAAGATGTAACATCCACATTAAAATGTGATCATTGATAATATTCCTATCTTGTGTATAATATGAACATGCCCATTATAAAAAATATTAGAATAATATGTGAAATATGGCCTATAATATTAATATTTTTTTAACCAACACACCCCCATTTCAAAAAAAAAAGGGTGACTTACTTGTTCGTATAAAATACCAAATCATGGTTTTGATAAATAGTCTTAGTTTATTAATCAAAGAATACTTAAAGGTGTATAATATTGTGTGTATTTAGAAAAAAATTTCATATAGAGGGTATATTGGATGGTATGTTATTATAAAAAAAAAATACTTGAATCACAAAGGCATATATTTTTTGTTTCTTATGTGGAATAGCACATGCCCATTATAAAAAAGATAAGAATATTGGCTTCATAATTAATAATTACCTATATTCTTAGGTTCTTGTGTATAATGGGCACATTCCCATTCTACAAAAAGATAAGAGTATTGGCTTCCTAATTGATAATTTCCTATATTATTATATTCTTGTGTAGAATGGGAATATGTTCATTTTATAAAGACAAGAAGGCACATGCCCATTCTATAAAAGTTTAAAATATTTGGTTCATATTTGATAATTTCCTAATTAATATTATATTATTGTGTATAATGAGTTCATTCCTATTATAAAAAATATAATAATATTAGATTCCTAATTTATAATTGCCTATATTTTTATAAACTTTGATGTGAACAACACACCCCCATGTCTAATAGAAATAGGGGACCACTGAATTAAGAATGAATTGCTACACACCACTTATAGGAACCCACTAAATGTCATGCATATTTCTCCTATGAATTTAGATTATAAGTTAGATAGTTCTTGTATCCGTAAAAAATATACATTCATAATAACAATAATAATATCTAATACATATCCATTAATAATAAACACTCATATAAATAATGATCTATTTATTATATAATAATTTATAATTACATGGACATTAAATTTTACAAGGCACTTGATACACTTACAATGTTACAAACTTTCACTACTATTTATATTATATATGCCTAACATTATCTTCTAGTCTATTGATTTCCTTATTTCCTTATCCTTTGAGGAAATTTATAGTTATCTGGTGGAAATTAAAACTTTCACTCTTCTTAATATATCCATTGGTTGGATTGGTCCACACCCTCCTCCTCCACTCTTTATTGCTTTCTTTTCTTTAAAAGGAAGAAATATTGTTCACTTTGCATTATGTGCATCATCTTAAGTTACTCCTCCATGCAGTGGAGTTTTCCATGGAGTTGAATTATGAAATTTGCATTATGCACATTGGCTCAAGATCCTCCTCCTTATGATAGGTTTTTCTCCAATCTATCCTCTATATTCTAAATTACATGATCCCTTAATTGTTAACGTGTCAATTTTTTCCTATCACACCCTAAATTTTTACATATCAACCTCATCTCCTCCTCAAAGGAGTTCAGTTGTGCACTTTTCATTATGTGTGTTTACTCAAGTTCCTCCTCCATATGGTAATTTTTTCCATGGAGTTTAGCTCAGTGATATCCTCTATGCTCTAAAGTACATGATTCCTTATTTGTTGAGGTGTTAATTTTTTCCCTATTTTACCCTATATTACTTCATGTTAGCCTCAATTATTCTTTAAGGGGTGCACACAATTCACCATCCAACTTATTATTCCCAATTGCACTCTCAATAACCTTCCTCTATGCATCATTTATGTGTTTCTTAATTGTATGAGTCCTTTATCTAGATTTCACCTAGATTTACCTCAAAAGTGGGGGGAAATTACAAGATGATCCCATCCATATAATCAAGAATAGATATTTATACCCATTAGCTGGAGGTTTCCCCTAAATACTTCATTATTTGTTAAGGTGGGTCTAGGCATACACTACCAATTATATTAGTGTGAACACTAGGGGTATCCTCTCCTTTCAATGCCATTACATTTTCTCTTTAAAGTCCCACCATCTCCAAATGTACTACTCTACATAATCTATTACACATTCTCTCTTTAGAGAGTATCCAATATTATCAAACACAAATATGTGCTTGTCATTCTTAACCCACTACCTATTTTTATTTAGGTATGATTCTTGTGCTTCCTACCCTCTACCCATTCATGCTTGATGGAGTGCGTTGAATATTTTTTGAGTCATTTACTACACTCTCCATCCTATACCCATCTACACTCAATGGATGGCCTATATTTTATTAAATTTTTTTTGGTTGCCTTGTTCTTTCATTGATCTACCAACATGTTCCATTATTCAAATTTTCTTGTTGTCTACCTCAAGAGTTGACATCTACTAGTTTTTACTTCCCCCTTCTCATTTCTTCAATATTATAATTATAGTCCCTTATTATCCTATATTCTCTCAAAATGGGAGCTAAACCTCCCAACCTCTTTTATTTGACTTTTGTAGTCATCTAAAATATCATTTGAATGCCAAGAGTGTTACTTGATACCACTCATCCCTAGTTTATCCCTATACCTATCTTAGGGCCTATTTAGACACTTATATAAATTTTATGTGGGCCTTACACATCCCTAGACATCTCAAAATTAGTCTCACCCTAGTGCCCTATGTTCTTCCTCTTAGACATTAACACCATATATGGACACTAACACCCCTATTAGTGTCTCAGTTTGGTGCTAATATCCTTTTCCCTCTTTTTTTCTCCAATAGATATATTTTCAATTAAAAATACACCTAGGGTCAACATAGACCTATTTCAAGCCCCACATAAGAACTATATTAGTATAAATACATGAATTTTAGCCCTTTATCCACTAGATGAAAAGGATATACAAATACACATAAAAAATCTCAAAACAAGTTATGCATAATCAAGGTTGTTAATCCCTATTCTTCATTACTTTTACATACAATCATACACAACTCTCATAAGCTCAAAATACATATATTTCTAGTTTTAAGCCTCACTCAAAAAACTCAAGCCAACATTCATACTATCTTCACTTGTACTTGCATGAGAATTTAGGTGGGGATAACTACATCGAGCTTGATCCCTCCTCAGAGTATTGGTATTTAGACATCTCTCATCATATCAAGGTGTTAAAGATGGTTATCCTATCCAACTAAGACCACATGTTTATTATGTGTGCTAATCAAATGCCCTAATCACATGAAGGTCTAGGGATTTCATAAAAAATTAGTTAAAACATGTCATAAACAATGAAGCAAGGTTTTTATGCACAAGAAAAATATTGGTAGGCTCAAATACATGTGATATTATAAGTATATATTAGTTCCTAAACAAAGGATATTAACACCAAAAGTGGACCCTAACACCACAACACTATTGTCCAACATAGGGAGCTATTATCCAGGAGGGATTTTGACACTTGGGTCCTATTTGTGACACTTAGACCATCTCCTTTACTAGTTTTTAGTTTCCATATCCTTCATCTCAAGTAATTTCTAGCTATGTATTGATTTGTGTCATTCATCACTATTATTAGAAATATCAAATTAGCTTAGTTCTTTCACAAATTAGTGGTTATATATTGCATGTTTTATACCTTGATTTACTACACTTAGACCCTTTTAATAATATAGGACCTAAACTCCATATCCCTTAAATTTTAAATCATTCGGTGAACTTGAATTACTTTTAATATTATCCAAACCCTATCCCTATATGCTATTAGGGTTTGTACCCTTATTTTTATTATTTCCCTTAGCTTTGTTAGGGTTTTTAGATTTTATATATTCTATTTTAGTATAACTATTTCATTTTATTTGTTATATGCCATCTCAAAAATTTATATCTCTTCCTTTAAGAATAAGTGTTAGGCTCAATGGAAATCCTATTGAGCATAATCAGATTCTTTATATTTAAGCTTATACCCTAGAAAAAGGACCAATTATAAGCCCCATCATTGATCCTTCACACCTTGATTATGTGTACTTAAATGGAAATGAATCTGAAGATGAGCAATGCAATCAAGATCAAAATGATACACAATATGGAAATCAAGACACTCTCCCCCCACTTAATAATGAAAATATTATAGTTAATAAGGATGAGATTTTATAAAGTTTCAGAGATTGACTTTAGAAACATCCCCATGATCATGTATAGATTTTTCAAGCCATAATGGAAATAAAGAATAAATCCAATAATCGTCAATCTTTTACTCCCCTAAATAACAATATTGTTACACCTACTTTGGGAGCAACTGGGAATGTACAATAACCTATTTTAACTTAAAAACCTCCAACAATGGCATCACCTCCTATGGCTAGTTCCTCCTCTCTAGATGCACAATCCCTTATGTATGAGATTCATGATCTACAAGCCAAGGTATTACATCTTCAATAGGGTGCTACTAGGCCATCTCATACCTTTGATTCTCATGTTCTTTTATAAACACATTTGGCACAACATATAGTGACAAATCCTTTGTCATCAAAATTTGTGGCACCCAAGATTATTTTGTATGATGGTAAGGGTGGCCTAGAACATCATCTATGGGATTTTCATGTAACATGTTTGGACTATGTGTCCAATGATTGGATCCTCACTAATTTATTCCCACACATTCTAAAAGACTATGCCTTATAGTGGTTCTATGATCTTCCAAATCTATCCATTACTGCATTCAATCCATTAAAAAATATGATTTTGGCACACTTTTCAATCAACATCAGTGATAAGGTTTCATATGCTCAATTGTCTCAACTTAAAAAAAATACAATGAGCCTATAATTGAATATGTCTTGTGATATAAAACTATATTAGCAAATAAGACTATCCCCATGACATATAGAGAAATCCAAGACATATTCAAACAAAGTTTACTACCAGCATTGCATGAAGTTATATTATTTAATAAGTTTCCAACATTCACAAATTTATGCCATACATTGAATCAAAGGGAAGTTAAGATTGCCTCTATGGGAAAACTAAAGTACACAATTGGTTTAAATTCAACTAATAAGAGTTATAATTAGACCCCATACAAAGTAAGGTCCACTAAAAATGATAATGATCAAAAGGCCATAATTAATGTATCTTTAAAGCCACATCCTCACTTAGTTTTATCAGCTCCATGGAGAGTTCTCACAAATCTTCTAAAATCACTAGAACATGTTTTTAAAAAGCTCTTGGAATGCAATGTCATATCTCTTGCTCCCATAAAATAGGTTGATATGACTATGCCTCTTCCAAATAACTAGATTACAATGCATTATGTGACTATCATAGGGCACCAGTCCATACTAAAAATAGATGCATTAGTTTGAGACATATGATATAGGATTTGATAGAGACTAATATCATTGATGTGGGTACACCTACAGAGGCACCTAAAGTTTAACTAGAAGAAGTTAAGGCATTGAAAATATTTTTGGATCCATTTCCAAAACATACAACTAATGAGGTAGGATGCACTTTAAGTGTTCACTATACATATTAGGTACATCCACCATCAGTATCCTATCATACTACTATAGAGGACACACACCCATACATAATAACATTAGTGTATATCATATTATAGTTTTAGCTAAACCTCTCATTACATTTGTAGAGTAGTATATTGATGATGATTCAAATTTATTTGCATTTTATGTATGATACTACATTGATAATCATCTTATGCATAGGGTCATGGTTAACAATGGGTCAAGTGTCAACATGTGTACTATCACACTTATACAAGACTTAATTTATTTATAATAGGACATTTATACAAATGATATAGTTACTCATGGTTTTAGTGGCCACATCTCGAGTTCCATTAGGGACATTTTACTCCCATTATAGGTTGGGCTAGCACATATGGCCACTAGGTTCTTATCCATACCTAGTGCAGGCGCATTTGACATGTTATTGGGTAGGCCATAGATACAAAAACTTCAAGATATTCCATGAATGTTACATAAATTCCTCAAGTATATACATGTTAATCAGGTGGTTACAATTGAATGCCTTCTAAATGAGTATCCTTTACCTATCCCATAGGTAGTTACACAATAACCACTAGTTACATTTTTTAGTATAGTTCATATTATCATACCATAGAGTTCATTTGAGCCACAAATGAATGTGAGGTATACTTATAAAGTGTTACCACTTATGCATACTCTCCCATGAAGACACTTATTAGAGAGACCCTTGTGTCAAAGACATGTTATAGATTCTAGAGAGCCTCTCTCTACCCATTTCATTTTGAGATCAATGTTATTGAGTTCCCAAGGTTCTTAGCATAAAACATCCACATTAGCTACATCATCTTATACTAGATGGGTCGCTAGTTCATAGGCTAGTTTAGCCTACTTTACAGATTCAAATCACTAAAGTTCACAGGCTAGTTTAGTTAGATTCTCAAATTCCTAGCCCTACTCAATAGGTAGTATTAGCTATTAATCACTTAGTATATCTAGTTCCTAGACCACAAATGCCTTTTCACATAGCACACATGATCATTTTTCCTTTGTTCAATACAAGATAGCTTGATAGTGAGTCTCTTGTGAGACTCATCATTTAGTACATTCCTCCCTACTTGTGCATAGTTTCATTCATTCTTTCTCCTTGTATATAGTTTCATTTTTGTTTTTCTTATACATAGCTTATACCTAGAAAATAAAAAAATAATATAATATGTCAAAAACACAAAATCATACAAATATTTGCTCATAAAATATAAATTATAGATTTTATGCATTTCCATGTTCACATTTCTTATACTTACTAAGAACTACATATTTTATCTCTATTAGCTTAGTCAATTTTATCATACATACATGCTTCACTTGTTCTTTTTGAGTGCTCTTATATGCTTACAGGACTTAGGTCCTCTATATAGATAATATTTTCTATTATCTACCCACTAGGGGCACACACATAGGTTTCTCATTTGATACATTCACCCATTTTGGGGCATCCTATACATAGTTCTAATTTCCAAGTTACATCTTTTTATACTCTATATCATAGATTTAGCATTTTTTATATCTTGATATTGACCATCCTAAAATACATAGATTTTTTGTCATCTAATACTATTCTAGACTTAATTTATGTACATATTTGTATTATATAGATTTTTACCACATATTCATGCATACTTTCATTTTTAGATTTATTAGTTTAGACTTGATTATGTCTTTATGCTTCTACATATATTCAAGGGCATTTTCATATGCCATTGTTCTATGTCTATACACCACTTTCATTGTATGTATGCTTTACATATATGTCCATGTCCTTGTGTGTGCCTTCTTATTATGTATGTAGATATTTAAATAAATCCTTCCATGTGTCTCCATGCTAAATTTCTTGTTGTTTACGTATGTGGACATTATAACATGTCCTTGTAAGTCTTACTTTATCAAATTTGGTGACATGTGCCCATGTCCCTTGTATTATGGTCCCTTAGCCTATTCTTCATGCCTCATGTGTGTTGTATGTATGATTTCAGGTATGCATCATGGTCATGGCACTTATATTTCTTGTTACATACTCAATTTTTAGATGTCATGAGGGACCTCATGCATATCCCCTTCCTCCTTAGGTTCTTTGATGTAAATCATGCCCCCTCCTGCTAGGTCATCACTTAGCTTATTACTCAGATTTGTTATTCATACACATGCTTACATTTTGATATCTATCTTGACATCCTTTTTAATTCTAGATCTAATGTACATAATAAATTACCAATTTATGCTTAGATTATCTTACGTTTTGATGTCATGTATACATATTATATTGGTTTATTATGTAGATACAATACATGCTCAAGATAACACATATCATATAGACATTTTTTAATTTTGAGGAAAATTATTGCATAGGTTCAACAACTCCCATCAAAATAAGGGGAATTCAAAGAGGTTTATCATAGATTAGTCCATTTAAATTCACTTAGAGTATAGTTTTTAGCATATAATCACAAAATACATAGCTCAAAATAAAAAAAACATAGTATAAAATAGTCAAATAGAGATTAAAGTTAGTTTGGTAGAAAAACAACACATTTGGACACTAACACAAAAATTTGACAATAGTGTCACAATGTTATTTTCCAAGGTATGTTGATACTACCCAATAACCCCAAAAATAGGATAATCTATATTTATTAGAAAATTACAATAGGTACAATCCATGTTTACATGTATTCAATTATAGATTATCATTTTTTGCTTAATTTTTCACAAAATCATACCAATTTTCTAAGATTAGGGGAATCATGCATGACATGACCAATTCCATTTTAGTTTACTCAATCTAGAATCCATATGCTTAGATATTAAATTTAGGGGAATATGTGTGACATAATGTTTTTGTAGGCTCACTTTTGTACTAGTTGATCAAATGGAATGGAAAAATCCATGTCATTATCTACATTATTAATACATAAACCATTTTCACCAATTTATACTAGATTTTATGCTTTAATCCATCTAAAATGGTTTTCATTACCACTTATTCCTTGAACTACATACCTGAGTGTCTGAGAGACCATTAGATTGATTTTAATTATATATTTCTTGAGTGGATATAGAGCCATTATATGTAGTTTTAGTTACAATCATATAAATTCAATTACATTACATAACTTATTTATAGATTCATTTACTACACATGGGTAGGTAATGATGGAGTCATAGTCTACTTGAGTTCTTGAGACACCTACATAAGAGGGTTAGATAAGCCATCGGTCCAATCCAAGTTATTCATAGGTCATGATCCACTGAACAAGGGTGTTAAATGATGGATTTAAAGATATATCAAGTTCTTTAGCCACCCACACATGGGGATTGAACAAACCATTCAACTCAATTTAAGTTATTCACTAATTGATCACTAACTAGACCCACAGATGTGATGTCACTAGGTTTATGAATTGGTTCACATACCTAGTGAGGTGCATCCATTCCTTTCTTCTCTCTCATCTCTTTAATAAGTTTTATCTTCTATTTTTATATCTCTCAAGTAAATATTTATCTATGTAAGTTTCATTTATAAGACATGAAATGTAGCACACTTCAGAAACTCAGATCTAGATTCATGGGCTTAACCTATTAGGTTAGTCCATGTACATTTATTTTTATTTATCCTTGTCATTTTAATTTGTTTCATTTATAGAATAAATGGGGGGGGGGGGAATTTAGTCATCTAAAATGTCACTTGAATGCCAAGAGTGTTACTTGAGACCACCCATCCATAGCTTAGCCCCAGACCTATCTTAGGGCCTATTTAGACACTTATATAGATTTCATGTGGGCCTTAAACATCCCTAGATATCTCAAAATTAGTCTCAAAACCTTCCTTAGGCATCTAAGTCCCTAGTGCTTGAGGTTCTACCACATGGACATTAGTGCCATAATTGGATACTAGCACCTAATTCTAGTGTCCCAGTTTGGTGCTATTGTCCCTTTCCCTCCTTTTTTCCCCGTCAAATATCTTTTCAATTAAAAAGGCACATAGGGTTAGACTTGACCTATTTCAAGCCTCACATAAGTACTAGATCAATAGAAATACATGACTTTTAGACCTTTATCCACTAGATGGAAAAGAGATTCAAATACACATAAATAAGCTCAAAAAAAGTTATACACAATCAAGTTTATTGATCCCTATTCTAACCTACTTCTACATGTAATCATATACAACCCATTAATCTTAGAATACACATATTTATAGTCTCAAGCCTCACTCAAATTACTCAAACCAACATTCATAGTAGCTTCACTTGTACTTACACCAACACTTAGCTGGGGAGAACTACATTTGGATTTATCCCTCCTTAGAGTATTAGTATGTTGGCAACTCTTATCATAGTGAGGTGTTGAGGATTTACAACCTACCAAACTAACACAACGCATTTACTAATTATGCCAATTCAATGCCCTAATGATAAGGAAGTCTAGCTTTTACATATAAAATCAATAAAAATAGGTCATAAATAACAAATTAGGGTTTATATAAATTTGAACAAGCTTATAAAACTCAAACATAAGTGATCCTAGAAGTAAAAATTAGTTCATTCAATGAGGACATTAGAATCAAAAGTGGACATGAGCACCACAATGATACTATCCAAGGTAGGCTATTATTGTCTAGGAGGGTTTTTGACACTTAGATCCTATTTACAACACTCAAAATAACTCTTGTACCAATTTTCATCTTCCATATCCTTTGTCTTAGGTAGTTTATATCTAAGTATCCATTTGTGTCATTCATTTATATTATTAGAAATATCATATTATCTTAGTTCTTTCATAAATCAATGGTTGTATTTATTACATATTGTATAACTTAATTTATTGTGCTCTGACCCTTTTAACAATCTAGGGATTAAAATCCATAACCCTTAAAAGTTTAATCAAATTCACTCCCATGCACACAATAGGCATATAATGCAAAAAACATTTCATGAGGGTTTCAAGTTTTCATCTCTTTGGATTCACATGGGATCCTTGAATCCTTCCTAAGGTACTTGGGTCAATTCATCACTCTCCCTCTCAATTTATACCTTATATATTTTTATCTTCTCATTAAATCCTCTCAACTCTCCCTATATAGTGACTCATCTGCATCTCTCATGACTTCCCAACTCTTAGCTGATATCTATATTACTATCAATAATATTTATCTCCACTAAAACAACCTCATCTTGATCCAAAAATCCACCTTAACCACAAATCCATTTAACATCCTTATTCATAGGTTGAACATATCTATTTATAGTTGTGAGGGTTTGTTACTACCTAATCTAGTTCACGAGTTGATAGTTGTCTTGATAGTAATTTAGCACCCATTTTTATAAATATATGTCCATAAATCACATGGATGAGTAATATTTCAAACCACTCAACTCTAATTTTTCATAATTGAGTCATGCCTTAAGCCACTCAACCCTAACAAAAATCAATTATATTGTCTTTTTAATTGAGTATAAGGGTTAACTATAAAATCTTGTAGTCATACCACAACATCAAACATATATAGACATGATTCACAGTATTGGCAATTTTTCAAATCATCCCACAAAATAGAACAAATAAAAATAGTCACAAAAAAGAGATGAGTTTTTTGACACTTTGATAGTAACATTGTATTTAGTTTAAGTAGTTAAATGAATGGAGAATAGATCCACCCATCAATCCATATTAATATCTTGATCATGTAGTTGAGCTATATATTTTTATTTAGAGGTTGTCCTAGTAGTAATTTGGTGCCCATTTTTATAAACACTTGTCCATCAATCACACAGCTAAGTCTTATCTAAAGATGTTCAACTCTAAAATTACATGGTTGAGTCATGCCTTGAGCCACTCATATTGTCAACAATCAATTATATTATTTTTATCATTGATTATATAGGTAAATAATATAAACTTATAGTCATGCCATGGCATCAAACATATACAAATATAAAATTTGATATCAATAGTGATTCAAAAAATCCCATTGAATATAAAAAAGAAGAATAGTCATGAATAATAGTAAATACATTTATCAAAGTTATGAATATGTCTTCCATGTAAAATGACCTCTTATAAATTAGAATTATAAATCTTGGGCATATCTACATGAGTGACTTTTGGTAGATGATGCAATATTAAAGGGAACCCCCATTCCTCAAAGTAACTTTAAGAGACGACTTACACATGTAGCCAATTTTACCATCTCAATTCAATACACTAACCTAATAATTACTTGTGTTAAATAATAAAATGAGGAAACCAAATAATTAAGGTCTTCTAAAGATGATGTGATTGAAAAACAAGATAGTAAATCAATAAATGTTATCTTTAGTCTTATTAAAAGATAATAATATATTGAAATGATAAAATAAATTGAAGAAGTTCATTTTAAATAAAATATAGACACCTCCAAGTTAGTGATATCTCAATTATGGTTGAAATATAAAAGGAAAGGAGGATCTAAACTACCTAAAACCTTGTATAGGTCTAATTTATGAAATGAACTTTCTAATATCATAACACTTTTAAATAGAGTGATGGTTCAAAATGAAACTGGAATATTCCACAAATGGATGTGTTTATTAATAAATATCATTTATGATGAGATACAATTCATATATTGGGGCTAGATTATTAGTGATAATATTCATGGACAACTAAAAAGCTTATTAACTCAAAAAGTATATATGACATATTACTTTTTATATTCCATTGCATCCATGAAGTCATGGCCTATACTCATAGTTAATGGAAAATTCACCTCTACTATGAGTATTATCCCTAGTTGGTTATAGAGGTAATTAAAAAATAAATTCAAGAGGTTAACTATTCATTTCATAATGTTAATATTAAGGACACTAGAATGGAAAACTATAGTGAGAATTTATTTTGAAGTTATTGCTCTAGCTATGAAATACAATAGTTATTTCACATAGTTTCCCAAATTTACATATATTAGTACTAGTGGGTTTATTAGTATTCTTTACAAATATCCCTAGTTTACCAATTATAAAATGGTATTTATTGAGGTATGTAGACACATGGGAGAGGCCAATATGAAATGCAAATAGAAAAATAAAGTCATAATCCCATGTCTAATAGGATTGAGCTATTTTTTTTAGGACTTGAACTAATACACAAAATATTAAAAGGTGATTGGATAGTTTCATAATGGATTTTTACTTGAACATACCTAATTTTTATATAAAGGTTTATGTGGAATCTAATTTGAAACTTGGAGCAAGTTATCACCACATTACATAGTTTAAAGACTACCGGGAGGAATATGAAAATGAATATGAGGTAAGAAAAAGAGATTAGATGAGAATTAATATAGTTAAAATATAGTCATATAGGTTTTAATGGGTTTCTCAAATCATTATCGATGATGGGAGTGATTTTATTGATCATATATTTGGAAAAAAATCCATGTTATTCTACTACTAGTAATCAACTACGTAATCAAAGAGATAATGGACTTGGGGAATGAACCAAATTTGATTTGCATAGGTAGAGTGTGGGTTATGAGGAAATTTGATGAACACATGATGGGATGAATTTTTCCAAATGGATAGTATTCAAAAAATAATAATTAAGTAACCTTATCTCCATTTTCTCAACCTATCTTTGCATATGCAAGATGAAACATACAACCAAAAAAAGAAGGTGATGATGAAGACCCAAACAAAAATTAGTTTTCTAATAAAACTTATGGTGATGATTCAAAATCAAGGAAGAAGCTAGAAATCAAGTGAACTCTAGCTTATATAATATTTATTTATAATACAAGACATAAATATCTTTCCTCTAGCATGGATGTTGATAAGGTACCATTATAACCTTTCACTATGACACTTATCATTCCATCTCCCCCTCTTGTGTCACCTTATATATCACACATTTTAGTCCCACTCTAATCCCATCTCCTTTATACATTCACTCTCTAACTCCTTCTCCACCTCAGGTTTCCTCTCCACCTAATACTTCCATTTAACCCCCAAGTTAGGATGTTGATCTAGGGATTTCCACTCAAATATCAACTCCCCTTATTAAAAAAATTAACCACACCATCTACATCTCAATCCAGTATAGCTACACAATTTTTCACCCCATATAAAGGCCATAGTATCAAAATGACAAATTATTAACACCTTGTGTTTGGGTATAAATATGAGTCAATCCATACCTCAAGGCACAAACATCCATCTCAAATTATCTTACACACAAAAAAAACATCTGGGTATCATTTTTCAATAATCATGTGTTGTTTTGAAAGAGAAAATTCAACAAGTTATACATAATATCTCAAAGGCAATGCCATAGCTTGATGTAGGAAAAAAATGGTTATAAAAACAAAGCCTATAGGAGACACAAAAATTTGATCAAACATCAATAATTTTTAGAGGTAAAAAATCAAACCATTTGTGAAACTATCATGTAAGGGTTTAATTTTAAACAAAGTATAAAATTATTGATAGAGAATTCCCAACATCAAAATATAGTAAAAACACATATCAATTCCTTTGAGAAAGTGTATTTATATGACATTTCTTACTTTTCATTCACTATAGGATGATTCATGGTAACACAAACATAAAATAAAAATATTGATGCTTTAGAGGAAGAACTGAATGAAGCCACCACACAATATGACATCACTAAGGAACCTACTCAAGTAGAAATAAAAAGGTTGTTAGATTTAGGGGATCAATTTTATGCTAAACAAGAACAACAATCCCACATCATCACTAACCTAGAGGAATTTAGAGGGTGAATAAACAAATTTATGCAAAAATTATAACAAGTGAGAATGGAAGTTGAGTATTTTATAATTGGATCGATAGTTAAGTTCCATTGAGAGAATCACTAAATTAGTCTGATAAAATATTTTTTGACAACAAAAATCACAACATGTAGATGGATACCTCATCAAATGGAATAATTTTGAGACCAAATTGATTTCTAAGTATCACCAATTTTTACAGACCAATCAAATTTCCTAGTATTATATATTCTTCATTTTTGGTTGTCTCAAAGATAAGAAAATATTAAATCTATGGATGATGTTGGTGGGATTATTATTTAGAGTATTGAATAGAGAAGTACACTAGAAAATATTACGAGCATATTGTAACATCAAATAATTATAGATGTCATTCATGGTATCAATTATACTTCAAAACATTTCATAGAGAAGACCATAAATGTATAGCCATGAGGAAAATATGTTTTTGTTGATATTTTTTATTTTATTTATTCTTCATAATGAATTATAGAGAGATGATCTTGGTATATCAAATTAAACATAATATAGACCTATGTACTTTTACTTCATGTATTAATGAGAATTGAATCTCATGTCATTATCTATATTATGCATTATTGGTGTTATGTTTATTCATGTTTAATCAAGGAAATGTATGCTAATATAAATGAAGAGATAATTCTCCTTTTATACATTATAATTATCTAAGATATTGAGCTATGAACTCATAACTTGACATAGGTATTATGTTATTAGTTATTTGTTATTAGTGTTATAGTCATTTATGCTTAATAATTTATATACTAGATTAAATTAAAAAATATGCTTACCCTATACCAAAGAAATAAATATCAGGGTCAAACTGACTAGATTCATTCATAAGGTGGTAGAGTATTAGTTTGAAACTACATTGGACTTATTCATAATATCATGGGAGATATCATTATGTACAAGCTTTGACGTAAATAAATCAAAGTTATTAGAAACTCTAAAAGGAATATTTATTTAAAAAGTACCAACATTAATAAATATGTTATTGATTGGAGGTGGTTTAACAAAAAGAGATAAATAGTTCATGTACACAATATTCACCTATAGAAAAAGAATAAGAAAAATTACAAGCTGAAAATTTATAACTGATAACTTGTGGAAAGAAAAGAAGCAAATCCTAATTTAAAGGCCAATAAATAATGGATTAAGTATATATAAAATAAACATAATAAAAAAGTACAATTGGGATAAATATCATTGGTCTTATAAATCCCACCAGGTGAATCATGTCAAAAAAGATGAGTCAATAAAATATGTCATGACATCTCATTTTTAGACATATAAGATAACAGGCTGGTTGATCAAGGTAAAAATCCATAAGTATAAATATAATAAAACCAACTAATCAAGACCATGTATATAAAAAATAATAAAGGAAAATATTGAGGTGGTCAAAGTATCTAGCCTCATAACTTGATGACATTAAAATAAAAATGGACATTGATAAGATAAAATGTACATGCCATCTTAATAAACCATTTGAAAACCCAATTTATAAGAAATCTATAAATATTATGTGTCATGTCCACATTTGAATCCATAAATGAATGGTGGTGGAATTAAAGTTCAGTAAACAAATGATCAGGCCTCTTCTTGATTCAATAAACAAGTGATCATCCCTCATCTTTTCAGCTAAAATTTTAAAGCACCCAAGCTATGTCAAAATCACTATGTGGCATATCAATTTTCAATAGTACAAATAAAATGAGTGACAATGGAAACACCAAAAATAATCGATCAATTTTTTAATTCTAAAATTTAATCATGTTCCACTAAAGTCCCTCAAACTATACTCTACATGAGATTTATCATTCATCTTGTATAAATTAGGGTATGTAGAGGATACATTTCATTATATCCATGAAAATATTGTAGAAATTAATCTTACAAGGATGGAATTAAATCATTATGAGCTAATTAAAAAAATTATAAAATGATTAAATGATAATGGATTGTCAAGGCTAGCTCCATTCCATAAATGAAATTAGATGTATGGGTGAAATTACCATTCTTTTATCTATGTAACAACGTGATCAATGAGAATGAGAATAAAATAGTGACTCATTTGATGATTAGATGATCTTATATTAATGTGATATGGAGTGTGTTATTGGAGAAATTTTAGATCAATTGGGTGCATTTTATCATAGTGTTAGATCTATGGTTGGCATGGTATCTTCCATTCCAAAATAAGAATATAATAAATATTTAACAATCATCACTACCTCATATCCAATGGGGAATATGGAGGGAGAAAAATAATAGGATTTTTATAGGTAATAAGCTTCTTATTTTTGTGGTGGACAACATAATTTGTGAAAGAGTCATGGAAAAATCTAAAAACATTCCTACTAGTAAACCCAAAAGCATGAATGAGGAGGAGACAAGGATTTTTATTAATTAGAAGATTGAAATTCAAAATAGAAGTGTAAGTGACCCAAGAGCTAAAAATAAAAAATTAGTCAAACGGATGGTTCCATCTCCTGGTTGGGTCAAACTCAATCTTTATAGGGCATCGAAGGGGAACCCAAGGGCTTTAGGAAGAATATGAATTCTTAGGGATGATAAAGTTAATTTGGTTTCAACCTACATAGGAGGAATGGGAAATTAGACTAATCATTATCCCAAAGCCCTTACATCTTTATGGGGATTGAGAATAGGAAAAATTCTAGAGGTTAGAAGAATGGTGATTTAGGGTGACTCACTTAATATAATTATTTTTTTATCCAATAAGATTTAGTTTAGTTGGAACGTAATACATATTATAGAAGAAGCCCTCCTAATTATTCAATCATTCTAAGAAGTTATCATACAATATGTATATAGAGAAGGGAATCATCCGGATGATTAGTTTGACAATGAAGGGGTGGCCTCTATGGGATTAAAAAAATTGTTCAAAAAGGAAGGATGCCTAGACCAATACGTCAGAGGATTGAATTAGAAGCCTCAAATAGAAGCTAACGAGTCTTAAATCATGATTAGAGATAAATTATTTGTTTATTATTTTTTTATAATTTTGGTGTGCATAAATGATGAAACTGAACCTATTAGCCTTCAAACTAAGATGTAAAATATTGATATCATGATGGTTATGATTAAAAAGGGGAATAATTATTTTAAACCATGTAAATTTATTAAGTATTGTGTTGAGCCATGTGTGAGGTTTTTATGTAATATTACACATGAGGAAATATATGACCATAGTTAATCCATTTATGTTATTTACTTCAATATTATAGGTATGGGAGGGGATATATTGAGAATTGAGTTGATTTTTTTAGATTATCTGAAGGATGATAGTGAAGTGTAGAAAGCTCTTCAAGTAGGAGGAATCGTTGACTTTATGTAGCGAGTGGAGAGGCATGAAAAACACATTTCAAACACTTTTGTAAAGGGGTGGAATAATATATGATGGAATTTAAAGGTGTGTATGTGGAAATTATAGAGGATCTTATATCCTAGGTCATTAGGCTTAGAGTGGAGCTCACCAAGATTTTTAAAATAAGCAAGTATTTCAAGGATGAAAACTACAATTTTTTATTGTAGGGGGAATAACTTATACCTTTGCATAATGTTTTATCTCAAGAATATTTTCATTGAACTTTTGATAAAATTTTAAAATAGGTCACATTGTATATCACACTAGAAGGTAGGTATAATGTGGCTTAGATGTCTCATTTTGTTTTTATTAACTACTTTAGGCATCCTATTTCTATAAATTTTCCTTTTTACATTCTGCATTCTCTTGAGCTATTGGTCATGGATGTTAAGAGGGGGAATAAAAAATAACCCCTCTATCAATTTTTTATTTTCATGATTCATAAGTATTTTAAGGTTATTAACAAGAGTTTAGGGTGATTCCTTTTGGTAAATTAGGCCATTTTCATGGGGGGCTATAAATGCAAATTGAGAGGTGATTTTAAAGTTAAGAGATGTGATAGAGGTGGAGGGGTAAATTTGGATTGTATATGAAATTCAAAGGATAATCCATTATAACTTTGGGAAGATAATGAGGATAAGGCACTATAGGGTTTATAGTTTCTCAAGACTATAACTACCTTGCCAATTAAGGAGGGAAATTTACCTGAGAAATGTAAATTTAAGGAGGGGTAATTTAAAATTAATATGTTACTCCCCATGATGTGGGTAATTATACTATAAAAAATAACCTCAATGCTTAGTTTGATAACATAGATAAAACCTTAAAAATCCAAATAAAGGAAGCTAAAATATAAAAAGAGCTAGAGCTTAAAAAATTGATTCTCAGATGGTTCATGTAGGATCATTTCTCCCTAAATGAACATTTTAAAACTTTATTTTAGGAGAACAATCAACAATAGAGTATGATTTATCACAAGGAGATGGAAAGGTAAAGATACTTAAATATAGAGTCTCTATATTGGAGCAGGCAAATAATGAATTAAAAGACAATATTAAAATTCTTGTGGCTATGAGTAAAACATCTAGAATGATAGTTTATATGTAATTGAGTCTCTTATATTACTATTTCATTAAATGAATAAAAAATGAGAGACTAAAAAGAAGGTTAAATGTAGTGAGTGTGACAAGGAGATTGGGTAAACCTCTAGAGTATATTAGTGGATGGACTTAGAATTGAAAATAATGATCAAAAACTAGGAAAAGACATTTTGAGGCCAAAAATATAGTTGTTCTCTTATTTTTTATGTGTTTTATTCTTATTATGATGTAATATATTTGTTTTATAGTAGACTATACCAATTTTCTAGGTTTTAATGACCTTATCTGCTTATCTCTTGTCTAGGGTCAGGTCCCTCATTCAAAAAACCCTATTTTACCCATAATAAAAAAACAACATGATCAAAATCATACTCATCTACCTCCTCAATGATATCTTGTTCTTGTAACAACCACATAACACCACTACAACAAATATTAAGCATGTGATGAGGTTGATTAATAAAGGCCACAATATCCATAAATATAATAGTAAAGTTTTTTACATAGGAAAAGACACCACAAATTAATTAATGGTTATATAAAATAAAATAGGTATCACAATAGCATCAATAAAAAACTTGATATTTTAGTACATGGTCAAGATGGTAGTATGGAAGATATAATTTACTAACATGGAGGATGTTATGAGACCAAGAAGTGTAATGGTGGCATTTGATAGGATCTCTATGAATATTAAGTATAATCTCTTCTAAATGATACTAGATCACTTTAACGCTAACACCAATAATATCAAATGGGGTAATCATGTTTTTGGTTAGGGATCTTTACTCATATGTTTAATTATGTTATATACCAATACATTCCCGAGCATAGATGGATAAGTTCAGTGGGCCCATGATAAATACATAGGGTATAAATTCAAAATACATATGGATGCCATCCCACCTCAAGACCTAATTATAGTCTTAATTACATGGGGAGACAAAATTAAAAAAGCATTGACCCCCAAATTTTTTATTTCCAAGTAAATTATCGAGAAACACTCAAATGAATTATTTTTTAGAATCAATATTGGATTCATTTACGTCCTCCCCATTGAGATGCATACAAATATTATCCACCCATTCCTATATGAAGTCTCAGATGAACAATCAAAAAATATATATTTATCATCCATTCATTCCCAAAGGCCTTTGGAATGTTAAAACCACCTAATAACAATGAAACCCTATAAAAACTTATCATAAAGACACATAACTAATCACAAGGTGGCATTCAATTTAAATAAGAAACAATAACACAATATATGGGTCTTGATCCAAATGTTTTAAGTCTAGATATCCATCCCATACCATTTAAATTTGAAATATGATATTAAAAAATAAGAGAGGTACTTATCACATAAAAATGTAGGGCAGTCAATCATCGCTACAAGGTATAGGGCCAATAGGCAATGATTTGTCATAAATGACATGCACAAAAAATAAATACATGAATTAAAAAGATAAAATAGTATAAATTCCTCCTTACAAAAGTCATAAATAAAAAGGGGTAAAATTACATTTTAACATCCTTAAAATTGACCCCCATTAGGAAAATTACATCCATCATAGTGTTGGGTACTAATATAGAAGAAGATGAAGAACCATAGGACCAAACAAAAATTGTAGAGGGGTTGGCCACATAAGATTATATGAAAGAAGAATAAAAAGTAACTAAAATAAAAGTAACCCCAAATATAATTACAGCCATAACATTAGTTTAGGCCTAATAGGAAGCAATCATGTTACTTACCAAAGTGAAATGACTCAAGGATGAACAAACATGAAATTTCAAGGAAAAATTCAAAAATAACAAAAGGAAGAGAAATAAGAATAAATCAAAATAAAGGAAGAAGAAAAGGAGAAATAAGGCAAATTAGAACATGAGAGGAAAGAAAGGGAATAAGTTGTATCCAAATAAAAATTCATGGATGAATGGTAACATATAATGAAAAGGAACATGATGAAAAAGTGACAAAGGATAAATTATAAAAATAACAAAGAGAAAAATAATAAAAATACGTCGATAAATGATCCAAACTGGAACATGAGAGGAAAGAAATGGAAGAAGCCAAATCCAAGTAAAAATCCATGAAGGAAATGATAACACAAAATAAAAAGGAACATGAGGAAAAAGTGACAAAGGATAAATTAAAAAAATAACAAAGATAAAAAGAAGAAGAATATGATAAATGGGCCAAACTAGAACATGAGAGGAAAGAAAGGGTAGACGTTGCGACCAAATAAAAATATGTTGAGGAAATGGAAACATAAAATAAAAAGGAATAGGAATAAAACATGATAAAGTATATATTATATAAATAACAAAGATAAAAATATAAAATAACTTATAAAAATATAAAATATAAAATCAAAATCAAAAGCCAAAAAGGAGAAGGTAGAAGAAGCCATCCAAAAAGTGAAAATAGAGAAGAAGAGGGAGGTAAAATAAACCAAATAAAAAGTAGAAAAATAAAATAAATAGGTAGCAATAGATTCCACCACAAAGGTAGAGGAAGATAAAAGGGAAAAGGTAGTAGCATAATCTATAAAATAGATGTCATCACAACTTAATCCACCACCCATTCCCCCACAATAAATTGTAACACCATCCACATCGAAATCTACCATAACCACCCAAATCCTCACACTAAAAGTATCCATCACTTAGATCAAATCAATTTTATCCAAACCAAAAAGTATCAACACCATTCAATTGGCTCCAAGTATGTTATAATCCACATCACAGGGAACCAATATTCATCTCAATAAATAATCAACAATATAGAAGCAATAGTTGGGGACCATTTTTCATGAAAGTGAAAATGAATAACAAATTCAATAGTATGTTGTTTTGGAATAATAAATATAGAAATTAATCTAGGATATCTCTTAGTTAAGTCCACAATATGTTATTTCCCCTGGATGGCCATTATAACAATGCCTTTAAGAGATAATACAAAATATGATAAAACATTAATTAATCTAAGAGGCATAAAATAAAACCATTTGATAAAATGTGATGGAAAAATTTAAGTTTGGAAAAAGTGTAAAACTATTGATATATAATTCTTATTATTTCCACAAAGCCAAGACAGACATTGCTTCCCTTCAGTAAGAAATCATAGATGCTTCTACTTATTTTTTCATTTACTCTACTATGGTCGATGACAACACAAGATAAAAATAAATCTTTGGACACTTTAGAAGAATAATTATATTAAGAAGTCACATAATATGACATCAGAAAGGACCCTACTATAGTAGAAATAAAATGACTATTATATTTGGGTGATCTATTTTACACTAATTAGGATCAAAGGGCCCACATCATCACCGATATTAAGTAATGTTGGGGGATAATCAATAAGTATATGGAAAAATTGTATAAAGGGGCAATAGAAATGGTGACTTTATATAAACCAATTGACAGTTATTCCCCACAAAATGATGTTATTGACATGGTCTAATATAGTATTCAGTTGGAACCAAAAACATAATAGCCTAATGGATACATCACCAAATTGAAATATTTTTGAGGATAAGTTGCTTGCCAAACACCAATAGTTTTTTCAACTAGGTATAAGTACATAAAGCTTTGTAGGATTTTTCATTTTGGTTCTCTTGAGGAAGAGACAATTATTAAGTCTAGGAATGATCTTGTCAGTATTAGTCATTAGAGTTTTAAACATAAAAGTAACCATGAAAGTACATGATTATACTACAACATACTACAACTACAAAAGTCACTCATAGTATTGTTTATACTTCATTGTATTGAATGTAATATTGTATTTAAATATTAATAGTAAATTGAGGGAAAGATATCCTAACTTGAGAATATATTCTCATTTATACCTTTGTATTAAATACTTATTAATTAATAAAAATTGAGTTGTATGCCATTATTTATGTTATGCATTTTCAATGTTTATTCAGTTATGTTTACATTAGAAAACATATTAGTTAATATGTGAAGGATATGTTTCTTATGACATCAGTATCATCTAGAACATTAAACTATGAATTCACACTTTAACATAGTTTTCATGTCAATAAGGCATTCAAACTGCCAAATTATGACTTAGCATATACTTATGTCAACATATATTGATCATATAATTTTATATAATGTCATTATTATCTTGTGGAGAATGCACTTAATTGATAATATTATCAATTAATCACATTCCCATTCTAAACAAGATAATAATATTAGCCTCTTACAAAGAATTCATATTCTTAATAGTGTGTAAAATGGGCACATTCCCATTCTACATAATTTATTAAGAATATTATCAATTAAGCCCATTATGTAATATAAGATAGAATATTGAATATTATTAATTCATTTCACTCTGTGAAATAAGATAGGATTAATAGAATTATCTTGTGCAAAATGGTCACATGCCCATTCTACATGAGATATTAAGAATATTATAAATTAGAGACATTTTGTAACACATTATATTAGTGGGATATTTCAATAGAATATTGATCATACAAGTACACCATGAAATTTTATGATGATATTGCAATATCATAAAACTATAGAAAACATTTTTGGTATTGATTGTACTTCATGGAAACTCAAAGATAAGACCAAAAATGTTTTTCCATGAGTAAAAGATGTTATTATGACCAAAACACCCATTTTTTCAAAGTTAAAATGGAGACCCATTTATTCATTAATTTTTTATTTTGGTCTATTTATTTTGTGTTCATAATATTTTTGATTAAATAAAATCCTAAGTTTGTCAATCATGTTAAATTCATAATACTTTGGTTTAAATATATGATGAGCTTGTTGATGTGGGTTTTATGCACACCTCAAAAATTTTAAATGAGGTAGCCTCTAATGTATTGGGATCTATGTGGAATAGGGTTCCATTCTAAGGCATGAGTTACAAGTATGTGTTTTAAAAAACTAAGTGGTGTAATATTAGGTTGAGATTGTGGGTTGTTTAACTAGGTTTATGGATGGATGAGTGGATTCTAATAAAAAGATAAATCACTAGGCGAGTTGGATGGGTGAATAATTACTCTATGGTGGGTAGATATTAAAGAAACTAAAAAATGAACTAAGGGTAGTAAGGGTAAGGCAAAAAAGAAGGTTTTGTGTCTTTGAAAAGTAATTTATAATTTTATTTCTTAGGTGGATAAGTACCTCTAAAACTAGTGTTTGTTGTTTATAGCTTTTGCACACTCATAAAAAAGCACAATTAGTAGTCTAGGATAATAAATATAGGATGCTTAATTATCTCAGCTAAAGGTCATTCCTCTTAGGAATGTTATTGCACACCCTTATATAAGATATTAAAATTCAAACTAAGAAGTTATATAAGGTAGGTATGGCTCACACCTATAAGAATATATCAAAATAGATACTTCTACACACCTTGGATTATCAATTCAACTTTTACTAACTATCTAAATTGATAAAATCTATCAATCCTCAATATCTATTGCACATATAATGATAATATCCATTAAAAATAATAATCAGATTCATACATAAAATTATCACACATCAAAATTATTGAATCAATACAAAAAAATAAACTTCAAATTCATTAACACAAAGAGGGAAGAAGAAAGAATAAACACAGTTGCATGACAATATATTTCTTGATCTCTTCATGTGTATTCATCCAATTCTTTGACCCTTTAAAAAGAGGGTTCTACCTATATATAAAGAACTTGGGGAAGGGGTCATCTCATCCTCCAAGTTTAGAAAACTTTTTTTACATATTAAAAGACTATATGATAAGTCTCAATTACAAGTCATAACTTATAGATATTTTTAGACATGCAACATGTGCATGTTGACAAAAATGATTCAGTTAATTAAAATATGAATGCAAATAGGAATTAACTATTCATTTATAACTGTTACATACAAAATTGTACAAAATTAGCCTTTAAGTTTGGGCTAAATTGTCTCTTAATTCTTTTCAAAATTGTCATTAGAACTATATTTGTGCTTGTGCTTGATGACATGGTAACTAGAGTTGTGTTCAATGATGCACTTGTTGATTAAATTAGAGTTATAATTGGAGCTAAGATATGATGTGGCATTGATGTATTTATTATTGATGGCATTATAGGTGGGTTTTATAGATCAAAACTGGTAGGTAGCATTGATGTTACCTTCTTCTTGGCATCCAACTCTTGGTAATACTTATATGCCTTAGCTTGTTATGCATGAATTAAGTTCATGTTTAGAAGATGCATCTTAGTCACCATAATTATTTGTTTCATCAGTCTAGTATTTTTTATCTTGGTGGATCAAAATATAGCCTAAAAAAATTCTACCTTTGGTGCCTTTTCTTTACTGTGCTCAACTTCGCTTCAATGTCCTCCAAACTTAGTCCTTATAGACTCTATTTGAAGCCTTTTGAGACTTTATAAATCATCTGATCAAAATTAGCTTGAGTTAATGGTTTCCCTTTATTATTTCATATTGTTATCAATTCAAGCTAAGTAAAAAATTTCTCTACTTTCTTTTCTTGTTTGGCCAATTTATTTACTAAATCTTCAAAAGATGATATCCAATATTGGGCCTCATGTGTCTTTATTAAAGCTAGATTTAATGCATTTGATTCATATAGAGGGGTCATCAGGTCTAAGTGGATAAATTACTTATTTTGGGTGTACAATACCAGTAAATTTAACTTATTCTCTTCTTCCCTAGGAATCTTGAATAATTTGGCTATGGAATTTACATGTGGATCCAAATTGACTCTCAAAGAATGAATTGAATCCAAAATATCATATAGCATGAGTGTTACATTTTTCACATCCTATTCAATACCATGTGGGACTCATATTACCTAATTTTTATATCTAAGAGTTTCTAACTCTTATTCAAGCTCTTGTATATCCTTCTCCATCCCATCATGTATATCTAGGATTACTTCAGTATGGGTCTCCATATAGGACTTGAGGTCCTCAAATAATGGGGACTGACCCTTCTTGTTCTACCTCTTTGAAATAGACTTCTTCCCTTTCTTATAAGATAAAACTCATGATAGATTTATCCTTAATATTACTCTTTCTAACCTATTATATTGATGTTATAGCCTTGTCAAATACTGATCTCACCATTGGAACTTCAATAATCTTTGAATTGTGCCTCTTTAAGGCTGAAGATCCTAACTCTTTGGCCTAGTCTGGAAGATTGAGCTTCAAAGGATTTGATAGATGAGCTTCCAATTACACATGCTATTTAATATTAGGCTTAGTTTTAGAATAAGGTTTGGGTATTGATAGCCAAATTATTATAGACTAGTCTATGTTTGTGAATTGTGGCAATGGGTGCACAACATAAACTAGTTAATTTCTTGGAACCATCTTGGTTGTCACTACTATGATTATGGATTTTGGTTTTGAATAAGGTAGACGTGAAACCAATTGGGTAGAGGAAGAATCAATTTGGGTGATAGGTTAGTTGATGGATAGAATGGAAAGATCTATGGTTGAAGGGATGGTGACTGAAGTAATATAAATAATAGTGGTGGGGAAATAAGAAGGTGAAGTGGCACTAGGTAGAGTAGTGTATGGGTGCATGAAAATGGGACAAGTAGAAAGTGATTTCAAAGAAATGAATGTGTAAATAATTTGAGAAGGGATATAAGAAATAATTATCAATAACATCAAAGGAAAAAATCCTAAGGGGGATATGAAAAGATAACCTTTACTAGATGACTCATTGATGAGAGGCACCTTGGCTTTTAGTGCTTATAAGCTTAATACCTTAGCTTGATTTAATTACTCCCCATCCACATCTTATGTTGGCTCACCTTCTAGTGATGGTTTTTCCTCCTTGAGTACTTGTGTGGGTGGGATATGAGGTCTAACCCCCATTGAATTATTCTAATAACATCTTATTGTTCTCCTACTTTGTGGAGTTGTCATCTATTGGGGAAGAAGAGGGGGAATCATGCTATATTGTGGGGTTGTTAAATTCATTTTTTCCTCTTCATAAAAGGATTCCAAGAAAATTATACTAATATCTTCCCCTCATGTTCTTTCCTTTCCTTAAATTAGATCTTCTTCTAGCTCGTACTTAACCTTCCTTAATTCAATAACTGATGCTTGAATTAGAAGAATTTATTACTCTTTCTCTCATCTAGGGGTAGGAATTTATTCTTCCTCTTGTTAGTCTTTTCATCTAATAAGTGGTAAAAAACCTACTAAAATTTCTTGATCTTGTGGTTGGTCTTGAGCCATGAGTGGAACTTAGGGATATTTTCCCTCTTCTATTGGTTACTAATATGGTGCACCACACCATAAGTCAGAAGATATCCATCCTCTTGGAGGTAGGATCTTAAATTTTGCCTTGAAAAGTGTGAGAGAGAATCCATATTTTATTAAACTAAATAGGTCCTCACTCAATCCTAATTATATTTATCTTTTTTTACTTCATCATCATCCTTGGCATTCAAAAATAGAAATTCATGATTTAATGGTTCATGTTTATATATGAGGCCAAAGGTGTGGATCTTCTACTGGACTTTCCCATGGGGGTCCCAATATCTATGGGGGAGAGTGGGAAATTCATATGGTTTTATGGAATTTATAGCTTCCCTAAATTACTTCCTTATGTTGTATTACATCCTCTCAATAGTGTTGTGGGAGCCATAGAAAGTAGCCTTCTTATTATTTGTCATCTCCTTGTCAATTCCATTCCATATCTTGTAGGCAATCTCCTATTTATCTACCTTTTCTAGAATAAACTTAGGAATTTAAAAAGCATCCACCTTATGACTAACAACCATGATGATAGTGTAATCAAGGTAGAGCCAGTAGTATCCCAAATTTTTTTCAAGTGTTATGGTGATACTGGGTGAAATTCTAGCCAAAAGCTAACCATGAATGGCCATCCATACTTGAGGGTAGATATCCTCTGAAATCTTGATGATGTTCTTGACATATGAATATATGTGAACAAAAGAGTAATAATAAAAAATATGGTACTTTATAACATTTGGTTTAGGATCCCATATGACTTCATTGTGCCTATATACCATCCCCATGTTTGCATCTAATAAATAAGACATCATATAAAAGTTCCCCATGCAGCCTCCTATCTTTGTGTAAAATTTACTCCTAGAGGAGAGCACTAATTACTTCCTCTAATGCATAGGTTCACTCTGAGGTACTTAGTAGGTCTATTAACGAAACCCATTACATATATAGGAAGTGGATGCTTACATGGCCAAATATTTGATTCAATAGTGCCATGTCCATGTGGATCCCCAGTCTAAATAAGGTAATTGGAACATAATTCTTAACATGTTCCTTTATAGTAAATCTTTCTCTAATGAGAATTCATCTTGATAGTGCCCATTCCACATTTTTGGCCTTATTATAGGTAACTATAGTATATAAATCAAATGTAACATATAGAATAGGTAGATTCAAATACCTATTGAATACATCCCCTCTATGATGTAGGCAATGACTGGGTTATTATTGACATAATGGAGGTGACTAGCATCTAAAATTCGTCCCTTAAAGAAGAGGCCCCAAAGTAAGTCTATACATGGCATAACCTATTTCTTAGTAGCTCTAGAATGTAGGGCCTATCATTTGAATGGAAGCAGATTCCACATTCTCTACATATTCCCATAAGCTTGAGTAATTAGGATAGTGGCCATCAAATATAGTGGCATCAAAAATTATGTCTAAATATTTAGTATAATCCTTGATAGAGAAACTAGAGGGTGTTGAGAGTACTTTATATGTCTTGGATGATGATGCCATGGTTATTTAAAGGATGCTAGTATGATTCAATATTTTGAAAATGGCATGTACTAAACTAAATTACATGAATTACAAATTTGTATGGTCACAATTAGGTGTTTTAAGATTGTTGAAGGCTAAAGTTTACTCGAGCTCTTTAAAATTGAATGATATGAACTTGGCTAGGGGCTCAATGTTAATATCTTTTTATATTCATTTCTTGTTTGTGTGCCATTAATCTCCAACATCTATGATCTTGTCACCTTCATTTAATTTGAATTCAACCACCCTATCCTAGTTTACATTCCATGTAGGATGCTTTGTCATTTAGGGTGACTTGGTGTTTCCTTTCCTCTTTTTCCATTTGTCATTATGTGGTCTAATCAAGGGAATTCAAACTTTGCCTTCGAGCTCAAAAGACCCAAAAAAGTAAAAATTTCTTTATAGAAATTTATTCCTACATATTTTATCTCAAAATCTATGAAATAATAGTTACTTAAAACTAAGTAATATTTAGGAAGATTGTGGTTCAAGTAGAAGTATTCTTATACAAAGTTCCCAAAGTAAAGTCTTTGAAGTGAAAGTTTTTGAAGAGAAAGTTTCCAAAGAGAATTTTTCCAAAAAAAAAATTGAATGAAAATTTTCCAAAACAAATCTTTCAAAAAAAATTTAAGAAAAAGTCTATGAAGATGAATTTTCCAAAGAGAATCTTTCTGAAGAGAAAGGTTCTGAAAAGAAAGTTTCTAAAGAAAACATTTCGATGAAAGGTCTTCAATAATATTTTCCTAATCAAAAGTTACCAAATTTAAAACCTTCCTTAATAAAACTAATTTGAATACCTTTCATGCAAATCAATTCTTCCTATCTTTATATTGATAGGTTAGTTTGAACAAGTCCTTTAAAATGGAAATAAGTATACCCCAATGTGATTCAATGTTCAAAATACTGAGTTTATACAAATAATAATAACCCTCATAGCCATTAAAAACACATACTTACCCAGATGAAATACTCATACTCTCTAAAACAAAGGGAGTCCCTACTTTTTAAAGAAAAATACAAGGTGCAATGTGTTGAATACAAAAAATGGTGACTCACAGGTGTGAATGCTCTTGAGTTTTCAGGAACCCATAATCTATGGTTTTTCAAACCCATTATAAACCATAAAATAATACCAAAAGAAATTATTAAATTAGAAATGAAAAAAGAATCTTAATAATCCTATGCAACATACTAACTTCATTTATACCTTGGATCTATGTGTGTAAATTGATGTTCTTTATCTCTTGTCTTAGGGTTTTAGGTAAAGACCTGGGGGTGAGATATAGGTTTCATCTTGATTGGGTGTTAGGTGCATAGACATTGGGGAGATCAATTATTGCTCTGATTTTAGTCATGCATCCATAGCCCTGATAGAGATACCATTGATCACCTATTTATCATTTCTTCATATTTTCCATGATGCATGATACATCAATCTTATATCATCATGTAGGATTTGAATCATTTTTTGATTTTATTTTATAATTTTGGATTATGCCTTTCATTTTTAAACTTTTCTCTTTTTACTTTCTAAATGAAACAGGGAATAAGATGATCACTATGAGTTGGTCGTAGTTAAATTTGGGTTTAACCAAAATGTCCCTATCAATTTTTACCCATGTCAATAGTTATTAACTTAAACAAGTATTATCATTTTGTTTGAATTTGACCCAAGGGGATAAAGAGAGATTTTTAAATTTATATTGGATTTTGGGATCAATTTTCACATACCTAATGAAATAATTAGCTTTAAGACATGTTCAAGGATAAATTTCTCATTATATACCTAGATTAAGAATTTTGAACTATAGTATGCAACACCTATTGATTCGAGTTGGATTTAAAACACCTAAAACTATCATTTTATTATACTAGGATTGACCAATCTTAGACTACCATGAAATCAAAAGAAAACTATTCTAAAAAGTAGGAAATCTACTAAAAGTAAAAGGGCTAATCTAGAAACTATGAAATTTCTAAAAAAAAGCAAATTACTAAAAGCAAAAAACTAACTAATGAAGCAAATCTAACCCACTCCTAACTCTATCAAGACATTTATCATTACTCATAGACCTCTCCAAATGGGGCATCCATGAATTAATGCTTCAAAAACTATCCATTAATTGGATATGTCATATTATTACCTTGAAGATATTTTAAATAGAATGCATTATTACCCAAGATCTCATAAATATGATATGGTCCTATCCATAGTAGGGTAAAATTATCATGCATTCTTTTTTCTCATGGGATTTGTCTCATGATTAACACTAAAGTAGAGACCTTGAATGCTTTGAATTTCACTCTCTTTTCAAACTAACTCTTGACCACATTATAATGTTTTCTAAAGTTTTATAATGTTTTATCCCTATAATCTTCCATTTAGATGATATCCATAAATCTAGACTCCATTTTGTCATTAAGCTCCATGTATTCTTGCTTCAACTAATATGTTGGAAATTCTAGCATGATTGGGAACACTACCTATTTCCTATAAACTAGGAGATATGGTGAGGCTTTAAGGGTCTATTTGTACCTAGTTCAGTCTACCTAGAGCACACATTTTAATAAGAGGTACAATTCCCTAGTTTCAATTGAAACTAACTTCTTGATATCATCTATGATATTTTTGTTGGTTCACTCAGCCAATCTATTCCCTTATGGGTAATGATTAGAAGATGATCTGATTGTAATTTGATTATCATGGGCACAATGTTGACCAAATTTGACCTTATAAGTCATATTGGGACCCTTATAGGTAAAAAAATTATTTTATATGTTTTAGGGGTCTAATATTTGGTTATAAGGTATATCATAGGTCATTTGATGTTATTTAATATCACATTAGCCTTAGTCATTAGTCATATTAGTCTTTGTATCATTTTGGGAGTCAAAATAGGGCATTAAATGAGTTTTACAAACTCATAGAGAAATTAAAAGGTTTAAAAATGTTACATCACATTCCATGTGTCCTATTATGTCTTAAGTAACTATTTCTAATCAAAAGTGGTAGGTGTCTAATTGAAAGTGGTAGGTGTTTCAGAAGAAATAGTAATTTTCTTAGGAAAAGAGAAGAGTTTAGCACTTAGACAACCCATGGGGAAGTGTGCCATGTGGGGTAAGATCATGATATGACTCCAAAGCTTCCTCAAATCCATTTAAACACTTGAAGTATTCTATAAGTGTCAAATTTGGCATTAAACCATTTTTCTCCTTTTTCACCCTTCTAGGCACACAAAACCAATCTTCAGGGTTGTACTTGGTATGGATAGTTAGATAAATTATATGTCAAACACATTTGGGAGCTTAAAATAAACTAATATATATTAATTTCCATAACAATATTTCAAATAATGGTGGCCTATGCTTTATGAACCATCCTCATGAAGTTGATTGTGTTTTTATGCTTATTAATCTATGTACTCTATAGGTTTTGCCTTGGTTTGAGTAGTTACATACAATATAGTTATTGAAATGGTTTATATATTATTTTTAATATATCCCATCATGTTACCCATTCTTTTTTTCACATTTCAAGGTGTTTGGATGAGGCAAGTACCTTAGGTTGCAAGAGGAAGCACTTTTATGTGCAACAGGAAGTTTTTCACCATGTTCAAGATTTTCATGGATTGATATTGGCTCCAGGGAGTTGAGATAAGTTAAATATAATGTTTAAAATGATATTTTTATCTCATTTCATCTAAATTTCATTCTCTAAATCAATTTCCATGAAAGTGCAGTCATTGAGTGCCATAAAGTCAATTGCCATAGGACTATCATACACAGTCAACCAAGTGAGATATGCAAAGATATAAACCACATCCATGGAGTTGTGATGGATGGATTGAAATTTTTAACACACATAAATATTAAAATTAATAAATTTGAGACTTTTATTAGCATAATGAAGACTATAATACTAATCACTCCATCACCATTACTTAGTCTGCACCATGAAACTGCACTTACAAGTATCATGCATGAGAAAATATGTGAGAAGGAGGTTTATCATTGATTTTATGTATTTAAAGTTTAAATTAATCCATTTTATAACTTTTTTAAGGCCTAAAATTTATCATAATCATGTGAATCCACTTACTACCTACAATGTTGCATTTTTTGCCTATATGTAAAAATGTCTACCTATAGGTCATAACAAAGAGATATATACGTGACTATATGAAGAAATTGAAGCATGATGAACCCTAACTTAGAGTATTAGTGATTTTATAAATAATTATAGATCTACTTGAAGATATATATTGTTAAAAGGAAGTGTAAACTACCTCTAAAGATGAGATAACTGAGTTCAGGGATCTAATCCCTAAAGAGTGAAAATAGAGGTCCAAGGGCATTTCGTGAGGAACATATAACATGGTTACAAGAAATTTTGATGAATCCTAATAAATAAAACTATTATTACCTACATATTACAAGTTCCATGAAAAATTTTGGGGGAGAATGACTAGGGGAATAGAGTTTTTAAGAGGCCAAAGACACTAAACTCAGGAATTGATGTCTACAGGACTTTGATCCAAAAGTGAACTTGCACTCTAAGTTGGTATTTTTAGACCATGCCAACATATGGGAATGGTTAAAAATGGTTAACATGATAATTAATGGCATAAATATAATTAAATAATGATTTCATATTATATTTTGTCTCCCATTAGCATATATAGGTATCATTTTCACCACTAAATACCAACCTATAGCTACTCCTCAAGAGTTACACTTAGCTCTAGGTGTTAAAGGGAGAAGTGGAAAACTTTAAGAGTATGTTTAAACTTTATTAAGTGAAATTAATATCAATGAGTATATATTTCACTAATATAGGGAGATATACTATGTTATTAGGCTCTGTACTCACCTATATGATCTTTTTTGACCTATAGTTGACTAGGTCTGAGTTAAAAACTAGGAAAAGTGAATAATTGGGTAAAATAACTTATAAAATTATCTTGGAGATATAAGGATTTCCTATTCACTATTTCCAATCCTAAACCAAACACAACTACCTACAAGATTCACTATTAGGGAAGATAGGTAGGGTAACACAGTCTTGGCTAGGAAAATAGTATGAGGGACATAGGGAAGGTTGGAATGATGAATATAAGTTGAGACACATTCACCAAGATAATAAAATTATTTATAAAATCTCATATAATATAAATAAATCATAATAAATGACTCCATAATGCAAAATGTAGTCTAATTGTAGAAATCTTGCACACAGTCTATTGTCAAGGGGCATGCTTTAGGTTTTGGATGAGTTGAGGGATCTATTGACTTGATAAAGAGATAAAAAAATTTATATATAACCTTTATGAATTATATAAAATCCTCAAATATTCACCTTTTTATAAATAAATATGGGATTTCCCTCTATTTTATCTCAGATAGAGGGCACTCCCTTGCGTATAAAACCTACATTTTGGAGAAGATGGGTGAGAAATCATGAAATAGAAGCTAAAAGAGCCTTGTAGGAAAGTTTTGAGAGTTTTAAAACATCTATGGAAATATTTTATAACATACATAAAAGGATGGAATTTAATAGGGTACCCTACACTCTTAAGGTTGTAGTCAGGGCTTTGAGGTATGTCTAGGCATATAATCCAAATGAGAGGCCAACTTACTTTCAAAACATGGAAGATAATTTCAATGAATTTTGTAATTTTCATAGGGTCTTAATATAGGTTATAAAGATCTTGTAATGTATAGGAATCATAATAAATTCATTTTAGGTTTTAAACCTACTCAGGCTTGTTAAACAAGGTTTAGCCCTAGTGTCCAAATGGGGAGTCATTCACACTTCTAGCATGAGATGGGAATTCCAAAATATTTAATAATGATTTTGGGATCATTATATATGTGTTTAAGCTATTGAGATATAGGGGAAAACATCAAAAATCCATTTTTTATCCCAAAGGCAACATTAGGCCTATGTAGATGAAAGGAAAGAGTTTGATAGGAGAGCTTTAGAGGATAATATCTTCTCTAATGATTTTCATGAGAATCCAAGACATTTTGAGACTTTATATATGGTCCTAATCAACTTTTTTTTTTCATTAAGTTGATATTTGAATGTGAAATCTTTATGAACAAAGCTTAAGAGGTCAAAACTTTACAAAACCCATACAAACCTCAGTTAGTGACCTGATGGAGGAAATGGATTTGGATAGCTAATATAATGAAATATTTTCCCACAAAATTTATTATAAATTGTAGAGGAATATTTTAGTATTCTTTCCATCCTTTTGAGTTGTATGAAATTGTACAAACAAGGTAAAAAATAAGGTACTTTTGACTATTTTATGTATTTTATAGGTTTTAGGAGTTTGAATATCTAATCAAGTTTAAGGGGAATATTAAGACTTAATATAAATCCCTATTTACATTTAATTCCTTGTCAATACTCTTAAGTACCTCAACCAACTACTTCAGCTTAGCCAGTCAAAACTGACATAGTGACCAAACTAGTAAGAAGGGTGGAAAACTTCAAGTAAGCTGATTTTTAGGTGTAATTTTTGCCGCTAAGGACATGGAGGGTCTTTAAAAGTGTCATAAAATTCATCCCATGTATTTTAATTGAAAAATAATGCCTTTTATGAGGCCAAGTGTGTAGGGTGCATGAAAGAAGAGTTATTTTGACTGCAGATGGTGATAGATCATTTTGGGAAGGTTTCAAATGACTAGGAATACAAAAATTCATAGAGAGGCATGTATAAAATCCTTAACCTTCATTCCAATCATCATACCTATCCTTAATTATTTTTTGTATGTCCAAATAGGTCCAAATCATGAAGGCAATTTTTTGAGCTAGAATGAGAACTTTCATGCCACTTTTCAAGAGTTTCATGACTTGGAGAGCCATTTTATCCCTTTGACCTTGAATGGTTCATCCCAAATCCTATTATCATGCACAATTAACTCCTTTTCTCATATTTAAAAGTGTCTTTGTGACCCTTGGACATCTCTCTTCTCCTCTCTCTCTCAAGTTCTATAAGAACTAACCATTTTGGCCATTGTAACTATGCTTCACCTGAGTATGGCAAAGCCCTAATAATTTACACATCATTTTATCAATATACTACTTATTTTTATCTCTTCCATGACTTTTCATATTTTCTCACTTGAATGTTTGATTTTGCTTAAGTGATTAATCTTGTTTCCTTAGCATATTGTTTCATTCTCTCACCTATTTGTAGTTGGAAAGCTTCTTCTTGTAAGGCATTTGAAGTGTTCTAGGAAGTGTCAAAGAAATAAAGTTCCATTCAAGTCCTCTTTTATAGTCCTCTTATCCTAAAAATTCATCCATAACCTCATAATATAATATTGATGTGAGAATATATAGATTAGAAAAGTGTATGTTTGGTTAGTCTCTTGGTTTCATGTGTAATATGTAGCTGGTTGGAAGTCATCAATTTATTTGGTGTATCATCTCCCTTAGGATATTTTGATTTCAATTTTATCTCTCCCTTGCCCCCCCCCAAATTTTATGTGTAATAGTGATCCAAAGTTGTACATCAAGGAAGCTATCCATACCTAGAGATTCACCTCATCCTTAGGCAACCTACAAGCCTAGAGGTGTTTCAATTGTGCCACTTGGGTGAGGAGAGCTGAGACATCTCCTCAAAGGGTGAAAATCTAAGTGACAATAGTTTGTGTCATGCTCGATGGGACTCTTAGTCCAAAATGTTGAAATATTTTTGGTGTTGTCTTTCAATAATCAGCCTTTAAAGGCATCTATCAAAGCATCAATGATGACTTCAAAGATACATCATCTGGTCAAGTAGCTCAAGTTTACTTTTGAATACTATTGATAATATTTTTCTTTGTGTTCTTTATTTTAATGAAGTTCTATGGCTGACTTTGGTATTGAGTTTTGTTTTACATAAGTTGGTGAGTTATATCAAACCTATGGCATCCCCTATTAGCCCTATCATGATCCTTACCAGCTCTAACATGAAGTTTATCATCCCATAAATGAATTTTATCATCCCATTCATGAAGTTTATGATCCCTACAATCAACCTCCTCAATATATTTCTCCTCCTAGTCAACCTAGTCACATCTCAAGTCAATCCATTTTCACTTTTAAGCAAACTCTTTTGGGTTATGAGAATTACATGTTGGATCTTGACACACAAAGTGGATATGGTCAATATATTCCTATTCATATTATCCATAAGGTTAGATATGCATTAGATATATTCAAAGGAGAGTGGGCACCTATTGAGAGAGATAATTGGCAAAGGCTCACAAGTGAGATGCTAGATGTGAGTAGCTTGGTTTCTACCTTAGAAGATAAGCTAAGAATTCATGAAATACATCCTCACCAAACCTATCAGCCTTCATATCCACTTCCCAAATATTTTTATAAGTCCTATATGTTCCCCACTCATGAACTCAATCAAGCTTATCAATGTCATCCTTTTCTCAATCAATTGGAAGAGAGAGTTGAAAAGAGAAACCTTATTTTTGAATTAAATATTGATAGGTAGATTGAGTTGGATAATATGCATATATATAATTCCATTTCATTACCAAAATAAGTGGAATATAATCCCTCATTTTCCTCTCTAATTACATCCCTAACTCAAGAAGTGACCTCTATATATGAGATTCCAAGTTGGAGATAAGGTGGAGAATCTAAGCCTAAGGAGATCCCAAGTTTCTTGAAAACTTCATCCACTACTCATATTGCATCACCATCTCAATAAGATACTCCTAATCCTAACATCATAATCTGGAATAAGATAGTGGATTCATGAGGAAATAAAGAGGGTAGAAGCCCTAATAAGGAGTGTGAAATTGAGAAAGAACTTGATCCTATGCAAGACCCTCCCACCCTTCCTCAAGAGACCTATTTTATTACATGTTATCCCTATTTAAATCCTCATATTCATGCTTATTCATATCAAATCCAAGAGATAATCTTCCAAGAGAACCTATCCAAAAAAATTGAAGAGTTAGAATCAAGGATGAAACTGTTAAGTCAAGGTGTGATAAAAGGTTTAGAGCCAAAAGAAGATCCTATGCCTAAACACACCCCATCTAAGCTTCCTTAAGAGAGTTTTAAATATAAATAATATTTTAATTAAGATATTTTAAAATTGAAGGAATAAAACCAATCTATTTTATCCCAAGGTCTGCCTTTCCTTCCTTAAGAGCTTTCAAAAGAATCCTTTACATTCCACTCTCAATCTAATTTTGAGTTCTATGTGCCACCTCCACAAACTAGTTCATCTTATGCTCACCCCATCACAATTTTAAATAATTTAATATGTTATTGGAACATAAGGAGGATTAATTGGTTTAAAAAAACTTATAACTCTTGCTTGAAGACAATGTATCTCCTTGGCAGCCTCATTGGACTAAGTCACATGACTTCAAAATGCCTAGTTATGGAATAATAAAAAAGGAGAAAGAAAGGAGGATCTTGTAGCCCTTGAGAACCAAATTAATGTTATGGTATTTGAGATACAACTTTAGATCCCTCAATAGGTCCTAATTACTAAAGAAGAGGTGGTATATTATATGGAAACTTATGATTGGGTTGATATGGAAGAATGTCTTCCTTTTACTAAAGAGGAAGAAATAGTCATTGATTCTTCCATCACTATGAAAGATATCATGGATGGGAAATAAAAATATCCACACCATAATTTTGATAACTTATTTTAAATCATTGGATTAGGATATAATCCTCTTCAAGGAGGATATGATCTAATAAAGAATGGAGAAGACAACACTCAAGTGAGTATGCAAAGAAAAGGTAACTTTTCAAATCTATCCTTTCAAGAGGAATATGCATCTCATGATGATATGTTTTAAATAATAAATATTGGATATCATCCTCTCAGTTATTTTATAGAAATATATTAGCTCTTTAAGGATAGAATAAACTTCATTGGCCTCAATCATCTAAAAAACAAGAAACCAATCCTCTTGAAGCCATGCCTACTAAGAAGATACTAGTTGATCATGAGATGAAGAGTGGGAAAAATTATGAATTATGTGTACAATTTCAAGATTAATATATATATAGTGGATACCTATTTAAGTATGATCGAATTGAGAGAAGATCATGTGAAGTGCCAAGTAATAGGTTTTATCCACAAAGCATCCAATCTAAGGAGAAACATGCTTGGCACTATGATTCATCTCATGAAGAAGAAGATTCAATAAAATTTCCTATTTATCCTATAAAGGAGGTATGATTAGTTTCTATTTGTGTATAATAATTTATTTTTTGATTTCCATAAGTGCCTTATGCACATGTGTGTCTTTTTAATGTGTTTGCTCTGCTTGGGTGTGTCATTTATTTTGTGTGGTTGAAGTAATTAGTTGTCTTATCTTTGTCTAGATTTTTTTAATGTTAAAATTCCTCCTATTTTTTTTATACCTTAGATGACTCCCTAATCCCAGTGGACTAATAAGGCTACTAGTCTAGCTAGTATAGCAGACATACTACCCCTATGAATCACCAATTTGTTGACCAAATTTGACCCTACAAGTCAAATTAGGACCCCTATAGGTAAAACCTTGATTTATATATGTTTTATGGATCTAATATTTGGTCATAAGGTATATAATAGGTCATTTTATGTTATTTAATATCACATTAGCCTTAGTCATTAGTCATATTAGTCTTTGTATCATTCTGAGTCATTTTGGGGGTCAAAATAAGGCATTAAATGAGTTGTACAACCTCCTAGGGAAATATGAACGTTTTTAAATGTTATTTCACATGAAATGTGTCATATTATGTCTTAATTAACTATTTTTAATTGAAATTGGTAGGTGCTTCAAAAGAAAGAACAATTTTTTAGGAAAAGAGAAGAGTTTGGCATTTATATGACCCATGGGGAAGTGTGCCATGTGGGGTAAGGTCATGATATGACTCTTTATCTTCCTAAAATCCATTTCCATGCTTTAATACTCTGAAAGTGTCATATTTTGTCTTAAACCATTCTACTCCTTTTTCACCCTCTTAGGCACACAAAATCAATCTTCAAGTTTGTACTTGGTACAGATAGTTGGATAGCTTCCAGGTCAAACACCTTTGGGAGGTGAAATTAAAATAAAATAGATTAATTTACAAAAAAATATTTTTAATAATTGTTTCTTGTGCTTTATGAACCATTCTCATGAAGTTGAATATGTTTTTTTGCTTACTAATCTATGTACTCTATAGGTTTTTCCTTGGTTTGAGTAGTTCCATACAATCCAATTGTTGAGATGGTGTTAATATGATTTTTAATATATCCCCTCATGTTACCCATGCTTTTTTTCATAATTTGATAATGGCTCTAGGGAGTTGAGATAATTTCATTCTCATTTTTAAAATGTGATTTTTATCTCATTTCATCTAAATTTCATTCTCCAAATCAATTTCCATGAAAGTGTAGCCATTGAGTGCCATACAATCAATTTCTATAAGACTACCATACATAATCAACTAGGTGAGCTATGCAAAGCTTTAAACCACATCCATGGAGTTGTGATGGTGGGATTGAAATTTTTAACACACATTCATATCAAAATTAATCAATTTTAGACTTTCATTGTAATAATGAAGACTATAAAAATAATCACTCCATCACCATTACTTAATTTGCACCATGAAACTACACTTCCAAGTATCATGCATGAGCAAACACATGAGAAGGACATTTAGTACTGAGTTTAGGTCTTTGAATTTGAAAGGAATCAATTTGATAACTTGGTTAAGGCCTATAATTGATCATAAGCATGTGAATCCACTCACTACATATAATGTTGCATTTTTTGCTTGTATGTAAAAATTTCTACCTATAGGTCATAATATAGAGATATAGAGGTGATTGTACAAAGAAATTGAAGCATGATGAACCTTACCTTAGAGTCTTAGTGATTTTATAAATCATGATAGACCTACTTGAAGAGATAGGTTGGCAAAAGGAAGTGTAAACTGCCTCTAAAGATGAGATAACTGAGTTTAGGGATCTAATCCCTAAAGAGTGAAAATAGAGGTCCCAGGGCATTTTGTGAGGAACATATAAAATGGTTATGAGTAGTCTTGATGCATCTTAATGAATAAAATTAGTATTCCATAAATATGAAAAGTTCCATGCAAAATTTGGTGGGATAATTAATAAGGTAAGAGTGTTTTTGAGAGGCCTGAAGTTTCATACAAAGACACTAAACTCAGGTATTGATTTCTATAGGACTTTGATCCAAAAGTGACATTACACTGCAAGTTGATAGTTATAAACCATGCCAACATAGGGGAATGGTTCCAAATGGTTCAGGTGAGAATTTATGGCATAAATATCATTAAATAATGATGTCATAATATATTTTATCTCCCATTAGAATCTATAGGTATCCTTTTTACCACCAAATACTAACCTACAGCCAATCCTCAAGAGTTCACTCAACTCTAGGTGCTAAAGGGAGAAGTGGTAGACTTTAAGAGTATGTTTGAAATTTATTAAGTGAAATTCATATAAAATATTATATAGGTCACCAAGATAGGAAGATATATTATGTTATTATACTCTGTACTCACCTATAGGATCTTTTTTGACCTACAATTGACTAGGTCTATGTTTAACAAATAATGAGTAGGTTTGAGTTTCAAAGTGATGAAAAAGAACTAAGAAAAGTTAATAAATGTGTCTAAAAACTTATAAAATTACATTGTAAGATATAAATAGTTCTTATGCACTATTTCCAAGCCTAAACTAAGCACAACCACCTACAGGATTCATTGTTAGGGAAGACATGCAGGGTAACACAGTCTTGGCTAGGCAAGCAATATAAGGGTCATAGGGAAGGTTGGAGTGATGAATAGAAGTTTGGAAAGCTTCACCAAGATAATAAAATTATTTATAAACCCTCATAAAATATAAATCAAGCATAATAAATGACAAATACATTCTAATTGTAGAAAGCTTGCACACAGTCTACCTTTAAGGAGTCTATTTTAGGTTTTGGATGAGTTGAGGGGTATATTGACCTGATAGAAAGCTAAAAAAATTTATATATAAAATTTATTACTTTGATAAACTCTTAAAATATTCACATTTATCTTAGTAAAAATGGGATTTCCATCTATTTTGTCTCAGATAGAGGGTACTCCTTTGTGCATAAAACCTACATTTTGGAGAAGGTGGGTGAGAAAGCATGAACCAAAAACTTAAATGGACTTGGAGGAAAGTTTGGATATTTGGAAGACATATAGTTAAATGTGTTATAACATACACAAAATTATGTAATTCAATATGTTACCCTACACTCTTAAGGTTGTAGTCAGGTTTATGAGGTATGTCTAGGCCTAGAATCTAAATGAGGGGCCAACTTCCTTTCCAACATTGGCAGAGAATTATAATGATTTTGGGAATGTCCATAGGTATTAATAGAGGTGATAAATATATTTTAATGTAGATTAATCATGATAAATTTATTTTGGGTCTTAAACCAACTCAAGCTTATTAAACAAGGTTTAGTCCTAGTGTCCAAATGGGGAGTCATTCACACTTCTAGCATGATATGGGAATTAAAAACTATTGAAACATGATTTTGGGATCATTATATATGTTTTTAATCTATTTATATGTAGTTTGAAACATCATAAATCCATTTTTTGTCCCTAAGGTAGCATTAGGCATGTGTAGATGAAAGGAAATAGCTTGATAGGAGAGCTTTGGAGGCTCATATCTTCTATAATGCTTTACATGGGAATATAAGACATTTATAAATGCTAGATAGGGTCCTAAAAAAAAATTATGTCATTAAGTTTAGATTTTAATGTGAAATATTTTTTAATAAAGATTAAGAGGTCAAAACTATAAGAAACCCTTGCAAACCCTGGTTAGTAACCTAATGGAGGAAATGGAGTTAGATAGCTTCTATAATTACATAATTTGCCCATGAAAGTGATTAGAAATTGCATAGGATCCTTTCAGGCTTCTTCCCATCCTTTTTAGTTATATGGAATTATACAGATAGGGTAAAAAACATGATATTTTTGACTATTTAGTGTGTTTTATAGGTTTTAGAAGGAATCTAAAGATGTAATCAAGATATAACTCCTTTTCTCAACTTAAAAAGTGTCCTTATGACCCTTGGACTTATCTCTTATCCTATATCTCTCTCTCAAGTTCTATAATAAATAGCCATTTTGGCCATTATAACTATGCTCCATCTGAGTATGGTAAAGCTATGCTCATTTGTATACCATTTGATTAATAAGACTACTAATTTTTACTTCTTCCATGACTGTTCATAGTGTGCTCACTTGAATGTTTGATTTTTCTTAAGTGATGACTCTCATTTTCTTATAATATTATTTCATTCTCTCACCTATTTATACTTGGAAAGCTTTTTTTTGTAGCACATGTGAAGTGTTCTAGGAAGTGTCAAGTTTGAGTGAGTTAGTCTATTCACTAGTGCCATTCAAGGCCTCTTGTCTAGTCCTCCTAGCCTAAAACTTCATCCATAACCTCATAATGTAAAATTGATGTGAGAAGATGTAGATTGGAGAAGTGTATATTTGGTTAGTCTCTTGGTTTCATGTGTAACATGCATCTGGTTGGAATTCATCAACTTATTTGGTGTATGACCTCCCTTATGATAGTTTGCTTTTAGTTTTTTTTCTCTCTCTCTCTTTCCCCCCACCCTAAATTGTAGGTTTAATAGTGATCCAAAGTGGTACATCAAGAGATCTATCCCTACCTAGAGATTCACCTCATCCTTAGGCTACTCAGAAGCCTATAGGTGTTTTAATTGTGCTAGTTAGATGAGAAGAGTTGACACATCTCAAATGGTGAAAATCTAAGTGACAACACTCAGTTAATTGAAATATTATCCCATTATCATAAACCAAAGAGATGGTATTCACTACCTGATTAAAAAAACTATCCTAAGACTTAGAAAATTTTATACTTATTTATGGATCAATGGTTCCAAGATAGGATTAACCATCCTTTGCCTAAATGGTTTATGATCATGCTTGAGTGGAATCATATGGGTGATAACTCTAAGATTTAATATCCTTAAGTCATCATAGGTCCATGTAATTACATATTTATACTTGATAATCAATTCCTTGACCTTTTACCTTTATTATGGTGTGCATATTAAGACAATATTGATGAAGTGTGCATTCTTTTCATCACCAATATTTTATGATCTAAATTCAAATTCATTAACCTTGAGTTGTCTTTGTTATTAGGCTTGATGATTTATATTGAATATCTTTTCCAATGTGACCATTCCTAATGGGAGGAAAATATCCTTTAGTTAGATAACACTTTCTCCATCCAATTATTCATGACAACTATGGTCTCTTTCCTCATCGTCAATTATTTGAGACTCTGATTGCCCTAAATTTGTTTAAAAATGGATAATTTACTGGTCATCATCAAACACTTGAAAATATTCAACATTGTCTGGTATTGAAGGACAAGGTACCAATTCAATGGAGAGATTTTGGACTTTTGACTCCTATAAGGATGATAAATTTATTACTGAAGAGGCCAATAAATTGATAACTTCATTATGCTCTCTTTGGATAACTACTATGTTAAAAGATTCAAACGATTCAATTAAATCCTAGGCTCTATGCTTGTATTTATTTAAATATGACAATTTGCATTGATATTTATTTATGACTTGGTTAACAATAAGCTCAAAATCTCCATATACCAAAAATTCTTTGACATTGTTGTTGAGGAAAACTACAATCCCAAAGTCAAGGCCTATTATTATGCTCTATTATTGGTTCATGGGAATTAGATCCTTATGCTACCAATACTTTTTTTCTTTAGGGATTGACCAACTAGATACCAATGTTTGATCCTTGCTTGGACCTTGCTCCATCAAAATGAAGGATCCATAGTTGGGAAGGGCCCTAAATTTATTTTGGTGCTTCATGTTTCATGGTAAATGTATAAATTCCAAAGCTAACAGATTTATAACTTATCTCTTCATTGGTGGTATTACACTCTATAATATGATGTTTCATCCTTGTTTCTTAATTTATATTAATATTATTGGCAATACCTCTCCAAGGTAGCTAAATATGAAAAAAATCTATGGAAAGATATCCATTTAATATTTTTAACCAATCTTTACTCAATAATAACCCATACCCTTTAGGAATATCCATCACTAAAATGTTTATAGTCATCTATACTCTAGGTTCTAAGGAAAAATGAATCCTCACATCATTAAGCTCTCCCAATATAGGCAATACTATTTTATCTAGCTATGACATAGTCCTCTTGGATGGATATGGTGTTAAATCAAGATTTTTACAAATGGAATTTTACATTATAGTTGTTGAAGCTTTGGAATCTACTAGGAAATTATGTATATTATTGAAAAATAATCAAATGGTTAGTAAGAAAGGGGAGCCTTAGGATTTATTTTATATGTAGCATTCATGTTGGTTATTTTGGACTTTTTTATAGAATACTTAGGTGTGATGGAATTCCATAAAATCTCCTATTCTGTGATTTGTGCTAGTTTATGAAGAGTGATGTTGGCCTTAATTTATTCATATCCTCAATAATATTATATCCTCCTTTATTTCATTCCTCTCTATGTTGAGGTTGATCATTCCCTTTAGGGGAAGAATTATTGTCATCTTTGGGATTTGGAAGGATAACTATATTATTGGGAGGAGTAGAAGTAGTAAGATGCTACATGTTATTTAGATTATAATTGTTCTTATTTAACTATTGGAATGCTTGAATTTCATCATAATTATCCTCTAGAATATTTTCATCTTCATTTTGGAAGGAAGACTCATATGTCTCAAAGACCATAGCTAAACTTGAAGGGCCAGATTCATGAAGGATATCTAGAGGATTCATCATTTGATCTTGTCTAGTCATTTCTCTCTAGAATATTTCAAAGTTTGCATAAAACTCTATACAATCCAAATATCCATGTTGTGATGTGTTATGGACCATACACTAGTTTAGGAAAGTTATTTTCATGATATTAATTTTTGATAGCTTATTAGACTATTATTGTTTTGCATTATTAGTGGGTCTGTTGAAAGGCCTATTATATCTTGGAAATCCAAAATTTTGGCTGTAATTCTAATTATTGTTATTACCAATCCTCTTATACATATTCAACAAATCATTTCTCATATTTTGGGTTATTCTTTGTATAAAATCTAATTCATCTTTGTTAGATTTAGAATCCTAAGTGAATGATACATTGGTATGAGCATGATGTTGATTCTATTGGTGGTCATTACTTTGTGTTTCATTGTTCAAAAAATCATAATTTTGATTCATTGTCTACTACATCATGGAAGGTAGAGTGTAAAATTGATTATAATTAAATGTGAGGGAATTTTGATTTGTGTGTGGAATAATATTATAAAATGGGAGTCCATTTTTGAATGCTTAGCCTCTTAGATTATGAGGGCTAAGATATGGATTGAGTTGTTTATCAATGTTAATAGCTTCTTAGAATGCCAAATATAGATTTTTGGTAGTGTCAACTCTTCATAAGAACACTATAGTAATAGGATCAAGGTCATTATTATATATTTTGAGCATCAGATTCTCATATGTCTTATACATGGCACTCAATTGAGTGTACATATTATAGAATCTTTTATTTAAGGGCTAGATTGACTTGTTAGGTTCCTTATTCATGTTGGTAAAGATATGATATACTATACTTGGGTTAGTTACTTGTCGAAATTATGCAAGGAACATATTTTAACACTCATTCCATGAGGTGATGGAAGTTTCCTACAAATTAAGACACCAATCATCATGTAGAGTAAATATAAAAATCTTGCGTGTAACATACTCATGGATGACATTCATTAACCTCGGGTCAACCTTGAAATATTTGATATATTCTTATACCATCCTCCTACTTGAGGGGGAGAAGGTAAGAAAATAATTTTCCATATTCTTTGGTAGATCATATTGGTCCCTATTGATGGTAATGGTGGATCCAATTAACTAGGGTTGACCTATATAAAGATTAATAATTAGGACATTTCTTATAAGGGAAGGTGTTCAGGATCGACATATCTCAGGGATGATAGGTATGGGTTTAGGCCTCCTAGAATTTGACAATGGTGAAAACAAAAGGTTGGCTTGGGCTCTAGACCTTGTTAATATCATAGGAGTCTCTATAATTTCTATCTCTTATTGGGAAAACACATGAGTATTCCCTCTTTCTAGCACCAATTTTTTTCTTTTTGTTGATGTGGGTTTTATGCACATTTTAGAAATTTTAAATGAGGTAACCTCTAACCTTTTTGGATCTCTATGGAATAGGGTTATACGCTAGGGCATGAGTTGTAGGTATGTAGTTAAAACAACCAACTAGTGGAATAAAAATATGATCTTATCGGTTGTTTAACGAGGTTTGTGGATGGATGCATAGATTCTAATAAAAAAGTAAATCACTAGGTGATTTGGATGGGTGGAGAATTAATCTGTGGCAGGTAGATCTAAAATAAACTAAAAAATGAATTAAGGGTTAGGCAAAAAATAAGGTTATGTGTCTTTGAAAATTAATTTATAAGGTTGTTTCTTTGGTAGACAAGTACCTCCAAAACTAGTGTTTGTTATTTGTAGCTTTTAAACACTCAAAAACAAGCACATTTAGTAGTATGGGATAATAAATATAGGATTCTTAATGGTCTTAGATAAATTTTACTCCTCTTAGAGATATTTTTGCATAACCTTATACAAGATATTATAGTTCAAACCAAAAATTTATTGAGGGTAGTTATGGATCACACCTAAAATACTATATCAAAATAGATATTTATACACACCTTGGATTATCAATTCAACTTTTAATAATTGTCTAAATGAATGAAATATATCAATTGTCAATAGTTATTGCACATATAAGAATAATATTCATTAATAAAATAAACAAATTCATACTTAGCATTAGAAAATATCAAAATTATTGAATCAATACCGACAAAAAAACTTCAAATTCATTAACATAGAGAGAGAAGAATAAATAATAAACATAGTTTCATGACAATCAATTTATTGATCTCTTATTATATATTCATCCAAAAATTTGACCCTTTGAAAAGAGGGTTCTATATGTATATAAATAAATTGGGGAAGGGGTCACCTCAACTTCTATTTTTAAAAAACTTTGATAACATCTTAAAATACTATATGATAAGTCTCAATTACATGTCATAACTTATAGATATTTTTAGACATGTAACATGTGCATGTTAAAAAAAATTATTTAATTAATTAAAATATGATTGCAAATAGGACTTAAGTATTCATTTATAATTTTTACATGTAAAATTGTATAAAATTAGCCTTTAAGTTTAGGTTAAATTAGCTCTTGATTAATGTTTCTAAAAATTATCATTGGAACTGCAGTTGTGCTTATGCTTGATGGCATGGTAACTAGAGTTATTCTTGGTGATGCACTTATTTATTACACTAAATTTACAACCATAACTAAATTATGAGGTGGCATTAATGTAACTATTGTTGATGACACTATATGGGGGTCTATGGAGTATAACTAGTAGGTGGCACTGATGTTGCCTTATTTTTGGCATCCAACTCTTGGTAATACTTATATGCCTTAGCATGTTGTACGCAAATGAATTTCATGTCCATAAGATGAAACCTAGCCACCCTACCTATTTTTTCTATTAGTCTAGTATATTATATCTTGGTGGCTCTAAAGTTAACCCAAAATAGTTCTACCTCTAATGACTTTTTCCTTACTACACTCAACTTGGCTTCAATGTCCTCCAAACTTAGTCTGTGTAGACTCTATTTAAAGCCATCTAAGACTTGATGAGTCATCTGATAAAAATTAGCTTGAGTTATTAGTTTCACTCTATTATCCCATATTACTATCAATTCAAGCTCAATTAAAAATTTTGTTGCTTGCTTTTCTTATTTGGACAAATTGTTTATTAGAGATTCAGAAGATGATACCCAATCTCGAGTCTCCTTTGTCCTTATTAAATATAGATTTAATGCATTTGATGCTTATAGATGGGTCATTTGATCCAATAATTGAAAATATTTGGTTTAAATATAATTCAAGAAATAATAACAACACAATTCAAATAATGATATCTCTAAGAAGAGATGTTTTATTAATCAAATTTGCAGACCCAAACATATGCCTATCTCTGAGAAGAGATGTCTGATTTCCATTTCAGGTTACATCTTCATTTATACATTTTTTTAATCTATTAGAAGGATTTGGAAGTTCACCAATATTGAGGTAGATTAAGTGGTTTGACTTCCATTATTTACAACAATACAGAATTTGAGGAATTACTATTTTTAGAAACTTAATATTTTTAGACTGCACTACTAAAATTAAATTTGGGGCACTTATATTGGATTATATGGGGTAAAACTTCAGATATGGGAGATAAATGAAATATTATGATGTTATCCTCATTATTATCTTTCCAACGGTTCAAACGGTGAGTCAATTGGAGCTACGGTATAAAAGTTATGGCTCCCAGAAGTTTTATCATCAATTGGGGTGGACCCATCACCCGAATTGTCATCTGAATTGTTGCCCAGATCATCATTAGTTATAAGTAGATATATTAATTATTGGGGGTATATAATACCAATATATTTAACTTATTCTCATCTTCTCTAATAATCTTGAACAACCTGGTTATGTAATTTACATGTGGAGCCAAATTGACTCTCAAAGAATGAATTGAATCCAAAATCTCATATAGCCTGAGTGCTGAATTTTTCACATTATTTTTAATAATATGGAGCACTTTTATTACATATTATTAATATTTGAGAGTATCTAAATATCATTCAATATATTTTCTATCCATCTATGTCCCCTCATGTATAGCCAAGATTATTTTAGTATGGGTTTCCATATAGGACTTGGGGTCCTCAACATATGGGGACCTATCCTTCTTCCCATTTTACCTCTTTTAAAGGTAATATACTTATTCCCTTTCCTCAAAGATTAAAATCCTGCCATATCTATCCTCAATCTACCTCTTTTTAACCCAATGGATTGATGTTATAGCCTTGTCAAATAATGAGCTCACTATTAGAAGTTCAATGATCTTTAGATTGGGCCTCTTCGATGCCAAAGATCCTAACTCCTTGATCCAATATAGAAGTGTGAGATTCAAATGATATAATGGATTATATTCCACTTATACATGCTCTTTAGGCTTAATCTAAGTTTTAGAGGAAGGTTTGGGCATTGATGGCCATATTATTTTAGACTAGTCTATGTTTCTAAATTATGGCACTGGGTGCACAACATAGACTAGTTTTTTTTTTGGATACCTCTTGGTTATCACTATTGTGGTTAGGGAGAATCATGTTGAAAATGTAGAGGTGAAACCAATTGGGTATAATAATAATCAATTTGGGTGATAGGTTGGATGATGGTTATAATGGAAAGAGATATGGTTGAAGGGATGGACATCGAAGGAATAGAAACAATAGTAGCAGGGGAAAAAGAAGGTGAAGTGGCACTAGGAAGAGTAGTATATGGATGCATTAAAATTAGAATAACAAAAAGTTATTACACAAAAACAAATATGGAAATAATTAGAGTAGGGATCGAAGAAACAAATAACAATGACATCAAAGGAAAAAGGCCTAAGGGGGATGTGAATAGAGGACCCTTACCAGATGACTCATCGATGAGAGGTGCCTTATATTTTAGTGATTTCAATCTTAAGACCTTAGCTTATTGTAATTCCTCCTCATCCACCTCTTATGTTGCCTCACCTTCTAATTAAGGTTGTGCCTCTTTGAGTGCTTGTGTGGGTGAGGTCTAAGGTATATCCCCTTTTGGCTTTCTTTGATAGCATCTTGTTGGTCTCCAAGATTATGAAGCTATAATCTATTTGGGAAGAGGAGGGAGAATCATGATGGATGCTAGGGCTATTGAATCCATTGTTTCCTTTTCATCAGAGGAGTCTGAACAAATTATTTTGATATCTTCTCCCCGTGTGCTTTCCTTTCCTTGAATCAACTCCTCTACTAACTCATATTTAACCTTTCTTAGTTCAATAATTTTTGTTTGAATTAGAGTAATTTATTCCTCTTATTCTCATGTAGGGGTAGGAATTTCTTATTCCTCTTATTATTCACATCCTCAAATAATTGGTTCCTTACCTACCAACTATTCTTGCTCCTATGGTTGGTACTGATCCATGAGTGGACCTTGGGGATCTTATCCCTCTTCTTTTGGTTGATGATATGGCCTACCACTCTATAAGCTGGAAGATATCCATCCTCTTAGAGGTGGGATCCTAAATTTTGCCTCACTAAGTGTGAGTGAGGTTTAATATTATATTACCCTCAATAGGTCCTTACTCAAGCCTATTGGTATTGCTTTTTATTTCACTTCTTCATCATCCTTAACATTGAAAAATAGAAATTCATGATCAAATGGTTCATGTTTATATGCAAGTCCAAGGGTGTGGATATTCTAGTGGACTTTCCCATGGGGGTCACAATCCCTATGAGGGATATTAGGTAATGCATATGTTTTTTTGGCATTTAAAACTTCTTTGAATTTCCTCTTTATTTTGTATTACATCCTCCCAATAGAGATGTGGGAGCCATGGAAAGTAGCCTTCTTATTCTTTGTCAGCTCCTCATCGATGCCATTCTATATCTAGTGGGAAATATATTACTCAACTACCTTGTATAGAACAAACTTAGGAATCTGAATAGGATCCACCTTATGGATAATAATCATGATGGCAGTGTAGTCAGGGTATAGCCAGTGGTCTCCCACATTATTATCAAGTGTTTTGGTGATGTTGGGTGAAATTTTATCCAAAGGTTGACCATGAATGGCCATCCATATTTGAGGGTAGAGATCTTCTAAAATATTAGAGATGTTCCTAACATATGAATATATGTGAAAAAAAGAGTAATAATCACAAATACTATTCTTGATAACCTCTGGGTTGGGATCACATATCACTCTATCATGCCTATATACCATCCTCATGACTAAATTTACTGGATATGACATCATATATAAGTTTATCCCATGTGGCCTCCTATCTTTGTGCAAAATTTTCTCATATAAGAAAGTGATAATTACTTCCCCCAATGCATAGGTGTGCTCTAAGGTACTTATTAGGTCTAGAAAAGGAACCCATTACAAATGCAAGAAGTGTATGCTTGCACAATTGAAGAGTTGATTCAATAGTACCATGCCCACATGGGTCCCCATTATGAATTAGGTGATGGGAATATAATTATTGACATGTTCCTTTACAATAAATGTTTATTTTGGGAGAATCCACCTTGCTAGTGCTCATTCCACATTGTTGGCCTTATTTCAGATAACTATAGTATGTAAATCAAATGTAATATTTGGAATAGGTAAACTCAAATACCTAATGAATGCATCCCTTGAGATGCAAGAAATGGCTATGTTATTGTTGATGTAGTGGAGGTAAACATTATCTAATATTTTTCCCTTGAAGAAGAGGTCTTGAAGCAAGTATATACATGGTATAACCTATGACTTAGTAACTACATAATGTAGGGCCTATATTTTGAATAGAAGTAGGTTTTTTACTAACTTTTTATCTGTAGATGAAACATCTTCTTCTAATGCAAAATAATCCACATAATATTTAGCTTCCCATAAGGTTGATTAATTGGGATAGTGGCCATCAAGTACAGTGGCATCAAAAAATATGTCTAAATATTTAGTAAAATCCTTGATAAAGAATATGGAGGGTGTTGAGGGTCTTGTATGAACTAGATGATGATGTCATGGCTATTTGGTGGATGTTATTACACTTTAAGCTTTTAAAAATGGCATGTATTAAACTAAATTATGTGAATTGTAAATCATTTTGGTCATAATTAGGGCTTTTGAGATTGTTGAAGGCTGAAGTTTACTCAAGCCCTTGAAAATTAAATGATATGAACTTGAGTGGGGGATCAATGTTAATAGCTTTTTAAATTTATTTCTAGTTCATGCACCATTAATTACCAATGCTACGAGATCATCACCTTAACTTAATTTGAATTTGACCACCCTCTCCAAGTGTATATGCCATGTAGGATGCTTTGTCATTTGGGATGACACAGTGTTGCCTTTCCTCTTTTTCCATTTATCATTATGTGGTCTAGTCAAGAGAAGTCAAAATTTTCCTTCAATTTCAAATGACCTTGAAAATTATAATGTTATTCAGATAATTTTTTTCCAAAATATTTTAGCCCAAAGTCTCTAAAATAATAGTTGTCAAAGACTACGTACTCATCAAGAATATTATGGTTCTGGTAGAATTAGTCGCATAGAAAGTTCCCAAAGTAAAGTCTTTGAAGTGAAAGTTTCTAAAGAGAAATTTTCCTAAGAAAATATTTTTGAAGAGAAAGTTTCCAAAGAGAAAGTTTTTGAAGAGAATATTTCTAAAGAGAATCTTTCCAAAGAAAACCTTATGATGAAAACTTTCTAAAACAAAGCTTCCGAAGAGAATATTTTTGAAGAGTAATTTTCTAAAGAGAATCTTTCTAAAGAGAAAGTTTTCAAAGAGAAATTTTCCAAATAAAACCTTCCAATGAAAAGTATCCAAAACAATAGTTTCCAAAGTGAAAGTTTTTAACTTTAAAACCTTTTGAAATAAATCTAATATGAATACCTATCATGTAAAGAAATTATTCTTAACTCTCCATTTATAGGTTAATTTGAACAAGTCCTTTCAAATGGAAATAAGTAGACCCCAACACGATTCAATGTTCAAATTACTAAGTTTATATAGATAATAATAACCCTCATAGCCATCAAAAACACATAAGTACCCACATGAAATTTTCATACTCTCTAAAACAAATGGGGTCCCTAATTTTCAAAAAAAAATATAGGGTGGAGTGTGTTGAATACAATAGAGATTACTATGGTTTAATATAAAAAAATGGATTTTGTTTTAAATTATCTTATATTTTACCTAAAAAAATTAAATTGGTTATTATTTGTGTGTGGTGAATTTACTTTTACATATCTTGTAACAAAGTAAAGGCTTACATCTATTTATTATTAATCATAACGAATTGGGGACAAATGTTTGATCTATTTTTCTCTAAGTTTTTAAGGATATTATTATTAACTAGGTATTCACATATCTTATACAACTTTATCACTACAATTCATGAGGCTAAACTTATCCAACATCATGACATATGTCTTATTCTCACACTATCATACTATCATAGAGTAATGTTTTAGAATAATTAAGTTATAATTTTATGTGACCATGTGAAAATATTCCATATGCATCTTCCTCACAACCTTGCACATTTATTTTCAAAATTTTAAGTTACATAAGACCATGACAATGTGACCATTCACATTCATTCCCCACGTCTTAATGTCTCACCTCTACGTACTAGCAGGTCTATGAGTGATCAAACAAAGAAAAGATGATTACCATAATGTGACACAATGACATGTAACATAGTCAAACATAGAATTATAGGATGCATGATATGTATGCACTCATAATTAGTTTGCGCTAAATTTAAATAATGCCATGTGTCCATGTTTAGAGAAATCAACCACAAGTACATGAAAGACATTTAAAAATATGACTATGAGCAAGTGATATAGTACCAAGTGGCACTAATAATAGACATAAAATTTTAAATGGATGACTAAGCTTCTAAAATCCATGATAAATTGACACCTTTCAAATAAATCTCATGAAATAATAAGTCACAAAATTTTAAAAATAAATAGAAAATATAGTTGATAACAATTATTAAGAAGTAATTAATTCTCATGAATTGGTAATTAAAAACTTGGGATCATTACCACTGGTGAATATTATTTTGTCCCAATTCAATTTTAACACCACTTTCAATCAAAATACTCACAAAATTATGAAATCTCTTTGCTTTATTCATAAATTTTATGAAATTAGGTATATAGTTAGAAATACCATTACAATGGTAGCTCTCAAACAAATTATGGCTCCATGCATGTTTTGCCATGGAACAAATAAAGAATATAGAAACATAAATTATCTAATTTTTAGCTTAGTATATGTAATTGGATTTTAGGATGAGTTAGTCCTTGTCCAAAACTTATTTATATATGATCCTTATTCACTCTAGGAGAGGAAATTTTTTGGTAAGTTAATGCAAACAAGAATGTTCTACGTATGTTTTGTAAATTTGTGTGGATTTGTTTTCTTCTCAAATATGTATTCTTTTTTTGAATAATTTACAATGAGTTTATGTTTTTATATGAGTTTTTGTTGTTATATGTGTTTATATATGTTTTTATTTTAGTGGTTAGATTGAATCATGTGTTATTTTGATTAGCTCTATGATTAATAATCATGGTTACATCATGTTAGTAATTTGAATGTGCTTAGCAATTATGTCTAAAATATATTTTAATTATTATAGGGTTATTATATACTAAAAATATTATAATAGGCACATGCCTATTATATTTTAATAATGAGTACATGCCCATTCTTATCTTGTGTAAAATGGGATTAAATGATAATATTCTTAATATATTATCAAGAATGGGCATGTGCCCATTCTACATAAGATAAGAATATTATCAATTAATTTCATTCTAAATTTTTTTAAATAATATAATCATTTAATTTCATTTGACACAAGATATTAAATATAATTGACATGTTTAATGGGAAACTGTCCATTCTACATGACATCAAGATAATAATATTGCCCTCTTACAAAGAAACCAATATTCTTATCTTGTGTAGAATGGGTACATGCCTATTGTACACAAGATATTAAGATTATTGTAAATTAAGACCATTTTTTAATACAATATATTAATATTAAATATTACCAATCACACCCATTATGTAACACAATATAAGACAAATACAATTATCTTGTGTAGAATAGGTGCATGCCCATTCTACACAAGATATTAATAATATTATCAATTATGACCATTATGTAACATAATTTTGGGGGAATTATTCAGTGGCATATTGAACATATAATCATACCATGGATTCTTATAATGATACTTACACATCAAAAAGTTATGGACATCATTCATGCAGTATTAATTTTACTTCACGACATCTCATAGAGAAGAATATAAAATTTGTATAGACACAAGGAAAATATGTGTATGATGATATTTTGTATTGTATCTAGTATTAATAATGAACTATATGGAGATGATCCTGATATATCAAACTAAACATGACATAGAAATAGGTACTTACTATTCATGTATTAATGATAATTGAAGTACATACCTTTATCTTATTTATAATGGACACATGCGCACTCTTATATTATTTAAAATGGGAATAATTCATAATATTATTAATGTCTTGTGAAGAATGGGCATCTATCTATTCTACACAAGATAATATTATTATCAATTAGTCCCATTCTACACAAGATATTAAAGATATTTGACATGTCTAATTAGAATCTTTTCATTCTACATGATATAAAGATAAGAATATTGACTTATGACAAAGAAGAAATATTCCTATCTTGTATAAAATTGGCAATTACCCATTCTGCACAAAATATTAAGAATATTGTCAATTAAATAAGACTATTTTGTAGCATACAATAAAAATTGTTAATAATATCAATTAATCCCATTATGTAACATAAGATATAAATATTGAATATTATCAATTATGTCCTTTTTGTAAAATAAGATATGATCAATAGTCTTATGTTGCGTAGAATGGGCACATGCCCATTCTACACAAGATATTAAGAATATTATAAATTATGCCCATTTTGTAACATAATATATTGGCAAGATTTTTCATTAGGGTATTTACCATATAAGTACACTATGGAAGCTAATGATGATCTCATGATAACAAGAATATACAAATGTCATTCACGATATTTATTATAATTCATGAGATCTCATAGAGAAGACTAAAAAATTTGTATAGCCATGAGGAAAATTTTTATATGTTGATATCTAGTATTTTATTTAGTATTAACAATGAATTATATGTATATGATCCTAATATATAAAAATGAGCATGATATAGACATATGTACTTGTGATTTATGTATTAATGAGAATTGAATCATTTGTCATTATCTTTAATATGTGTTTTTAGTGTTATTTTTATTTATTCTTAATTATGGAAATATATGTTAATCTAAAATAAAACATAATTATCTTTGTACATATCATAACTACATGAGACATTGAATTATGAACTCACAACTTTATGTAGGGGTTATGTCAACACAAGATAGGATCAATATTATTAACTTGTGTAGAATGGGCACATGAAAATTATAAAAATATACTAATGATATCATAAATTAGGCCCATTATATAACACAAGATAGGTTCAATATTCTTATCTTGTTTAGAATGAACAATCTCCTTTCCTAGTCGTCTTTTGATCTTGTCTTATGATCTATTTAGAATGGGCATGCCCATTCTACACTATCAATTAATCCCATTCCACACCAAATAGGATCAATATTATTATATTTTTTACAATGGGTATCAGCCTATTATACATAAGATAGTATCAATATTATTATCTTATTCTTATTTAATTTCAACATAAATTAAAGTGAAAATTGTATCTATAGATAATGGTAAAAAACTATTAATTTTATTCCTATTTAATTGTCAAATTAATTTAGAGGTTTACATGGTTAAATTAATTATACTTAAAAGGTAAATCAAAATAATATCTTAAATTCAATTGATTCATGTATGACTAAAATTTATTTTCCAACTTACTACTATTAAATAATAGAAATTAAATTTTGTAATTATTTTAAATATTGTCTATCGAAAGGAAAACAATGCTTGTCAAATATTAAAGTTGATCCCATAATAAAGGTCAATGACTTTTAATTGATATTAACTATTTAATTTATGGAATTATTCAAATAAAAACAAGTACATTTTATTTATAAAATTCAAAATATGATGAGATTTTATGCTTGTATTTATTAATGGTCAAATTTACATAATATATCTTATAAGATATCATAGGTCATATTTTCCTAAATGTCCATAAGTTAATTTTAAATGCAAGTAATATTTTAGACACATGAACAGTATTACTTTTTAATTTCAAAAGTAATATAAGTAGTAATTTTATTGGTATACAATGGCTAAAAACTATTAATTATATTTCTATTTAATTATTAAATAAATTTAAAGGTTTACATGGTTAAATGGTAAAAAATAATTCCAAGTAATTTAATGTAATTATCCAAGAATAAAAATAACTTCCACTATTTATTTCATTTATATTTATAAGATTTTATTTTTTTAAGTTTTGACATTGACATGACCCTTATTAGGACAAATATCCACTATGTTTGAGGTTATTTATGGACATTTAATTAGATTTTATGTACTAAACTAAATATTCAAATTCTAGCATAACTCAAAAAAGTACAAATAGACAACTGTCAAATCATGTTATATTGAAAAATTTTATCAAACTGATGAATGTAGAATAAATATAACATAATGAAAAAAAATCTATTATTTTAATTTCATAATTTTATGGTGGGGTGTTTTTAAATTTGAAAATCAATGTGGTAATTAATGCATTACATAGTTTTCAAACTTTGAAAATATCACGCTCAAATTTTTGGAAGCATTTGTTCATAGTCATATATATTTAAAAATAAATAATACTAAATGAATCAAGTTTTTTTTGTAGCCACATATTGCACCCTAGGAGAGGGTGTTGAAGCCTCTCCCATATTTGGACAACATGGGATTACCTCTAGGCATGTGGGTTGCCATAGTATAGGTAAACCTCTAGGTTAAAGGGATATATCCCTTGATTTATCTCTTAAGCTCACACACTACACTAGACTAGTCACTTGGGGGTGAAAAAGTAAGAAGGAAATAAAATTTAACTTATACTAATGGAGGAGATACACCAAATATTAGTCCACAAACACACTTGTATATACCTTAATAAAAAATACTACCAAAACTGACCTTAACTCATTATCCTTCTAGCATAAGTATTTCTCATAGAGGTAGATTGTTATGCACATATAGAGGTGGGTGAAAACAAGGTCTAATACTAGACACTAATAGTCTCTCTCTCTCACTTCAAGACACACTTATCAAACACATACACTTTATGAGACCTACTAGAAGATATATCACTCACACAAAACATGCAAGAGAAAAATGGAAGTAAGCAGAACATATTCATCACTTAACATCCTAGTATAAAACTTAACACACTTAAGAAAGAGATTTTATAAATAAAATCAACTTAAAATGTCTTATTCAAAAGGAAAACAAGGTGCCAACCCATCAGGGCTTTGCCATACTAGGTGTGTACTAGATATAATTACCAAAATGCCTTGCATAAAGAGAGCATAGGAAAGAAGAGAGAATAAGAGAAGTCTAATGGTCACAAATCCAAGATTTAAGCTATGGAAACTAGTTATAACAAGAGAGAATGAGGTATAAAATAATTTAGGAAGTGGTCTTGGACAAATGTCCATCTAAAATGCATCATTATCCCTCAAGGTGGTGTAGAATTCTTCACTATCCTTCTTTGAAACTTCCCTTTGGTGATGAGTCCATTTGAATGTATAAAAATACCATAGGTATCATTTCCACATATATTTTGACATGATAATATGGAAATTAAATTAGTACATATCATATATGCATTTCTAATTGATGGACTCACCCTTGTCACTTATCATTCACTACCTACAGTCATTCATTAGCTCTCCTAGATTTATATTCACACTTATCACCTAAGTGACCTAAATTTTTTCAATAATATACATTTTATAAGATTAAATACACATATTTAATACCTATTTGTATTTTTGTCTATCAAATATACCTCAAAATATTTCAATTCACCTTTCTCAGTATCTCATTAGGTAGTCACATTATCTTCTCGCTATGTTTTTAAGACTGCCTATGATGAATGATATATAAGAAGGATATTTATACATAAATAAGGCAAAAATTTAGTTTTAATAGTTGGGACATGTCTCTAAAGACCTCTCACAATGGTTCTCACTCAATAATTCTCTTCTACTCCTATAGAACAACTCGCTTTTTGCAAGAAACTTAGAATTGGGCCTATATGTACAAATGACAATATGGAAAAATTGGATGGTTATGGGCATGAGATATTAAAAAAATAGTTAAAAATAATTCTAAAGTCATTTAACCATTTATATATGCACATCCATTCATCTTTTCTCCATCAGGTCTAAATAAGGGTTTTGAGAGGGTTTTAGGTCTCTTAGACTGTTAATAATGGTTCATAAAAACTAGACACTAAACCTCCAAACCAATTCCAATAATAAAAATATAGGGACCCCATTAAACTATCCCAAACTTCTTTAGGCATCATGCACACCCACTGTATAAATATGAGTTAATTGAAACTAGTCCTCAAGCTCCTTTAATGCATTCTAAGTAGGCATGAGAGGAAAATGGGATTTAATGACCAATTTTGGTATTATATCTACAAAATAATGGTTCATGAAAACATTTTACTCTCCCATTAAATCTTTTAAAAAAATTGGGAGGTCCGTGCAGTCCTCTAGATGAGTTTAGGCCCTTGTAGGTTTTAGGCCTAGTTCTAGGCCTAATAGCCCTAACTAAATTTCTATGTATATAGATATTTGTGAAGGTTTTAATGACTATAGTCACATATTAACAAATTTTTCACATAAATACAACCATATATACCCTCCTTCAGTCATTCAAGGTTTTCTATCTCATTTTTTGCTCATCCATGTACCAAGTTTGCAAGTTAGCTTGATACTAGAGTACTCTATGTCTGAGATAGAATAAAGTATCTCACATATTCATATAAATAAAATAAGAATTTATAGATATTTTTAATCTCATTTTTATTATATTTACCAAATTTTTAATATATATCACACATATATACCCATCAAACCTTCAAATTCTTCAAGACTAGCTTTTATGACTTAACTATGCAGGGTTTGATAGAGTTTAAGAGACTTTAAATATTGGTTGTAGGGTAGTGTTCTTGTTTCATAAGATCACATGGGAATTTTATATTACCCATATAATATTGGTTTCAACATGGTTATACCATTATATAATTATTTATACCTCCAAACTATATGTTTCCATTAGATAAAACTAGTCTGCAGTCAGACTATAGGTGTCTCACTCAGGAAAACAAAGGGGAGCTTATTAGTGTTTGAGGAATATATTATATTCTCTTAATTAATTATAAGTTCATTGGTATTATCTGATTATATATATATTCATAATATAAGTATAACCCTTCCTTGTTTAGGCTAGTCTACATTATGAGATTCCAAATTACAAGTGCACATTTCAAGGAAGTTGTGAGACCTGTAGGTGCCTATTCAATTTTGATCATTATGTTTTTATACCTCCATATTATCTTTAGGTAACTAAGTACCATTCCACATTTTATTTAACTCATGTTTCCATTATTATTCTGAAATCAATGTGTCACTGTAAGCTATAAGTTCATTTGGGCTTTATAGCACTATAGTTTTCACTGAATATCCTCAATAGAAACTTGACTGATTTGAAATCCATACAACCATCATTTTATTTGACTTATAAATCATCTTCCCATGTCAATATGTGGAATTTAGGTCTAGGATACAAGAGAGACACCATTAGTCTCATCTATAACTCAATACACTTCACTATGAGATGGCACATTGTATGAACAAAACCTTATTCAGAGAAACTAAGGTAACTCAATCTTATTTACAAATTTCTCACTTTGTTTTATTGAAACATTTTGAATTGAATAAAATTCCTAAAATATGATCTCAATTATACTTTATAACCTTCATTTAAGTTTTATAAATATACACAACATGTGCCTCAAGCCTTATATGGTGTTCCATTATCCATACATGATTGCAGATAGTTGTAGATGACTATATACACTAGAGTTCTAACCAATCTTTGTCCATATCTTTAGAAACCATCTCAATCAACCTAAAATTTCCTTAAATAAAAAACATTCAAGTATAAAATAACATTAAATGGTTTAATAGGATAGACATAAGTACATTACCTTGATATGAAGTTATTCATAGAAGATAAAACATTGCCACTAATGAAAACACTATCTACAACTTCAGTGGTGGTCTCTTCTAGCATAATGATATATTTTTTCTAATATTCTCATCTTCACACATGTAAAATAGATTTAAAACCACATGTAAAGGATTAAAAATCTCTATAATAACACATAAAACACTTATAAGCATTAGATCAATCCAAGCAAATGAGAAAACCAAGGTGTTAGGGTTATGAAAGTAGCTAAGAAGCACTAGTAATCTTAAGGATGATTCATGAAGTACATACCACCAAAATGAAAACCATTTCCATGGAATGGAAGCAAAAAGAGATTAATTTCATCTACCAATTTAAATCATCTTTATTCTACCTATCATGTCTGTACTAGAGGAAAATTGATGAATTTCTTTGACTTACACAAGAGAATGATATGGAAGATAAAGTGATTTTTTCCAAGTTTGGAACTGATGAAGTTTCTCAAGCCTATAAAATACTTTTATTGGCCTTTAGATCTCCTCCTAAATCCTTCACATATGCTAAGTGGTTTTTTTTTCTATACAACTACCTAAACCTACTTGTTTTATTGTTAAACTCCTTGGAATGCTAAACCTACAATTATCAGTTATAAAACCTAGCTCTAACACGTTATTAAATTATACATGTTCACATACACTTTAGCACACTTTTATTAAGTGAATAAATTATACTTCACTAAAGTGGCTAAAAAGGATATAAAATGACACAAAATAAACTTAGGCAAATGTGACTAAGATTAAGACATATTTTATGACCTTATTTATGACCATGGTGGAAATTTATGACCTATTAGACCTTATGGAAGTTTTTAAATTACATGGGAGTTGACTTATTTGACCAAGAGGTGAAATTAGTCAAAATTATGGTGATTTCCTAGGGTAACAAGCTTGTTATACTATGGACCAGCAGTATTATCCTATCCTTGGGAAATGGAGTCACCTATACATCACATTTGACACTAAAATGCTTCTAAAAAGACCTAAAAACCATACCAAACAATATGTAAATAGACACACAAGACAAGACAAGAAATCAAACACACCTGTGCTCTAATGAACACTTAGGGAAAACACACATCAACTCAACCAAACTAAATTATGCACAAACTAACGTGAATGGAATTATTCCTCCTAGATCAAATGGGAAGCTTGAAACATTTTTTGATCCTTGAAGTAAAGGAACACATGAATCATGTTGCCCTTTGATCATTGGAATTTATATCTCCCATTATTTCAAGATATTAGCCAATATCCTTGGAATGATCCTCAATGTAATAACAATAGGTACAAAAATATCACCTATGAAGGTGAATTATTATTTTTATTTAACCATATTCTCATTATACTCCTCAACTATAACTTAATCTAGTGATGCTTCATCCAAGAATAGTTCCTTGACCCCTATGGTACTTTGAGTGAGATCAATATCCTTTTTAGTTACAATCTCATTAACTTCCACTTCAATAAGCTTGATTATTTGGGAGATATCATGTTTTAATTTAAAGGACAAAACATCTTCAACAACATCTTCAATTTGGATAGTATGAGGTATAGACCTTTGAAGGGCCTCAAATTCACTACATACCTCATATAATAGTTTCCATGAGTCATCGTACTCCATAGATTCATCATCAACTTTTTTTTTTTTTATTCTTAGGTCCAAGATATTAATCATACACATGAATGTCAACTAACTCAGTAGAAGTGGAGTTCTTCTTAATCACCTCTTCTTTCATGTCTTGTATAAACACTTTATGGATAGCTAGAGCATGGCCTTCAACATTTTTATCTTAACTCAAGAATATTAAATTGAACTTGTCTTCACCAAGAGGAATCTCTATGGTATCTCTTATTCATAGTCACTTGAAGCATCTTCTTGATTAGTTTGAAACTAAGCGTGTTCTTCTTTTCTTTCCTCCCATAATATGGGTTCCCATTCAAGAGGGGATTAGGTGGGAAGGTGGTGAATTGGATCATGGTTTGGAGAGAGAGTAGGAGGATTGATGGAGGTCTCATGAATGGGTAGGGATATGGAAGGATCCACTTGGAATAACTATTGAAGGGAGAGAAGGATCAATTTGGCTATTAACACTTCTTTTTCTTCATCAACTATCTCACTTTTATCATATCCCTCTTGAGGCTCTTCTATAGTTGTAACCTCATCTCCCATATTCTCTACTAAGGCCTCTTTTTCATGTTGAAATTATTATTTAGATAGATCTCCAAGAGGGACAAGATAAAGGCTCTTGGGGAGAGGGAAATTGAGTTTGATCAAAAACAATATTTTCTTCATGAACATTCACCTCTTGGTTCTCACTCTCTTCACCTTTGTTTCCCAAAGACTCTACTACTTGGTTCTATGTTAGAGTTTAAAAGCTGGTAGTATATATGGAGGATTGGATTATCTCTTCTTGAATATAGTGAGTGACTTCATGAGGATAATAAATATGAGAAAAATAATATGGAACATAATGAGACTCTTGAGGAGGGATAGGTATAGTTTGAAGAAAGATATCTCCAATTATATGCCTCTTAAGGGCTTGTCTTTCCTCTTTAATAACTTGTATCCTAAGATATTGGATCTCTTATTCAATATCCTTCAACCTATCTTCGTGAAAACCTTCTTTATATTCTTCTTCATAAGCTTCTTTATAGGTATATTCAATAACATTATGTTCATATAGAAAAGGAATAGGATGATCATAGGGTTGCCATGGCTCATAGAATTGATAATCACTTTGATAGGGATATTGAGGGATATAACATGGGTCATAACAAGGCTGATAGGGAGATGCATAGTAGGGATTCTCAACATGACCACCCATATCAACTTCATGAGTCAAATGAAACACAATAAATGATCAAAATCTTCTATAATAGATACATGGGCTTCTTACAACCAAGTGATGCATACAGAGTCTCTATTGGTGTTTACTTGAATTATTTCAAATGATGATAAGAGGAAGAAAATAAAAATAATCATTTCCCTCTTTTGGACCTTGGTCCCACCAAGTGTTCTATAATTTTTATTTCCAAATATTTCACCCTAGGAGAGGGTGTTTAATCCTCTCCCATATTTGGACAACATGGGATTACCTCTAGGTCTATGTGTTTCCTATAGCAGAGGTAAACCTATAGGTTAAAGGGATATCTCCCTTGATTTATCTCTTAATATCACACACTATACTATACTAGTCACTTGGGGGTGAAAAGGGAATAAGGAAATAGAATTTAACCTATACTAATGGAGGTGATACAAAAAATATTAGTCCACAAACACACTTGCATATGCCTTAAGAAATAAGACTACCAAAACTAACCTTAACTCATTGTCCTTATAGCATAAGTATTTATCATAGAGATAGATTTATTTGCACATATAAATGTGGGTGAAAATAATGTTTGATACTAGACACTACTAGTCTCTCTCACACTTAAAGACACACTTATCAAACACATACACTTTATGAGACTTGTTAGAAGATATATCACTCACATAAAACATGCAAGAGTAGAATGGAATTAAGGAGAACATATTCATCACTTAACATCCATGTACAGCACTTAACACACTTAAGTGAGATATTTTAGAAATAAAATAAAATTCATATGTCTTATTCAAAAGTATTCAAGGTGTCAAACTAGTAGGGCTTTGCGATACTAGGTGTGTACTAGATACAATTTACAAAATGGCTTGCATAAATAGAGTATAGTAGAGGAGAGAGAATAAGAGAAGTGTAAGGGTCATAAATCCAAGTGTCAATCTATGGAAACTAGTTAAAATAAGAGATAATGAGGTGGAAAAGAATTCAAGAAGTGGTTTTGGACAAGTGTCTAGATGAAATGCATCTTTCTCCCTCAAGGTGGCATAGAACTCTTCACTATCCTTCTTTGAAATTGCCCTTTGGTGTTGAGTACATTTGACTATCTAAAACTACCATAGGAACCATTACCACATATATTATAACATGAGAAGATGAAAATGAGTCAGTACAAGTTTTCTATATATTTCCAATTGATATGATCACCCTTGTTACTTGTCATTCACTACCTACAGTCATTCATTAACTCTCTTAGACTTGTATTCACACTTGTCACCTGAGTGACCTATAATTATTCAAGAAGATGCATTATATAATATTAAATACACCTATTTAAGGAATATCTATCTTTTGGTCTATCAAATTTATCTTAAAATATTTCAAATCACCTTTCTCAGTATCTCACTAGGAAGTCACATTATCTTCTCACTGTGTTATTCAAGACTGCCTATGATGAATGATCTAAAAAAAGGATCTTTATGCACAACCAAGGTGATAAATTAGTTTTATGAGTTAGTAAAAGTCTCTAAAGACCACCCACAATGGTTATCACTTAATAATTATCTTTTTCTCCTATATAACAACTTAATTTATACAAGAAACTTAGAATTGGGCCTATTTATACAAGTGACAGTATAGAAAAAATGGATGGTGAGGGGCCTGAGAGAGTCCTAAAATATTTTAAAACACTTAAAAATTAATTTAACCACTTATATATGAACCTCCATTCATATTTTATACATTGGGTCTAAATAAGAGTTTTGAGAGGGTTTTAGGTCTCTTGGACTATTAGCAATGGTTCATAAAAACTAGATGCTAAAACTACAAACCAATTCCACTATGGACAAGATAGGGACCCCATTAAACTATCCCAACTCCTTGAGGCACAATGAACCCCATCCATATATATATATATATATATATATATATATATATATATATATATATATATATATATATATATATATATATATATATATATATATATATATATATATATATGAGTGAGTGAAACTAGTCCTCGAGCTCCTTTAATGCATTCTAAGTAGGCCTAAGAGGAAAATGGACTTGAATGACCAATTTTGAGATTATTTTTTCAAACCAATGGATCATTCCAATATTTAAATCTCCCATTAAATCTATAAAAGTGTTTTTGAGGTTCATGTAATCCTTTAGATGATTTTAGGCCCTTGTAGGTTTTAGGCCTAGTTCTAAGCCTAATATGTCTAATTAAATTTCCATGTATATAGATATTTGTGAAGGTTAAAATTAATTTAGGTACCTTTTCACACATTTTTCACATCCAATACAACCTTATATACTTTCCTTTAGTCATTTAATATTCTCAATCTCATTCTTTGCTCATTTATGCACCAAGTTTGTATGTTATCTTGCTATTAGAGTGATCTCTATCTAAGATAGAACAAAGAGTGTATCCCCCATTCATATGAATAAAATGAGACTTTATAGACCTTTTTAAACTCATGGGTATGATTTATATCAAATTTGGAAGATAGATCACACATATAAACCCCTTAGACCTTCAAATTCTTCAAGACTAGCTTTTATGACTTGATTATGCAGGGTTTGACAGAGTTTGAGAGACTTTAGAATATTGGTTGTAAGATAGTTTTATTTCTTCCTAATATAAAATTTTAATGTTATATTACCCATATAATATTGGTTTAAACATGTTCATACCATCATATACTTTTTAACACCTCCAAATTATACGTCTCCATTAGATGAAACTATTCTACAGTCAGACTATAGGTGTCTCACTCAGGAAAACAAAAGGTTCCTATAGAATATTATTAGTGTTTTATTATTTTATTATATTATATTTATTCATTATAAGGTAATTTTTAATATATAATTATGCCTTTATTCATTAACTAATTATCATCATTCCTTTCTTAGGTTAGTTTACAGTATGAGAGTCTAAACTATGGGCATGTATTTCAAGGAAGTTGGGAGACTTATAGGTGTTTATTTAAGTATGATAATTATATATTTATATCAAATTTTTAATATATATCACACATATAAACCCCTTAAACCTTAAAATTCTTCAAGACTAGCTTTTATGACTTGATTATGCAAGGTTTGACAGAGTTTGAGAGACTTTAGAATATTGGTTGTAATATAGTGTTATTTCTTCCTAATATCACATGTGAATGTGATATTATTCATATAATAGTGTTTTAAACATGTTCATACCATCATATAATTTTTAACACCTCCAAATTATAGGTCTCCATTAGATGAAGCTAGTCTACATTCAGACTATAGGTGTCTCACTCAGGAAAACAAAAGGTTCTTATAGAAGATTATTAGTATTTTATGATTGTATTATATTATATTGATTCCTTATAAGGTCATTGGTAATATATCATTATACCTATATTCATTAACTAATTATCATCCTTCCTTTCTTAGGTTAGTTTACAGTATGAGAGTCCAAACTATGGGCATGCATTTCAAGGAAGTTATGAGACTTATAGGTGTTTATTTAAGTCTGAAACCTCCATATTCTATTGATATCACTAAGGAACATTCCAAAGTATATTGAAATAAATTTTACATGAGTATTTTGAAATAATCCTTCTACCATCCATACATCATGTGCTATTGTAAGTTACAGGTTATTTGGGCTTTATAACACTATAGTTTTCATTGAATATTCTCAGTAGAAACCTGACTAAGTTGAAATCCATCCAACCATTAGTTTATTGAAATTATAAATCATATTCCCATGTCAATATGTGGAATTTATGTCTAATATACAAGGTAAACACCATTACTCTCATCTATACCTCAATACACTTCACATTGAGATGGCACATTATATGAGCAAAACCTTATTTAAAGAAACTAAGGTAACTCAGTCTTATTTATAGTTTTCTCACTTTGGTTGATTGTAAGGTTTTGAATTAAATGCAAGGCCTAAAATATGATCATTAAATATACTTAATAACCTCCATTAAATTCTTTAAAATATACACAACATATGCGTCAATATTTATAGGGTCTTCCATTATTTGTACATGATTGTAGATAACTATAGATGACTATATACACTAGAGTTTTGACTAGTCTTTGTTCATGTCTTGAGGAACCTATCTCAATCAACCTAAAATTTCCTAAAATGTAAAACCTTCATGGGTAAAATTAAATTTCATTTTTTAAGAGGAGATACATAAGTACATTACCTTAATTTGAAGTTATTCATAGAATGCAAAACACTAACATTGATGAAAATGCTATCTACAAATTTAGTGGTGGTCTCTTCTGGCATAATGAAATGTTTTTACTAATATCCTCACCTTCACACATGTAAAAAAAAATTAAAACCACATGTAAAGGATGAACCATCTCTAAAACAACACATACAACTCTTAGAAGCATCAGATCAATCCAATAAAATGATAAAACCAAGGTGTTGGGGTTATGCAGGCAGTTAGGAGAAACTATCAGTATCAGGGATAATTCATTAAGCATATACCCAAAAAATAAATAAATAATTCCATGGAATGGAAGTACAAATATATTACTTTCATCCAGTAAGTGCATTCATCCTAAATCTTCCTATCTTATTTGTACTGGAGGAAAACTGATGAACTTCTTTGACTTGCACACGAGAGTGATATGAAAGATGAACTAGTTTTTTCCAATTTTGGAATTGATGAAGCTTTTCAATATTATAAAATACTTTTGTGGACCTATATATATCCTTATTAAGCCTCCCCACATGTCAAGTGGTTGTCCTTATATGTACAACTACCTAAAACTACTTATTTTGTAGGTAAACTCCTTCTTGGTATGTTAAACCTATAATTTTTAGTTAAGAATCCTACCTATAACACTTTATTGATATTATACACATTCACATACACTTTTTCACACCTTTATTAAGTGAGGAAACTATACAACTTTATTAAAGTGGCCAAAAAGGACATAAAATGACACAAGATGAACTTAGGCAAATGTGACTAATATTAAGACATATTTTATGACCATGGTGGACATTTATGACCTAAGATACCTTATGGAAATTTTGAACTTACATGGGTTTTGACTTATTTGACCAAGAGATCAAACTAGTCAACAATTTACTTAGTTTATTCTAAATCAAGAAAGAAAACCAACAATAGACATAAAGAGAGTCAAAAATACCACATGGAATGAAAGTGTACTAGCATCGACACAATAGATAATTTAAATAAATAAATAGCTTTAAGAGATACCAATATCAATTAGGGATAGTGATACTGTAATGAATGACATAGGAACAAGATAGTGATACCACATGAATAGGAATATATACAACATCAAATTATTTTATTTAGTTGGCATATAGAATAATAAATAAAACATTAAATTCAATTGGTACAAAGAGAAAAAAATACATCTATAAATAGGTTTAACATTTTTTACTTATATCTTCTTTCTTATTATTTAAAAATTTAATATACACAATAATGACATATAAATAGCATTTAATTTTTTATTCAAATTTCAATTTTTATCTAACTTAAATATTGGATTCCTTTCTAGAATTAAAACTAAGTGTAATGTTCATTGAAAAAATAGAAATGATAAATACCTATGTAATCTCCTTGAAGATAATTTCTTGAGTTTTAGCATTATTTTCCACCTGATTGGCTACTATTTATCTACAAATGTATTTTTGTACAAAAATAATTACTATAAATTGATTCCTTGTGTAATCTCCTTGTATATCCTTTCCTAATTTTTAGATTTATTTTACACTGACTCAATTCTTATCTATTTTCAAATGTAGTTTCATGATTTTTTTTAGTAGAAACTAATTCCTTGTATAATCTCATTATAGATCCTTTCATTCATTTTATCTTTGATTTTACACTAGCTTGAGTCTTATCTATCTACAAATGTAGTTTCACTCAAAATAATTATCAGAAATTGAGTCCTTGTGTAATCTCATTGTATATCCTTTCTTGAGTTTCAACTTTATTTTTCACCAACTTAACTTTTATCTATCTGCAAATGTAGTGTCATGGGGTTTTTTAATAAATAATTATTTCCTTGTATACTTACAAAATTTTCCTTCTCTAAATCATTAGATACAAAATTTTAAAATCATTATAATGAAATTTTATACAATATCTTCCTTTTTATATTTTGGATTTATGTTTTGGTTAACTCTTAAGTGATTAATCATTGACCTACTTATTTTCTTGAATTTTAACTTTATTTTGACTTCTAATTCTTGTGTATGAGAAAATATTTTTTATAAAACAATTATTAGAATAAATTTACTTTTATTTTAATAATATTAATTATTCCTCTTTGAATTTTCACTCATAAAATATAAGGTACAATTTATATTTATTACTTTAAGTTTTTTTTAAGAAAATTTATTATGGGTAAATGCTTTTGAGCCAAAGCTATGAACTAGGGATGAGGTTGTTGACATATCCCTTAGCCTAATATAATGGAGAATACTATATATTACAATTAAATTTATCAAGAAACAACTCTACTAGAATAAATCATGAAATAAATTAATCTACAAATATTCAACAAAAACCAACCTCGAGTGGTTTTGATAGGGTCTCACAAACTTGAAATAAATAAATATACTACATTATAAAACTATCTCTAGTTATTTTCATAGATTCCCACAAAATTATAGCATATTTATTTGGGCATGCAAGCCTTCATAGTGAAATAAAAATTGAGCCACAATAAGGAAACATCTAACACATAACACCATGAGGGTTTTAAATAAATCCCTAAACCAAAATAAAACCTTCTAAACTCATCCTCAATGGGTTTTAAACAAGATCCCTTAAACCTAATTAAATCATCATGAGAAATAGAGTGCTACCAAGGTGCCCACCATAGAATACATAAATGAATATAATATAGATACCTCTAAAAGTCATGTAGGCTAGAATAAAATATGTGTGTATTCCTCTATCCTTCACACACTCATATGAAAGATCCATGCAACACTGACCCAAAATCTTCTAGCATCCTTTCAGGATATGAAGACTTTATATTGATTTCCTATATTAATCATGGTGGAAATAAATGAATAAGAATGAATAGCTAAAGTGTAAACAATCATAAGGCTTCCCCTCAGGACCCAAAGAGAAAATATGACTAGCTAGCTATGGAATCCTCTATCATCCACTCTAGTAAAATAGGTTTAGGGATGAACCCTAGAAGTTAGAATAAAAAAGATAGGGATTCCTCTATCATCCATGATGGAATAATAACCCAAAACATTGAATCCTATAGCAGCTAATTTGGCACAACAATCAATGGGGAGGAATCTTATAACATCACCCCTAACCAAAACATCATTAGGATGGTTTCCTCTAACTTCCTCCCTAACGAAGGACCTGAGAATGTGGATTCCTCTATCATCCACATTCACAACCACCAAATAGAATACAATAAGAAAGAGATTAATAATAGAGATAAATATATAATAAACCATATAATCTTGCTAAAAAAATGCCTCTAAATAATAAGAATGAAATATAGGTAGTCCAACTACCCACACAAGGCTCTAAAAGAGTTTTGAATGAAGTTAGTCCCTTAAAAAGTGGACCCTAATTGGTATGATCAGACCTCCCAAAGTAGATAATTCCTATAAGACTAGATCTAAATATTGACCCTTATATAGATTAGGCCAATATAGAAAGCATTGGCCTATAAAAAATAAGAAAGATACCGAGAAAATGGCACAAAAATTGTTAGTTCCTAATGAACCCCCAAAATGAAGCATGGTATTCAAAATATCAATGAATATAAAATTAAAAAAATAGTGACTTAAGAGTCATAACCATAATCCAAGAGCCTTTCCAAACATTCCATACCTAGGATTTCCTTCCACAGTAGGATTCATAGCATAAAGCCATATCCAAACACCCTTAGCTACCCTATGAACATGAGTTAAAGACTACACCATGATTGACCTATAAACCATGTACTCATTTCCACTCAAGAAAGAGTAGATACGCTCCACCAAGGCTAAGGATTAATAATGAAGCTCTTCTTTGGAGAGCATGATAAATAGATCACTAGCCTCTACCAAAAATAGGATCGAGCAAGAAACCACACAAATACAAGCCCCAGCCACTAGTTCTCCTAGCCACCACAACATGCCCCCTGGGTTTGGGTCTTCACTTTCATCTTTTCTTCCCTCCTACACCAACTAAGATGTCTCCCACCCATTTCCATTTTAAAAAATGACACCTATACCCATATCCATTTATTAATTGAAGTTATCATACTACTCAAATATCTTTAAATTATCACTCATAATATATAAATTAAAGTTTATATTTATTAATTTAAGTTATATCTTCATATTTTAATTTTTTACTTAAAATCCATGTATTATCTTTCAAAAATTCATATGTATTAATGAATAGAGGCCTATATTCTACACAAGATAAGAAGCTTGGATTTTTAATTGATAATTTTCTTATAAACCCATGTAGAATGAGAGAAATTGTTTATTATGCATGGTTTTAGTGTATTAAAAATATTATCAATTAATAATCCAATAATATTAACTATTTTAGAATGGGAATGCACCCATTATACACAAGATAACAATGTTATGAGCATTGAATAAGAAGTACTGATATTATACCCAATTTTATACATGTATAGTCTATTAAAAATATTATCAATTAATAATCAATATTCCTATATTATGTGTGGGCATGTGCACATATACACAAGCTAAGACTATTGTATTTTTAATTGATAATACTATTATCTTATGTAGATTAGGCATGTGCTATTTCTACACAATATAAAAATATTATGAGCATTGAGTAAGAAGTGCTCATATTATGCCCATTATACACAGGTCTAATATATTAATAAGATTATCAATTAAGAATCCAATATTTTTATCTTGTGTATATGGGCATGTACATATTCTATAAAAATTAAGATTATTAAATTATTAATTTATAAAATTCTTACCTTGGGTATAATGGGCAGGTGTTCATTATACACAAGATAACAATATTATGAACATTGAGAAGGAAGTGCTCTTATTATGCCCATTATACTAGGTTTAGTTTATTAGTAATATTATCACTAAAGAATATGATATTCCTGTATTTTGTATAATGGTCATATACCCATTATATAAAACCTAAAACTATTAGATTCTTAATTGATCAAATTATTATCTTTTGTATAATGGGCATGCACCCATTCTACACAAGATAACGATATTATGAGCATTGAGAAAGAAGTGCTCATATTATGCCCAATTATACATAGTTCTATTAAATTAAGAATAATATCATTTAATAATTAAATAGTCTTAAATTTTTTAGAATGTTAATGTGTCCATTCTACATAAACTAAGAATATTGGATTCTTAATTGAAAATATTCTTATTATGTGTAGAATGGTCATGTATCACTTCTACATGTGAAAACAATGTTATGAGAATTGAGAAATAAAAGGTTATAAAATAAAGAGAAATATATTTGGAGAAGTCATTTAAAAAGTTCTTAGAAGAAACTATTATAAAACATAAAAGGGAGACATGATTAGAAGAAGAAGAGGGTATAATAGAAGGAAGAGATAATAGACAAGAGGATGATGAGGAAACATTAGTTAAGACTAATAAAGAATAATGTGGGATAAATAACTATGAAAACATTATATTGGTAGGATTATGGTGGCCTACTATTTTAAAATACACCCATCTTCATGTGTGGAAATGGGATATTTATGGGTAAGTGCACAAAGATGGGGGATAAAAAGGAGCTACTAGTGGACATGGTTTTTCTTAAATTTAAGAAAACAAAATTTGTGTAGATAATTTGAAATATATACGATCAAAATTTGAATATGCTATATGAACATGAATTATAAAACTTCAAGTCTAGTTTCCAAAACACTAATGTTTGTCTAAAATGATTAAGTATAACTAGGTCAAACATCTAAAATTTGATTAAGAACTCCTATTTTTTTCAAGAAAACAAAGTGGATAGATGGTCATGTATCCCACCATTTTTTATCATCATTTAATATTGTTTGAAACCATTTTTTAAATATTTATATAAGATCTTCTAGTTTTTTACCTATATTATTTTATATTTTAGCAATGAATATTTTTATTATTATCAATTTTTTATGTAAATAAACCCTACAAACTGATAAGAAAGTGGATAGCCATCCATGTGGCCCCCTAACTACCTCAAAAAAATGAAAAATGGAATTTTTTTGAATGTGTGTATAATTAAGCCTAATTTGTGACCATATAGTTTTTTTTTCCACTTGGATGAATGAAAAACAAATTATATTAACATGTATAGGCATGTATATTTGTGGCATGTGGTGGCCTAAAAAATATATAGTAATAAATTAACATAGTTTTTAGCCTTAAAATAGTCTAAAAATTATAAAAATCATATATTTGAAAAGAGGAAAGAGTTATTGTCATCATGGTAATAATTTTTCAAATTTGGTTGATGAAATTCCTAGTGTATTTGGTGATGAAAGGTGAAATTTGCTATTTTTTATCTAACCTCTCAGACTCAGCTATAGAATGATAGGTCCAATCATTTGGATCAATAATTCATGCCATTTTTGAGCCAAAAGGATTTTAATTTGAATTCAAATTTGTAAAATGTATGCGTACATAAGACTTGAGAAAATACAAGAGGTGAGAGACATAAAAAAGTTGTTAATAAAAGCATCTCATTTAAAATAAGCTAAAAAAACTATTTTTAATGAGCCAAATGTCATATAAAATTATGAAATTGATAATAATGAATTGAATAATGATGAAATTTAAAATAATCAATTTAATAATGATGTAATTGAAAATACTGAATGACATAATGATAAACTTGACAGTAATGAATTAGATAATGTTAGAAGTACACATTCAAAGTATAGTTCTTTTTATTTTGTGTATGATGATTATATTCATGATGACTTACCCCCAAGAAATGAATAATTTTTCACATAAATAAATAATGTTGAAATTAGAAATGAATAAAATTTCATAGAAGCATATAATGAGGAAAGAAAAAATGGCAAAAATGTCATCCCACCACTAATCAATGAAAGTAATGAATATTTTGAAACACCCTCTTAATAAGTTATACCAGTAATAACACCTCAAAAATTTATGCATATAAAATTTAAGTACCCAATTGAATTTGATAAAAATATTTTGAAACCAATTCCTAAAAAAATGTCTAACTGCCATTTAAGAAGCCTAGTTTAGGAAATTCGAATAGTTTCTTTCATAATTTTACTCATGATACTAAAAGATGTTAATTATTTATTTAATTGATGAAATTTATTAAGATGAGACCTACCATGTACACATTAGGGTTAATAATATATAATATGGATGGTGAAAATGGAAAATTTATTGGCAACTTACATGATACATATCATACTGTAAGACCTAAATCTTGTAACAAAGATTATAATGTTGGCCAATGTATAATCATAACTTATGTAGTAATTAGTCAAACAAAATGATTAATTTTAAAAACAAGATGAAAAATTGATATAAATAGAAAAACATTAATGAAATTAGTTTCAATATTTAGTGAACCCAATACTAATGAGATCTAGGTATTCTCTGGTCAACTTCCATGAAAGGACAAGGCTATAACTAATGCTTTAACTTGCACAATTTTGGAAGGCCAATACTATAGTTTCACCCAATGTAAAAGATGTAGTAAAAAAAGATTTGGTTCTCATAACCATGAACCACATCTAACACATTTATTTAATATGAATCAGATATAATTGTACTTCAAGTTTTTCAAAAAACATCCACAATTTATATTAGTCAAAGATATATTGAGATGCCCAAACCTTTTTATATAAAAATAAATCACACACGCACCACTTGTTGTAGGAAACATATTAAGTTTGAAATTCACTATGATGTTTTATACCATATTCATTGTACTTTTCATACTAATAATATTTTATAGGAGTGTGGCTTAGAATTTTCACCAAAATTAGACAAGGAATTTATTCCAACCATTTTTTATGAAAAACTAGATGGACAGTTCTTTTATAACAAATCATGTTTAGATGAAAATTACAACATTTATGGTGAATTGATAAAAATTAAAAAAATTATCCATGAATATGAAACAAGTGAAATTGGACATGAATTAGTTATCATGGGCAAATACAAATATATGACTTATCAAGCAAAAGATGGAAACTAATTTAAAAGGTGTGAGTTTGTTACAAAACATATATTCATTTCTAAATTTATCGTTAAATTTGAGAAAATTATTTGATTATGCAAGGTAGACATAGGGATATATTATTGAATGAATAATTAAATATAATCAAGGACACATTCCCACTTGGTTCGATTGTTTTAGAAATTAACTTTGCTAAAAATTACACATTCAAACCATAAATGAAAGTTTAGTCACAATATTACAAATCATCACAATTTTCCATATTCATGAATATGACATTCATGCATGCACTTAATATTACCAATCAAGAGTGAAAACTATTAATGGAGTACCATATCTATATCAATCATGATCGATCACATTGTACAGAGTACGCGCACAATTGTTTTGAGAAGTTCTATGGACAATTAACTAAGAGAAATATTCATTTCAATCAAATTATATTTGGTCAAATAATTACACATCACAATTCAGGAATGCATGGATATTTTATTGGTTGAGTAGGATGCATGTAACCACTATTGTATAAGATATTTAGATTTTCACTGAGGCTGTCCATGGAAAAAGGGAGCATGATAGTGATGGATCATGTGTAAAAAAATATCCCTTACAAGGAAAGAGTTAAAATTTGATGAGGGTGTTCATTTGACTAATGCACAAAAATGGTTGAATGGTGTAATGAGAATATGCACCATGGTGCTCAACCAAATTCTACTATTCATAGACATTTTTGGTTAAAGGAAGAAAAAAACTTGGCAAAATATGAGGATTGTATGACTATAATGGGTTCAAATGAGCTCCAATCATTTTATAGCTCAAATGCATGATCTTAGACTATTCATACGAGACATTTGGAATTTTTTTGTTCTTCATGCATGGACTCTATTTAGAATGAGTTTTAGTCACAAGAGTGGGTGGATGACTAGAGTTTTAGACCTCTAATTCTAATCAACACATATTAGGTTCCATAAGCATTACAACTTATAGATATGGCATCATCACATAAATTTGACTATGTATATGATATAATGCATCTAGGTAGAATATTATTCATTATGTATTATTTAATCCAATTATCTATCTTCATATAGTGTCATTAAAAAATTTCTTTTTGTGATACAAAACATGTTTTTGTAATTATTGCAAACAAGGACAATAAAGAGGAGATAGATTACTACTTATGTCAATGTGTAGAGGAAAATAAAAAATTAACTTCCACATTCATATATGGAGAAAGCATTGAGTATCCTACTAGGTTTGTGGTAGTCACTAGAACTTGGCTTCGATGATATCCAATCAAAAATTCAAATATATGGTTATTTAAAGACTTTGAAACACATAGGAAGATATTGTACTATTAAAATTTGGTTCTTGAAATGAATATTCAATTGAAAAAATATAATGAGAGGCCACTAAATAGGAATATATGGAAATTTCATGAGTTAGACCATGAATCTATTCTTGATAATATCAAGATTAGAGCAGATCCTAGTGGTTCAATGGATTGATATGTGTAGGTATGTTGACTTCTAAAATGTAGATATAATTGATTTTACCAAATGTTTTTGATTTTTTATGTTGTACATATAAATTTAATTTTTAATTACTTAATAATAATTTTGTGTATGTTAATGGTGCCATATAAGCTTCCACCTTCACATGGTTGGCATTGTTAGTAAAGAATTTTGTATTCTTTAAGCTAAGAGAAGCTCGCTCTAAAAGTACTAAGCATTTATCTTTGAAATGAGGTTGCCTTGAATGAAGGAAGGCATACAATGAAAATCATGGTTTTTTGAAGTGTTTTATGTGGTCAAATGCCTTCATTAGTTGACCTATTTTTGGGGATGGTGGTTTCCTTGATTCCATTTTGATCTTAAATCACCATGTCCTTACCTTCAATACTTCACTTCTTCTCGAATCAACTTGTTTTCAACTCCCATGAAGTAGTTCCATTATTAAAGGTTAGTTTTAAAGACACTCAATGCTTATTTTAATCCATCAAATGACTATTTACTTGCTCAAGGCATGGGGATAACATGTTTGACATTATTGAAAGCCTATTTCCCAGGAGATTGGTGATGTTGAAGGCTCTATTACACTCACTTCTCGTAACACACCCTTATAAGTATATAATTTTGATGATTTTATTCATTATTCTTGGATTATTTTTCATCATATATAATGGTATAACTATCTCCCCATTCAACATTTATTCCTTCTTACCTACATGTAACTGATTGTCAACCCTCAAGTTACCACTGTATCATTACATTCACTAGCACCTTCATGATATTACATGATTTTCAATATAGGATCCCCACTTATGGAAATTCATCCAAATTTATCATGAAAATAAAGTGTAGGCATATTTTTAATTCTTATTACATTTCAAAAATTGATAAAAAACCTCGAATTAGAGACCACTTTCCTAGGAGAAGAAAACTAGCTCCTCTTGATTCTTAGCTACAGTAATCCACCTCATTAGTATAGCCAAGGTGGATAGTGTATATATCAAGATTATTCTTATAAAAATGAGGTATTCCATATTAAAAAAAATATAATTCATATCTTGAATCATGCCAACCTCTCACCTTGGGTTATTATCATTTTGTTTGCAATAAGGTTCACTATGTCACTAGCTTGCTAGGTCTATTTGGAGGTGCATAAAGAGTAATATTGGAAATATAATATAATAATAATATTTATACCTCTAAATAACCTTTGGATACTCTTTTACACCTTATATTTCCATTATAATATCCAATACCTTCACAAAGTAATTACTTACTACTCAACCTAAATCATTTAGGCCTAGAAACAAGGCCATGTTTGTGAATAGTCATGTATAACTTAATTTTTATTATGTTTTAAGGATTTATAAAACATAATACATATTAAATACATAGTGAATCACCTATAAATAATTTTTTTAAGCATTTGGAGAAATAGAACTTCACTTATAGCACTTTTGGACTGATTTTCTTTCATTTTTGCATGTGTAGGCCTATGTTTTTATGCTTTATCTCTCCTTAGGTATATTAATAATATAATACCACTTTTAAAAGTTATTAAATTTCAATAAATACCTTTAATCCAAAAATTTTAAGTCATTTATAACTATAAAACCCAAGTTATGGCCCTTCTTGTATTGGGGAGTTCATTTTGGAGTCTAGAATGAGTGGTGAGTTTGTCAAATGGGCATGATGGGAGGAAAATAACATGGTAATATACATTATCCACCCATATATATTTTTTATTAGTTCCATTTTTAATCAAATAATCACTGAAAGTGGAATTCTTGAACAACATCTCAAGTTTTGACAACATTTGTTGTCAGTGTTTCCACCCTCCTGAATAGTAGTGAAAATGTATTTTTAGGTGGAATTAGACATTAGGGTCATGTAAACATGTGTAATTAACCTGTGTGTGTGTGTGTGTGTGTGTGTGTGTGTGTGTGTGTGTGTGTGTGTGTGTGTGTGTGTGTGTGTGTGTGTGTGTGTGTGTGTGTGTGTGTGTGTGTGTGTGTGTGTGTGTGTGTGTGTGTGTGTGTGTGATAAAATTTATATATTTTCACCTAGGTGTCCTTGAGGTAAAAATGTGTGTTGGATTTCAAGAAGTTCTCTTTGTTGCTAAAAAGTTGCATTTTAAGACCTATCACAGTAACTTATGCCATGAATTGGTCTCAAATGTTATGACAAAATGATCCAGGGTGGAAGAATAGTTTTAAAAAATTTATAGGATGTATCTTATAGTTCATTTAAATGACTTATATTTATTTCTATGCATGTCTAAAATCAGGCTAAAATTTTATATTTTTCTTGTATTAGAAAGGGCATTCTTGAGGCTAGAACAGGTAGGCAATTTGTCAATCAAGCATGACAGAATGACAATAATGTGGTATTATATGTTATCCACACATTTTTACATTTTATTTATATTTTTTAGTGAATAAATATCAAAAATGGATTTCTCAAAAAACATCTTGAGCTTCGACAACATTTATTGTCAATGTTTTTATCATCATGAATAGTAGTGAAAATGTATTTATGGGTGGACATAGACATTAGGGTCATGGAAACACATGTAATTAACCTATAAATATTTTCTATAAGTTATATATTTTCACCTATGGGTTAAAGAGGTAAAAATGTGTGTTGGAGCTTGAGAAGTTCTCTTCATTGTCAAAAAGTTATATTTTAGGACTTGTCACTACAACGTATGCCACAAATTGATATAAAAGGTTCAACCAATGTTCTCTAGGGTTAAATAATATTTTTAAAACATGTAGAGTATGTATCTTATGGTTCATTTAAATGACTTATAGTTTTTTCTATGAATGTCTAAAGTTAGGCTAAAATTGTGCATTTTTCTTGTATTGGGAAGGGTATTCTTGATGCTGCAATGGGTGGTGGGTTTGTTGATCAGGCATGATGAGAGGCCAATAATGTCAGAATATAAATTATCAACCCATTTATATGTGTTTATAATGACAATTTTTGATGAATAATCACTATAAATGTATTTCTCAAATAAAATCTCGAGCTTTGACAATATTTATTGTTAGTGCTTTCATCCTCATAAAAAGTAGTGAAATGTATTTTTGGGTGGACTTAGACATCAGGGTCATGAAAAAAAGTGTATTTTCCTATCCATATGTTCTATAAGTGATATATTTTCACCTAGGGGTTTGGGAGGTAAAATTTCATGTTAGAGCTCGAGAAGAAGTCTCTTCACTGCCAAAAAGTTATATTTTAGGACCCATCACTACAACTTATGCCATGAATTGCTCTCAAAGGTTCATCCAAAGTGATTTGGGGTGAAATAATATTTTTTATACACATAGATTATGGATTTTATTATTTTTAAAAATAAATTATATTTTTCATTCTATGCATGTATGAGGTTAGGCTAAAATTTTACATTTTTCTTGTATTGGGAAGGGCATTCTTAAGGCTAGAATGGGTGGTGGGTTTGTCAATCAGGCATGATAAGAGGATGATAATGTGGTTCTATACCTTATATTCCCATCCATATGTGTTTTTACTTCCATTTTATAGTGAATAAGCACTATAAATGGAGTTCTCAAACAACATCTTGAGCTTTGACAACATTTGTTGTTAGTGTTTCTACCTTCCTAAACAATAGTTAAAAAGTATTTATGGGTGGAATTAGACATTAGGGTCATGGAAAAACATGTAATTTTCCTATCCATACATTATCTAAGTGATATATTTTCACCTTGAGGTCCTAGAGGTAAAAATGTGTGTTGGAGATCAAGAAGTTGTCTCTTCATTGCCAAAAAGTTACATTTTAGGACCCATCATTACAACTTATGTCATGAATTTCTATCAATTTTTTGACAAAAGTGATTTGGGTTAAAATAAGAGTTTTAAAACATGTATATGAGGGATATTACATTTCATTAAAATGACTTATATCTTTCATTATATGCACATCTGAAGTTAGGCTAAAATTTTACATTTTTCTTGTATTGGGAAGGGCATTATTAAGGCCAAAATTAGTGGTGGGTTTGTTGACAAGACATGATAAGAGGCCAATAATGTGGTCCTATATTTTATCTACCCATTCAAACATGTTTTCAATTTCATTTTGTAATGAAGAATCACTAAAAATGGAGTTCTCAAACAAAAAATCAAACTTTCTTCCTTCCTAAATAGTAGTGTTTCTGCCTTCCTAAATAGTAGTGAACAGTCTCATTGGTCTCGAATAAATCAAGCCTTTTAAATATCCATTCAACATCGTGTATGGGGTCATATTTTATTTCTTCCTTAGAAATAAATCCTTTACAATATACATTCAACATCATGGAGGTTCGATACATATTTTATGTTGTTATGTTATTTGTACTTATGGTAGGGAAACACAAGGGAGAATCATTGCCCTTTTTCATGTTAGTTCTTCATTTATATTTGGTTTTACATCCATATGACTTACCTAGTCTCAATTCTCAACTATATAAATGATTATAGCTTCCACCATAAGGTTAATTTATTATTTCACATTCATTTTTCATTTTCATTGTGTGTCTCCCCTAATGAAGGATCTATGCACTTTAATTCACTTAAATTTGTGGGGAAAACATATTCATAATATCATTTTAGGTTAAAATAATCCTTCTAGATATATTAAATTATCTATACCAAAGTATTGAGGAATGTTCTTTTCAATTAAAAATATAATCCATGGGTCTAACTTCATGACAACCCCTAAAATAATTCAAATTAACAATATTACAATCTTAATTAATAGATGAAGCCAATAACTATGTTACTACACTTTCAATTTTATGCTCAATATAATCAAGAAATGTCACACCTAAATAATATCTATTTTAAATATCTAACTATGTGGGTGATCACATAGAAGGTGACTTTCATTGTCCCATATTTTGGAACTAAGGGGATATTTGAGATATTTTAATTGTATAATCCATTGTAAATATTTTATCTAAAATACAATAACTTCTTATGTAGGATGTGATACATAAAGAAAGGTTTTGTCTCAAAAATATTATATCTTAGGATCTATATTAACTTTAAATAAACTCTTTTCCCTATAAAAATATGGATTATAAGGTTATTTTGGTATCATTTATCACATATTCTTAGAATTTTTCAAAGGTATGACAATACAAACATTACCTTAATGTGCTTCTATCCATATTTCCATTCTATTTATGGTCATGTGATCATTATAGTATTATTTATTCCCAATTAGACTAGGTTAGTGAGTTTCATCAATATTAATGTTAAATAACCCAACACTCCCTACACAAACTTAGGTCATCTAAATTTTTTTCTACGTCTTCAATCCTTTATTAAGGCATCCTCTCTCATAGGATCTGAATATTTGTCATCATGCACCTTTCATATGGGAGTTTATATAGGCATATTTAAAGGTGGGATACATTTTTACCTTTATTAGTTTTATATGATAACATAGATGAAATATTTCTATTTTGGGTGAGTTATTCACATTGCACACCATATTATACTTCTTATGATTTTATATCATTGGACAATCCTTAATATTATACAATATCATAACATATATGAAATATTTATATTTTGGGTGAGTTATTCACATTGCACACCATATTATACTTCCTATGATTTTATAGCATTTGACAATCCTTCATATTATACAATATCATGTGACTCTACAACAGTCCAATAATTTACCAATTAAGGATTGAATAGGAAGTTTCATGTGATATGAATTACCTCACCACACAAATAGAAAGTGATTGGATATCTATAATATATGTTATATTTCATGTGACTTTGGTAGCTACTAGGATAACCTCCCTATCTTTGGGGTGATCTTCATTGTTATTGTTGATTGTAATTCCCATCATACTATATCTAGTGATATGGAGGTGCATAATTAGCTTGATATTTATACATAGGGGTTGCCTAATTGGGTTATTATTGGGTGAAATTAAAGCCCATCCCTGTAAATAATGAGGTGATGGTGGCATCTTTCCAAGCTGAGGAGTGAGGGCCCCATCATAATGAATGTTTCATATCTATTAGACCCTATTTTCCTTGATATGCCTTTTGACATATTAAACTAGTACACACAAATTAAAAAAATGAGGTTGATACATTATTATTACAAAAATATATCTAGTGATATCATTGTTCAAAATTTTTGGAGCCCTACAATTTTGTAATTACACTTCATTATTCAAATCACCTAAAATTATCAAATATGGATAAATGATCAAACATTACATTCATTATTGATAATGAAAGCCAAAAAACCTCATTTATCATAAATTGGTTTTACAATATAATAATAAAATCCATAAAGGCCTACAAAATAAAAAAATAACAAAATGTTAGGTTAATGCCATATAAGCACATGTACAATTTCAATAATACATATATTACCATATAGGCATATAAAAAATACGTAAATTGCCATTTAAGAATATAAAAATTACATCATGTAAGATGTGAGATAATCATCAAATAGCCTCCCTATCTTTGCCTTCCTTAAAGAAGACCTTCCCTAGGATGCTATGCTGGTAGATGGAGATCCCACCAATGCCTTGTATTGCTCTAAGGTTCGACTATGGGTCCTACATTCATAGCTCACTTACAACTAAACTTGTTTAAATGCAAGTATTATTAGAAAATTAACATAAAATATGTATATAACTAAGTTAAGAAATTAATTTTAAAATATAATAAAAAAAACATTTAAACATGTACTTATTATAATCTCATGGTCCATCTCAATCTAATTTTGATGCTTGATTGGGTCAATGGTAGGTTGAGATGCATGAATAGGCATCTAAAATAAGGATGAAATATTAGATGATTCCCTACTAACCATATGAATTGGACTATCAGATGTCATGGGACAAACCTGAATACATAATACATTCACATAATTTATATTTGTTGGGCAAGTATGTAGTAAAATTATTTAAAAAAATCTATTTTACAATTTAAAATTACAAGTTATTATGTACCTTTATAAGGACCTATGTAGAGGACATCACTGTAGTAATGCTTATATCTATCTCCACTCATAGTGATGGAGGAGTGTCTAATCAAGACATCAATTGGAAAAATAAGGTCTCACTTAGTTTTCTATAAAGTATCAAAGATATATGGAATTTTTATCCTTTACTAAACCAAGAGTGTAAGATGTACTCAAAATTTTACCTCTACATAAGTAAAAATTTTCATGCTAACACAAACAACTACAGTAGTGGATTTGCCAATAACTAGCCATGTCTATGTAAATAATGGTTGCATAATATCTAATCTTGTAAACCTATATTATGATGATGAAGGCATTATCTCCTACTAGAACATATATATATATATATATATATATATATATATATATATATATATATATATATATATATATATATATATATCATTCATTTTTTATGAAAATTAATTTTTAGATTTTAAATTTGTAAATATAGCTTAAATTTGACATGATAATTATATAAAATATACCTACATCCATGTAGTGGTTGATGACTTCACACCAAATGTGCATACCAAAAACTCTTCACTCAAGAGTATATCATCAAACCCCTCTAAACCACTAGTACCATCATCATTAGAAGGTCTAGTATATATAACTCCACAAGATATATAAGAAAGGGGTCAGTTATGCACATTAGGTGGCATATATCTAGCATCAATCATTGAAAGGCTACTCATATGCTGGATGAGTGTATCATTAATTACACTAAGTGCATATAGAGTTTTGATCTCCATGACCTCCTTCATTGTAGAGGGGATATCAAGATGAATTGGATTTTGGGTAGGGATCCTTATAGGTTGATTAGGTGCATGACATGTACTTGGTTGATCCTACATAGAGCCTTTCCCTTAACCCTGAAACTCATTATAATCAAAATAATTTGAAATCTCATTGAGGATAAACTCATAGTATATTTTTCTAAAAAATACAATGAGGCCTCATGGCTTTTGCATAGTGGATAATCAAACACCATCTATCATTAGTCCCAAAAATTGGTTTTGATCAATTAAGTTATCACATATGGATTGGGAAACATTTAGTAGTTATTGGAAATGGTACATTGGTGGTTGGGTCAATGAATAATGCAAAAAAATTGATTTTTTATTTTTTAATGTTTTTAACCTCATGTGTTGATAAATTTTTAGCATAATAAACCCTACAACTATCTTGATAAGATACCCATACATTAATTTGACTCATTATCAAGTCAACTTGACCCAATAATGACTCTAAGTTATTGGCTAAAAAAGTTTAGTGGTTGTTGGTATATGTGGGATCCCTCATTCTCTTGATTATTTGCTCAATTTTAATTTTGTTTTCCACAATGTGTGTAGATATATACTCCTTACTACTTGGGGGATCTTGTGGAATTTTAAGAGGTTTAGGTGGAGGAATATGAGGGTTAGGTGGAGGATTAGGATGGTTAGCCATAGGAATAGTAAGGTAAACTATAGGGTTAAGAGGATGGTTATGGTTTCTTGTAGTGGATTGGTTTGTTTAAAACAAATAATTTACAAATCAAACAATGTAAAAAACAAAAATTTGGTAAAATATAAGGTTGATAGGTGTAGTTTTTTATCACTTACCTTGTTTACATAGTAGCATCATGAAGTTTAGGATGTGTTGAGATTTCCAATAGATTTATGGTGAGTATTGAGGCCTACCTGAGGAGAAACATAATTTTGAAATGACTTAGTACTTATAAAAATGAGAATTGGTGAATTGGGGAGGTTACAAGTTTTTTTAAAAATACAATCATAATGCATACATGTTACTATAACATGTACGTGTTACTATATAATGCATATGCCTTACGTAGTAATGTATACACATTATATCTCGGTAATTATAGATCCATGTTACAAATAACACGTACATGTGATTCACATAATGTGTATGTATTGTATGAATAATGCATATGTGTTATGGGGTCTGTCCATGTAATTATCACCCAAATATGTGCACATACCCTTGTCAAAATGAGTTAAATCCAAAAACCAAGGATGAAATTTCACTAAGACTAGTTTATCACCTTTTGAAAATGGGTGATTGATTTTGTTGGACCAATTAGCCCATAACAAGGAGATCTCAAGTTGGGTTTATTTTTAGAAGAATAAAATATTTGATAAGATGGGCACATACAAAATTTTGTATAAATCATTAAAAAGGTACCCCTACCACCCATAAGCTAATGAAATAATTGAAGCTTTTAATAAATTTATATAATAATTACTAACAAAAACATGTAATTTAAATGTCATGGATTGGGACCTAAAAATGTCCACTATACTCTAGGCATACCACAAAATGTATAAAAGGCTAACAAAGTAATACACTATCCAATTAGTGTATGGGTTAGAAGCCACAATTCTAATGAAATTAATAATACCAAGTTTTATGTTGGCATTAATATTCAGAATCCTATGTTATAAGTTTAAGACAATAGGTTGGTGGACCATGCTACAAATCCCTTTGTAAATAAAGAAATGATGGATAAAATCAAAGACATCTAATAAATATAAGAGAGAGAAATAATAAAGACAAATATTATGGTGGGTAGAAAATATAACCCCAAAATTTAATAACATTAAAAACAAAATGGACATTAATAAGATAAAATGTACATGCCAGCTATGCAAACCATTGAAAAACATGATTTTTGAGAAATATAGCAAAATCATGCATCATGCATGTATTTAAAACAAGAAATAAAGGGTGGTAAAAAATTTATATAAATAATGATCATCACTTGTCTCAATTAACATTAAAATAAATTATGCACCTAAGTTTTGGTAAAATCACTCTGTCATAACAAGTATAAACAATCCAAATAGAGAGAGTGATAATGACTACCCCACAAATCATTATTCAAAGGGAGATGTTAATCTCAAAATATAAGCATGCTCTAGTGAAATACCTCACACCATATCCACATGGATATTTCTAATTCATCCTATACAAAGTGTGGCACTTAGAGCATACATTCTATTATATCCATGCAAATATTGTTGAAATTGATCATAGAGGATGGATACAAACTGATTTGAGCTCATTGAAAAAATACTAGAGACTAACTAATAGGAATGGAAAACCAAGTCTATAATTATTAGGTAGATAAAATTGGAAATGTGGGCCATATTCTCATTATTTTATTGGTGCAACAACATGCTTAAAATTCTACTCAACAACCTCCATAATGAAATCTTGTTCATGGAAAAACCACACACCATCACTACATCAAATATTAAATGTATGACGGGGTTAATGAACAAAGGTTATATTATCCAAAAATATTATAATAAATGTTTATCCAAAGGTAAATATGCTTCTAATTACGTAGGGGATGTCTTAAATAAGAAAGGAATCATAATTACTTCAATCTAGAATCCAATATTTAGATATGCAATTAAAGTGGTGGCCTAGAAGGTTTATTTCATTAATAAAGAGGATGTCATGAGCACAAAAATTATGATGGTGGAATTCAATATGATCTCCCTAAATACTAATTAAAATATATACCAAGGATTACTATATCATTTCAATCCCAACATCAAAAATATTAAACATGGTAAGCATGATTTTTTTATGTCTCCTTGTTGATATGTTTAGTAATGTATTATACTAATACACTCCTATGAATAGATGGACAAGTTCAATGGGACCTATAAAAATCAATAGGGGAATAAATCAAAATCCACATGGATTCCATCTTGCCACAAGACCAAATTTTATCTTCCTAGCATTGGAAGATAACCTCAAGAAAAATTGAAGCCCAGATTCTATATTTCCCAAGAAATTGTGAAGAAACATTCAAATAAATCCTTTTATGAATTTAATACTAACTTCATTTACTTTCTCACTTTTGATATGTGTATCAGTTTCATGGCCCTAATCCTATATGAAATATCTAATGAACAAGTCAAACAATTCATCTCTATAACTTGCTCATTCTTCAAAGCCTTTGAGAAGCCTAGCCTACCTAATATTAATGCCACTTTGGAAGAGATTATAGTAGAAACAAAAGGTGGAATATAAAATTAAGAATAATAAGAGGACATAACTGAGTAACCCATAGACAATTGAATACCCTACATTTTTTTAAATTTGAGGTCCAATCCTAAAAAATAAGGGAAGTACTCACAACAACAAAAATGTAGGGTATTCAATTATCCCAATAAACAAGGGAAAAACATTATCTAGTAAAGGCACATGGGACACAAGTATCATGTTGTAGAGGTGAAGGGTAGAAATAGGCAACACACCCATCAGAAATAATAACCATTAGTGATGCTACCAGATAAAAGGTAAAAATAAGAATGAAAAATATACATTTCAAAGTAACTCCAAAAAATAAAAAGGACATCAATCATTATTTATGATATATAAATAGAGGAAGGATAAGAACCATGGGATCAAACCAAAATCATTGAGGCTTTGTAAATAGAAGGAAACATGGTAGAAGGAAAAAAGTTTCACAAACAAAAATAAATTAAAAAAAAAATCAACACGTGAGATAGCCACAACCCTAACATTGGATAAGCCACAATAAGAAGCATCCATGGCACTAGAATAAGTGAAATGACTCAAGAATGAACAAACATGACAAGTTGAGGAGAACAAATAAAAATAAGAGGAGGAAACAAAATTAAAAGAAACAAAAAGAAAGAAAGAAAGAAAGAAAGAAAGAAGAGGAAAAGAAAAAACAAAAAAATAGAACAAGAAAGGAAAGATAGGGAAGAATATGTGGGTAAACAAAAATATGAAGAAAAAATAGAAGAATGAAAGAAAAAAGAACAAGAGGAAAAAGGGAAAAAGCGAAAAAAAAATTTAAAAAAAAAAGAAAAGATAAATTAGAAAAGGAGAAGTTATACAAATAAAAATTAGAAAAATTAGAAGCCAAAAAAAAATAAGTAGAAAATAAGAAGGTGGTATAAGAATATGCCCCCAAAAAAAAAGCAAAAAATAATAAGGAAACATAAAAATCTACCTAGAAAAAAGAAGTAGAAAATAATAAGGCAAAATAATCCACATAGAAAAAATAAACATAAAATTAGAAGGTAGTAGAAGAAGCCATCCAAAAAAAGTAGAAAATAAGAATAAGGCATAAAAAACAACACAAAAAATAAGTGGAAAAGAAGAAGATAATGGAAGAAGCCATTCAATATAAGAAGTGAGAAATAAGGTGGCATAAGAATTCACATAGAAAAGAGTTAGAAAAGAAGAAGGAAAGAGAAGAAGTCACCCATAAAAAAAGAAGCGAAAAAGAAGGAAGAAGAATAAGCCACCCAAAAATAAAAGGTAGAAAAAGAAAACAAAAAAGTGGTAAAAGAAGTCACCAAATAAGCAGAAATAATAAAGAAGGCAAAGACAGAAGAGGCCAAAAAAATTATAAATAAAAATTCTAAGGCAACGATAGATATTGTCACAAAATTAGAATAAGAAAAATGGGATAAAATAATCACATTAGTTGTTGAATAGGTTAAATAACAAAAAGTCATCCCTAAATTTGCATGGCATGTGACATTTGAAATCACCACACCATCCACATCTTAATATAATATAACTACTCAACACCCCACTCCATAAGTCTCCATCACCCAAATAAAATATATTTTATCCAACTGAAAAAATATCAACACCATTCAATTGGCTCTAACTATGCTAGAATCCACAACACAAGACACCAATATCCATCTAAATAAATTATCATCAATACAAAGTATCATTTGGAGACCATTATTCATGAGAGTAAAAATTAATACTGGATGTAGAGGTGTGTTGTATTGAAATAAGCAATCTATAAAATAATCTAGGATAATGAAAAGACCATTGTATGAAGTTGATCCCAAATGGACATTACAACAAAGCCTATGGGAGATAGTTCAAAATCTCAACAAATATCAAACATTCTCAAAAGTGAAAAAATGGACAATAAAGGAAATATCAATAGAATAATTCAAATTTCAATAGATTAAAAAACCATTAGCTGAGAATGCCAAACATTGGAACACATTCAAAACACACATTGTTTCTCTTTGAAAAGTAATTTTAGATGCCACACCATACTTTAAATTTACTCTAGGGTATCTAGTGGTAAAAATAACATAAAATAAAGCATTATATATATATATATATATATATAATATCAAGAATTGACTCAATCCTTATCATAGTATGACATCACCAAGGACTCAATGGGCATAGAAAGGAAAATAATTTTGGGTATGGGAGAGAAATTTCAGGCCAAACATGACCAACACACAACTAATCACCAATCTCAATTTTTTTGGAAACCTCCTCAATCAGTTTATGTAGAGGCTGCAACACATCACAAAGGAGATAGAGACTTCATACAAATCCATTTCTAATGTATACACCATAAATTGGTCAAGCAACCACACATATCATGTCTTTTCATAGTCTGTTCATAAGAGACTCTGGATGGAGAATACAAGCTTTTGTTCATATTTGGTCATGTTCTTTGTTTTATTCATTTTGGTCTTGTTTTATGCTTAAGTCACCTTTTTGCCTATTATCAATCATCTAAACCCTTTCAAATGGTCCTTCCACCTTAACCAGGTTAGGTTTTTTGTCCTCTTTCCATCCCCCTAGGTCTCAAGACTATAGGATAAGAGCGTTTGGGTTGGACAATAGTGTTGGTGCCACTAGTATCCATTTCTAGTGCTCTTGTCAAAATCTATTTTCACCTCCAATCGTCAGTTTCTTTTGCTAGTTGATTCTTACCCCATTTCTTGGCTTCATCCTTAAGTTTTCCCATATTGGCCAAATGTAAATAAAGCTCCTAAATTTGAAATAAATAGTCTCCTATATAAAGGAATTCACAAGGCATTTTATATCTAGCACTTACTACTTTGACACATTAGACTTAATGAAAATTAGTCAATAGTATAACTCAACAATTCTACATAACACATAGATTTGCATGTTTGATCAAGGAAGGGTCTAGGTAATAGTCATTCTTGCATCTATCATGTGCATTGATTATGCATGTTCCCTAAGGGAGAACTACATTTCATCTGAGACCCTAGCTTGAGGGTTAATTTAGGTAGTGATCAAGATAATAGGGGTTTTAGATCATGTGATCATTCTTCCCCTAATCTAGTTTTTCCCCCTTTTACTTTTGATGCACTTATTGTTTGCATATGTGTAGATGAATATAGGGTTTTGGAGATTAAAATGGGCTTATAGTGAGCTTTGTTGACTTCTAGCCTCTAAAATTTGGTACACAAGCTCACACTGACCTAAAAAACAAAACCTAAAAAGCTTATATCCTTAGTAAAATAGTGGTAGAGGTAGACTACAGCACTAGTGCCACTCCTATCTAGTTCTAGCATTCATGTCCAATCAGAAAATGAAGGCTAGATCCAGATTCCAAATAGTGTCCCAGTCCTACATCTTAATTTCTAGCTCCTGAACCATCCATCTTAGCCTATTTTTAGATAAGTTTATTTATTTTCCTCATATAATTAACTTGTTAAAAATCTATATTTTACCATATTAAACTAGATTTTTCTCTTACTCTAGACCCCTTATTATTTAGGAACTACATAATAGTTTCCCAAAAATAATAAAACATTTGGTGAACCCAACTTAATTCAAACAAAAATCTAAAACCTTATGTACCCTTAGGGGTTTCCCTTCAAATTTTTTGAAAAAAAATTAATTTATGATTTTTATATAAATTTTTGTGCATTTATTCTATTCAAATCTAGTTTTAGAATTTGAAATTATTGCATAATTTTAAAAAATTCTAAAACCCTAGATTTCTAAACTAGGTCTTCAAAACCTAAGCCTTACTTCCCTACAAATTTTAGAAAAACATTTTGGAATATTTACAAATTGTTTACTTGGTCAAAAATAATTTCAATATTTCAATATTAGTAGTTTTCTTGTGGAAAAAAATTTAAATTTATAATTTATAATTTTTATATAAATTTTTATGCATGTATTCTATTCAAAATTATTTTTAGAATTTAAAATTATTGCATAATTTTCAAAAATTCTAAAATCCTATATTTCCAAACTAGGTCCTCAAACCCCAAGTTTTCCTCCCTTACAATTTTTAGAAAATACTCTGGAATTTTTGTAAATTGTTTGGATAGTCAAAAGTATTTTCAAAATCTCTATGTTCATAGTTATTTTTTTATTCATTTGATTAATAGTACTTTTCAATATTGTCTTTAGTGAAAGAAATAAAATGGTCACTAAGGCACTTCTTTCCTCTCATCCCATAGATTAATTTTTAAAATTTTCTCATAATTATGAAAATGAATGGACAAATTTGCAAAATTTCAAATTAGCTAAAAATGTGGAAAATGATTTCATTTAAAATGAAGATAACTACTATTGTTGTAATGAGGAATATGATGGTATACATTATAGTGATAGTGAAGTATAAATAGATGCATCTTCTTCTCTCAACCCTATCTCTTTTATTCCCTCTTTTAAAGAATATAATTTTGATAAATGGGAAAGATACTTTTCAACTCATTCTCTTATGCACAATGCACCAAATGAACAAATTAGACATGCACTTCAAAGTGAACCTATTATTGGTGATAATTTTCTTCCATGTGAACCTAATCTCTCTTTATCTTTTGATACTTCCATGTTCAAATTACAACAATATAAATGCAATAGAATAAAATTGCCAACACATAGTTCAAGTGATACATCTCATGTTCCTGACTCTACTTTGTCAAAAGAATGTATCAATGAAAACTCTTCTTCTCTTATTTCTCATATTGCACATGAAAATAATGCATACACTCCATCCATGGATAAAATAGATGCACATGACATTCCAATTTCAAATGATACTTTATTTCATACTAGAAAAGAATTAAATTCTTCTCTTACACCTCTCCCTAGTTGCACTAAAAGTGATAATGAGTATGATAGTAAACATGCAAATTAATTTTAAAATGAGATTATTTATGAGAAATATTTCAATGATGATAATGCATGGAACAATGATGATTGCTATTTACATAGTGAATAAGCATATGCATCTCATGTTTCCAACTCTTCTCTCCCTCCTCTCAACCATAATACACTTTCAATTGTTGATTCTAATTATATGTATGATTATAATTAAAATAATCCACATGTTAATGATAATAGCACATCTACTCAATTATAATATTATAATATATAGATTATTAGATTCAACTCATATTGGTCAAGATATACAATGATTCATATTACATGGGTCACTCATCATTACTCAGGACATTTAGAGGGACATACCTTTAGTTTATAGATACATAAATTAGTCAGATATAGTGGTTCAAATTATATGGATTCATAATGAATTTGATATAGATTCAGACTAGATAGAAGATTTGGGGGCATGTATATTACTCATGTCTCATGCATATAGCTTCATACAGCATGACACAGTTATAGGACCATATAACATATTATAAGCATAGTGTTTTGATCTCTAGTTTTGCACATAGGGCATGTAAATATATGTCATTTCATATGTGGTTATATATATTCATAAACTATACATACGCATCACTCACATGCTAGATTTGGGGGCATGGCATAGATGTTCATGTTTTTCACCATCCAGGATTAGACAAATTGAAATGGTAAGACATGCCATTCTCTTATTGCATATTTACTAGAGTTCCAAATTACACCTAGATGTACATAGGTTCTCACCAAGTTGGACCATATGATCATCTACAATGATTGGTCCATAGCATTACCCAAACCTAGACTACATGAGTTTATGTGAGATAGATGATAGACATTGGTTTTAGGCCTCTGAGCATTTCTCAGTTCTAGTTTAGATATTCAAAGTGGGGGCATGACATATTTTTATCTTCATAATATACATATTCTTTACATTCTAGATTACATGATTTTATGTGGGATAGAGGGTAGGCATTGGCTTTGCACCTCTGAGCATTTCTCATTTCTAGATAGATTTAGCACATGGGGCAAGCATTACCCTCCTTCTCCATGTTATACATATTCTACTTCTATATTTAGTATTGGGGGGATCCATTTTAGGGATTCTTTCTTTCTCTAGGCACTATTCAGTTCTCCATCCACTTCCCTAGTTAAGAAGTGAGTTGGACCATCATTTTTAGCACACTTATCTCCATGTAAGTAGGTTCAGGTATACATTTTATTTTCTTTATTTTACTCTAGTAATTTATTTCATTGAAACGCTAGATTAAAAGTGGGGGAAATTTATACACCCTAAATTAGTCAAGCAACCACAAATATTATGTCTTTTCATAGTCCTTTCATAGGAGACTTTGACTAGAGAATATGATCTTTTGTTCACATTTGGCCATGTCTTTTTGTTTTATTCATTTTGGTCTTATTTTATGCTTAATTCAATTTTTTTCCTATTCTCAATCATTTGGAGCCTTTCAAATGGTCATTCCACCTTAGCCAAGTCAGGTTTTATATCCTCTTTCCATCCCCCTAGGTCTCAAGACTGTAGGATATGAGCATTGGGGTTGGACAATAGCATCAATGATACTAGTTGAGTCTTAACCCTTTTCTTAGCATCTCCCTTAAGCTTTCCCATGTCATCTAGATGCAAATAAAGAATATCTTATATAAAGGACTTGACAAGGCATTTTATATCTATCACTTACTACTTTGGCACATTAGACTTAATAAAAATCAGTCAATAGTATAGTTCAGCAATTTTGCATCACACATAGATTTGCATGCTTGATCAAGGAAGGGCCTAGGAAAAAGTCATTCTTGCATCTATCATGCATGTTGATTATGCACATTCCTTAAGGGAGAACTATATTTGATCTAAGACCCTAGCTTGAGGGTTAATGTAGGTAGTGATTAAGATAACAAGAATTATAGATCATGAAATCATTCTTCCCATAACTTAGGTTTTCCCCCTTTTGCTTTTGATGCATTTGTTTTTTGCATGTGTGTAGATGAATACAAGATTTTAGAGATTAAAATAGACTTATCATGAGCTCTATTAAATTCTAACCTCTAAAATTTGGTACATAAGCTCAAACTGACCTAGCCAACAAAACCTAGAAAGCTTAGATCCTTAGGAAAAATAGCAACAGAGGTGGACTACAACACTGGTGCCACTCTTGTCCAGTTCTGGTGCTCTTATCCAATTAGAAAATGAAGGCTAGATCCAAATTCTAGATAGTGTCCTAGTCTTGTATCTCAATTTCTAGCTCCTGAACCATCCATCTCAACCTATTTTTAGATAAGTTTATTTATTTTCCTCATATAATTTACTTGTTAAAAATCTATATTTTACTATATTAAACTAGATTTTCCCCTTACTCCAGACCCCTTATTATTTAGGAACTACACACTAGTTTCCCAAAAATAATAAAACATTCAACAATCCCACCCCAAAAAAATTATAGATTTGATCTAAAAAACATTTAGTTGTTCCAAAAATCACAACGAACCAATGGATACATCACTAAATGGAAATCCTTTAATTACTTTCCAAGTGTAAACAATTTTTATAGACTGGTATAAGCACATAAATAATTATGTAATTATTCATTTTGGTTGCCTTGAAGATATATTTTAATAATGTATCTTAAATTGAGAATATATTATGATATATACATGTGTATTTAATACTTATGAAGTAATAAAAAGTGAATTATGAATCGTAATTTGCTTTACACATTGCCAGAGTTCTATTGAGTTATGCTTAATTATGAAATATGTTATATTATTATAAGAAGAATATTTTCCTTATGAAATTAGTAGCATTTGAAACATTCCACTATGAATTTGATTTGACATCATTTTCATGTCAACACTACATAGGTATATTATATTAATAATATTATCAATTAAGATCCAATATTCCTATCTTGTGTTAAATGGGCATGTTCCCATTCTACATAAAATAACAATTTTATGAGCATTGAGTAAGAAGTGCTCATTTTACTCCCATTCTACAAGGTTCTAGTACATTAATAGTATTATCAATTAATAATCCAATAGTATTGATTTGTGTAGAATGTGCAAGTTCCTATTCTACACAAGCTTAGAATATTATGTTCTTATCTTGTGTATAATGCTCATGTGCCCATTATACACATGTTAACCATATTATGGTCATTGAACAAGAAATGTTCATATTATTCCCATTCGATAGGGGTCTAGTATATTAATAATATTCTCAATTAAGAATCCAATAGTATTAACTTGTATAAAATGGGCATGTTCCTATTCTGCATATGTTAAGAATATTGGATTATTAATAGATAATGTTCTTATATTTTGTAGAATGAGCATGTGCCCATTATATAAAAGATCAAAATATTATGAGTATTAAGCAATGAGTGATTATATTATGCCCCATTACACATAGGTCTAGTATATTGAGAATATCATCAATGAAGAATTCAATATTCTTATCTTGTGTAGTATATTAATCAATTAAGGTCTAGTTTATTATGTGCCCATTTTACACATGCTAAGACTATTATATTATTATTTTATGTATAAGAGGAATGTTTCAATTATAATTTTAGGTATGCTCATATGAAATAGGATAAGTAATTACTACCAAAAATTAGAGGACTCCAAATTATCCCCATCAAACAAAGGCAAATAATTATAAAGCACCAACACAAGGGACATATGTAACAGTTTACCATAAATGAGGGTTACAAAATCGACACACACATCTAAAGTAAAATTAATTATATATGTTACCACCTAGAATAAAAAAACTTAAATTTAAAATATTACATGTTTATGACTCTAAATCATCATCTATTATTATTTTTTACATAGATACAAGTTTTTGATAGAAACTTTGCCCAGTTCTGGAACACAAACCAAGGGCCCAATCCTCATGAAAAATATCCACCACATTAAGGAAAGAAAAATGATACCATAAAGGGAATATAATAAATAGGATACAATTAAAACAAATTGATCCAACCATAACCAAAAAATACCAAGAAAGACAAAAAATAGACCAAACACTCAAAAAAATTGCATACCAAGAAGAGTCAAGAAATAAACTATTTAGCAAATTGCTTGAAAACCTAACCAAAGAGCTCAACCTTTTGCTACCAATAAATACTTAGTCATACTAGAGATTAATTATTCCATATTCCATTATGTACCCCTATTCATGGAGTTCATAGCATCTAGTTGAAGTCATTTTGCTTCCATTTTTCTGCCTCTTTTGCCTTTCATGCCACAGTTTGGGGTCTTTAAAGAACTCATCTATTATGAAATAGACATGACCACTCTAATGGATAGTTATTCATATTATTCATCCCCATTTTATCCCCATATTTAGTAACCTCATAGGATCATTCTTTCTATAGGGATGAATCCACTATGGGAAGGACAATGGTAACCCTCATTGGTTTAGATTTCTCAATGACAACATCCCATTCCCAAAATGGAGAGGAAGGTTGTCCTACCTCCCTATCAATATGAGCATCTAGTGTATATAAATCCACATCCTTATGAGTCCTATTCTAAATGTTTTGAAATCCCTCTACAAATAGAAACTCAATAGAAAAGGATTTAGATGGAACTTACAAATAATTAACTAGATCCTAATTCTAACAACTGATCTTTCTTACCCATTTTTTCAAGAACAAAGAATGAGATCCTTTAAAAAAATTCTTAGGCCTGGAGGCAACCTTATGATCAGCTTGATTTCATTTGAAACATCTGAAATGGAGTCATTAAAAATTAATAAACTACATCTAAACACCCTAGGAAGAAGAAATTTTAATGGGATGGTGAAGAGGTTTAGCTAAATCTATCAAAACACACACCCTATTAAAGTTCAGATTAGCCCTAATGGAATCATCCATTTTGACAAAAATTCCCACCTTGATAACCAATTTCTTGAATAGATGAACACCCTAAAGTACTAAGGGAAGGTTATAAAATCTAACCCAAAAAGGGGCTTGGGAGATTTCCAAAGCAACCAGGTCAAAAAAGGGAGTCCAAGGATTAAAAACACCACCTGCTTGCCAACAAAGCATGGTCCATTTACCCATATAAGGTCTCTATCCTCAAAATATTGAAACAAAAGAAAGAGGAAACAATTTTCCAAGATAAATAAAGAAGGATATTTAAGTGTGGGCCAAGTATTTTGAGACCATTATGTAAGATAATCCCATGAGGGTCGCTTACCCACACACCTTTCAATCAAATCACATTGACCTCTTTCCAATTCCAACATTGGAAATTATGCATCTAAGATTTCAAAAAATAGAGGAAAGTCAAAAAAAATTAGAGGAATATCACCAAATAAGGTTATTTCCAAGGTTTCATTCTATGAAGAGTTTTCTTCTATGTTCCCCTTAGTCTTCTTCATGGTTTATTTAGCCTCCTCCGCTTCCTTTTCCTTTTGAAACTAGCTTCTATAAATTAGGAGAGGGTCAAATTTAGGATGCTTTCTAAGAATAGTTTCTTTGCAAAAATCACCACAGTAATGAAAGGGGTTTGAAGCATTGCTATAGTTTGAAAACACAAAATCCTTAACTGAAACCCTAATTAGATTAAATGCTACCTTGACCTCCTTCGAGAGGCACTTCCATCAGACAAACCTTTGTCCACCATTAGCCTATCTAGTCCTAGGAAATATTCAAAGGATAAATAAGTCTAAATAAAATGAGAGGCAAAAAAATAGAGATATTTTTGAAAACATTTTTTTAAGTCTTCCCAGATTTAAACTTCCTCTTAAACCATGATTACCTTTATTCACCCCACGGGCAAATTCTTTTATAAAATTGGTCTTGATAGAGGTATATGCCCCTAGTTTCTTATGTCCTTGGGCCTTTTTCTCCCTTGTCACCACTATAGTTTTAGTCTAAAAAAATTTATTATCAACTTGAGTATGGCCTTTTCCATTTACCATGATTTCCCTTGTGACTACTATTGTTGTTGTACCCTGACCATAACCAAAATAAGCTTCCTTCCCACCCTCCTTGACATGTCCCAACTCTGATCCATCCTACCATTTCCTACCAATCATGAATTTCATTGCCTACCAAACCTACCTATCGATCATGTTGCCGTTCATTCTTGCTGAACCATCACCATCTCTAGTGTCATCACCACCATCCCCTAGGTAAAAATTTGTCTCCATCAATCACTTCATTTTAAATCATCATCTATTATTGAATAAGATTCCATCAACATATTGGATACAAAGGTAGTAGAGGAATAATAATCATGGGATCATATAAAAACTAACAAGGCTCAAATCATAAAAGAAGACATGGCAAGGAGATGAGCCAAAAAATTATAAATATAAATAAATAGATATCACATGAACACCAAAGACAATCGTGACTATCATATTGGCCAAAGCACAAAAAGTAGTCACATCTCTCATAGAATTATATAAAATATAAGTAGAACAAAAGTGGCAAGCATAAGAGAAAAATATAAACAAGAAGAGGAGGAAAAATAAAAAATAAATGAAGAATAAGAAAAGTAAAAACATAAGAAAATTGAACAAAATAAGAATAATGATAATTTTTTAATAATAATTACAAGAATAATACTAAATAATATGAATAATAACAACTATTAGGTAATACATCATGTTCAACATTGGGGTCACTTTGTAAATGTTTTCTCTCATGGAAATCAATGATTAATTTGAATTAGCTTCCTTATAAATCCTTTATAAATTATTGAATACATTAATTCTCACATGGGATGATAGACTCTGCATAAGTAAAAAAATGTGAGTTTTGAAGATATATTTTCATGATGTCACTATGCATTTTCACCCTATTGGAAAATATAGATTCAAATAAAATAAAATAAAAAATATAAACTAAAAAATAAAAAACAACAAGAGAATATAATAAAGATAACTATTATTTTTAACCTTTAAATACCTCATCCTAGTTTTTGGTCATGCTCTTCGAGTCTTTATCTAGGTTTAGGAACTATTGAGGGACATGCCCAACCTCCTTTTTACATCCATTGTATTTAAACATCTTTTTGGGTTACACCACCATCTTATCCATCATGTCTCCCATTAATTCTCTAAGAGAGTAAATGCCAGTAATGATGTTCTTCATAGTGGTTTTAATTAATGTTGTCACCAAATCTCATACCCTAGAATAGGGTGTTTAAGCCTCTTCTAGATTTGGGTAACATGGGAACATTTCCTTGTATGTGAGTGTACCTATTGTGGAAATGAGCCTCTACATTTAAAGGGATATCTCCTTTAATGTATATGTGCAATACTTATCACTTGAACTATTGCTTGCTTATGGGAAAAGAGTTAGAATTGCATAAATGGAACCTAATTTAGGGGAAATGATGAACCAAGATTATTTCCACATGACTATCATATTTTAAACACAATAAAGCAAAGCATACAAATCAGTCTCAAATCTCTAAAAGGTTCTAACATGAGAATTTCAATATAGAGGTGAGATGTGTGAAAAAACACAAGGTAAATGGAATAGAAGGAAAATTTCACATTCCAAGGAAAATTATAGACTTGAAAGAGTTTGACACACTTAAGTACACTCTATATGACCTATTAGACTAATAACTTTTGCTTAGATATGGAAGGATAAAGTAAATAAGGATAGAGGATTATCACTTCTTATCACTATAAATCACTTACACACTTAGATAATTATTTGAGAACTTAGAAATAGAATTTCATTAATGTTCAAAGGCAAAATATGACATAAATATAGTAGGGATTCATCATACATGGTGTGGTATCTATTTTCTAAGGCCAAAATGGTAGATACTTATAGAACTTTAGAGAGAGGAGAAAAGAAATAAGTTTAAGAGTCACTGGAACGCATATCTAGGCATGAGAATTAGTTACATTATAGGTGAAACTGAATGTGAAATAGACCATGAATTCTTCTTAAGATAGATGTCCCTATAAGCCATGACAAACTTTTCTAAAATAGTGCAGAGATTCTTTGGCTATCCTTTGTGAAACTACTTTCATCATAGACCATATCTCAAGCATTTGAAACTAAAATAGGAGAGTCTACACTATGTAATGTTCAAGGGAGTTTAAACCATGTTATAATAGTCATAATATGTTCCCCCTAACTATTATCTATATTTTAGACACCTATATTCACCATCCATAGTAGTTCATTTCTTTCTTGGACCTCATTCTTCACATTCGGTAGTCATTATTCATCCTGAACCTCGTACATGCCATTGCCAGAACCAACCAAGCCTTGGAAATTTGTCTCAATGGATTTTATCTCAAGTTTTCCCACTTCAAAACATGGTAAGGACTATATTTTTGTGGTAGTTGATCATTTTTCAAAAATGGCTATCATGATTTCTTGTAAGAAAAATATATCTACTGAAGAAACTACTCAACTATATTTTAGTCATGCATGCTCCATTTTGGTCTCCCCAAGTCCATTGTCTCAGATCGAGATAATAGGTTCTTGAGCATCTTCTAGTCCACTCTATGGAAGATGATGGATACCAAGATGATGAAGTCCATAGCCTTCCATCCATAGACTGATGATCAAAAAGAGGTGGTGAACCACTTGATTATTCACATGATTTAGATGTATCACTCTAAATATCCATGTACATGGGATGAGGGGCTTTTTTTCATATAACATGGATACAATTAGGCCCTACACATCTTGACCAAGTACAGTCCACTTCAAGTATGCTTTGGATTCCAACCCATAGCACCAATTGATATAACTATTCCATTCTCCACCATGTAATACACACCTCATGGAAGATCTGAGGTAGAAAAAGCAACAAAGTTAATTGAACAAATGCAACACATCTAGCAGCAAGTTCATGACATCTTAGAGAAGATGAATCAAAAGTATAAGCAACACCATGAAAAACATAGGATTACACACCATTTTGCTATGGGTGATAAGGTTTGGTTTTAGCTTAAGAAGGAATGATTTTTAGGCCCACATAGAAAATTTTTGCCTCTACGATATGGTCCCTACACCATCACCATAAAAGTTGGAGAAAATTATTTTGAGTTGAACCTACCAGCCTACCTTGGTCTACATCTAATATTCAATGTGGAGCTCCTCAAACCATATCATCCACCTCTATTAGACACTTCAGTCATAGAAAAATAACTTGACATTGATGAACTTGATCCATAGAGTTTTTCTCTAGTGGAGGAAGATCAGATTGTGGACACCTGGATGAAGACAACAAGAGGACGCTCTATTCCACTTTATCAAGTGGTCAAAAGGGGCCAACTTAGCCACCAAGGTGAGTGGCTCATAGATAATCAAATCAAGACACAACTACCAAACCTAATGAGGAACATTGATGCAATGGGTACCATTTCTTTTCAAGGAGAGAGGAATGATATGGGCAGCAATTTGGGTGACAATTCGGGTGACAGTTCCACCCCAATTGATGACAGAACTTTTGGGACCCATAACTTTTGCACCATAGCTCCAATTGACTCACCATTTGAACCATTATAAAGATAAGAATGAGAATAAAACCATGAGATGGCATGTATCTTTGATCAAAGAAATTTTACCCCCAAAAACCTAATGGAATTTCCCCAAATTTTAATTTTAGTAGTGTAGTCTAAAAATAGTAATTCCCCAAATTTTGTATCATTTTAAAGCGTGGAAGTCAAACCACTTAATCTCCCTCAAGATTGGTGACTTTCCACATCCTCCCCCTACTTTAAAAATAGTTATAAACTAAGATGTAACCTGAAATGGAAAATCAAACATCTCTTCCCAGAGATAAGCATATAGTTGTATTGTGATCTTGAGTAATAATACATCTCTTCTCAAAAAATTCATTGTTACTATGTTATTTCTATGTTCTTGAAATATTTATCAACTAGAACTTCTAATTTTTTGATCAGTATATCTCAAATCTTTCACCCCATGTGCAATAGCCAATCTAACAATAAGAAGTAAGGATTGTACATGCCATTGCCAGAACCAACCAGGCCTTGGGAATCTGTCTCAATGGATTTTCTCTCAGGTTTTCCCACTTTAAAATATAGTAAGGAATGTATTGTTTTAAAGTGTGGAAGTCAAAACACTTAATCTCCCTTGAGATTGATGACCTTCTACATCCTCCCCCTGCTTTCAAAATAGGTATAAATGAAGATGTAACTTGAAATAGAAAATAAGACATCTCTTCCCAAAAATAAGCATATAGTTGTATTGCGATCTTGAGTAATAATACATCTCTTCTTAGATAATTCATTGTTACTATGTTATTTTTGTGTTCTTAAAATATTTATCAACTAGAAATTTTTAGTTTTGGATTAGTGGTATCAGAGCAGTTTGTCTTGAGATTGTATGATCCTAAGGATGAGGTCAGGTTACAAGAAGCTTGGGTGGAAAACAATTGAGCTTCCAAACTATCCACCTATTCACTCCAAATGACTTCAAATGGTAGATGACACTGAGACATCTGATCCTTTCATGGAAATGGTGAATAAAGCCCTCCAATGGCAACAAGCATAGATGCTACAATAATTTGCCCAAATTCCTTAATAACTCCTGATTGGGAAATTCTAGCTCCTCTGCTGCACTTCTTGGCTCCTCATCCATGGAACATCCTTTTAGTGCCCCAAGACCCTTCAAGGTTTAGGAGAATTTTGATAGTTCTAAATTTGAAGGCAAAATCAATGTTGATGTAGTAGAAAATTGGTTAGATCAATTATCTTCCTACAGTTCTCTGTAAACAAATTTAGCGATGGAGAAAAGATCACTTTTGCTCTTTTGAAAGCATCATTGCCCATGAAAAACTGGTGGGAAGTGTACAAAAAGAGGTTCAGTACAAATGACATTAGCCTTGAGGTGGAACCTACCTGGGATGATTTTATGGAAGCGGTGAAAGAAGAATACTATCCCATTGGAGCATATGATGATCTGTACATACAGTGGAAACAACTTCACCAAGGTAAGGACCAATCTGTTTAAGATTACATAGATATTTTTCAATCTTTGTCTACAAGATTGGGCATCCAAGAAAGTGAAAACATAAGACTCTCAAATATCGTGGTGGACTACAATGGTACATATGGGGGGAAATGGAACTCTTCAATTTGGAAACCCTTAGTGAGGCATATAAATTCATAGTGAAGATTGAGCAGAAGCATGGCAAAAAGAATATGAAGAGTCAGCCCTCAAAATGGAAAAGTGACAAGGAAGGTCAAACATGAGGCCAAAATTGGAAGCAAAATGAGTTTTAAGATAAGAAACCCCAAAAAGGGAAGGCTATAAAATGGTGTGATTAACACAAAACTAGAACTCACTCCAAAGAAGAATGTCGAATCATCAAGTCACTACTTTTTGAGTCACAATACTCGACCTCTACTACTCTATCTCATACACAACCCATAGTCAAAGAGGATGAAGAATAAATTATAGACACTGATTCTCACACCATTGTCACTTCATCATAGACCCATGAGGAAAGGATAGATGACAAGGAAAGATTGTTTCGCTCTAAATTATGGGTAAAAAGTAAGCCTCTGCATTTTATTCTTGATAGTGGGAGTCAAAAGAATTTAATCTCTACTAAAGTTGTGAAAAGTCTAAATATATTCATGAAGCCTCATAAAAAGCATACAGTATTGGATGGTTGAGCCCAAGGAGAGACCTCCATGTCACCCATCAGTGTCTTCTTTCATATGCAATAAAACCTTTCCAAGATGAAATCTTGTGTGATGTGGTCAATCTATATGTTTGTGATGTACTCCTTATTCAGTCATTCATGTATGAGTGACATAGAATCTATGAATCGCAAACCTAAATAATCACCCTCACTCTTGGAACATAGCACTATAGGGTACTAGAGGTACCACCTCCCACATTTGTCTCCCTAATCAGTGCTAAGAAATGTAAGAGATTGGTGGAGAAGACAAAGCAATTTTTTCTCATGGTGGTCAAACCATAGAAATCTAAGAAGGTCAATGTTGCAGTCTTGACTACACAATCAACACAACAACAAAAATAGATAGGATGAATCATAAGAGAATATGATGACTTATTCAAGTCACCCATAGGAGTTCCACTACATTCCTAGGTAAAATATTCTATTGATTTGATCCCAGGATCACCTTTGCCTAACAGTCCTGTGTATCATAGATCAATTTTGGAAAATGATGAGATAAAAAGATAGATTCAATAATTGATCCAAAAGGGTCACATCAGGCCAAGCTCTTCACCCTATGGTATCCCAATTGTCTTGGCACCAAAGAAATATGGAACATTGAGGCTTTGCATTGACTACCAAGCCCTAAATAAAATCACTATTAAGAATTGCTACCCTCTCCCCAAGATTGATGACCTGCTGGACCAACTCCATGGTGTGAAGTTCTTCACCAAAATTGATCTCAAATTTGGCTATCACCAGATTCCCATCGATCCCACCAATGTCTAGAAGAATTCATTCAAATGTAAGGATGGGCTCTTTGAATTGTTGGTTATGCCTTTTGGCTTAACTAACACACCTACAACCTTCATGATGATGATGGATAACATCCTAAGACCCTTCACCAACTCATTTTTGGTTGTCTACCTAGATGACATACTTATCTACAGCAGAACATGGGAGGAACATTTGCAACATGTTCGTAAGGCGATTCAAACACTTCAAGAGCATAAGTTGTATGCAAATCTTGACAAATGCACATTCAGAATGACAACAATTTAGTACCTTGAGTACGTTGTGAATGAGGAAGGGGTTTATGTTGATCCAAAAAAGATTTAGGTTATTTGAGAATGACCCACACTAAGGACCCTCATAGAACTTCACAGCTTCTTGGGTCTTGCAAATTTATATTACAGGTTTATTCTTGGATTGTCACATGTTGCTTGGTCACTAACCCAAGTGACTAAAGGAGGAGCTAAAGCTACATTTCAAAGGGGTGAAATATAACAAAGGGCATTTGAGAATTTAAATAATAGACTTTGCTCAGCCCCTGTTCTTGCCTTGCCAGATTTTCATCAACCTTTTGAGTTGATGGCATATGCATCTGAATATGCCATGGGATTTTTCATCATGCCACATGGCCATCCTATGGCATATCATAGTGAAACTTTCACTAATATAGTCAGGAAATATCTGACATATGATAAGGATTTCTATGCCATTGTGCAAGCCTACAAATAATGGAAATACTACATCTTGGGAAAAGAGATGGTCATCCACACTAACCATAGACCATTGGAATTCATCTAGACATAGAGAAAAATATGAAATGAGAGGCACCAAAAGTGGGCCACATATCTTCAAAAATTATATCTAATAATAAAACACAAAAATGGGAGCTCAAATACAGCTATAAATTGTCTGAGCTATCTACCAATTACTGCACTCACAATAGTTCTTGACTTAAGTGGACATGAGACTGCCACTTGGGGTGCTCTATATGAAGCAGATCCTACCTTTGCTGATACATATTAGGTGCTTCAAAAAGGTAAACATGTTTTTGATTTCTATTTTCAAGATAATGTCCTCTGTCATATGGGGCACATCTATGTTCCAGCTATAGAGCAACAGAAGATGATATGGAAAGCACATTTTAGTAGGATAGTTGGACACTTTGGTATAAAGAAGACATTGGCAATTCTTCAAAAACACTTCTACTATCCCCATATGTGAAATGATGTGGAAAGATATCTCAAATCGTGCACCCCATGTATGATAGCCAAGCCAACAAATAAGAAGCAAGGATTGTACACACCATTGCCAAAACCAACGAGGCCTTGGGAATCTGTCTCAATGGATTTTCTCTCAGGTTTGCCCACTTCAAAACATGGTAAGGACTATATTATTTTAAATCATGGAATTCAAACCACTTAATCTCCCTCAAGATTGGTGACCTTCCACATCCTCCCCCTACTTTCAAAATAGGTATAAATGAAGATGTAACCTGAAATGGAAAATGAGACATCTCTTCTTAGAGATAAGCATATAGTTGTATAGTAATCTTGAGTAATAATACATCTCTTCTTAGAGAATTCATTGTTACTATGTTATTTATGTGTTCTTAAAATAATTATCGACTAGAACTTTTGAGTTTTGAATCACTGTTCATCCTGAACCTCATCTAAGCTCTCATGGTAGTGCATGAATCTAAAGAGATCATTCTACTTCATGATCCTTGATCTTACATAGTTGTCTATATATTGTTCCCTTTCCATGTTGCTCATTCCATTCTAAAGTATTCTTATCACCATTTGGACATGTGTTCATCTTGTCTATCTGGATACTAGTCAAATTCAACCTGTCAATCTCCTATGGACTCTCTTTACTTTAAATTTTGACACTAGCCATCGATCACTAACCCAAAGTCTTAAGATCATGATAGTTGGAAAAATTACATTTGATCGAAACTCCTTGACTTTTGACTCTCATTCATGTCATTGATCTTGATCTATATGATCAAACACCAGCCATCAATCTTATTCTTGACTTGTCAACTCTATTTTAGCTTACAACACATGTCAAATGTGCATTGATTCTCAATATTTTTTTTCATATTTTATCCTCACACACTTAAACCATGTGTCAACCCCTTAAGCTCCTTGACTATTTGACTCATTCTGCACCATTGGATTAAGATGTATGATGCAATATAGACCATTAAATCAACTAGGACCAACTATTTCAAATCCAATGGTTACTTCACGATCTTAAAATTGACATCCTCATTCCCATCATTTGATTTTTTCATGACCATAATTTACATCCCATATACTACCAAATTTAAGCTCTAATGGATTTCCTTTGCTCTATCTAAAACTTGGTGTCTGCATGACTGTCATTGAACATCCTCATAGATATATTTAATGTCCCATAAACTATAAAATAGGTTCATATGGATTTTTTTAGTGGCTTAAATTTGACATCTACATGAACATATCACATTAGTTGACCAACTTTGAGTATTTTTATCTTGAAGTGTAAAAATCATGAAGGGGCCAAAATTATTGAAGATGTTCCTAAGACCAAAAACATTATGCCCACTTGATCTGCTAGCTTTACGATATTTTTAAGTGCATTTAAAAAAATTCAAGTGAGCTCACCTATGTAATTTTTCATGACACTTTGATGATAATCTATTCAAAATGGCTAAGTATGGAAATTTAGCAAATTATGTTTGAGGAGCCAACTTTGCTTGTGTCTAAAAATTTTCTCACTTCATCACATGACCCAAAACTTAGTAAATATATTCTTGGAATCAAATTTAAAAAACCCATATGATTATTTTCTCTAGAAACAACCACACATGTGAGATATAATATCATCAAAATACCCACTTGACTTTGTTTGAGCTCCTTTGCAAAATAATTTCTCTGAAGGAATTATGTCTACGGGACTTTTTCATGTGAGATTTTTTTGTGGGATGAATTTCCTTTAAGACATTTGTGTCATACAATTTTTTCAAAATAATTTCCTTCAAACTTTTGATTTAGCCACTTTATCTATAAGAATTTGGCCTTTGTGACTTTTGCATTAGATTATTTATTACAGACCATTTGCTTTTGATGCTTTGTCTAAAAGAATTTTCCTTTATCAAAACTAATGTTTTAGACATTTTGTGTAGGATACTTTCTCAAGAAATTACCCCCAAATAAAATTATATCAAGACACTCTATCAAATAAATGATCATTTGGGCTTTTTGTTTGAACCACTTTGTTGAAGAATTATACCCTTCAAGAAAATTGTAGTAGATAAAATGTCCAAGAGAATTCAAGTCTTTGATACTTTTATTTCAGACAAAATGTTTGAAACAATTCTTGACACATATTCAAAAAATTGAAACAATTAGCCTGAAGGAAATATTAGCTTTTAGCATTTTAACAAATAAAATGTTTGAAAGAAATCTATCTTTAATAAAATTGCTCAGATAAATTTCCTAAAAGAAATATCATTTTAGAAACTTTGTAGCATACACTTTGCTTGAAATAAATGAGTCTTTGGAACTCTTTTAGTGGACATTCTTCCTGACAAGACCTCAACACTTATCCAAAAACTAAAACAAATACCTTGAAATAATTTTGTATTTAGCCAATTGGAAATTTTCCTAAGTACTAAATAAACATTTGAGCCTGTAGGTTCTTTTAGATTATTCTAGCAATTATCACTTGATTTTATGAAGGCTCTGGATGAACTTCTAAGACTTGCATAGCTCGTACTTGTTTTGGAACTATTTTAACACTATGAAGACCTACCACTTTCAAATATGACTCTAAAATGACCTCTAAGATATCAAATGACACAAGGACTAGACTAGACTATCACCAAAACTAAAATGACATATGAAATGACGTTTGATGAACTACAACATGTTGGAAATATTGTCATTGATGTCAAAGGTTTAGAATTATTGATGATAAAGGCCCCATTGCATTTAATGTTGTTGGTAATAAATATATCTTGGCTAATATGAGTTAATATTTATTTAATATTAACGAATATATTTTTGGTTGCATATGAGACAAAAGAAGGGCCCATGGAGAAGTTGAAGAGCCACGGGATAAAGACAAAAGAAGGATGGGACACATTTTCCCATGAAGAGTCATCTTGGGGAATACCAAGAGTCACCAAGTGAAGACAAAAGAGTAAAGGCACAATTTCTCATGAAGGGACACTTTGAGGAATACGAAGAGTCACCAAAGATAAGGACAAAAGTGGGAAGGACGTTTTTGGTCATGAAGGGTCACCACATGACTTTTCAAATGCTTGGATATGAAGGGTCATCCAAGATTGGCACCATTTTCCATGAGGATTGAAGGGTCACAAAGGGGGAAGGCCAAAGGTCATTTGGAAAGCTATAAATAAAGGCTCGAGAAGCCATTTGTAATATGAGAGATAGAGGTTGATTTGATATTGTGATATCTAGCTTAGAAGAGCAATTGTGAGAGATGAATATGATTTGTATTTGTTATATCTAGCTTAGAAGAGAAAAGGTGAGAGAGAGGAAGGAGATGTTGTATTGATCTATCATTTGTTGAGATAGCAACATTGAGAGATAGGTGTGTGGTATACACAAAGGTGTTGGTGCTCATGAATTATTTTTGGGTTGGTGCTTGGCAAAGGGGTTGGTGCTCCTGTGGGTTGGTGCTCATGAATAGGTGCTGGGTTGGTGCTCGGCAAAGGGGTTTAAAGCTCATGTGGGTTGGTGCTCATGAATTATAGCTGAGGTTTGTACTTGGCAAAGGGGTTTGGTGCTCCTGTGGGTTTGTTCTCACGAATATATTTGAGATTGATTCTCCATGGTTTTTCCCACATTGGGTTTCCACATTATATCTGGTGTCTCTCTCTCTTGTGTGATGTTTATTGTTTGAGTTTTATTGCATATCTTGAATGTTTGATTAAGTGGAATTTGATAAAGGGAAAGTTTTGTAAGATATGTAATATACTGATTCACCCCCCCTCTCAATATATTCTGTGCTTAACACAACACACCCTATGACATTATAATTAGCCACTTATTAAATATTTTGACTATAGGGAGGTTGACCCATTTTTATCATGGTAAAAATGGTCAACACTTACCACCATTAACAACTTTATATTCTGTCTCTATTCCACATTCTCCCATTCAATCAAATCCACCTTATCTTTGAGTGTTTTCATATTAGATTTCACTTTAGAGAGATAATTCTTGTTATTGAGAATTTTAATATCCTACTATTTTTTTTTAATTTAATCCCTAAGGGTAGAGTGATCCCTAAAGAGACACCTAATGAATGCTTTTTGTAAGTCAAACTCCTCCCCCAACTTGTCCTCTTTTATTTATTTCTAAGAAAGTCCCCAAGCATATCAAATTCTACATTAGGATTAGCTATATTAGGAATAACTAATGGAGATTATACTTTTCATTTTTTCTTAGCTTCTTAATTGAAAGTATCATCCTCTATTTACTTATAGTCTAAAGAGAAGATGAGTAATTTTACCTTCATAATTTGTAAGCCTTCCATAATATGGTTTAATTATTTAATGATTCATTATCTAATTTTTTTATTATATTGAGATAAGAGGGTTTATATTAATAATTTCGTTAACCCTAAGTGCACTTAGGAAACAATACTTGTTTCTTTGGAAAACATGTAAGAATGACCTCATGTGAGTAGTGATCACACTTAGAGTTTTAATTCTATTATCACATGCATGTTTTTTTTATAAATTATGTTAATAATAATGGAAACCAATAATTCACACTTAGAAATGATTCTAATAAATTGAATCCATTCACACTTTCTTGAAAGGATTATTTAGTACATGAAGTTCAACAATTGATTTCACCACCCTTATCTCAACTTACAAGTGCTAAAACTTCCTAGAAGCTTAGTAATCTCCTTCATCTAAACCATGTCACACAAAAATACTCAATATGAGCATTAGCCTCTACCATCCTTTGATGAAATATGCACTCTTTTGAAGGAAATATCATCCTCAAATGGTTTATTTTCCATTCTCTTTCAATTTCATGAGTTTCAGTCAAGACTCTATTTATGAAAGGAAATTTGTGTCACGATCTTGTTGTTTCCCTTAACCCAGTATTTTTGGCCTTCTAAACCCTAGAATTCATTTTAGGCATTCGTTGGGAAATGCCTAACCATTTGGCACTAATGAACTGAAATCAATCTAGGAGGTGTATCAAATAAACACACATGACAAATCATTTTATCTTAACTATAGAATATGGACAAATTATGATTTAGAGAGATGAATTAATGTCAAACCAGTACTCATGACAACCAAGATTAAATTCAAGGAAGCCACCACCTCATCAATCCTTTCTTTCCTTCAACCAATTGAATAAAAAATGACAAATATCTTAGCCACCACTGTAAGGAGCTACTCAATCATAAGATGGCCTCAATTTCACCTTTGATTGAAGTCAAATCCTCCTAAAGAGCTAATATGATGGTCATTGATCTTGTTAATAAATGAGTTAATAAAAAACCTAAATGTCTCCATGATGACCACTATTGGATGGTAGCATACATAGGTCATCCACCAGGCCAACCCACAATTCATTATATTCTCATTGATCTAAAGATGATAATGGACCAAATAATAAAAAGTGCAATAAAAATGAAATATTTACAAAATAATTTTATTATATCCTAAAAATAAAATATACTCCAGGTGAATACTACTCTCACAAGGTTGTAATTTTGAATCTATTTGCATCAATATAAATCAAACTTGAGAAAATCTAAAAATTCTGATTGTACAGATTTTTTTATTTCCTTCTAATGTTAGACAAATATTTAGTTCCTTTATATTATACTATTATAATGTTTTAGATTATTTTTAGTATATTATTTGTGTTATATTATTTATTTCTTAAATGCTTGAGGTATTATCCATTTTCACTTTAAAGCTTTTAGAATTATGTATTACCTTAAAATGTAGAGGTTTAATTTAAGGTTTGTTGAATTAATAATGTGTATTAAAATCTTGTAATAGGTTGTATCTAAAAATATTAAGATATTATATGGATTGTTAAATGATCTGGTAATTAAATGATACTTTGGATGTTGAACTAAAAATAAATGGTGTTTTTTGCATAGCATAAATATATAAATACATGGCTTAAGATGAATAATAGATATAATGTTGTGGTTACAAATCCAATTCCATGAATCAAAGAAATAAAAACTATGACAAATTATGTACCTACTTAAATTTATTAATGGGTTATTATAAAAAAAGAGAAAGGAGAAACCAATTATGTTGAGATTCCCCTAAACATTCAACCCATGCATTGGGCATGAGCTCCCAAGGGTGTCATCACAACAGACTATATTTGAAAAAATTATAGTTCATAAACTATTCTCAAGTTTATATTTAATAGCAATATTTAGACAAAATCAATTATTATTTATAGGATTTAAAAATATAGATTAATTTGAATGCTTATTTCTATCAAATCTTAATGATATATGGTGGTAAACTGAATAATTGAGCTATTTGAAGTATTCAAATAATTATTTATTTCTTATATCTATTATATCAAAAATATTCATGTTATGAATGAACCCATTGTGATGTTTTATTATATTAATACTATGTGTTAATATTATACAATGATAACTATGGGGTCACATTATATGATCAAGACCCACTTCATTTAATATTGGACCATGTTCAACTATTGACAAATTTCCCCTAAATATGAATATAAAATGATGAATAACCAATTAATATATAATTGGAATTTGATTCCACACTAGTTAGAATCTAAAAATAACTATATTGGAATTCAATATTGCACTAGTTAAAACCAATAATATAAATATTGGAATATAAGATCCCACTAGTTAAAAACCAATAATAGAAATATATAAAGGTAATTTCAACAATAGCATAAGCAGTTGTCATACCATGGAATTAGACATCTAAAAACATAAAAAACATGCAAAGGCAAGTAATCAGAAGGCATAAACACATGGGACATAGGAAATGGTTTGCCACAAATGAGGGGAACAAAATGTCCATGCACACATCCAAATGAAAAATCTTTAGAGTTGTCACCTCATAAAAAAAGAAACACAAATGAAAAGGAGTATGCATCGAGACCTCAAAATCATCATCTATTACTGAATAAGAGTCCAATATATGTGATACAAAGGTAGTATATCGAGAATAATCATAGACTCATATAGAAACCACCAAGGCTCAAATCATAAAATAAGACATGAAAGAAGGATAAGAGCCAAAAAATAAAAATAGAAAGAAATGGAGATCATAGAAACACTAGAGAAAGTTGTGACTATCAGATTAGCTAAAACACAATAATAATTAGTCACAGCTCTCACATAAGTGTAGAAGCTAAATAAAAACAAAACTTATGAGTAAAGGTGAAGACATAATGACAAGAATAGGAGTAACAATATAAATAAATAAATTAATAATAAGAAAGAGAGTAACACAATAAATTAAAACAAGACAAAAAGGAAAAATAATAAGTCATGGCCAACCAAAAATCTAAGAAGACATTAACAACCAAATATAATAAGGAAAAGAAGCAAAAATAAGAAAAGGTAAAGGGTGGAGAAATAAATAAGAGAAACAGAAAGGGAAAATGAATAGATATTTGAAAAACAAAAAATTGAAATTGATAAAAATAATGTGGTAGCATAATTCACCCAAAAATTAGAAGTGCAAAATAAGAATAAAGTGGTAGTAAGAGCCACCAAAAAAGTAGAATTAAAGAATTAGAGAAAGGAGAGCATAAATCGTCAAACAAGTAGAGGTAGACAAAAAAATGTCATTCAAGGAAATGATACATCCATTGCTCCTCAATATTTTATTTAGTATTAATAATAAGTTGTATGGATATCATCTAATATCTTAATATCATATACTTCTCTAAGTTTGATATATGTTATTGTGCACAATATATTAATTTGGAGATCATATTAAACTAAGGTAAAAATTAAAAGTCCTTACATTAAGTATAAAGGTAAACCTTAGAATCATGTAGTCATAACACATTATTAGACATCTATAGATTTATTTTATGGTATCGATAATGTTTCATAACATCCCATGGGATAAAATAAAGATAAATAGTCATGAAGAAGAGATAAGACTTTGACATATTGATTGTAACATTTTATTTATTTTTAGTAGTGAATTGAAGGGATAATAGATCCATCCATACATATTAATATCCTTATTATGTACATTAACTATATATTCAACATCTCTTTGTGACATCCCACATAAAAAAAATAGAGAACAATAGTGATGAAATAAGAGATGAGTTTTTGACACTTTGATAGTACTATTGTATTAAGTTTTAGTAGTGAATTGAAAGGAGAATATATCCATCCATCTATATTCATATCATGATCATGTACTTGATATATATGATCATGTACTTGATATATATCTATGCAGACATCAAGTTATCCATTTAACATTACAATAAGCATCGACATTAAGTTTGGAGCTCATAAGAATCTAGCTAAATGTCCTATACATTTGTCATATTAAATTGCATATATTTGAAGGGAAAATATTGCTTATAGTTTAATTACATAAGCATTATATTAAAATTTAATGCAACAAAAAAACCCTCATATCTTGGTTTTGAAAATAAAAAACTTAATAATAGCTTGTTGAATATCAACTAATAATTTTATATTTCAATAAAGCCATATTCAAATATAGAGATTTTAATATGGGATATTATTTAGAGTATTTAAGATCTTAAAAAATATTATTACAAAGGAAACTTACATACCATTAAAATATTATGGATATCCAAGTGCAATTTACAACTTGCTTTTGCTTCTATTGAACAATAAACTACTTATACTCTTGGCATTACTAAAATATTAAAGATAGATTGAACACTACAACAGATTGAGAGTGTCTTCCACACAAAAATTGAACAATGAATTTACAAATGGTTAAATAAAGTAATAAACCACCTATGTCTAATTCCTAATATGCATTAATTATGGGCTTACTCAAGTAGATAAGTTATTTAATTCAACAATTCTACACTACCAAGTTCAATCTTCATCACTGATCTTCCATGCTTCAAATCTCAATAACCTGATAATTTTAGACAAGAGGGTTTATAGAAGTATATTGATTTTTGGGAAATATATAAATAGAAATATTGAACAATGAAATATAATAAGAGTATTACTTTTGAAAAATGTCTGACCAATGAATATATAAATGGTCAAATGAAATAAGAAACCACCAATTCCTAATTCCCAAGATGTATTAATCACATTTTATTTTTTTGTTCTCTCTCTTTTGTGTGGTTCTTTTTTACTTCATATGACTATTTTATATGGTTTCTCGCTCATTTTATGAATGGTGTAAGTTTAAAAACAAAATAATTGCATATTTTTTTGTCGTAACACAAATTTAAAAATATAAAAATTAGTATTTAAAAATTGTAGATAAAAATATGATAGTTGTAGTATATCGATCCCAAAAATATTTTAAAATTATTAATGTTAGGTCCATTTAATTTTAGAATATGGTCAATATTATATTTTATCATTTTCCTTATTTCATTAATTAATTTAAGGCCATCAAGAGTAAGGTTATACCTAATTAGTCATCATTATTTTGTGAATGCTTGATTAACAAAAGGGTAGAATGTAACGTTGTTTATCATACCTATGCAATAGCTATGAGAAGGGAACTGACTGAATGAATGACATGTCCATCACATTAAAAAAGGCATAGTAAACATTATTCATCATACCCACCCCCAAATATTCTCTCTTTGTATAAAGTTGGCTTTTTTTGTGTTGTGGTTACGTGGTGCATTTCACCATTAACAACCAAATTATTTTCTCCTTGAAAATTTTAGATTTTTGGGTGTCATTGGTGAAAAATTTAGGAAAAAATAAAAATAAATTTTCATTAAATATTTTAAGGTTTCAAAATTTATAATTTTATGAAAAAAGTTGAGAGAATCCATGTTTCTTATATATAAAACAATATCAATTCTCCAAAGGCATTTTATGATTTATTTGAAATTGTATTTTTATAATATGAACAAATCATTTTTTTTTTAATTTTTATGAAATGATATAATCTATAGGACTATAGGATTGTGATCAATTTATTTTGTGTATGAACAACTTTTTACGATATCATAATTGGGTTATAATTTTATTTTTTTCATGTTACATCTTTTTTGATATATTTTGTTTTATTTATTTTTTTGGAACTTTATATTTTAAAATTTCAAAATGTGAAGATTTTATAATTTTTTGTAAATGTTATAACTTTTTTATAATAATAAACATGTTTATTTTTTATGCAATTAAGCTAGGTAAATCTTTCTATCTAAATATTTAGATTGATCTTTCTAGACCCATCCTATGACAGTCTAATACATCTTAGTTTGCACTTTATAAGATCTCTAAATTGTAAAAGTTTGTTTTTCTAACACCAATATCATTCAATAGTAGGTATTAAATCCCTTAGTTTTCAACTTATAAGATATTTAAATTATAAAATTGTGTTTTTATAACATAAATATATTTAAACAACAAGTAGTAAAGTTGTATCATGACACTTGTTTAAATATGATTTTCCTTTGAAGGGAAATGTTGAATGGATAATAGTTATATTTTTCCCCCCAATGCCAAGGTTTCCCATAAAATTTAACTCTTACATGGAACTGGGCCTAAATTTGATAGTTGACCATGCCTATTCTAATTTGTTTTTATAATTTTTATCTAATAAATATTTCCCTTCAATTTTTATTATGACTAAGATGGAGTTTTAGTATGGACTAGGCCCACAATTATGATAGATTTTAAATTAGATAATCAAAATTATAGAGGATCCAAAGGAAGCATAGAGATTTTAATACTCAATATTTCAAATATTTTAATTACAAATAGAAATTAAAATTGATTTGATATCATTTGAACCATCATCGTTTTACGTGCCCCTTCTAGAAATTTGTGAGTACTAAATGTAGGAACATAATAATATCATGAAAAAATTGACACTATAATTTATCATTACCTTTCATTTGTATATTATGATTTAAATAAGTGATATTGAAATACATATGGCATCATTGCATAGAGTCATGTTGTTGTAAAAAATTTATTTCATCATTTACCCATTTTAAACCTTGAAAATGTAGTGAAGTGAGAGACTACAACATGTGACATCATCGTGCAAAGTCACATTGTAGTAAAATTTTGTTCTCATTGATACCCATTTCAAACCTTGTGAACATGCAAAAGTGTGAGATCAAAACATGTGGCATCATCACACAAATTCAATTTATCGTAGAATTTTTTTAATTTTTATATTTGAACTAGAATGTTTGAGGCCACAAGATTGATACATATGGAAAAATACTTTACATCAAGACTCTTCAACACTCAAAAATTGGTTAAAAGTAACTATTGACCAATTTTGACTTCTAAGTCAACAATTTCAACCCTTATAGATTAAAACTTTCATATAGTTATTCAAACTTGTATGTGGATTAAAAAAAAAATTATGATCTAGAAAGGTCTCCATGTGGTCATACTTGTACTTGTTTAGCTTTGCTCAAGGTTTAGTCTTACATGGCTTGTCTAGTCCTGAGGTCATTTATAGGGTCTTGATTTTTTCCAGTGTGGTCAAAACTATGACATGTTTTAGAGGAATAAAAAATGAGTATTAATGAGTTTGGAAGGTCATATTATCATGTGTTAGCATTTCATTTTGTCCTTATGTGCTAAAAAATCATTTTTCCACCTTTTTAGCTTATTTTATGGAGTTTTACATCATATATTTAAATTTAAATATTTCAAGAAGGTTACCCAATGTACTAGATGTTATAATATGTTTGGGAATATTTAGAGTCTAAAAAAATTGTAGGTTCACTACCTAAAATGAGAAAAATGCCACTTTACAAACACTTTTGGGCACATGTGCAGCCTTAAAATATCATTTGTCAGTTGGAAATGGTTTAAAAGTGTCTTTTGGGATCCCTCAAATAGTTTTCAAGATTTGGACCATGTTTTTTCTTGTAAATATGCTTTAGGCATTCTCTCTCCTCTATCATTGCCTTCATAAGCTTAGAAAGGTAAAATTGAAGTGGATGATACATCTCTGAGAGAGAGAGAGAGAGAGAGAGAGAGAGAGAGAGAGAGAGAGAGAGAGAGAGAGAGAGAGAGAGAGAGAGAGAGAGAGAGAGAGAGAGAGAGAGAGAGAGGATCTAAAACCTTGGAATTTATTATGGGTCCTAATAGGATTTAAATTAGTGTCATTGTTTTTCATATTCAATGTTCCTCCTTTATGAATAATTACTAAGAGTGGTAATAGGTCACTATGACTTGTCCATCTAAGTAGGGTCTAATTTTGCATGTGTTTATCCAATTCAAAATTATATGTATAAGAATGGTTTTTATGGTTGTTTTTAAAGGTCAAATATCTCCTTTTAATTTTGGTTTAATCAGCTAACTCATCACCATGAAGTGCCTTTAATAGGAGGAAGAGTGTCTCAAGCATAGGGTGTTCAGCCACTCCTGCTATAAGTGTTTTGATTTGTTTTACTTTTGTTTACTCTCAGAGGTTCTTAGGTGTTTCATAATTCATTTAGGATACCTAAAATTCATAAATTTCATGTAATAATTCTCTTATATGTGATTCTCATCCATAGTCTTTAAGTGCTTGGTATTTGGAAACACTATCAATGTGCATACAGTCCTTTACATGTTTGATTTCTAAAATTGGTCCAATTATAAATGAGATATCATAGTAGAAGGCCTAAAGACATAATTATACCAAAAAAATAATATGAAACTTGTTAGAGACTCTAATTCTCAACACACATATATTGCACATAAACTCTCTATACATACATTCCATACAGGTGATTTAAAGATTGAAATGGTGCAATACTTGGGGTCAGAAGGTTTAAAATATATTGAGAGAGTGAAAAAAAGTGGGATAAGGTTAATATTTCCAAATTTTTTAATGTGTCTTAGGGACTAAATAATATTGGCTCTCAAGAAGAAGGCCTATAGGTAAAAGTAGACCTATAGGCAGGGTGTGAAATGAGCAAGGTCACTTCAAGGAGTGAAGGTGTATATGGTTTGAAGGTGTATATGGTTTTTAACTTTTAATAGGTTTCAATATCTATATTATCAAATGGAATAATTATTCAATGTAATTTGTAACTAAATACTTAGAATTCCCTAAGAGATCAATACACATAGCCAAGCATCAATAGATAAGGATTAAGAGTGATGGAGTTTCAAAGTTTTGAATTCTTATGAGGAAATTGAGTGGAGTTCAAATAATAAAAACCCTAAGTTTGATCCACTTGTTGAGATAATAATAGACAAGTTAAACTTATGCCTATCACTATACAGTCCTCATCACCTATAGGCCTTCCTAGTCTAGGTGATGAAATACAAGTTGATTCAAACATGATTTCCAAATGATATATCAATTCAAAGGATGAGGGGTATATTAAAGTATGTAATTAAAATTAACATAACATGAGAAGGTTACCTTAACTTATCTGAATAAGGAATTGAACTCCCACAATAGCATCTCATGAGTAAAACTTAGAAGGCCTAAATGGGATAAAAAGCTTCTTTACACACATTAGACCTAAAGGGAAACATCTCAACATTTAGAGGAGGTTGATAAACTAAAAGGCATTTATTGTTGCATTTCTTTTCATTACACTTAGGGTCTTATTGAGTTCACTAAAAAACTTCTAGTGTCAAATGTCAAAAAGGAGTCCTTAAACCCTGCAATCACCACCTACAGCCAGTCATGAGAAATAAGAGACAAATTTTGGGTTATGCAGGTAGATTTTAATTCATTTGGATATGTAATGTTTCTAAATACCTAAATTTACATAGATTAATAAGAAACATAACTCCTAAGTGCAAAAATATCACCTATAATGGTACCTAAATTTTGATGAACTCATATAGTTGCACCAAGAGGTTTTATGAGTGGACTATGTAAAGTGTCATGGAGTGAAGAAATGGATTAAGTAAGCCAAAATGATTGATAAAAGGAGGTATAGAGAGTGAATTCCATTCACTTAAAGGTTTCTAAGTTATTAGAACAATCCCTTTAAGAGTAAAACACAAAAAAACATAGTCATTAGACCTATTATCCTATTACCCTCTTCAAAGCATCAATACTAAGAGACTAACATCAAAATAAAGAAGGGGTTTAATGGGGACTAAAATCCAACATATAAGTGTTCCCATGATAGTTTTAGAGGTGAAAGAGACACTAGTTTGTAGAGAATAACTTGGAATTGGTAATTTTGGCCCAAAATGGTTTTAGGACTGGATAGAATACATGTTGGTCACCTGAGAAACATATTTGTGAACTCATAACTCTATTGAGTAGTTAAATGGAGCTCCAATCATGTGGGTAAAGTTTAATTACCTTGTATAATTAAAACTAGTGGCATTAGTTCATAGGTTAGGGTCCTAACCTTTATGAAATATTGTTAAGAACCTCAACCTCTATTAACCTCATGTAAACCCTAATAGAGACCCGATGGAGGATATCTTGGATAAATTACATAAAAATGATTTGAATTTTCCCATTAAATAGTTAGAACATGTTGATAACTCTTATAAGACCCTAATCACATAGTCAGTCCATACTATCCCATATATAGAAGTGGTAAATGCTATAGTTTTATAGGTTTATAAAGAGAAAAAAGGTGTATAGTTGGGTTAGAGGATGGAAATAATTATGAAGATTATATGATAATGTTTTCCATACTTTAAAACCTTAAAAATAATATTTGTTATCCATGAAATCACCTTTATAGGTTTGTGTGTTGACGACAGTCTCAATGGGCTCATGTAGAGTAAGATGGCCATCTAGATGAGTGAGAAAAAATAAGTTTGAGTGTTCCTCAGGTTTTCATGATAGACTAGAGGATAAATGGACTTCATACACATGTTTATCATATATTAAAGGAGTTATATTGAATGCATATAACCATCCAAGTGATAAGTGTCAAGCAACTAGGCCTAGTTTTTTTGTTGGCCTACTTGATCAATGAAAGTTGACTTCATGATATGCAAGTAAGAGAATGAAAGTCAAGTTCCAAATATATATATATAAGTTCAAGGAAGGGTTTTATGATTTATTCAAACATGATTTCCATCTTTCAAATCAGAATAAAGGTGTCAAGAGCCTCCAAGGTAGTTTCAAGCAGTTTATTAACTCCCTCGTCAAGAAAGTGTCTTTTATCATAAAGGAAGTGTGGAGGTGTCAGAATAAGATGTCAGACATTGAATAAGGTGTCAAGATGATCATGATATATGGAGGAGTGTTTCAAAAATGTAATTCCATTATGTTGAGGTGGCACTCCTCCACAACCTCAAAGATGCTTAATAAGTGATTTTTCCTCTCATCTTCACCAACCTCATGGAGTTACTTGAAGATCATATTGATACATGTTCCAAGGGAGGTTTTTGTGATTGTATTCTTGTTTTTGAAGAGGGTAACTAATTTCATGATGAATAAAAACTCATAATTTCTCTCTCTTATGTTTATCTTTTCTCTCTCTCTATTGACAATTCTCTATATAAATAGTCATTTTTTAGCCTTGTAAGCTATCCTCACATTGATTATGGCAAATCCATACCAAAATTGAATCTTGTACTTGCCTATTGAAATGAATTAAAGCTATATATTTTATCTCCTTCTTTCAAATAGTGAATTTGAGTATGTTATATTAATGAATGCTTAGTGATAGTGTTGTATTCATTACATTTATTTTTCATGTACATGCCTTATGCAAGTTTTGCCTTTCATAGGTCATATTAAGTTTTTTACCTAGTTTTATAAGCTAGAGAATTGATAAACCATTATTTTTTTCTACTAACACCTCCTTGTTGGTCATTCTAGTACCTTTGAAATCTCTCCAACCTTAATATTGAAACACTAGGGTGATTAGGACTATTTTGGAGTAGCATAATCAAAGTATAGTCAAATGTTTTATAGTGCATATTTCAAAAGCTGAGGACTTCATGTTTGGTGCATCACCTTAAATTTATATTTCTATTTTTAGTGTTCATTTTTCCCTTTTTTATGTCATGAAAATAGTGTAGTTGGTTAGTTTAGGTGTTGTACTTTGGGAGTTATCCCAAAATCTAAAGGTTGACTCACTTTCAGGTAACCCACATCCTAGGGTCAATCCCATTATATAGTTCAAGGTGAGAGGGTTTGAATTACCCTCTCATAGGGTGAATTTTTATCTCTAATAGTTTTGGCATGCCTAGTGGGACTAAAAATAAAAGAGGTTGTCTAAGATAGATGTTCATATTCACACTATTGAAGTAGTAGTAGCCTTCTTCATGCAACATTTGGTAACTCCAAAAGGTTTTAAACTCCTAATTAGTGACTAGTGGACCAACTTTCATGTCAAAAGTGACTACAAAGTCAAAAGTGAAAGGTATTCCCTTTAAATTTCTTGAATTACCTTTGCATTAATATAAAAGAGAGTGATTTATTCATACTCTCCCATAGACCAAGTCACCTAGAAGTAGGCTCTTTATTCTATATTATACAAGTTCTTCTAAAGATAATAACATGGCTATAAATATACCTTTTGTTTCCTTCAATAGTGATTCTCCTTTGAAGTTTCAACAATATTATGATATACCCATGGTTGACCTTAAGAGTGTGACTTTTTTCAATAAAGAGACCTCTCTTACTCCAATTGAACACATTAGAGACATGACAAACTTTTGTAACATCCACAACATCACATAAGAGAATGTCACAGTCAGGTTATTAGCAATCAGTTTCAAAGGCAAATATTTAGAGTGGTATAGTAATTTATCTCCTAATTTAATTGACTCATGGGATGACTTAGGAGATAAGTTGAGCAAGAGATTTGAGGAAAAAAGTGATCATTTATCCTTGGCCAAATAATTGACTACCATAAAAATATCCCCCCCCAGAATTCATGAAGTATTTCAATGTTAGGTTCTAAAAGACATGGGATATAATCCCAATTATTGTAAGACCCACTCCAAACTATGATTTTCTCTATTATCTCAAGGCATTGAATAGTGATATTATGGTTATGATCCAATACATGGGTGGGAATACCTTACCAAATACATATGACATTGCTATACTATCTAATAATAACTTAGTCCAAGATATAAAACTTTATTTAAGACCTCTTATGCCTTTATTTCCTTATATTCAACCCCCACCCCATCTCTTGTCCCAATTCTTACCATAAATGGTCATGAATTGGCTACCCCTAGTCAATAAAATAAGACAAATGGTGTGTAAGGACTTATTAATACTCTTTAAAACAAAGTTATGGGAATGGAAAAATAGTAAAAATGAGTTTCATAGGCTTTACTAGATTCAATATCAAGCTCATTAGCCCTATCAATCAAATAGGCCACCTTTTCAAGGAAATGTCCAAGGACAAGGTCTTATCACTGATACTAAACCATATGAAATTTTCAATCCAAATGCAACCTCTACTTCAATATAATTGGTACCCACTCAAAATAAACTAATTCAAGATTTAAAAAAATGGCCTCTTCAATGGAACCAATCTCATGAGAAACCTACTAATCAAGGTGGAATATTGAATCAAACTTGTGTGTAATAAGAAATAAATTTTCCTTCCATGACACAAAATGAATTTTATAATCATGTTATGACTATTTGAGATCAATTTCAACCAATTTATGCACTTTTTAACTTCCAAAAAGAGAACTATTATGCAGCAAATCAGGTGGGTAGCTCAAGTAGAGGGGTGGATAGTTCAGTTGCAACCAACACTAGGTCTAAAAGAAGAGATATTGAAGAGATACAAGAGAGTGGAAAAGGTTAAAATGCATTTCCATCCATGACTCAAGGGGTAAGAGATCCTAATGTACCTATCAAGGCTCAAGAATATCATAGAAATTATAATGACAAAGTTACTTACATACACAAAAACAAGTAGGTCCAAGGTGATAATATGAATGCTAGAGGATAGCCAAGGATTGATGTTTCTTATCTTAACATAGTATATCAAATGAAAAAGGTTCATGTAAGTATACCTATGTGGGACATTTTGTCAATTTTGGGGCAAAGGGATATTTTTGGATCGACATAACCCCCACTTTCTTTCTTTTGCAAATGGGGAACCCTTATGAATGTTTAAAAACATATGAACCTTGAAAGCTTGATTTAAGAGGTTATCTTTTTTTAGAATTTGAAGATCATCCACTTGAAATGGATATGCTGTATACATACTTAATGATAATTATTATGTTTTTGGACTAACTTTGCTAATGGTTTTCCTTTGAATATTGAATTGAAGATTACATAAAGAAGGCTAGGTTTTCCTTATAGAAAACTCTAACTTTTGAATTCAAAAGTTGGAGGGAAGAATTGTTTGGGTTTCTTAACCCCTCATAATTTGATTTCTTATTTATCAATATAATCTAATGTTTTGAAGAAAATGAAAGAAAATGATCCCACCTTAACCCAAAAATACCCTTTGAAATCCTAACTTTGAGGCACTTTCTTGAAGTGACTCTTCAGAGTTTCTTAAAGTGACCCTTAAAAGTTTCTTAAAGTATCCCCTTGAGAAAGTTTTCTTGGTCCACTTTGGTATAAAGTACCCTTTGGAGTTTCTTAAAGTGTCCCTTTAGGAAATTTGTCTTGGTCCACTTTGGTAGAAAGTGCCCTTTGTAAAAATTGTTTCAGGTACTATTTCTTGTGGACATTTTATCTGAAATAAATCAACCCTTTAGAGAAATTATTTTGGGCACTATTTCTTATAGACATTTTGTCTGAAAAAAATCAACCCTTCAGCTTTTTGAAACCTACCCTTTATAAGAATTGGTTAAGACATTTTTTTGAGAAAGTGACCCTTCAAAAAATGTTTAAGGGAAACTATGTGAAGTCTTTCTAAGTTCCTTGTTTTGTACCTAACCCTAATATTTTTTCTTTGTAGGGACCAATCATTGATGAGTACATGTATCACAATCAATGGTCCATGCTTCATCAAAGGATTTTAACTAATGGTGTGAAGTCATCAAATACTTTTCAACATAGTATAACCTTGAGGCCTAGTAAAGGGTTGTATCTCTTGACCCTTAGAGGAACCCCATGTGTTTTTTTACATAAATAGACTTAAGAAACATACTTTTAACCTAAGTCATATCAAAGCTCAGAACTCATTAAGTTATGTGCATCTTTACATATCTAATGGTCTATAATATATTGTAGGATTTGGTTTGATAGTGTAAAATGGTTGAAGGCTTACAACCTAATCTAAGTTTAAGAAGGCAATCAAGAAAGGACTTAAGTAATCGCAAGGCTTGAAGAGCATATTTTTGGTTTAAAGAACAATGTATTTTTCAACACAATATGACCACAAGGCTTAAGCTTAATCCCTCTAACTACATTAGATGATCTTAAATTTGATAGCCTTGAACTTGTCATTTTACATTCATGAGATTTTTTTTGACGTTCATGAGGATGTCAAATTTAAGATAATCTAAATACATTAAACAAGCTTAACTTTGACAGCCTTGTGCCCATCATTCAACATTCATGAGAAAGTTTTTGATGTTCGTGAGGATGTCAAATTTAAGATAGTATAATTACATTAGATGATCTCAAATTTAACATCCTTGCACCCATCATTCGACATCTACGAGAACATTTTTTATATTTATAAGGCCATCAAATTTAACATAGTATAAACTTTCAAGCCTAACAAAGGGATGTATTTCTCAACCCTTTAAAATACCCTTCACATATTTTAACATGAAAACTTAGTATAATATATTTTAACCTAAGTTTTATTAATCTCAAAGATCCTTATTTCATGTGCATTTTTGCAGATCAAATGGCCCATGCTTTATCATAGGATTTTATCTAACGGTGCAAAATGGTGGAAGACTTTTCAACTGAATAAGGTATAACAAAGGTGACCAATTAGAAAAGACTTCATGGATTGAGATCAATAGACCACTCTTACTCTTAGATCTAATCTAATGGTTCAAAATGAAAGAAATTTTTAAAGGCTAACGGTTAGCTTCTGAAAGGACTTTTATAGGAGCACTATGAGAAAATTTATGAATTCACCACCTCTACCATTAAATCTATGAAAAACACTAGTTTGCCAACATAAATCCCTAATTCTTGTTTAATTGGGCCAAAATGGCATTCAAAAAAGATAAAAACACTCAGTGAGACCATGCAATCTAAGGGAAATTAACCAGTTAGAGGAACATGACCACTGCAAGAAAATAATGGAGAGATGGAGCTGAGGTTTATTTATCTACTAACAATGAAGGAATATGTTACAAAGACACAAAATTGGATGTGGGAAACTAGTAAAAAAAATTCTTTGAAATCAACCTTTTACAACAATTAGCTCCCAATGAGCAATGAATTGTTGCATTTTAGAGGAGCCATGAATATCTCATGGTAATCTAGATGTCTATACTTCACCTCGTAGCTACCAAACCAGAGGTACTCCATTGTGTTGATATCCTAGCTCTTATGTTCATTGATTGTAGAGTAGATGGAGACTAGATAATTAAGGAGGGTACATCAAAGAGGGTTTCTTATATAGATCCAATAGATTTTGAAGGCAATTATAAGCTTCTTAAGACTCATATAGACCTCCTTATAAAGAAGGAATGGACCACTAGAAATGACTTAGATAATATCCTAAGATCATGGCTGAATAGAGGAACTCATTTAATGAGAAACCATGATGGTAAAATCATAATTGTATAATTTAGGGAAGGGATTAAAATCATCATGACTTTATTGAAAAGGGATTCTATAGTAGAAATCACATCCTATGTTGACCCCAGGTGGGTCTCCTACGTCTATTTCATGATAGAAGAGAAGTTGACTCCACCTATTGGAGAAATGATAAGTATCCATCTAGGGAGAAAATTTAATGGAATTAAAAGGAAGACAAGTCAATTATTCAAAATGATGTCTTACTTATTGGATGACTTCATAGCCTCAACCTTCTTCCCTACCATCAAGAATTGGTTTCCTCAAAACAAGATTACCATTTCTCACCATTACACTAAATTGTACATATTCAAGTATAGATACCATATATAATTCATTTGTGATTGCATATATTCCACTCTAATTGGGATAATTACTGAAATTCTAATCCCCAAGTTTCTCCCCCTCATTAGGCAATTTGTAGATCCCATTGGAGATATTTGATTATACCCAAACTGCACAATCTTTAGGATTGAAGGAATACAAACCCATCCCTTTAGATTACTAGTGCATGTCCCAATCAAGTTCAATGATAGTAAGATAACTCATCAACACCTTCATGGTATAGACCATGTATGTAAAGAGAAGAAGAAAGGCATCTTACATCTCTTCCCATATCTAATTGGGAAGACAATGATTCATGGATGGAAGTAATTAGAGATCTTAGCAAGGAATAGAGAGGCATTCTACTTTCAATTAGATGACCTCAAGACATGAGATCCAAAGGGTAATGTGCTCTCCCATCTACAATCCAATCAACTACATAAGGTACCTTATGAACATAAATTGGGTTCATATGACCACTTATACATAAAGGTAGCCAACTTTGAGGAAGTGTTGGCTAGATTTAAGGGGCATGGATTTAAATTAGAACATAGATTATGAAGGGAAGAAAAACCATTAGGAGAAATATGGTAAATGAATCCCTTGAAATACCACCTTTTACCTTCCACTTTGGGTCCACTACAAGTTCCTCAAGGTCCACCTCAACAATAGTAACTACCTCAATAATAAGTGCCCAAAATTGAAGGACCTAGTGAACAAAAGATGGAACATAGGCTAGGAAAGGGACCCTCTACCTCAGCTCTACCTCAAAGACCCCATTCCCCTATGAAATGTGTTGATATGGTTGCCTTGAAACCTTATGAAATAGTGGATGAGTTCTTTAAGGAATTTGTAGATACATATGGGTCAGACAAGGAAAGATATGAAGATGAAGGAGCCATAGCTAAGGTGGCACTAATTTAAGGTCCTCAAACTAAAGAGATAGACAAGGGAAAAGGATTTTCCTTAGATTTGGTCCTTATGACCAAAAGAAAAAGGGAGATGGAGATGAATTTGGTGCCTAGAGCCCCAAAGAAACCCAAGTGGATTCACCCAAAAAGTGTGGTAAACTTGTTTAATGATAATTTTCTCATACATAGACCTATCATCCCTAACTGGTTCATCTATGGGAACTTCTAAAAGATACCCTCTCATATGTATTCATTATCTTTGACTAGCACTACCAATGTTGAATTTAATGATGAAGTTTAGCCCTAGATCTAAGATCTCATGAATGATCAATAGGAGAGGAGAATTATTGAAGATGGTAAAACATCAAGAAAATAGAAGAATTAGGGAAATAAAGTGGGGCTAGTATCAAAACACTAGAAGCTTCAAAGCTTTTAGAATAGATTCTAAGGTAGAATTTAACCCTAACATAGCTACACTAGAGAAGGTTACTACCAAGAAAGTATTATTAGAATAGAATTCACTCTTTAAAGAGTGGAACCATTTACAGGACTCACTCTAGTCTAAGGCTAGGTAGTAGGGGAGCACCCCATTCATAAAGAATATATTGCAATTCTAGTGGAAACCCAGTTAGTAATGGCTATGGTGAGAATTTATGGAATGAAGTAAATGATCTTTAACTTGGAGAAAGAGAAGAAAGACTTGGAGGCCCAAGTCTTACTATCAATTATAGAGGACCTACTGAAGATGTTAGATAAATACCTCTTAGATGCCTTTGAATGATTAAAATCATCAAAATCAGGCTTAATACTTTATAACTTCAAGCCAAGAAGGCACAAACATTAATGCAATAATGGCAAGAAACCAAAGTCTAGGTGATAAAGTTAATCAAAGTACACATCACTAAATAGCCTTTAGATTTTAAGATCATTAAAGAAAGGAAATTGAATGCCATTCAAGGGATCCTGGTGGATCAAATATAGGAATTAAGTTCATGGTACATCAAGGCCAATGACTTCATGGAAGAAGATAAGGACTTGGTGAATAGAATTGAGAAGTTACTAAGAACCTAGTTGGTGACCCATTCTCAACCTATTGCCATCAACCTAATGCATGACCTATATTTCTAGTAGAGTCCAAGCCTTAAAAGGTCCTTAATTTCATCCTCACCATAGGAGAGTAGATAATAGAAGCAAGGTGCTTACAAGAGGTCACCATCAAAAGTGACAAACAATATGATACATTGGTTGAATAAGAAGAAGAGAGTCTAATGAAGCCCACATTGGCTTTTGAGTTAATAAAATAATAATACACCAGAGTGAAAGACTTCCTTCAGCCTAAATGATAAATGGGGCCTACCAACCCAAGAGCAAAGTCAAGATTATTCTTTTGTAAATTATATATGCTAGTTTGTTAGCATATATTAGTCTTTTAATCTATTAGGTGATTAACGGCCATATTTACTATAGTGTTATTTGTAAAAGGATAGCTATCCTTACCTCTTGTAAAAGTTTGAAAGAAAGATTATTGGTACACTACCTATGTCTTCTATAAATAGACAAGTGTTACCATTTGTAAGGGGAGAGATTTTGAGTAATTTTATACTAGAGCAATTAATATAATTAGAATTCTACAAATATTGTTTGGTGTTGTGTTATATTATTTATATTTTCTCTCAATTATAGGTGGATGTCTTAAATTTGAATGGTTCTTGGATAAATGAGCTATACTCCATGTTCATGAGGTTTCTAGTTTGTGATGTGCTAGACTAGTTGATGGATTCCAAGTTTACTTCATTTTTTTTGCTTGGCATTTGAATGTTATTATGAAATTTATATGAACATAGCAAAATATTTAAGTAATCTTGAGTTTTACTCATGATCTTTATGTTTTCCTTTGAATCTTGCCTAATTTTTGGTGAAGCTTAGGCATATGCTATGTTGCATCACTATTCAGTTAAATGTATGCTCAAACTAAATATAACTTTATCATTATGTTTGAGACTAATGATTGCAATCATGTTTATTCTTTGTCTTACCCTACCTTTTGCTTCTTTTTATAAATACTCACTTTAGTTTAATGATCACTATAAATAATCACTTAGATTAGCCTAGAGTTATAAATCTTGATAAGGAAGACTACAAAGAGTTAGACCTTGGTGGCTCCCAATCACCACATCGAACAAATTTTGTGGGTAGCTCTCATAATTTTTCAACTATTCTAACACAAACATAATAATTGTCATAAACTACAACTCATGCCTTGGATTCTTGTAATCCTAAAATGAGAAGTGTTCATCAACACTAAGGAATACTTTGTGGAGCAATTGGAAGCATCAACAAGAGGCGGTCCTCACTGACACTAGAAGGAGGGAATTCCTTACAAGTATTATTGTTTTCTTGGCTAATCTTAGAGGTTATTTACATCCTTTGTAAATATGTTTGCTCTGTGAGTGGTTTCTTCCTCATCTTTGTGCTTAGTAAGGCAAAGATCCTTATTTTTTATAAAGTTCAGTTTAATCTCTGGTAAGTATAGATTTAATATTGATAATTCTTAATGTTTGAGGTTATAAAAACTTTATTTTGATTAAATATTGATGTTATCTTGTGAAATTTGAGTCTAATTCTTTAAAATGATGTAAAGGATGGTCATCTTTGCATGATCAAACATATCTTTGAGCTAATTTATTCAAAGATTAGTGTCCTTTACATTTTCATATGTAAATATTTGAAACATAAGTTTGGTGTACATGTCATTTGTTGTTCTTTGAGGTAATTAATGTGTTACACCATATTTCAAAGTAGGATTCTTAGTTCTCAAGCTAAAATTACCTAGAATTAGGACTAGATCTCATTCAAAAACCAAGGAACCTCTACTTGAGCTCGAGACACATTGATGGACTAGAATAGATAAAAGAAGGCATAGACATTCAAAATCTTTACCCTCCTCACCCCCTCAATGAGTCCCTACATTCAACCTTCGACCAGATATGGCTTGGATTAGAAGTTCTCCTATCAATGTTCTAGGTATAATTCATGATTTGGCACAAAATCCTAAGAAATATTTGCCTATTTTTCAGTCCAACTAGTATGGTCACTACCAAGGAACATGTCAATTCCTTTAAAGCTACTTTAAGGCTCTTAAATTTCATTCATGAGGATTTAGCTTGTAGGTCATTCCCTTTTACCTTCAAAGATCTTGCTTATGAGTGGTTCTTAAACCTACTTAATGATTGTATCACTTCTTAGAATAACTTTGACACCATATTTATTGATCAATTTGGGAATATCATTAACCCCTTTGTCATATATCATTAGTTTACTACTATCAAGAGAGATGTAAGTGAGACTATTAGGTCTTTTAATGTTATATTTTAAAATATGTTCATTAGAACCATAGATCCTTACAAGCCTAATGAACCTTTAGCCTTACATATCTACAAATATGTTGTGGATCCCATGACTTCTATGTTTCTAAAGATAACCCTTCAAATTATTACCACATTAGCTCAAGCTTATTTAGAAGTAGTGGTCATTAGTGACCAAATACAGCCTCAAGGGTAAATGGCTTACTCAATTCCAAATATAAACCCATAAATGCCAACCTTAGACCTTTTCCTATCTAATAACCAAAATTTTCTAGCTCTGAATCAAATACCAACTCTAACTATTTTGCCTACAAGTCATGTTACTCCCAATAAAAACTTAGGTTTCTTAGGTCAGTAAACTACCAATGGATCTCAAGCCAATGGTCAAAAGGCTCTAAAACCAATCAACACTACTAAAAATAGTCAAGATTAAGCTTCTAAAGCTCTAAATAATGAAAATGAGTCCATACTCAAGATGGTCTAAAAGATTAGTATAGACTTCTTGCAATTGCAAAAGCAAGTTGGTAATGCTAAGAACAACTCAAGAAGGAAATTCACCTTCCAAAAGTTTAATAGACCTAGAAATTGATTATAAAATGATAGCTTATTTAATAAAAACAAATCTAATGAGCCTTCTTCATTTGGAAAGAAGACTATGGACATCAATCTCACAGATATTGCCTTCTTGATTATTATAGAGTGCATGCCACTTCTAAGCATGGTGAGATAGATTGTATTGAATTATGTAAAGCTTTTGAAGCCTTCCAAGAAGATCTTGACACCTTTGAGGTTATCCCAAATAATAATAATACTGCTAGTATGTCCAAAGCTAAATCACAAGATCAATTACACATGGTGGAGATCTTCTAATTTCCTTTCCAAGAAGATAATGACCATGACAATATTCCTATAGAAATCCAAGCATTTCAATAATTCCTAAAGACTTACCCTCTAAGTAATAGGGAGAAAATATAGCCCTTGAATACTTTCAATCCTCCTAATAACTATGGGGCTCCTCTAGATACATCTTCAAAAAATGATCTTGATCCATCTAGAGGTAGTTCTTATAAGCCTTTGGCTAAACCTTTAAATAAGACTAGATACAATATTATTGAAAACATAAAGAAAATCAAGGCAAATATCACTCTACATGAACAGACATAGATAACTGAGCAAAGAGACCTTCTCTTGTAATCCTTGTCTAAAAAGCTTGGAAAGCCAGCAAAAAATGATACTGCTAATGTAATTATGCAAGTGGCAAAAGTAGAGTCTCCACCCTTTTTGCTCATAGTCAAAGTTTTGGTAAGAATGTCCATAAATATCTACTATATTTAGGAGATTCTACTAATATTATGCTAGCTATAATTTGTGAGCAACTAGGATTGAACCCAATCAAGTCTGACTGAGTAGTCACACAACTAGATAAATCAAAATTCAAAGTCATTAAAGAGTTGCTTAATGTGCATATTTCATTAGCAAGTGAACCTAGAGTTCAATAGTTTATTGACATTCAAGTAGTGGATATCCCTAATGCTTATGGGTTACTTATAATTAGGGAACGGACTAAATATTTGAATGGATATATGTCCACTAACAATTCTCATTTGTGATTGACATGGAAGGGTGTTCCTAATCAGATAAGGATTGAGAGAGAGTCGAGGATGAATCATATGATAACTGAGTATAATGCAGTTAATGAAAAGGTAAACTTCATTTATTTTGATCTTAGAATCTTCACCTTAGAAATTAAACCAAATCTATATTCTAAAATGCCCCCTCCAACACCTAGATTATGGAAGTTACATGTTGATGGATCCAGATGCAAATCAGGGTTAGGAGCTGGCATTGTGTTAGTAGACCCTATAGAAAAAAACTACCATGCATCTTATAGGTTGTAATTCCCTTGCACTAATAACTTAGTTGAGTATAAATATCTTATTCTTAGACTACAACTTGCCATCAAGCACAAAGTCAAAGAGCTTCTAGTCTATGGAGACTCTAAACTTGTGGTTAACCAAGTAAAGAGTAAATGCTAGTGTAAGTTGTCTTACTTGAAGAGATATAAGTTTAGGGTAAGGTATTAGATTGAATATTTTTATGCCTTCAACATCTTGTTTATTTCAAGGGAAGAAAACAAGGTTGTTGATGAGCTTGCTTCTACTATAGCCAACCTCATGCCAAATTAAGATTCCCCCAACTTTAGTATTAAGTTGGTACCTTACCCACCAGTTCATGATAACATCAATCACTTCTAGGTTTTTAATGATGATCAATAGATCATCAATTTCATGACCAGATTTAGGGACTTTAAAACCCATATCATTAATGAAGCAAATGAAATCTCTCCTAAAAATGAGCCTAATGGTAAGATCATCTAGCTTAGTTATAACAAGATACCTAAGGGGATGATCTCTTTAGAGAGGCTATTTGATCATGATAATCTTATGGAGGTACCTAAGGTGCCTAAATTGAGTGGAAAATACTACTAGCTAGTTGATCTTGGTCCACAAGACCAACTTCCACCTATCAACATAGGGAAAGCATGCACTAAAATGGAGACTAAGAAAGCAAGGGAGTTACTCACAAAGTACAAAGATGTCATTGTTTGGTCCTATGAAGACCTAAATATATTTGACCTAAGGGTCATAACTCATAAAATATCTCTCAAATAAAACCACAATCTTTTCAATCAAAAGTAAAGTCCAGTCAATCCTATCTTAGAGCCTATGATCTATAAAGAGGTCAAGAAACTATTGGATGCAAGGATTGTCTTTCCTATCAGGCACTCCACTTGGGTTAAAAACTTGGTCCCAATAAGAAAGAAGAATGGGGAGATTAGATTATGAATTGACTTTAAGAACTTGAACAAAGCTTATAAAAAGGACAACTATCCTCTACCTTCTTTAGAACAAGTCATACAAGCTATTTCAAGGTCATTTGTGATGTCCTTCTTGGATAGATTCTCAAGGTATAACCAAGTGTTGGTTGATAAAGAGGATATGATGAAGACATATTTAATGACCAAATGGGTAACCTATGCCTATAAGAGGATGCCCTTTGGTCTTATCAATACAGGAGAAACATTTCAAAGGGCCATGGACCATGTTTTATAAGGTTTTGTAGGCAAATGTATCATCATATATATGGATGATTTGATAATTTTCTCCAAGAATAAAGAGGATCACTTCATGCACTTATAACAAGTGTTTGAAAGGTGAAAAATATATGGCATTTCCCTTAACCTAAAGAAGAGTATATTTTATGTCATAAAAGGGAAATTTCTAGGCCATGTTATTACCAAGCAAGGGATCTCCATAGATCCTAACAGAGTGGAGGCCATATCCAAAATTGAATTTCCTGATAGTAGAAAAGAGCTTAAGTCATTCTTTGGGAAAATTAACTTTGTAAGAAATTTCATCTTAGGCTTTGCTAAAATTATCAAGCCTTTGAATGACATGCTGAAGAAGGATGTCAATATCTCTTGGAATGATGAATCCAAGAAGGTTTTTGCTGATATTAAGAAGGCAATCATTGAAGCCCCAATCATCATAAGTCCTAACTTTTCAAAGGATTTCTATCTATATTAATTTGCTTCTGAGCATACTATGGCTGCAATACTAACTCAAAATGTTGATGGGAATGATCATTCCATAGCTTTCATGAGCACTAATTTCAAGAATGCTGAAGTGAATTATTTTATGATTGACAAGAAAGCTTATGTATTAGTGAAAGTAGTTAATAAATTTAGTCATTACATCCTCAATAATAAGGTATATGTTATCTTTTTAGACCCAGTGATAAAACTCATGATGAGTCAAAATGAGCTTGGAGAAAGTAGAGGCAAATAGATGTCAGTTTTGTAAAAGTATGATATTGAAATTGAAAATTGCCAATTTGGTAAGGTGTTAAGGCTTAGTTTAAATGATTTCCAATTTTAACCCCAAGCTCCATGTCATGCAAGTTGACAAAAAAAACTTCCAACCTAATGAGTGGTATGACTCTATCATCCACTTACGTATCAATGGTGTTTATCCCCCAAGACTTACAAGAGATCAAAGGAGAGCCTTGAGGCTCAAAGCAGATCATTACCTCATCAATAGTGGAGTCATGTACAGAAATAAATTTGAAGGAATTTATTTAAGGTGTGTATCCAAAGAAGAAGTAGCTCATATCATGACTGCCTTCCATGAGAATTTAGGAAGTGGACACCCTTTAGGGAGAACCACAACTCATAATATCCTTAGAGCTAGGTATTATTGGCCTACCCTCTTCAAAGATTCTCACAAGCATGTGATGGAGTGCCATACATGCCATATATTCAAAAAAAAAGAGACAAAATCAGCCATGCCTTTGTAACCTATGATAGTTGACAAACCCTTTGCATAATGGGGGTTGGAATTTGTAGGGGTGATCAACCCTAATTCTTCTAAAGGCCATAAATTTTTCCTTACTACTACTGACTATTATATAAGGTAGAGTGAAGTTATTTCCACAAAACATTATAGGATAGAAGAGGTAATTAAATTCATGGAAGAATACATTTGCACAAGTTTTGGAACCCCAGTCTCTTTGGTCCGTAATAATGGATCTGCCTTCACTTCTATTAAGATGACTGAATGGGCATATGACAATGGCATCAATCTAAAGTTTACATCCAATCATTATCCCCAAGGTAATGGAGTCTCTAAATCTACAAATGATAATTTTATGAAGGCTATCAAGAAGTCTATGGAAGACAATCCCATAATGTGGCATAAGCTTCTGAAGTATGCACTATGGGTAGATATGATAAGAATCAAATAGACTTTCAAAGCTTCACCATTCTTACTGGTGTATGGATAGGAACCTATCTTCCCCATAACCCTCAATTTTCCCACATTTAATTTCATATAGGAGTATATGGAAGAAATCCAAGACATTGCTAGCTCAAGGCTACTAGAAATTATTAAGATGGAAGATGCCAGAGATAAAGAATTTACTAACTTTAGTAAGCATAAAACAATAGTGAAAAGGTGGTTTGATAAAGGATCTAAAATCAAAGTTTTCAAGTAAGGAGACTTATTCCTCCTCTGGGATAAATCATTAGAGCCAAAAATGAAGCATGGAAAATTGACACCTTTTTAGATTGGGCCATATCAAATTGTAGAGACATTGGGAAACAACACCTTTAAGTTGAAAGACCTCCAAGGATCTGAGTTCACTTTTCCCACCAATGGGAAGTATCTCAAGAATTACTTTTATACTACTCCACTAGGGATCTTCATGGAGTAAAATATGTAAGACTTGTTATATTAGAGTAGGTAGGCTAACTAGTTTCTTTTCTTGATTTCCCTTCTTGCTTTTCTTGTACATATTTGTTTGCTTCTTACTTGTTTCTTTCTATTATGTGTTTGCTTTGTGTTTTTTTTAATTTTACTTGGTTATTCTCTTTTGTTTCCAATAAGTCCTATGAATAGTTTATTTCTCAAGTTTTCATGAGATTGCTTAAAATTCCACTAGCTTGAAATTGGAATATGAATCTTGCAATGATGAACATAGGTTGTCACAAAGCACCATGACATAACTCAAAGAGAATGGTGTAGATTGATATAGAAGTTAATTATCATAACAAGTCTTGAACATAATCTTAAATTAAGGCTTGGTTGAAATAAGAATCACATGTGCTAGAAGAAAACTTAGGTTATTGAGGCACATTTCATGCTAGCACTTAAAACACATCCTTGTCTGGGATAGAGATTACAACTAAAATTGATTACCCTAAGAATCAAACACTTGAATAAATTCCTAAAACTAGGCTATATTGGTTCTCAACCTTTGCAAAAAGACCTATAAAAGACAAAAAAGAATAAACTTATTACAAAATCTACATAAATAAAAGCAAAGGTGATTATGGTAACCTCCACCAGGGCTATGGATGCTTGGCTAGTAGTAAAGTGAGGCCTTGAGTGGGACCAAAGGTATCTCTATCAGGGATATGGATACTTCATTGGTAGTAGAGCAATGCCCAAGCCTTCCTTGAACTAAGATAAAATATTCTCAATGAATATCCAAAATCCTCCAAGTCAAGTGTTATTACCAAAGGTATAATCTGGATGTTGTCTTCCAAATTTCTATGAAAAATAGTAAGTGGAATCAAAGCACACACTACCTATTTTTGTTTCAACATATTGAATTTGAATTTACACATGTGAGGTTTATACCAATCAAGGTTTGATATAGAACAATGTTATTAACCTAATGGATGAAAGACTTATGTATTGGTCTAAACCAAAGCCTTAGGTTCTAACATATTGTTATGTTTCCCTTGTGAGTCACCATTTTTTGGATCAAAATACCCCCCACTTTCTTGTTTTTTCAAATGGGGGACTCTTATGAATTTTTAAAAAACATCTAAACCTTAAAAGCTTTTTTTAAGAGGTTATCTTTTTTTAGAATTTGAAGATCATCCACTTGAAAGGGATATGATTTATACATACTTAATGATAATGATTATGTTTTTGGACTAAATTTACTAATGGTTTGCCTTTGAAGATTGAATTTTAGGTTACATAAAGAAGGCTAGTTTTCCCTTGTATAAAACCTTAACTTTTGAATTGAAAATTTGGAGGGAAGACTTGTTTGGGTTTCTTAACCCCTCCTACTTTGGTGTCTTCTTTATCAATCTAATGTGACATTAAAAATAAAATTCAAGAAAATGGGCCCACCTTAACCCCAAAATACCCTTTGAAATCATAACTTTGAGGCACTTTTTTGAAGTGACCCTTCAGAGTTTCTTAAAGTGTCCCCTTGAAAAAATTGTCTCGGTCCACTTTGGTAGAAAGTACCCTTCAAAGTTTCTTAAAGTGTCCCTTTAGGAAAGTTGTCTCAGTCCACTTTGGTAGAAAGTTCCCTTTAGATAAATTGTTTTGATCACTATTTCTTATGGACATTTTATCTGAAATAAAACAACTGTTTGGAGAAATTGTTTTGGTCAGTATTTTTTGTGGATATTTTATCTAAAAAAAATCAACCCTTCAGCTTTTTGAAACCTACCCTTCAAAATAATTAGTTAAGACACTTTCCTGAGAAAGTGACCCTTCAAAAAATGTTTAAGGGAAACTACATGAAGTCTTTCTAGGTTCCTTGTTTTGTGCCTAACCCTAATATTTTCTCTTTGTAGGGAAAAATCATTGATGAGTACACGGATTGTAATCAATGGTTTGTGCTTCATCAAAGGATTTGATCCAATGGTGAAAAGTCATTGAAGACTTTTCAATGCAATATAACCTTAAGGCCTAGTAAAGGGATGTATCTCTCGACCCTTAGAGGAACCCCATGTGTTTTTTAACATAAATAGACTTAAGAAACATACTTTTAACCTAAGTCATATCAAAGCTCAAAACTCATTAAGTCATGTGCATCTTTTTAGATCTGACAGTCTATATTATATCACAAGATTTGATCCAATGGTGTGAAATATTTAAAGGCTTACAACCTAATCTAATTATAAGTAGATAATCAATAAAGGACTTAAGTGATCTCAAGGCCTAAGGACTTGGTCACATGGCCGAAAGAGCATATTTTTTACTTAAAGAATAATGTGTTTTTCAACATATTATGACCATAAGGCTTAAGATTAAGCCCTCTAACTACATTAGATGACCTTAAATTTGATAACCTCATGCCCATAATTTGATGTTCATGAGAATGTTTTTGACATTCCTAAGGATGTCAAATTTAAGATAGTCTAAATACATTATACAAGCTTAACTTTAACAACCTCATGCACATCATTCAACATTCAAGAGAATGTTTTTGAGATTCATGAGGATGTCAAATTTAATATAGTCTAATTATATTAGATGAGCTTGAATTTCACAACCTTGCACTCATCATTCGATGTCCATGAAAAAAAAATTGACATTCATCAGGCTGGTAAATTTAACATAGTCTAAACTTTCAAACCTAGAAAAGGGATGTATTTCTCAACCCTTTAAAATAAACCTTCACATATTTTAACATGAAAACTTAGTATAATGGCTTTTAACCTAAGTTTTATTAACCTCGAAGCTCCTTATTTTATGTACATTTTTTCAAATCAAATGACATGTGCTTCATCACAAGATTTTTATAATGGTGTGAAATGGTTGAAGATTTTTCAACTGGATAAGGAATAAATAAGGTGACCAATTAGAAAATACTTCACAGATTGAGATCAATGGACCGAGTTAGCTCACATATCTAATCTAATGATGAGAAATGAAAGAAATTTTCAAAAACTAATGGCTATCTTCTAAAAAGGACTTTTGTAAGAGTAACATCAACAAATTTATGAATTAGGCACCTCCACCATTAAAGCTAAAAAAAACCTAGTTTTCCAACATAAATCCCTAATTATTATTTAATTGGGCCATAATTACATACAAAAGATCTAAAAACACTCAATGAGACCATGCAGTCTAAGGGAAATTAACCAATTAGAGGAACATGACCACTACAAGATAAAAATAGGGAGATGAAGCTGAGCTTTATTTGTCTACTAAAAATGAAGGAAGATGTTACAAAGACACAAAATTGTATGTGTGCCTTTAACAATGGTATGAATAATTAGTCAAAAATCTTCTTTACAATTGACTTTCTACAACCATTAGCTCCCAGTGAGCAATGAATTGATGTAGTTTAAAGGAGCCATGAAGATCTCATGGAAATATAGATGTCTGGACTTCACCTCGTATCTACCAAACTAGAGGTAATCCATTGTGTCAAAATCTTAGCTCCTATGTTAATTGATTTTAGAGTAGATGGAGACTAGATAATTAAGGAGGGTAAATCAAAGAGGGTTACTTATATAGATCTAGTATCTTTTTAAGGATATTATAATCTTCCCAAGACTCATATAGACCTCCCTATAATTAAGGAATGAACCACTAATAATGACTTAGATAATATCCTAAGACCATGGCTAGATAAAGGAACTCATGCAATGAGAAACCATGATGGTAGAATCCCAATTGTATATTTTAGGGAAGGGATTAGAATCATCATGAATTTTTTGAATAGGGCTTCTAGAGTAGCAATCACATCCTATATTGACCCCACGTGGGTCTCCTATGTCTATTTCATGATAGAAGAGAAGATAACTCCACCTATTGGAGAAATGATAAGTATCCATCTAAGGAGATAGTTCAATGGAATTAAAAAGAAGACAAGCCAGCTATTCACGATGATGCCTTACTTATTGGGCACCTTCATGGCCTCAACCTTCTTCCCTACCATTAGGAATTGGTCTCCTCAGAGTAAGATTACCATTTTTCACCATTACTCTAAATTTTACATATTCAAGTATAGAGACCACATGCAATTCATTTGTGATCGCATATATCCCACTCTAGTTGGGATAATTACTAGAAGTCTAATGCCCAAGGTTCCCCCCCCCCTTATTAGGAAATTTATAGATCCCATTGGAGATATCTAGTTATACCTAGACTGCATAGTCATTAGGATTGAAAGAATACAAATCCAACCCTTCAAATTACCAGTGCATGTCCCAATCAAGCTAGCTAAGAGTGAGATATCTCATCAACTCCTTCATGGTATAGACCATGTATGCAAAGAGAAGAAGAAAGGAATCCTACATCTCTTCCCATATCTGATTGGGAAGATAATGATTCATGGATGTAAGCTATTAGAGATCTTAGTAAGGAATAGAGAGGCATTCTACTTCCAATTAGATGACCTCAAGACATCGGATTCAAAGGCCAATATGATCTCCCATATATAATCCAAGAAACTACATAAGGTACCTTATGAACATCAATTGGGTTCATATAACCACTTATACACAAAGGCAACCAAATTTGAGGAAGTGTTGGCTAGGTTTAAGGGGTGTGGATTCAAATTAGAACATAGAGTGTGGAGTGAAGAAAATCCATTAGGAGAAATATGGTATGTGAATCCCTTGTAATACCACCTCTTACCTTCCACTTTAGGTCCACCACAAGTGCCTCAAGGTCCACCTAAGAAAAAGTAACTACCTCAGTAGTAAGTGCCCAAAATTGAAGGACCTAATGAAAAAAATATGGAATATAGGCTAGGAAAGGGACCCTCTACCTCATCTCTACCTCAAAGAACCAATTCCCTAATGGAATACATTTATATGGTTTCCTTGGAACCTTATGAAATAGTGGATGAGTTCTTCAAGGAACTTGTAGATACATATGGGTCAGACAAAGAAGGAGATGAAGATGAAGGATCCATAGCTAAGGTGGCACTAATTAAAGGTCCTCAAGATGAAGAGATAGATAAGAGAAAAGGAGTTGCCTTAGATTTGGTCCCTACGACCAAAATAAAGAGGGAGATGAATATGACTTAGGTGCCTAGAGCCCCAAAGAAACCCAAGTGGATTCACCCAACAAGTAAGTTAAATTTGTTTAGTGATGAATTTCCCATATATGGACCTATCATCCCTGACTAGTTCATCTATGGGAAATTCCAAAAGATACCCTCTCATAGGCATTCATGGGATTTTACTAACACTACCAATGTTGAAGTTAATGATGAAGTCCATCCCTGGGTGTTAGAGCTCATGAAGGAACAAGAGGAGAGGATAATGATTGAAGATGCTAAAGAGAATACCAAAAAATAGAAAAATTAGGGCAATCAAGTAGGGCTAGTCTCAAAACACTAGAAGCTTCAAAGATTTTAGAAGTAGATCCCAACTTACAATTGAACTCTGACATAGCTACATTAGATAAGGTTACTACTAAGAAAGTAACTATTGGAATAGAAGAAGTCACTCTTCAAAGAGCAGAACCATTTATAGCACTCATTCCAATCTAAGGCTAGGTAGCAAAGGAGCACCCCATTCATCAAAAATATATTAAAATTTTGATGGAATCCCAGTCAATAATGGATGTGGTGGGAATTTAGGGAATGAATCAAAGGATCTTGATGTTGTAGAAAGAGAAGAAAGACTTGGAGGCCCAAGTCTTACTATCAATTCTAGATGACCTACTAAAGATGTTAAATTAATACCTCCTAGATGCCTTTAAATAATTAAAAACCATCAAACTCAAGCTTAATACCTTAAAACTTCAAGCCAAGAAGGAACAAACATTGATGCATAAATGGCAAGAAACCAAAGGCCAGGTGACAGAGTTGATCAAAGTACACATCACTAAATAGCCTTTAGATTTCAAGATCATTAAAGAAAGGTAATTGAATTCCATTCAAGGGATCTTGGTGGATCAAATATAGGAATTAAGTTCATGGTAAAAAAAGGCTGATGACTTCATGGAGGAAGATAAGGACTTGATGAACATAATTGAGAAGTTACTAAGAACCTGGTTGGTGACCCCTTCTCAATCTACTACCACCGGCCTAATGCATGACATGGAATTCTAGAAGAGAGTCCAAGCCTTCATCCAAGGCATCAAGGATGAAAACCAAGGCCAATCCAATAAAGATAATTCAATGTTCCTTAATGTCATCCTCACCATAGGAGAGTAGATAATAGAAGTAAGGTGCTTACAAGAGGTCACCATTAGAAGTGATAAAGAATATTATACTTTGGTTGAACAAGAAGAAGAGAGTCTAATGAAGCCTATAGTGGATTTTGAGCTAATCAAATAATAATACACCAAATTTAAATACTTCATTTAGCCTAAATGATTAAGGGGGGCCACCAACCCAAGAGCAAAGTCAAGATTATTCTTTTATAAATTATATATGCTAGTTTATTAGCATATATTAGTCTTTTAATATAATAGGTGTCTAACGGCCATACGTACTATAATGTTCTCTTTAAAGGATATTTTTCCTTAACTCTTGTAAAAGTGTAAAAGAAATATGACCAGTACACTACTTATGTCTTCTATAAATAGACAAGTGTTACCATTTGTAAGGGGAGAGATTTTGAGAAATTTTATACTAGATCAATTAATAAAATTAAAATTCTACAAAGATGATCTGGTATTGTGTTATATTATTTCTAATTTCTCTCAATTGTAGGTGGATGTCTTAGATTTGAATGGTTCTTAGATAGATGAGCTATATTTCATGAGGTTTCTAGTTTGTGATGTGCTAGACTAGTTGAAGGATTCCAAGTTTACTTTATTTTATTTGCTCGGCATTTGAATGTTCTTATGAATTTTAGATTAACATATAAAAATCTTTAAGTAATCTTCAATTTTACTCATGATCTTTATATTTTCCTTTGAATCTTGCTTGATTTCTAGTGAAGCTTGGGCTTATGTTGTGTTGCATCCCTGATCAATTAAATGTATGCTCAAATTGAATAGAACTTTGTCATTATGTTTGAGACTAATGCTTGTAATCACATTTCTTCTCTACCTTACCCTACCTTTTGCTTCTTTTTATCAATGCTCACTTTAAATTAAATATCATTGTAAATAATCACTTATATTAGCTTAAAGTTATAAATATTGATCAGGAAGACTAAAAAGACTACAAAGACTTAGACCCTAGTGGCTCCCAACCACCACATCAAACAAATTTTGTGGGCAGCTCTCATACTTTGCTAATTATTCCACCATAGACATACTACTTGTCACAAACTGCAACTCATGCCTTGGATTCTTGTAATCATAAAATGAGATGTGTTCATCAACACTAAGGAACACTCTATGGATCAATTTAAATAATCAATAGATACATTACAAGAATAAATATCTAAGATCAATCTATCATCACGAGCAATAAGTAAAGGTAAGCAGTATATGTAAACACATCTTAGATTAGTGAGCCACAACAAGCTAAAGTGAAAAATCCTCCTCCATTCTATGTTTCAGTCATCATTAGTGATTTTTTGGTGAAAATTTTCATGATAGATAGTGGGGCCAGTAGCTTATTCATGCGAAAGCAAATTATGGAAAAACTAGGCCTCACGTATGAACCTCATGTTAAAGGTGTGTTACAATTAGATGGATCAACCACTAAGATAGTTGGTGTTGTCAACAGTTTGAATCTAACTCTTCATGCTTGTCCTAACTTTTCTATTGCTCAATATGTATTTGTGGTTGATCTACCACCATAATTTGCCCTTTGCTTATCAAGGGACTTCATGGTAAAGATAGGTGGCTACTTGTCATTAGATTGATCCTACATGGCCTTTAGGATAAGATATGATATTAAAGCTACTATAAGATTAGAACATATCTCAAGGTTACATATTGAGCCATATAAATCAAATGTACAACTAATTTTAATTGTGACATTATTAATGAAGAAGATCATCCTAGGGATTAATAACTAGTTGTTCGTCTTGAAGACATTTTAGACCTCTTCCTTGGTGAATGGGGAGTAGAAAATCATGAGCTTGATCCATATATAGGGATTGAAGAGGTTGGTTTTGTATTCTATTTTTTACATGAATAATTTACAATCATACCTTCTCTTTCTAAGCTTAATGATTATAGTGATGGTTTATGGAAGTTGTTTTTTAATGGATTAAGAAGCAATAATGGAGTAGGTGTTGGAATGATGCTTGTTTCTCCATCAAATGAAAGGTACTACTCAAATTTTAGGTTTTAATTTAGTTTTTATTATAATGTAGTAGAATATGAAGTTCTTATTCATGGGCTTTAATGGGAAAGGAAGAGAGGAATCAACAAGTTCAAGCCATTGGAGATAGTGATCTTACTATACACCAAGTAAGAGGTATGAGTGCATCCCAGAATACTATATTGAAGTATTATAATCATAGAGTGTGGGACATTATTTAGGACTTTAAATTTTTTGACATCAAATCAGTCCCAAGGGAAGAGAATAACATGTTGATAAGTTGGTATCAATTGGAGAATAATTTGGCATTCACAATGATGTCAAGAACCCAAAATTTTAGTCACACATCATGGTAGTTGTAAGGACTTCCATAATAGATAATGATGTAAATTAGTAAGTGTTTGAAATTGAAAAATGAATAACATGTTTCCTACAACATGAAGCTAAGTTCTTTTCCAAAAACTAGTCCAAGTTGTATTATCAATATGGGGAATAAATTGTACAACTAAGGTCTAACAAGCTCCCTAAAGGATTGGTTACTCTTAAGAGTATATTTAATGACATCTATAAAATGAGGACAAATAAAGTAAGCATTTAAACCAAGGAAGAACAACATGAGAGAGTGGTTATCTTCAAAGACAAATTACTCAAGCTTGGGAAGGTATGTACACAAGAAGAAAAGGCAGAATTCATTGAACTATGTATGGAGTTTGAGGATATATTTGCTTGGTATTATAAGGATACCAAGGGGTTTGATCCCTCATTGGCTCAACACACCATATAACTTGACCCCAATGCTAAGCCTATATGGTAAAGGGCAAAGGCCAATCAATCCTAAGGTGGAGGTGCTCATGAGAAAGGAACTCACCAAGTTGATAGAGTCAAAGATAATCTTTCCTATCAAACACTCTTCATGGGTTTCTAGTCTTGTTCTTATAAGAAAGAAAATTGGTGAAATAAATTTATATGTAGACTTTAAAGATTTGGATAGGGTCTCATTGAAAGACCTATTGACAAAATTTTGGCCCCAAGCTAAAATTGGTCACCCCCTCTAGATTTAAACTCCATAGGGTTTTCAAATGTTTGTCATGGTATTAAATGGTTCCATGTGGTCATATTTTCCCTTGTCTATCATTTTCCAAGTTTTAGTTGTATGTTCACTTATCTAGTCCTATGAGTCAAGTACAAGGTCTTGAAATAGTCAAACATGGTCAATGGTTTAGTTTAATTTAATGTCATTATAATAAGTTATTTATATGTCATTAGAGTCATTTATATTATGCACTAACCTTTTATTTGACTCTCATATGCAAAAAAGTCATTTTGGCCACCTTTTGGCCCATTTGGGAGAGTTGGACATACCAATTAAAGTAAAAAATGTTTAAATAATACTTTAAACATATATAATGTCATAAATTGGTCATAGAATGTTTAGGGGTAATCAGAAACTAATAAAATATATAGTTCAATGCCTAAACATGGAAAAAGGACAATTTACAAACACTTGTACAACCTTAAATGATTATTTTTCTGTTGAAAATGGTTTTAAAGTGTCCCTTGGGCTACCTAAAATCATTTTCAATAGTTTTACCAAGTTTTATGTCAAACTACACTCCAAACACCCTTTTTCCTCCATCATTACCTTCACAATCTTAGGAAGGCAAATTTGAATTAAATGGTAAAACTACAAGAGAGAGAGAGAGAGTTAGGAGTTGAAACTTTGGAAATTATTAGAGGTCTTAGCAATATTGAAATTAGTGGAATTGGTTTACATATTGGTGGATTATTCTTTATGGACAATCATTAAGAGTGATAGAAGGTCACTATGACCTATCCATCCAAGAGGGGCCTGTTCTTTCACTTGTTTGTCTAGTATAGAAATCTATGAAGAGGAATGGTTTTGAGGGTGATTTTTAGAGGTCAAAAATATCCATTTCATTATGTTTTCATTATCCAACTCATATCCATGAATTTTCTTATATTGAAGGAAAAGTATCTTGGTGTATAGAGTCTTTCAGTCAAACTTGTAGTAAGTTTCTATTTTGTATTCATGGTGGTCACTCTCAGAGGTTTATAATGCTTCATAAATCATGGAATATCCTTAATTTTCATATAATTCATGTGTTACTTGTCTGAGATGTGTTTCTTGTTCATAATCTTCAAGTGTGCTTGCTCTTGGGGGATATAGTTTGTGTTGAACAATCTATTACAAATTTGATTATCAAAACGGTATCAATTATCAGAGTTATATAATTCTTTAAGTTATTGAGATCATATTGCACTATTGGGAGCATGAGAAGAACAAGATAAGAGTATAAATACACCTTCCAATGAGAGCTAAGTGTTTACTTCATATGAAATTATACAAACTATAGAAGTAGATGGGTAATGCTTAGAGTTATAAACAAGACTTGATGAGTATATTTATGGATTCACTTGACTTGAATACTTCACTAACATCATCAAGTTATTTCTAATTGACTAAATTATCTAAGTTACACACAAACCTCATAAGATATTTGATTACACCTATCTATCTATATAGATCAGTCAGGTGAGTTGAAGGTGACATAATTCTAATAAAAATCATTTTAATCCTTGAAGTATCAACTAGAAGGTGATTAGTGGCTTGACAACGTTAAGAATCTAATGACTTGATGAACTAGCTTGGTAGCTTATAAAGTCAAGTAGAGACCTACAGGCCCTAATCCTGTAGGTCCCTTTTTGGGACCAAGATCAACTTTAGACCAACTCAAGGGAGTCTTAGACATGAATACCTAACCTCATTGTATAATTATAGTGTCATAGACCTTTGAAGAATAACTAAACCACTTGGATAGTCAAGAGACTAAGGGAAATTAAGTTGACAGTCTTAAGACACCTGTAGTTCTTTACAAAAGAAACAAGATAGAAGTGACTTGAAAATGTTAAAAGGAGATCATAAACCCTAAATATATAATTGAATAAAATCCTTTGGTATAGTTCCTTCAAACATAATGTCAAGAGAGAGAACTTAGTCTTTAAAATCCCTATATACAACCCTAACAAGCACCTCTAGCCATGATTTGTAAGGTGTGAGCTAAAAGTGCATACTTGGAGAGGAAGTAGAGCATGTTTGAAAGTGTTTGAACCTATTTTATGACCTCAAATAAGTTAAAAATATATAATAAGATCAATTATTTCAATGTGAAGTCTCAAAATCCAACATAAAGAAGATTGTCAACCATCTTAAATAGGCACCTACATGCTACAAGAGAACATAGGTTAGTTCTAAGCCTCAAGGGAAGGGTAGAGATGTTTGAGATGCTCTAAGGTCCTCCTAAGATAAATTAAAAAAATCCATAAAGAGTTTTGAGACCAAATTAAATTATTGTATAAGATGAACCAAACTAAGCTCAAACTCCATACATAGTCAATCAAGGACAAATATAGGCCTAAAACCAATCATGAGGTAAGATGGTGTTTTGAGGGTTCTAAAGGCAAGTCACACTTTGATATTTGGTACATAGGGTGGTAATGAGTAGACCAAGACATCCATGGTAAATTAAAATCCACAAAGGTAGTGGATATACCCACTATTTTTCCTCAGACTTTGCCCACTCTATTAGCAAGTGGAAGTCATGAGACTAAGGGGCCTATTTCAGCTCAAAAGCATGAAACAAGAGTTTCAAATCCCATGAAGTGACCTTGAGATAGTAAAAATATGTGAAAAAGGTATTAGTATAGTTTTAGGTGGCAACACACCTCAATTTTCCATTCAATGCCCTTGAGGGCTAGCAAGAAGATGATAAACCCATAACCCCAAGTACCCTGACTAGTACACCAGATGCATGCATAGGAATAAAAATAACTACCAAAGTATATAGAATCATGGGGAAAATTATTTTTGATGTGTCTAAAGTTGTCCTAGTAATGATATGGATTTTTGAATCCCAAAACCCAATTTGGACCTATATTGAGCTCAAGAAACACTAGGACTACCACCCAAGGAACAACTTCACATGTTCATACTATAGCTCACACTTTCATGGGAAGATGATAATTTGGGATAGTTGAGTAGGTTATTCAATAACTTTTTACAAGTTTAATGAGGTCAATTAGTGGTTTATTCTTTATGAATAATCATTAAGACCCTAAACAGGTCTTAAACCCCTATAAAACCTTGATAGTGACCAATAAAGGAAAAAAGACCTATAAAGAATACATAATTCCATAGTTTACTCTCTAAACCTATTTTATGTTTTTGAGGACTCTAATGAAGTTATACACATGTACTTTGATGTTGATGTCACTTGTATAGACTTCCATAAATGCCTTGTGTTTGCATGTTTTTAGTGTTTTTAGGTGTTTTGAGAATTTTATAACTTCCCAATCACTATATTATGTCATTTTGGTTTAATAGCTATTAAAATATAAAAAAATTCATAGGATATTCTGGAGGTGGTCAAACCAGGCCTATTTTCTAAGGTAGTTTCAAACAAACTCAAAATAAGACTAGGTAACAAGCTGATTTCTTGGTTTACATACTTCCTCAGAGTATTAGGACCTCAAAATTGTCATGGAGGTTACTCATAACATATGAAAATTTAATAAATTTATTTTGGGTGTTTTCACACGTGGTGGAGGTTTGGAGAAAAAAATAGGGTCCTAAGCAAGGAGGCCTAATTCAAGAGAGAGAAAGGTAGAAAAGATGGACTTCCACTCAGATTCAAAAGATGAAATTTCAAATGGAGATATAAAGACATAATGGGTCCTATAATATTCCCTTATTTTATCATTATCATCAGTAAAACTCCCTATACAAGTATATTGATATTTTTTTAGGGCTATAAGGAAATTAGGCCTAGTGAGGGCTCAAGGAGCAAAATGAGTTCTTGGGACTTGTTATAGGAACAAAAATGGTTTGTTTCAAGCCTTATAATATTTTAATACCATTAATGGAGATATTATGACTTTAATAATATGCACTTGTGTTTTGGACCACTTGAACTAAGCTATGCATGGGAAATGAAGAGTTTCAAGACACCTATGCACATGACTAATGGAATATCATATCATAGGAGTTTCTTAAGGCATGGAATATGTTAAATGAGTTTCCTAAGATCATTTAGTGGTGAATTCATGAATTTAATTTCCATTTTTCACTCATTTCATGTAAATAGAGATAGTTTTCAAAGAGTTAGTCAAGGTGTCAAGCCAATTTGTAACCCCTACACCACATGGAGGGTCAGAGCATCTTCAAGAGTGAGACACATGGACTTAGAGGTATTTTTTGAATATCTTATGAATCCATTTATTTTTTTAACACATGAATATATTTTTCAATATTCTCATACTATGCCCCCCTCTCTCTCTCTTCATACTCAATTACATAATCAACCACTTTTGGCTTTGTGAAAGAATCCACATCTAGTATGAAAAATCCATAATAGTTTGAGAACTATTTGTGCCTTTTAATAATATATTTCAAAGTATTTTTGAGTTCTAATACTTCTTATCTAAGTGTGTGAAGTAGTGCATAATTGAATGACAACTGATAATCATCTATCCTTGTGTGCACCTTACTCTTTCATCTTTTATGCAAGTAATTTTCTCTCTAACAAGTCACATGAAGTATAGTTAGTGGATTTTTATGTATCTAAGTGTAAGGGTATTAGTGTCTATAATTATTCCTCTTTTTCATCCACCTTAAGAAGTTCATTGCATATGACCTTCATATTTAAAATACTTATGTTAGAGAAATCTTTGATGTTGAAGTCAGATTTGTGAATCATATTTCATAGTGCATGTTCATATTAGTCTTGTGTAGAATAAATTTATGAATAACCTCGTTATATTATATTTATTTCATGTAATCTCTATCCCTTTTCATTCCAAATAATCTAATTATATAGGTGATTAGCTTCAATAGACATATCAAGGGATCTAGCCCTTCAATCTTCAGTTTTACCCTTACAATAGATAACCCATAGGTCTAGGGGTAATCCTATGTTCTAATAAATTTGGATTAGGATTGAGATACCTCTCCAAGGGTGAAAATTTTAATGATAATAGTTCTAGCATGCCTATTGGGATAATTATCTTAAGTGCCTCTTGTCAAGGTGAATGTTAGTATTGACAACATCATAGCTGCATAAGCATTCCTCACTCAACATTTAACAACTCTACTGAAGGTTATATCTAGTTTTATACCAATTTATCATTATTTTCATGCTTCATGGTCTTTACTAGGCTAGTTTCTAATAGAGTTAATCAACCTACAAATCCACTCCCTCATTTTTAACTTATCCACTCCCTCATTTTTAACTTCCTCTTGATGTTCAGTACCCTAAGCCTTTATTGAAACTTTATAATATTGAATAGAAATAAGGTTTTAAAATTCAAGAAGAGAAAGATATGGAAGAAGAATTTGAAGTTAACATGGCTAGGAAACATGCATTCCCAACTTTTAATATTGAAAATATCATAAATCTTATTGCATATGATGATATCCCTCCCAATGAAACTAATAGTGTTCCCACTTTCAATGGGGAAGGTCCTATCATCCCAAGTAAACACATTAGAGACATATTTAACTTCTACATTTTCCACAATATTACACAAATAAACATAGTAATAAGATTTTTTTCCATGTCTCTTAGGGGAAAAGATCTTGATTGGTATAAAACCTTGCTAAGAGGATGTATTACAACATGGGATGATTTTGGGGAGTTTTTGAATGAAAGGTTTTAAGACAAGATTGATCATGTATAATTGATCCATCAATTGAATGTCATTCAAAGAGGGCCTAAGGAATCTAAGCATGGTTTCAATAAGAGGTTATAAAGGACATAGAATAGGTTTCCACCTCTCATGAGACCCCATGTAATTTGTGTTTTCCTAACCTATCTCAAAGCTATCAAGAATTATATAGCTATCATATTTCAATCCATGGGAGGATATGCTTTACTTGATGCTTATGATATAGCTATTAGAGCTAAGAATGGTTTGATCTAAGCTAATAAAATTCCTTCAAAAGTATCAATTCCTATCTTTCCTAAAAAAAATCTACTCATCCAATCCTTGCTCCAATTACAAATTCAAATAATAAGTCTAAAGCTACTTCAAAAAAACTAGATGATGCCATTGATAGGAAGCAAGATGTAAGGCCTTAGAAGTTTCAATTAGGCAACCAAATAAACATGTTAGAGCTTACTAAATTCTTACTATTACCCTCCATAAAAAAATATATTTCCACCTCAGCATAATGGTTAATAAAGGGTAAAAATTCATTCTAATTTCAATAGACCATCTAATGCCTAGCATCCCAATTTTTCTCTCACCACAAGAGTCATAGTTCTAGTACATAGCAACCTAGTTCCAAGAGAAAAATGGCCAAATTATTGGGGACAGTCTCAAGATCAGTTCATGAATGATAATTATGGATAATTTCAAGCCTTTATGGATCAAATAGGGTCTACTCCTTTCTTTACATCATAATATGACTGCAAATGGAGAGTGTGGCAGTCAAGGAGTGAGCTTAGAAAACTTTCAAGTGGAGGAAAAATTTGTCTTAAACCAAATAACCTCAATTTCATCCAACTAAAGTTTAAAGAGAATATCTTTGTGATATTTTTAAGATGTTTATACAACTCCAAACAATCCTCCTTCAAGACAGCAATGTATGAATACAAATGTGGCAACCTATACAAGTCTTGCATCTCTTCAAAATTAGAACTTGGAAAGGGTGACCCAATCTTCATTACCTCAAGATCAAGGTAATTTATTTATTAAAATTATACAATAAAATGATATTTTTCATCCTTTGAATATCATTTACTCCTTTAAGAACACAAATACAAGCATATCTCTTTAGGAAGTACTCCACATGCTTGATCAAAAGGAATTACTTTAAGAGCAGTTGTCTCAACTCCATATCTCTACCCAACCATAAAATAATGTTGGTGTATCCATTAAAAATTCACCTACACATATTTTTTATCCTACCACCAAGTCTAAAAATCTCCCACCTTTATATCTTACCCTCATTGTGAGAGACAAGTTAGTCCATAATTGCATTGTGGATAGTGGGGCAAACACTTTAGTTATGCCTAAACTAGTTTTAGACAAGTTGGGTTTGAATTATTAACCTTATGTCAAGGGAATTTTTTATATTTATGGGGAACCAACCAAGTTAATAGGGCTCATCAAATGTTTGAAAGTTTTTTTGCATGACTGCCCAAGATTTCTAATTTTATAAGATATAGTGGTGGTAGATCTACTTGCACATTTTTCCATTTGTGTATCAAGAGAATTCAATCTCAATATAAGAGGATATGTTGATACTAATTTCTCATTATTGGATTTTATAATGAGTTATTGAGATAAGGTGACAATAATAACACAAACATTGGCCAAGTTATACATTGAACCATATGTGGCAACTAGTTCCAATCTGAATTATACTATCAATGAGCAAGAGGAACATGACATATATGATAAAGCATCCTTCCCTCTTAAGGTATTTCTGACCTATTTTTGGATGAATATGGTAATAAAACCTATGAACATGACCCCTATGATTTTATGTAAGAGACCTATTTTGGTGTGTATTACTTACATGAGGAATTAACACCTATACCTTCACTTACTAAGGAGGAGAATGAGAGTGATGGAATGTGGAAGATGTTATTTGATAGTTTAAGGAGAAATATTGGTGTAGTAGATGGTTTTATGTTGGTTTATCCATATGAAAATAAATATTACTCTTCATATATATTCTATTTCATTTGTACCTATAATGTGTCTGAGTATGAAGGTTTGATTCATGGCCTTCAATGGGCAAACAGGAAAAGAATCAAGAATTTGTAAGTATATGGAGATAATGAATTGATTGTGCATCAAATAATTAATATGAGTGATTCAAAAAACCCTTTTATTAAGTCTTATAAGAATAGGGTATGGTATTTACTTAAAGAATTTAGTGCATTCAATATACAACCAATCTCAAGAGAAACAAATAAGCATGTTGATAGGTTAGTTATAATAGGAGAACAATTTAACACACCTACTGCCATAAAGGAGGAAGGAAAATATTCATGTATCAAGGTCATTGTGAGGCCTTATATTATTGATAATGAATTATTTTGGTGTGTGTTTGATAGTGATAAGCATATTGTACAATGCTTGCAAAATGAAGGTGAGTTCTCTTCAAAAAATCAGAAGAAACTCGATGATCAATACGAGAATCAACTTTTAAAATTGAGAAAAAACAAGATACCTAAAGGATTTGTCAATATAGAGAGAATATTTAATGAATATTACCAAAGGAATAAATATAAGGTGATCATGTCTATAAAGTAATAAAACTATGAAAGAGTCTTAATCTTCAAGGACAAGTTACTCAAACTAGGCAAGGTATGTTCCCCATCTAAAAAATAAGAATTCATTGACTTTTTTAGATAATTACATGACATATTTTCTTGGGAATATAATTATCTAAATGGTTTTGATCCTAGTCTATCCCATCATACCATTTAATTATAACTTAAATTCAAACTAGTTAGGCAAAAAAAAGGCCTATCAACCCCAAAGTTGAACAACTCATGAGAATGGAACTCACCAAACTCCTTGAGTCTAGGATTATTTTCCCTATCAAAAATGCAAATTGGGTAGATAATATTGTGCCTATTATAAAGAATAATTTTTAAATAATAATTTATGTGTACTTTAGAGACCTCAATAGAGTGTCACTTAAAGACCATTATCCCTTACCTCTTATGGAGCATATTTTGCAATGTTTCAGGTTCTCAACACTTCTCACTCCTAGATGGATATTCTAGTTATAATTAGATTTTGGTGAATGAATATGATTATTTCAAGACAAAAAAAATTAAAAAAAGGGGACATTTTCTAATAGGGAGATGCCCTTTGGTTTGTCAAATGATGGTGCCACTTTTCAAAGGGTAATGGACATAGATTTCAAAGCTCTAATCAATGAGATGTTGCTAGTGTACCTAGATGATATATTTGTGTTCTCAAAGGATGAAAATGACCACATAAAACATATAATGAAATTATTTGAGAGGTATATATAGTATGGGGTGTCTCTTAACCTAAAAAATTGAATCTTTTTTGGCCATGAAGGTAAGCTTCTAGGACACATTGTTTCCAAGGATGGCCTAGCCATTGAACCTAAAAGGATAGAGGCTATTGTAGGCCTATCATTTCCCTTTCACAATAACTGACTCCAAATTTTCTTAAGTAATATAAACTTTGTGAGAATATTCATACCTAATTTTTCATCTTTGGTGAATCCTATCATAGCCATGCTCAAGAAGAATCAGGTTTTCACTTGGACTAAGAAAGGTAAGAGTAGTTTTAAAGCCATCAAGCAAGAAATTACACAAGATACCACTCTTTTAAATCATAATTTTCATAAATAATTCATGTTATATACATTTTATAACCTTGATACTAACTCATCTATGCTTATTCAAAAGAATAATGAGGGTGTTCAATAACCTATTGCATTTTTTAGTCAAGGTTTGGAGGATTATGAAGTCAAATATACATTTATGGAGAAACAAGTCCTTGATGTTGTAATAGGACTAAATAATTTTTTACACATGGTTTAAAATAATAGGATTCACCTTATGGTGTCTCATCCTAACACCAAGGAGTTCTTATTGAGTAAATACTTTAATGAAAAGAGGGTGGGGTGGATTACAAAGATAATGAAGTATGATGTTGACATTAAGGTGAAAAAGTTAGTAAGAGCTAAGGGTATTTTTGAGAACTTGGATTTAGATATTCATGAACCAAAAAATAAATTTTTAGTCAATCAAGACTAACCTTAACCAACTGATCTCATACCTCTAGAAATTTTGACATAAGACATCATTAGATTCCTCTAAAATGGTGAGTGTATTAATGGATTGTGTTGGAATATGGTCATTGATGTCATATTTTATCATTAATAAAAAGGAAATATTGAGGTCTAGTGAATTAATGACAAAGAGTTGTATTTGGTGTTTGGAAGTCTAATGGCATGTTTACAGGTTCTTGATATGTTATATAAGGTTGTGAGGCATCCTTAGATGCATTTTTGAGGTTATAATTCCTTATAGTGTCCTTTGGAGAGAGAATAGTATGCAATTATTTCTTAAAATAGGCCAAACCATCATAGGCTATCATTAAGATATGAATGGTTTAGGTTATTTGTGCATTTATTACTTGTACGGTATAAGTCAATTTTGCTCAAAGGAAGTTTTAAAGATGTTAATCTTGGTCCCATAAAGATCGCTTGAAATTTTGGTTTCTTAATGAGTCTTCTTGATCAAGTCATAAATATCCCAATTTTATATTTTTAACTATGATGTACCAGAGGCCATCAATCTTAAGCCTCAAGAAATAGCTGTTGTAATTCAAAAAATATACACATGGGATTTGAATTCAAATTGTGTGTTGTGGACTAGTGAGTAAAGAATGAGTTGTATAAGCCATGAAAGGTGTCAAATTAGGGTTAATTAAAAATTAAAGTTGTATAAGACTCCATGATGAATATTTATTTAGGTGGTGGTTTTTCCCAAAATTCTGTACATGAGCACTTACTACATGTGAGAGTTGATTATTGGTTAACTAGGTTTTTCTTGGTGAACCTAAGAGCAAAGAAATACTTTTAGAAGGTAGAATATTGGCCAAATAAATATGGTTTAAAATTAAAATATAGATTATAATTCATTAAGATAATCCTATAGGTGGTTTTATGTCTTAATTATTTATACAAATGCATTTATTTTAGGTCAAAGTCAAAGGTTCTAGCTGTTATTAAAAACAAAAAAACTAGTGGTCAAGTAAATGCATACAAAGACCAAAATATTAAGAATTTTGGAATGGTAAAAAAATAAAAAAATTATTATACTCATTGATGAAAAACCTCAAATTTTAATTTATTCATTATATTTAGTTAAAGTGAACATATTTCTTGTCAAAGTTGAGTGTTTTTGTAGTATCTGGTAGATTTGAGTGAGCTTTTTGTAGAGATGTTTTTAGGGTGATTTGGATAGATTTGAAGGATATAATGGTTATTATATTGTTATATAAGTCTCAAATTTTTATAATAATTATTTTATAGTATTTTTTGGTTCCTGATCAAGTGTGAAAAGTCAAAGATACTTGACTATGTTTTTGAGCCAAAATGATAGTTTTAGGTGTGCTAGGGTAAGTGACATGTTTGAGTTTTTATGAAAAGAGGTGATACATAAAATGAATTTTTTGTCATGTTTTGTGACATAAATTAAATATATAATCTCTTTTGAATCTGGAAAGATAGGTTAAGTTTTTGAGATGAGGAAGCCAAAATGGCTTGTCCAGTTGTGTTGAGACTGTGAGAGAATGGTTTGAGAGATTAGTCTATAAGACCAATGTTTGTCACTATGGATTGATATCTATCAGTTTTTTAATGATATATAGGACTAATATAAACTATTAATTTGTATTATGAATTATTAAAGTGTCATTTTAGGTAAAAAAAATTAACTTCTATAAGACTATGTTTCTGTGTTACAGGCAATTTTCTAAGTAGTCATCTAAGAGAGGTGAGTTGGAGGTCATTTGACCTGAGTTAAGAATAAAAATAATTTAAATATGTTTATAAGGTCCCTAAGATTCATATTAATTAAATATAATTAATATAAGTTCTATTTTAAGTGATAAATAAAAACCTATTCATGATTGTACTTTTAGAGGCTACAGGCAGTTTGAGTGATCACTTTGCAGAGGTGAGTTGGAGGTTGTTTGGACTAAGATAGAAAAAATAATGAGTTTTAAATTATTTTATAATTTTAAAATTTCCATTTAAAGTTTTTTTATTCATAATAAATCCATATGCAGGTATTGTTAGTCAGATTTACTTGACCATACTTTGATAGTATTTGACCCGCCTGAGTGGTCATTTTATCAACATTAGTTTGAGGCCTTTTGCCTGTGTGATGATGTCCAATAGAAATGGTAGTGAGAATCAGGTATTGAAATATGTTTTAATATTATTTATTCATTTTTTTATATAAAATAATCTATATGATTCATTTTTTTAAGGTAGATTTTATATGTGTTTTAAGGCCTAATGACGAGTAAGCCAAATACTGTGGTTCAAATGGTGAGTTGGAGTTCCAGATTGTGTATACCTATATGTAATTATTCATGGGTATATTTTAGGTTTGTTAGATATGTTTTAATAATTTTTAAAATTTTAATATGGTCTAAGGAGTTCAAGGACAATGTGTGCCTTGAAGAAGACCTAATTGCTTTAGGTCTCCATTAGGCCTAATGGAGTATTTGGGCCTTAAGGGAAATGAGAGACAAAATTCATGGTTGTTTAACTTTTGTAACATGTATAAAGACATATTTAAATTATTATCCAAGTTTTTGAAGATTCTTTTTTTACCTATATGGGTTAGACCAAGTGTTGGGTATAAAGGTAAGACTAAACTAGCTTATTGGGCTAGTGTAGTGTGTGTGGACTTAAGTGAATAGAATATCTCATTGAAGGAGAAAATATAGGTCATTTAGTACAATAATATAGTGAATATGATCAGTCATGCATATCTAAACAATTTTATGTAGGTGGATGACTAGGTCGTTAGACCTAATGATCCTAAAAGAGGCATATTAAGTAAGTGAGCCCTAGAGGCTATTTGAGTGAGAGTGAAAAAAAAGGAGGTCATCATCAGTTGAATATTAGAAATAGGTGTTATAATATGATAAAATTTCAAGTTTTTTGAGTGTGTGCTTATTTTCCTATGGGTTTTGATCCTCCTTTTAAGTTGGAGCTTGCAGAAGACTACTTGGGTGGGTGCTCAACTAGGTAGGGGTTAGAGCTCCTCGTGAAGTGTGTGTTTCACTAATATTCAGATATTGACATTATAGGATATTAGTCCATGTGCATGGTTCAATGGGTTTTATCCCATAAGAGTTTTTCCAATATAAATCCTATATTAGTTTGTGATATTTTTGTGTGGTTATTTTCTTATGCATTAATATTTTCATGTGAGTGAATGCTTTAATGAATGGTGTTTGGAATTGAAAGTAAATTGTTGTATAACTGATTCACTCCCCCCTCTTAATTTCTAATTCCAAAAATTGGTATCAGATAAGGTCCTTTGGAGGAGGTTTGATATCTTGAATGTGTTCTTATAAGCATAAGATGAATAAGCAACTAAGGAAATAGAATCAAGAATTGAGATTTATGGTCAAAGGTATTAAAGAGAATATTAGTCTTTTTGAGAAAATGAGGAGTAACTCTAATTATAATGGTGATGAACATGATATGATCATAAAGAATCTTTAAAAATAGGCCAAGTCCTTTATGGAACATGAAGGAGAGAATGATTCATCTTCAAACTAAGCTTGAGGAAATGGTTGAAGCTATCAAAGAATATAGAAAACTCATCAAGGATCTCAAGAGTAAGATAAAGGATGTAAAGACAAGTTTGAGTTCAAAAAAGGAAGAATGTTATAAGTTGGAATCTTAGTTGATTTTCTTGAAGGTAAATATTGAACAAACCAATGTTAGATGAAGTCTTGTAAAGAAAGCAATGTGTCTCTTAAGGACAAAGGTAATAGGAGGACAAATCAAGTTAGGTAGACTAATTCATTTAGATATTCAATCTCATTTCATGGTCATTGTTTTGTGTACCATAGGTTCAATCATAGAGCAAAGGATTGTAAATTGGTGTCAAGGAACAAGTTGTCATGGGAACATAGAAGAAGGAATAATGAGAGCAAAGGTAAGTTTAGTAGTAATATTTGCTACAATTGTTATAAAACTAGTCATATATCTATATTATACCCTAGAATGCATGATAAGGGTCTAACTTGGATATGGAGACCAAAGGTAATGAAAGCTAATCACACTAGTCAAGAGAAGGTGAAAATAAAAATAAAGAATGATGAGAAAGTTTCTTAAGAAGGTTGTGTTTTATATCAAAGGATAATAATAAGGAAGATGTTGAGGATATTGAGTCAAAATATAATGTCAAATCATACAAGGTTCTTGATAATAACATTTGGTCATATGACAAAGACTGGGGTGCTCCATTATTATAGAGCTTTGTGAGAAGGGGTATCTTTACTAGGCTTCATAGGGACACTCTTAAATCAATGAGAAGATAGAAACATCAAGTAATAAAAAGGTATGATCAGTTATTACTCATCAAGTTGTGTACACTTCAATTTGATATCCACTAATATGTATATTTGAGTATGGATGAGAGACCTAGTGTGAAGGCATAGGATTGATAGCTTATTGAGAAGAGAAGTGTGAGAATTGTGTGAAGAAGGTTAAAAACTTGTGATAATGTTATGATGTTATTTTACACGTGTATTATTTTTTTATAATAGTAAAAGGGGATTCAAGGTGTTTTCAAAGACTATTTATGGCTTACATGTTTAGGCCTATTATGCAAAGAGACCCTAGGTGGAATGATGAGGCATCATAATCAGGTTTGGAGGATTTTAATCCTATGTAATAATATTATAAGGGTATATGAAATGGGAATAATTTTATGAGAGCACTATAAGAGTATTTCATGGTGTTTTCAAGATCTAAGCATGATTGGTGGTCCTAGGCCTAGTGTGCAAAGAGACCTATTGAGGTTTGATGAGGTGTAAAGATGAGTTCCCAAGGTTCCTAGAGCTAATGTGAGATTTGAAAGATGTGTAAGAGTATAATTCAAGAATTTTTATGAATTTTTAGATCCTAAGTTGAAGGAAAAAGCAAGAAAACACATTGAAAGGTCTTATATGCATGTAAATTGAAGGTTTCCAAGCCTGAGAAGGAAGTTGAGATGTTCATTGGCATGTGTAGACTTTTCATGGTGACCTAAGACTTTTTGGAAGATGTCATATGGTCCTAATAATTTTTTCCAATCATTTTGAAGTGGTTTTAGGTATAGAGATTTATGAACCATTAAGAATGCAAACTGGTCTTAAACCCTCTCTAAACCCTTATAATGACCTGATTGGAGAGATCTTGTCAAAAATGGACCAAAATTGTTTGGTAAGGCTATTATGATGTTTGTATCATGTATAAGACTCCTATAGTCATCTCTATGTGGTAGCGGTTTGTAAGGGTAGTAAGTGGAAGCTATTAAAATATGCTTATTTTTGAATAATTTGATGCTACAGGTAGAGTTGACTAGATCAATACATGAAATTAGATGGAGGTTGAATGTAAAAAAAGATTCTTGATATCCATGGTGATATTTTTTTAAAGTTATTAATTTTATGTTAATTATTTTGGTTACTTAAGTTGACATATCACTAGACTGTTAGTTGAAAATGGTAGACAGGGACATTTTATAGAGTTGTATAGAGTTCTTAATCACTCAAGGTGAGTGTTATAAGTATTTGGAAATGTTATTAAGGTCATATATCATATATAAATGATTTTTTTATGGTCATATTTATCCTAATTGATAAGGTATAAATCAAAATATATATATGAGGGGTTCAAGGTGAATTATGACTACAAACCCTCGGTATGTTTTCTTGTAGCAAATGAACTCATTTATGGACTTTGGATTTCATTTTTTTCTATATGTAATGAGTGAAATATTTCCTTTATAATAAACCATTTCTATAATTCATGTGTAAACTCAAGTTGGTGTGTAAGAAGCCAATGATAGAACTAGTGGAGTAAGAGTTGAAGATTGGTCTACAACACCAATACTATTAAAGTTAGGAATTGTTTTCTCATATGATCTAAGGTATTGTGATATTATAAAAAGTGATATGACAATTTGTTTTTGCCTTTAAAATGATCATAAATTATGGTTATCATCATTGGAATCCCATATATGGGTTTTTTTATCTTCAATCAAGGTATGACATTTCTTATAATAATTATACATGTACTTTATTTGCAATCAATTCGTATTTAGAATAGATGGAGCATGGAGTTAGGGGAGTTTTTATCTCTATGTTGTAAATATATTCATGTAGTTATGGTAATATATAAACATAGAGGGATCATTTCCTTATGATGCTTTAGGGTCCTTATAGTGATGGCATAATAAGGGCAAAAGGTTGATTCAAAATCTCGTATCATTCAAATACAAGGACAAGTAGTTAAAAGTGAACATGGTGATAGGGGGACCCTATTTGAGTTATTTCAAGTATGCATGACATGGTTTGTTGAAGAATAGGTCCAAGGATCAATTGGAAAACTTGTAGAAGATCCTCTGTCATTAATGTCAAAGGGGGATGTTGGCCATTTTTGCCCACATACCAAGCTTCTACCTACTTTGAACAGATGTGTAAGGTCCCAATTGATGAATGGATCAGGTGGCTTTGAATCAGGCTCAAGATTTCAAGTGAAGGGATCTAAACAAGTTTTCATGGTGTTGAGTAGTTATAAGAATAGATCTAGAAAAGGCCTATCTTTTCACTTATCCAACTTTTGGCTAAGTATAGCACCCATATTTCCTTTGGAGGAAGTGCTCCACACAAAGAATGCATCAAATATAAAAGGCTTTATTCTTTTGGGAGTTTTGTCCCACTTTATTTGGCTAAGTTTTGGAATTCTATTGGGAGTTATGTTTTATACTTTTTATTCAAGTGTCAAGAATTATCCCAGACATTTTGTCTGAAAAAAATTCCATGAAGGTCCATTTTAGAAGCTCTAAAGGGTAATTTTGAAGTCTTAAACATTTTTCTTGAAGGATCTATCTTTGAAAAAGTAATCCTTTACAATTTCCCCAGAGGATATATTTTTCAAGCAAGTTCCCCAAATAGTTTCCCTAAATGGCATGTTTTTTTAAGAAAATGATCCACTTCAAGGTTCTAAAAGGCACTTCTATAGGAAAGTGGTTCATTACACTTTTTCCAAAGGGTGATTTTTTTCACCAAAAGGTTTAGTGCAATTTTTTCGAAGGATCTTTTCTTTCAGTAAAATGACCAAGGTAAATTTTTGAAGGGTATTTTTATGAGAAGTTAGTCCTTTGCAAAAATCCTAAAGGGTACATTTTCAGGAAAAGTGTCCCAAACACTTTTCCCAAAGGGGATTTTTTTTTGGAAAAATTCCCCCAAACCATTTTTTTGATGGGCACTTTTTCTTTGCCAAAGGGTCCAGTGCAGAAAGTTTGAAGGGTCAATTTCTCAAGAAAGTGTCCTCTACATTTTCTTCAAAGCATATTTTTAAAATAAGGACCACGTCAAAGTTTTAATGGCACTTTTCAAAGGGAAAAGGACCAAGATATGAGTTCTTTCAAATCTTTTATTTTCATGAATTGATAAAGGCAAGTATAAGGAAGATGAATTCCTCTAGGAAAAGTGTTAAACTTAAAGCCTGAAGGAATTGTCCAGAAAAAGGTCTGAAAGAAATAGCTCATAGAGTTTATGATCTAGGATGATTATATAGATGTCAATTTTAATCCCCTAAAAATATCCATTTGGATTTAAAAATCCAAAGACTTTCATACAAATGTCAAAATAGAGTTTAAGCAAAAATCTATCTATGCTTAAATTTGACTGTCCACAAGATGTCATTTTCACTCTATAGGATAATGAATGACAGTTGATAAGATGTCAACTTTAAATACAAAGAAAGACAAATCTTATGGAGCTTAAATTTGATAGTTTCACAACCATCAATGATAGTCACATGAATGTCATTTTATGGGAGTGAGGATGTCAACTTTGGGATCATGAACTATTTATTGGATTTCAAATGGTGGGTCCCAACAGATCAATGGTTGGTGTTTGATCGAGTATCTATATATAATGATGAGTGGGAAAATACATGATAATGGACCCAGATCATATCAACAGCATGCAAGAAAATCAAAAAGTTAGTGAATCTCAAGAGAAAAGACACAATAGACAAGTGACACAAGTGTGTGAGTCTAGGTAGAGGATCGATATATCACATTCATTCACCATAGGTAAATCTAATGAAGATATTCAAGCATCTAATTCAATTTTTGATGACTAATTAGAGCAAAGGAGAGCTCAAATGACTTAGATAGAGGTTAAATGATTGGTTTCCAACCAAGGCAAGCAAGGATGATGGAGTCAAGCTCAAGCATGATTTAGTTTGAGATAAGAGTAAATATTTTAGAATCAAATGGTAACACTGGGGACCTAAAAGGTAGATTCATAGATTTCAACAACCATTATCAAATCTAGCTACATGAAATTGACCTTTCTCCCCACTTGGGCATGCATCAATAAACTAGTCATGAGTAGTTTTGTATCAAGACAAAATGAAAATGACTTGATCTCACTAATTTTAGCCACCATAGAGCATCATGGAGAATATATTATAATAATGCAATGGACTGGAGTGACCTAAATCAATCAAGAGGGTTTTGAGTGAGATTGGCAGTAGTAGTGGTAATAACTTTTTAAATGGATTTGAATTTGTTTTATTCCCTCTTTAAGACCAAAACTCCCCCTCTCTTGCTTCCCTTTGACTATAAATATAGCCTTTGAGATATTATTTTGGATCCCTCAGGCTGGTATGACTAGACTCTACCAAAATTATATTTGTCACCTCTTGAAGTAGTGAATAGATGATTTTTCATTCATTTGATAATATGTATTTAGTGTTATGTGTTTGTTTAATATGAAACTATGAATGTTATCTTCCTTTTGTATGTCCAAACTCAACCTAGGTGCTAAAAAACTTCTTTTCAAGTCATATAGTGTGTCTTAGCATTGATCTCTCAAATATATAGTGTACAACCAACTTAAGTGTCTCTAACTAAACCTTATTTTCATTACTCCCTAGTCTGAGTGCATCAAACAGACCTCTATACAAAATATTATCTCATAGATGAATAATGAGTGTTGCATTATTTTCTTTAATATTTCATTAGTTTGATAAAGAGTCCAAGTTCAATATTGGATCTGTTAAATTCTTGGTGCATTACCATAACTTAGAGTAGGTTTCCATTTATGCAACTCTTTCTCCCTTTTCAACCCAACTAGTTTTAGGTTTCAGAAGCAAAGGTTTAAATTATAAAATTTGAGGAGCTAACCTCATAAAAACTCCTAGAGGTCTCATCTAGATATAGGCAACCCAAAACCTTAGACCATTCCCATGTTACTCTAGGTATGGGTTAGAATTGAATGAACCTTACCCCTATTTAGGGTGAAATCTAGATAGATAATAATTTTGGCACACCTGATAGGACCCCTAATTTTACATATATAAGTATAGTAGTAAGTTTCAGAGTTTCATTTTCATATTTTCATAATTTTTATTCCCCCCAGAGTTATCACAAGATCCTCTACAAAAGGGAAGGAGATAGATTTCTTTGAGCTACCCTTCCAACCAATAAAGAATAAGAAATCCTCTCAACCAAAACCTACACCTACCCCTCTTATTCCTTTTTTTGTTTCCAAAAACCCTCTTATTCAATGCAAGATAGTTCATACAAACACTATTATAAACCCCATACCTTAGATGGTTGTTCCTAGAAGGAAAGCCTTTGCACCATTCAATGGTGGTATCCCTCTAAATTTCATTCAATGGGATGATATTCTAGTTTTTTCCTTAAAGGATCTTACCTATTATACAAGAGAAAATCCAATTACTATTGTAGACCATATTGTAGATATTGTTATCATTTATTTAGTGCATCATGTAACTCAAGAAAATGTAGCAAGGAGGTTGTTAACAACTTCTTTCAAGGGAAAAGCAATTTGGGTATAGAGGATTGGCCCTTGCATCAATCAATAGGTAGGATGAGTTTGGAGAGGTCTTGGGCAAGCACTTTGAGGACAAGAGTGATCGTATTTCACTTGTGGAAAATCTTACAACAATCAAGAGATTCCCCCATGTGTTCATGGTGTATTTCAACTAAAAATTCTAGAAGACTTGGGATACAATCCTTGTAGTGATCAAGCTTATGCCCAAATATGATTTTTTGTACTATTTGAAAGCTCTCAATTTATATGTAGCTATGATGATTCAATCCATGGGATGGAACACCCTACCTAGAGCTTTTTAAGTAGAAATTAGGGCTAAAATTTTCATTATATAAGCAGGCAAGTTGGCTCCAAGGCAACCAATGACTCTCTTCTTAGAAATACATCCTCCTACCCCAACTATTTCTCTAGTTCCAAAATCAAAAAAAAATTATCAAACAAAAGGTGAGAAAACTAATAGACTAGGGAAGATAGAGAGTCTTCTCAAATCCCAAGATAAGTTGGTTAAAATGGAGAGGTAACAAGCTCCATCATATAGTTCATACTAAAATAATAATCAAAATTTATAGTGAAATAGGCCACCCTATCAACCTAATCATCAAAGACAAGGGTATAATCTTCAATCAAGGTGATACAATCCTAATTCTCTAGGTAGTTCTAGAGCTATTATGCCAAATCAGAACAACTATGCTCAAAAAGGTCCATGGCAATCAGAGGAATAGTCCAATGAGATGGTGATGGCCACTACTAGAGACATGTATCAAGACCTTGGTTGGAAGCATGATCCTTCATTCCAAGGTCACAACATGATGCCTCCTCCACCACAAGTCCCCCAAATAATTTAATACAACATGCCTACCATGTCATGATCAGAATCTCAAAGCCAACAACAAAGGAGAATGGATAGAGACCCTGTTGATACCACATGCATGAATTTTCAATAAGGGGAATATGTTTTTGATAATGTGGTGGCCAATATAGGATAAGCTTCATAGAGGACAAATGAATTAGTTACATCTTAGATAAGGGATAAGAAGAGGATGCCAGAGGATAACTAGGGGCAACCTAGGGTTTCTACATCATCTCTTTAGACCAGTCAATAACCTACTCCTTTATATGCAACTACTAAGGCTCATATAAATCAAAAAATACCCCAACCCCATGGACAACAGCAGAGGTCACCTTACATTCCTCATATTACTCAAATGTCAAGTGATGTTTCCACCTCTAAAGTCCATTCCAAAGGTACTAGACTTCCTTTTAATATCATGGATAATTTAAAGAAAACTAATGTAACTATGTCCATGTATGATGCTCTATCTAGCCTTGGGAAAAAGGAGATTCTAAAATAAGATCTCTTCAATCTCCCTCATGAGAAAAATATGGCTGATAAAGTGAACACTATTTTCATCAATAATAGTCAGCCTAGCCAATCCCCTAACTGAATCCCTAGCTAAGTTTCCAAACAAGTTCCAAGCACAAGTAAATCTCAATATGTTGTTTGCCCTTATAAGTTTGTTAATCCTCCCCCATTTTATATATCAATCATCATAGGGGATTGTATGTTACATGATTTCATGATTGACTTAGGTGCTTCAACCTCAATGATGCCTAAAGCCATAGTAGACAACTTTAGGCTCAAATATGTACCTAATAAAAAGGGTGTGATCCAATTAGATGGATCTCCTACTAAGATAGTAAGCATCTTGAAAGATCTTCATATCACCCTAGTTTCATGTCCAAATTGTGTCATTACTTAGGATGTGATGGTGGTAGACCTACCCCTTATTTTGCCCTATGCTTGTCTAGGGACTTCACTGCTAAGATTGGGGTATATCTATCATCTAATTGGTCATAAATGGTTTTTAGAATCAGGTATGGGACCAAATTCACCATAAGGTATGAGCATATAGCTAGGTTCCACCTAGAACCCTACATGTCCAATCTTTTAAATACTAATTATTCCATATTTGAAGAGGTTGAAGGGATTATTAAATAAGAACCCCATAGTCATCTAGAAGGTATCTCAGATCTATACTTGGATGAGTGGTTAGCTGATAACCATGGATTTGATTTATATAGATGCATTGAAGAGACAAAGTTGGGAATATATTACATGCATGAGGAAGATGTTGAAATACCTTCCTTAACTAACACTGTTCAATAAGAGGATGGTAAATGGACTTTGTTATTTGATGGTTTAAGATCTAAGAATGGAAGTGGAGTGGGATCCATGTTGGTTTCACCCTCTATTCAAAAGTATCATTCAGATGCAAGACTTCAATTCAATTTTACCCTGAATATGGCTGAATATGAAGCTCTATTACATTATTTTCAAAAATCAATAAAGAGAGTCATCCATCTCCTCAAAGTCAATAGTGATAGTGAACTTGTAGCAAAATAGGTGAGAGGGCTAAGTGTAGTCAAGAGTCACCATACAAAATTGTATAAGCACCAGGTATGGGACCTCATGGAGGATTTCTTGGCATTTGATAACCAGTCCATACCAAGAGAATCAAACCAGCATGCAAACAGACTTGCTTCCATTAGTTCCCAATATGAGATGGTAGAAGGAGTCAAAAGCAATAAAGGCCAAGATAAATTCAAGATTAGATGCATACCATATTTACCTAAAAATGAGGTGAGTTAGAAAGTCTTTGACAATGATGATCAAATCATATGTTTTCTAATGCAAGAGGTAGAATTCTACCACAAGAACTAGAACAAGTTCCAGAATCAATATGATGATCAAATAGTATAGCTGAGATGAAATAAACTTCCCAAAGGAATTTTGATATTGGATATTATCTATAATTAATATGACCAAGTAAGAAAAGGGAAAGCGTGCATCTTAGATAAAGAGGAACACTATGAAAAGGTAGAGATCTTTTAAGGCAAGCTATTGAACCTAGGAAAGGTTAATACAACAAAGGAAAGAGTTGTATTTGTTGCTTTGTGCCAATAATTTTATATTATATTTACTTGGGAGTAAAAATACTTGAAATGGTTTGACCCCAAGCTTGCACATCACACCATCGAATTAAAAAGCAATGCCAACCCAGTCAAGCAGAAATAGAGGCTTGTTAACCCAATAATGAAGGATCTCATGAGAAGAGAACTATATAAATTAATCAAATCCAAGATAATATTTCCAATTAATAATTCCTCTTGGTTGGAAAACCTTATTATAGTGAGGAAAAATAATGGAGAGATTTAATTATGTGTTGACTTTGGGGACCTAAATAAGGTGTCCTTGAAGGATCATTACCCACTTCCCTTCATGGATCAAATTCTTCAAAAGGTGGTAGGTTCTCAAAGGTTCTCATTGCTTGATGGTTATTTTGACTATAATCAGATCATGGTGAAAGAGTAAGATAGGCATAAGACTACCTTCATGATAAAATGGGGCACCTATTCATATTGTAAAATGCCTTTTGGACTCTCCAATGTTGGAGCCACCTTCGAAAGAGCAATGGATGTTGATTTTCATGGTATTTTGAATGATATGGTTTTAGTTTACCTTGATGATATAAAAAATTTCTCAAATAATCCTAATGATCATATAACACATTTAAGAGTTATTTTTTATAGATTTAGATAGTTTGGAGTTTATTTGAATCCAAAGAAATGCATTTTTTCAATGAATGAGGGAAGACTTATGGGACATGTGGTGTCTAAAGCTAGTCTTTCCATTTATCTAGAGAGGATAGAATCGATTATTTCTCTATCACTACCCAAACACAAGAAAGGGTTGCAAATATTCTTGGGCAAGATCAATTTCATCAAGAGGTTCATTCCAAGCTTTATAGAGATAGTCAAGCCTCTCACTCATATGCTGAGAAAAGTCAAAGAGTTCACATGGATAAGGGAAGGTAAAAGGAGATTTGAGGACATAAAGGAGGTCATATCTCATGACCCCACACTTTTAAATCCATATTTCAATAAGGAGTTCTATTTGTATGCCTTTTCCACATTAGATGTAGTTTTAACCATGCTCATGCAATAGAATGATCAAGGTCTGGAGTAACCCATTGCTTCCTTCAGCTAATATTTGAAAGGTTATAAAGAAAGATATAGCTTTGTTGAAAAACATGTGCTTGTTTTTTTAATAATTTTGAATAAATTTAGTCATCTAGTTTCAAAAACAAAGATCATGCTAAAGGTGTCTCACCCAAGTTTGAAGGATTTCATCCTTAATAGAGACTTGAAAAAAAAGAGTGATGGATAAGTCACCAAGTGTATGGAGTAGACATTGAGGTCAGGATCACAAAGCTAGTAAAAGGAAAGGGATTATGTGAACATCTTGATGAAGATGTGAGAGAAGAAAAAGAGATAGTTTTCGTAATCCAAGGTACTCAAAAGGAAGATGAAGCTACTCTTCCATCAAGCGATATTACAAGATTTCTCCAAACAAGAGAGTGTAAAATGGGTTTAAATGCATCATAAAGAAGACACTTTAGGCTACAATCAATTCCATACATTATAATTGATAGACTGTTGTTCAAAAATGACATTGGAGGTATGCTCTTTAGATGTGTTAAAACTAACCAATTTGATAAATTTCTTAGGCAATTCCATGATAGTCCTCAAGGAGGCAATTTTTTACCCAAGACCACAGATATAAAAATTATTAGAGATGGTTACTTTTGGCCCACTTTATTTATATATATACATGCATGGGTGAGGAAGTGTTTAAAATGTGTTATGTTTATAAGGAAATAGAAGCTAGGTGTTATGCCACTAAAGCCTATTCAGGTTGAGCAGCCTTTCATGTAATGGGATTTAGACTTCATTGGCATGATTAATCTTCCATCTAGTACTAGCCATAAGTGGGTCTTGATATCCATAGACTACTTCACCAAATGGGTGGAAGCAATTCCCTTGAAGGAAGCAAATGAGAACTTTGTACTTGAATTCTATGAGAGCCTACTCACCCATTTTGGATCACCATCCACTATAATATTAAACAATGCTTTGGTATTTAGCATCACAAAGGTTTGTGAGTCAGATCTTGATCAAGGCATCTATCTGATATCTTCATCTAATTATTATATGTATAGTAATGGACTAGCTGAGTCTACTAATAAGAACCTAATTCAGATCATTAAGAGAACAATGGAAGATAATCAAATATCTTAGCACACAAAGCTAAAGACTACCTTATGGGTTGATAGAGTCACCCAAAAAAACTCCATTGATAACTCACCTTATCTCCTAGTTTATGAAATAGAATCAAGGCTACCAATTTCATTGGACCTTCTAGCTTTGGAGCTCGCACACCAACTAGAGCTTTTATAAAGTGATGTAATGGAGGTCAAAATGAATGAACTAAGAGAGTTAGAGGAAATAAGGTATGATGTTATGCATGCCATGTGGTTTAAAAAATAGTAGGTCAAGATGACCTTTGATAGAATATCTTCATCAAAGACATTCCATCAAGGTGACATAGTCCTCAAAGTTTGACAGTTTTTGGAGTAGACCCTATTTCATCACAAGCTGCAAGGAGAGAAATGATTTTGGTCTTGATAAATTGAATGGATAAGGCCTTCCTATAAATATCAATGGGAGGTATCTCAAGTTTTGCTACTATTCTCATATCTTTCCCCTTGTACGTTATTAGATAGGTCTTTTCTTTTCTTTTAAGTGTTTTTACACACTACCATTTTTAGTTGTTTTATTCATAGTTTAGGTTGTTGCTTTCTCTTTTATTGCTTTTTTATTTTTTTCCCTCCCCATTATTCTAATAAGTATTTCCATAAGTCAATCAGATTCTATTTGTAATTAACTTTCCATTTAATCAAGATCAATCAAGGTCTAGGTTCCATGACTAACAAGTTGGTCAAGCCAACTGAGTCACCAGAATTATTGGCCATTTTGGCCCACATACTAAGATTATACCTAGTTTAAATATATTATTATTATCCCAGTTGATGAATGGATTATGTGGCTTTGAATTGGTCTCAATGTTGAAATTTAATGTATCTAAGTGGGTTTTCATGGTGCCAAGCAGTTGCAAGAATAGATCTAGAAAAGGATTAAGTTTGCACTTTTCCAACTTTTGGCTAAGTATAGCACCTATATTTCCTTCAAAGGAAGTGCTCCACACAAAACCTATAACAAATTTACAATGCTTTATTCTCTTGGTATTTTTGTCCCACTTTATTTGGCTAAGTGTTGGAATTCTTTTGGGAGTTGTGTTTTGGACTTTTTGTTCAAGTGTCGAGAATTATTTCAAACATTTTGTATAAAACAATTTCTCCAAAGGTTCATTGTTTCAAAGAGGGTCCTTTTTAGAAGTTTTGAAGGGTAATTTTGAATTATTCAATACTTTTCCCAAAGGATCTATCTTTGAGAAAGTGATGATTTATAATTTCCTCAAAGGATATCTTTTTCAAGCAAGTACCCCAAATAGTTTCCCTGAGGGCACATTTTTAAATAAAATGGTCCACTTCAAGGTTCTAAAGGGAAATTATATAGGAAATTGGTTCATTACACTTTTTTTTAAGGGTGATTTTATTCACCAAAAAGTCTAGTGTAATTTTTTTGAAGGATCTTTTCTTTTAGGAAAATGACCAAGGAAAATTTATTAAGGGTATTTTTCTAAGAAGTTGGTCCTTTACAAAAATCCTAAGGGGTACCTTTTCGAGTAAACTATCCCAAAAAAAATTCCCAAAGGGTAATTTTATAAATAAAATGTCCCCAAAAAACTTTTTTGAAGGGCACTTTTTCTTCACCAAAGGGTCCAGTGCAGAAATTATAAAGGGTCAATTTCTCGAGCAAGTGTCATCTACATTTTCTCTAAAGGATCTTTCTATAGTGAGGAGGACCAAGTCAAAGTTCTGAAGGGCACTTTTCAAAGGGCAAAGGACTAAGATATAAATTATTTTATACATTTTATCTACAAGAATTTATCAAGACAAGTATAAGGTAAATGAATTCCTTCAAGGAAAGTGTTGAACATAAATCTTGAAGGAATTATCTAGTAAAAGGTTTGAAAGAAATAGCTCATAGAGTTTGTGATCCAAGACAATTGCATAGATGTCAAGTTTAATACCCCAAAAATATTTGTTTATATTTTAAAATCCAAATACATTTATGTGAATGTTAACATATATCTCGAGTAAAAATTTATTTGTGCTTAAATTTGACTATCTACGGGGCATCATTTTTGTTTGATAGGATGTTGAATGATGGTCGATAGGATGTCAAATTTAAAGATAGAGAAAGACAAATCTTATGGAGCTTAAATTTGAAATTTTCATGACCATCAATGATGGTCACATTAATGTCATTTGACATGAGTGAGGATGTCAACTTTGGGATCATGAACTAGTCATTGGCTTTCAAATGGTGTGTTATGATAGATCAATGGTTGGTGTTTGATCGAGTATCTAAATCTAATGGAGGGTAGGAAAAGACATGCTAATGGGCCTAAATCAGATTAATAGCATGAAATTAGGTTAAAGATTCAATGAATCTCAAGATAAAATATATGATGGATAAGTGGCACAAGTGTGTGAGTCCAGGAAGTGGTTTGATGGATCACATTCATTTGCCCTGAGTAGATCTGATGGTGAGAGTCAAGGATCTAATTTTGTTTTTAGTGACCAATCAGATTAAAGGAGAGTCTAAATGACTTAGATAGAGGTCAAATGGTTGTTTTTCAACCAAATAAAGAAATCATGATGGAGTTGAGCTCAAGCATGATTCAGTTTGAGCCAAGAGTAGATATTTTAGGATAAAATGACATCATTGGTGACCTATAGGGTAGAACGTAGACTTAAATAACCATCACCAAATCTAGCTACATGAAAGTGATCTTTCTCCCTACTTGGGCATGCATCAAAAAACTAGTCATGAGCATTTTTATATCAAGACAAAATGAAAGTGACTTGATCTTGCCAATTACATTTTCCATGGAGCATCATGGAGAAGATATTGTAATAATGCAATAGATTAGAGTGATCTGGATCAATCAAGAGGCATTTGATTGAGATTAGTAGCGGTAGTTGTAATATATTTTCAAATGGATTTGAATTTATTTAATTCCCTCTTTGAGTGCCAAAACTCCCCCTCTCTTGCTTCCTTTTAGCTATAAATATAGCCTTCAAGCTATTATTTTGGATCCCTCAAGCTGTTACAACTAGACTCCACTAGAATTGTATTTGACACCTCTTACAGTAGTGAATATAGTATTTTTAGTCATTTGATAATTTGAATTTAGTTTTCTATGTTTATTTAATATGAACATTTGAATGTTATCTTCCTTTTTTATGTCCAAACTCAACCTAGGTGGTATAAACCTTCTTTGTATGTCGTATAGTATGTCTCAACATTGATCACTCAAAGATATAATAGACAAACAAACTTAAGTATCTCTAACTAAACCTTATTTTCATTACTCTCTAGTCTAAGTGCATCAAACAGACCTATATATGAAATACTATTACATAGAATAATAGTGCATGTTTCATTATGTTCTTTCATATTTCATTAGTGTGCTAAAGAGTCAAAGTTTAAGAGTGGATATGTTAAATTATTGGTGCATCACCAAAACCTAGAGTAGGTCTCCATTTATGTAACTCTTTCTCCTTTTTCACCCCAACTAGTTTTAGGTTTTAGAAGTAAAGGTATAAATTATAAAATCTGAGGAGCTAGCCTCATAAAAAATCTTATAGGTCTAGTCTAGATATATGAAACCCATAGCCTTAGACCATTCCCATGTTATTCCATGTATGGTTCAGACTTGAATGAACCTAACCCATATTTAAGGTGCAATTTGGACAGCTAATAGGGGAGAAAGATCAAAATAGAGGAGAAATATCATATCAAAAGAAACATTTTGAGTGTGGTTTACCATAAATGAAAAAGGGGGAGATTATTGTAATATGGTCATTGATGTCATATTTTTTCATTGGTGTCAAGGAAAGCTTGAGGTCTAGTGCATTAATTATAAAGAAGGTTATTTGGTGTTTGGAGGTTTAATGGCATGTTTGTAGGTTCTTGAGATGTTAGAAAAGGTTGTGAGGCATCCCTAAATGCAATTTTGAGGTTCTAGTGCTTCATAGTGTCCTTTGGAGAGAGAATAATGTGCCATTATTTCTTAAGAGAGTCCAAACCATCATATTCTATCATGAAGATATGAATGTTTTAGGTTCTTTATGCATTTATTACTTCTATGGTATAATTCAATCTTGGTCAAGGGAAGTTTTGAAGATGTTTATCTTGGTCCCATGAAGTTCCCTTAAAACTCTGGTTTCTTGATGAGTCTTCTTGCTCAAGTTATAAAGCTCCCAAGTTTCTCTTGTTAACTGTGACATGCAAGAGACCATCAATCTTAAGCCTTGGGAAATAGCTGTTACAATTCAAAAAATATACAAGTTGGGTTTTGAATTCAAATTATGTGTTGTGGACCAATGAGAAAATAATTATTTTTCTAATCCATGGAAGGTGTCAAATCAAGGTTAAGTAAAAATGAAATTTTTATAAGACTCCATGATGAATACTTTCCAGGTGGTGGTTTGTCCCAAAAGTTTGTACAGGTGCATTTATTGCATGTGATTTAGATAAGTGTTTTTTGGGTGATTTTGATATATTTTTAAGATATAATAGTTATGATTTTGTTATATAATTTTAAAATGTTAATAATAATTATTTTATAGTGTTGTTTTATTCCTAATCAAGTGTGAAAAGTCAAATATACTTGACTGAGTTTTTGAGCCAAAATGATAGTTCCAGGTGTGCTAGGGTAAGTGATGTGTTTAAGTTATTATGATAAGAGGTGATGAATAAAATGAATTTTTTTATATTTTTCTATACCTAAATAAAATATACAATATTTTTGGAATCTTTAGAGATAAGTTAAGTTGTTGAGATGAGGAAGCCAAAATGGCTTGTCCAACTGTGTTAAGACTATGAGAGAATGACTTCAGAGATTGGTCTATAAGACCAATGTTTGTCACTATGGATTTATATATATATCCATTTTTTAATGATATATAGGACTCATATAAACTATTCATGTGGATTATAAATGATGAAAGCATCATTTCAAGTACAAAAGATAAACTTTTATAGGATTATGTTTCTATGTTATAGGCAATTTTCTTAGTAATCATCTGGGAAAGGTGAGTTGGAGGTCCTTTAACCTGAGTTGAAGAATAAAAATAATTTTAATATGTTTATAATTACCTAAATTTTCATATTAATTAAATATAATTCATATAAGTTCCATTTCAAGTGATAAATATGAACTTGTTCATGACTATATTTTTGGAGGCTACAAGCAGTTTGAGTGATCACTTTACAGAGGTGAGTTAGAGGTTGCTTGGACTGAGATAGAAAACCTAATGAGTTTTAAGTTATTTTAAAATTATAAAATTTCCATTTAAATGTTTTTTTATTCATAATAATTCCATATTCAGGTGTTGGTATTCAAATTTGCTTGAATGTACTTTCATAGTATGTGACCAACATGAGTGGTCATTTTACCAAAGTTGGTTTGAGGCCTTTTGGATTGTGTGATGATGTAAAATGGACATGGTAGTGATAATTATGTCTTGAATTATATTTTAATATGATTTATTCATGTGTTTTTTTTGATAAATTCATCTGTATGATTCAATTTTGTAAGGTAGACTTTATGTGTGTTTTAAGGCCTAATGGCGAGTAAGCCAAATAGCTTGGTTCAAGTGGTGAGTTGGAGTTCTAGATTATGTAGACCATATGGAAGTATTCATGGATATATTTTATGTTTTTTATATATGTTTCAATTTTTTTTTAATTTTAATATGGTCCAAGTAGATCAAGGGTAATGTTTGCCTTGAAGAAGACCTAATTGCTTTACGTCTCCATTAAACCTAATGGAGGATTAGGGCCTTAAGAGAAATTTCCAACCAAATTTATGGTTATTTCACTTGTGTAACATGTATGAGTATCTATTTAAATTATTATACAAGTTTTTTAAGGTTCTTGGCTGACCTAGATGGGTTAGACCAAGTGCGTGGTATAAAGGCAAGGCTAAATTGGCCTATTTGGACTAGTTGAGTATGTGTGCACTTAAGCGAAGAGAATATCTCATTTAATGATAAAATATAGTTAAATTAGTACCATAAAAAATTTAATAATATCAATCATTCATGTATAACTAATTTTACGTAGGTGGATGGCCAAGTCATTGGACCTAATGAGCCTAGAAGAGGCATATTGAGCAAGTGAGACCTAAAGGGTGTTTGAGTGAGAGTGAAAACAAAGGAGTTCATCATTAGTTGAAGATTATAAATAGGTATTTTAATATTATCATATTTAAATTTAGTTGATTTGGTTTTTGTTTTCCTAGGGGGTTAGATCCTCCTTTCAAGTTGGAGCTTGCAAAAGACTAGTTGGGTGGGTGCTCAACTAGGTAGGGGTCAAAGCTCCTTATGAAGGGGGTGCTTCACTAATATTTATATCTTGAAATTATAGGATAGTATTTCATGTTCATGGTTTAGTGTGTTTTATCCCCCAATATGGTTTCCCACATATCTCTTTTTTTATCTTATGATATACTTGTGTGGTTGTTTGCTTATGCATTAATATTTTCATCTAAATGAATGGTGTTTGGAATTAAAAGTACATTTTTGTACAGATAATTCACCACCCCCCATTATTATTTACTTCCAAAATATTATTAGGTCCAAAATAAGGTATTTTAGATTACAAACTATCCCTTATTGTCTTGTAGATGGTGTACTTTTTAGAAGAGATACAAATTTATGTATTGTTAAGATTCATTGACAATGATCAGTTTGGTGTATTGGTTGGAAAGTTTCATAATGGAGTAGTAGGAGGTAATTTCTCTCCTATTAAGGTAAGTTCACATTATTAATATGTAATAATCTAATTATTATTAGATAAACAATAATACGTTAATAGTTATTTATATAGTAGATTATTGTTATGAATAATAACAATAATATATGGGGTTAATTTTATTAGTGTTTGGTAGTTACTCAAATATATTATTAGTAACAATATATTCATATATAGTATTTGGTTAGTCATGAAATTATTTAGTTGAGAGATTATAGGGATCTCACCATCCTGAATATAGGAAACTTATTTCCTATATATTTATAATCTTCCATATGGAATAGTGAGATTATTATTGTGTTTAAAATATATATTCTAGTGTTCGGCTTTCTCTATGTATTTATGATTTTCCCAATTTGTGGTATCAAAATGGGTATTATTTTATGAGTGTTAATCTAGGGTAGAGCTGCACAATGTTTTTTGGTTTCCCCTTTTGATGGAGAAAATATTTTGAGTGATGAATTTGTAGGAGCATTTGTGTTTAGGTTATAGTAATTAGTTGTTTGAGTGTTTATAGTATTCTACTTCTCTATCAAAAAGTTATTTGTACATAAATTTATCTCTCTTGATATATAATATTCGACATGTTTAGAAATGCAATTCATCTTGTGCGTAGATTCAATAGTTTCCATATTTTTGGACTTGCATTTATAGACTTGTTGATGACTACATAGACGTGAATAAAAAATTATTTAAACACACTAAGTTGCAATTATGAAGTTTGTTTTTTCAATTATTCATCATCATTAAAGTTATATTTTTATATCAAAGTGATCATTGCATACATGTTTTTAGTCTAGATCTCCTACATCTTCAATCAACTATGTGTTTTCTTTTCCATTCAACATTTTTTATTCTTGTATGCAAAATCAGACCTATACTCAAATAGAGACATTATTGTTTAGAGAAATGTGAAGATTTGGAAAGTGTCTTTGTGAATTCAAAAAAGGTGACACATAAAGAGAAGTTAGAGGCTACTATTACATGTTTAATAAAGAGAAAAAAATAGTTCTATCTTGGACCCATACATAGTCTTGTAATGTACGATGTGTTGATAACACATCCAACATATAATGCCTACATTTTACATTGGGACAAACTATATTAGTCAAATTAAGCATATTTGATTCAATCAAGATATCCCTCACCCCACATTCTCAGCATTTGATCCCCCAAATAGATAGACAACAAACAACTTCAAAATCCACTCAATGTTCTGCATGTAATTACATGCTCAAAAATGCAACCTCAAATTCAAAAATCACCTATTTTAAGTTATCACATGATCTTTAGGAAAGATAAAAAGTCCTCAAAACCACATTTCCTACATAATTTGTTTAAATTTCAAGTTTTGTAATGTTAGGAATGCATGAGTCCTTCAACACGCTATTAAAAAGTATTACATGCTTGCATGCAAAAGGCTCACATGTTGGTCAATGGTTATCATTTATTGGTTAGTCAATATTCTATATTCTATTTTAGTTAAGTTGTTATTTTAAATAGTTGGTTAAGTCATTCTTTTAGCTGAGTTTAAATTATTACAATAGTCATTAAGTCCATTGATTTGTATGGTAAATGTTAAATTCAAGTCCGTAGTGGAAGTTGGTTTCATAATTATAATAATAAGAGGTTATATTAAATAGGTTATTATTTATGTCATTTATATCATTTAGTTATTAAATTCAAATAGGTTTTGAGTTATTTTGTGTATATACTTTTAATAGTCATATTTGGTTTTTATGTCTTTTATTTAAATTTAATATAGATTATTTATTGTTCATAAAAAGTCATTTTAAAATTGTCAAAAGATTCATATCAAAAAATTCAAAGTGTTTATATGTTGAAAAAGTCAAATAATTTAGGCTTAGATGTCATATAGAGTCATTGCCAAAAATTGTAAAATATAAAAATATTTATTCTATGGATGCATTTTCACTTGTACGTGAAATCCAAGTTATGGGGGGATTTCTCCTCATATGAGCCTCATCGACACATTCATTGATTAAGTAATGACCTAATAGAATATAGAGGAAATGGAGGCTATAGGTTTCATAGCCACTAGAAATGGGGCCACTTTCTGCATTAGTGGAAAATTTATTTATAGTTGTGTGTTATTTTTAGTATGGTATGGTTTGAAATAATAATAGATGGTGTATACTTGTTCACATTTGTCATAAGTGAACTAAAAATTCCTGTGACTTCTCTAAAATGTGATATTGATGAGATCTAGTAACTATACTACACATTATGATGTGGTTTGTTGTAAGCCACCTGTAAAACCATTATTTTGTGGTCAACCACTTGTAAAACCATTGTTTTTTGGTTTTTTTTAATCCACTTGAAAATCATCCCATTTTGGTTGATGTTCAACTATTTTTAAAACCACTTGTAAGGTTTCTAATTGTCCTATGAAAATCACTAAATCATGAGTATAGATATAGATATGGGAGAGATGTTTTCCCCATGTTCACATATAGGGGGTGTAGATTATGGATTAATAATATTCAAAAGGGGGTGAATGTTAAGGTATGTTAAAATTATTAATATGTAATAATGTAATTATTTTTAGATAAACAATAATATGTTAATAGTTATTTTTATAGTATATTAGTGTTATGAATAATAACAATAATATATGGGGTTAATTTTATTAGTGTTTGGTAGTTACTTGAATATATTTCTAGTAAAAATATATTTGTATATAGTGTTTTCATAGTTTTTTTACTTGGATTTTCACCCTTTAAGGAGATGTATCATCACTCCTCATCCAAGTGGCATAATTGAAACACCTCTAGGTTGTGGGTAGCCTAAGAATGAGGTGAATCTCTAGATAGCACTATTTCCCTTGATGTACCAGTTGTAGAACACTAATATATGTATGATTGTGAGGGAAAATGGAGAGATAAAACTGAAAGTAAACTATCCTAAAGGAGTTGATACACCAAAATAGTTGATTACTACCAACCAGTTGCATGTTACACATGAGAACAAGGGACTAACCAAACATATACTTCTCCAATTTGAATATTCTTACATAAGTATTTCATTATGAATTTATGGTAAATAATTAGGCTAAGAGTAATAGATAAGAGGTATATAATGACACTATTGAATAGGATAACTTACTCAACCTTGACACTTCCTAGAACACTTCACATGACTTGTAAGAAGCTACAAATAGGTGAGAGAATGAGACAACATGCTAAGGAAACCATAGTTATCACTAAGAAATGTCCATAATTCAAGTAAACACACTATTAATAGTTATTAAATAGTTAAAAATTAGTATTCTAATTGATCAAATGGTATCCAAATGAGCAGGGTTTTGCCATACTTAGGTGGAGCATAATTTATAAAGGCCAAAATGGCTAGCTCTTATAGAACTTAAGAGAGAGAGGAGAAGAGAGAAGTAAAAAGGCCACAAGGACACTTGTTAAGATGATAAAATTAGTTGATTGTGCATGAGAAGAGGATGTGAAATGGACTGTGAATTTTAGAAGAGACAAGAGGCTATTCAAGGCATGAAACTCTTGAAAAGTGGCATAAAAATCCTTTTGGTAGCTCAAAAAATTGCCTTCATAATTTATCCCTATTTAAACATCCCAAAACTTATTAGGGACATACCTAATGATAATAATGTTAGGTAATGGTTTCATACATGCCTCTCTATGCATTGGTTATAGTCTTAATCATTTGGAAGCTCCTAGAAGTGAGCCATCACTGATTGCACTCAAAGAAACTCCTCTTTCACACATCCCTTACACATGCCCTAAAAATTTGCTTTAGTTTGCCATTAAAATACATAAAATAGGGTGTATTACATGTTTATATACCATAAATGGCCTTATATTCATTATTCATACCTTAAAATCAACCCACTTGAAGCTTTTCACCCTTCTCACTACCATGTTCACTATGCCAATTTTGACTGGCTGAGATGAGAGCTATTGTTTAAAAACTTATAAGTTTTTAAAAGTCATTAAATTTACATGGGGAGTTATATTAATTCATAATATTCCTTCCAAAGTTTATTTTATCTATTGAAACCTCCTAAAACCTATAAAATGCACAAAATAGTCATAAATACCTTGTTTTGTACTCCATCCATATAATTGTGTACAGCTAATCCTAATGGTAAGGAGCCTAACTATATTTATATAAAATCCAATCACTTTCATGGTAAAACTATGCCATTAGATAATATTCCCATCCTCATTTCCTTTATTGATTCATTTTAAGGGTTTTAGGCTCATTTTACTCTTAATCTTCATTCATGAAGTTCTGACATTGAAGCTACAAAAATAATCCACTAATGTGATGTTGAGAACCTCCATCAACCTCCTTGAAGGAAAAAAACTAACAATACACACACACACACACACACACATGTGCTCAAGGCACTTAGGGAAAATAGAAAATAAACAACTATGCATAACTAGAAACTAAGCATACCTCCTTTCTAGGATCAAAAGGAAAGTTTCTTGAATCTTCTTCTTCATGAGATGAGTCATAGTGTCAAGCATATTTATCCTTGGATTGGATGTTTTTTAGATCATACATATTCCTTGGCACTTCACTTGATCTAATATCAAGTAGATCATCCTTAAATAGGTCTCTAATGTAGATATATTCCTCTTAAACTTGTACACATACATCATACTTCTCACTCTTCATCTCATGATCAACTTGTATCTTCTTGGTAGGCATGGCTTCAAGAGTAGTTTTTAATTCCTTAGTAGATTGAAGCCAATAGGAGATTTTTCCATCCTTCAAGAGCTGATGTGTTTCACCAACTAGTTAAGAGGATGATATCCCATATTGATGATTTCAAACATATCATCATGAGATGCATATACCTCTTAAAAGGATAGATTTGATAAATTATTTTTCTTTGCATACTCACTTGAGTGTCAAGGTTGCCTTCTCCATCTTGGTCTAGATCATAACCTCATTAAAGAGGAGTATATCCTTCTTGAATTATTGAAAACAATTCATCTAAAGGCTGATTAAGAACTTTTCCTTACCCATCCATGATATCTTGAATAGTGATGGAAGAACAAGTGATGATTTCATCTTCTTTGGCAAAAGGAAAACATTCTTCCATATCAACTTAATAGAAAGTATCCACATAATAAATCACCTCTTACTCAACATTTAGTACCTATTGATGGATATCAATTTGCATCTCAACTAACATAACATGAATTTTCTTCTCAATGGCTATAAAATCTTAAATCTCCTTCTACTTCTTGGTGATGCCAAGACTAGGCATCTTGAAATCATGTGACTTAGTCCAGTGAGGCTTCCAAGGAGCTAGGATTTGTTCAAGCAATATTTATAAGTTTTTATCAACCAACTAATCCTCTTTAGTTTCCCATACCATATGTCCATCAAGGAAAAGGGTGATTGGGTGAGGATAAGATGAACTAGTTGGTGAAGGTGGAAGATAGGATTCAAAATCAGGTTGAGGATGAATTATACGAGATTCCTTTGGAAACTCTTGAGGAAGGGGATATAGACCTTGGGCTAAAATAGCTTGTTTTTATTCCTTCCATTTTAAAATGACTTAATTGGCATATAATTTATCTTTAGGAATCTCTTGATGAAGGTTAGATAGGGTGTGTTTAGGCATAGGATCTTATTTTGGAACTAAACCTTCCACCACACCTTGACTTAGTAATTTCATCCTTGACTCTAGCTCTTTAATTTTCTTGTATATCTTCTCTTGTAAAATTATGTCTTGAAGTTGGTAGGAATCATCATGATGATTTGGAGTACAAGAGGGCTGACATGAAAGATAAGGAGTCTCTTGAGGAAGGGTGGGATGGTCTTTCATAAGATTAAACTCTTTCTCAACTTCATATTTTTTATCAAGACTTCTATCCTATTTATTTCCCCATGATTCCAATAATTTATTCCAGCTTAGGATGTTATGATTATGAGTCTATTCTTGAGGTATTGATGCACTTTGAGAAGTGGATGAAGTGTTCAATAAACTTGTAATATCATTGGGCTTATATTCTCTACCTTATCTCCAACTTAGGGTTTCATATCTAGGAGTCTCCTCTTTAGGTATGGATGGAATGGGAGAGGGAAATGAGGGCTTATATTCCACTTCATTTAATAATAAGATGGAATAATTAATCTACTTATTATCCAAGTCCATTTGCCTATCAAGGTTTTCTTCAAAAGTAAGGCTTATCTTTCCAACTAATTTGGAAAAGGATAAATTTGATAAGCTTGATTGGGTTCATAAGTAGGAATCATGTAAGAATAATAGCTATCTTGAAAAAGTGGATATGAAGGTTGATAGGTTTGGTGATGTTGATTCTCATAAATTTTTAGCATATCTTCTAATAATGAAATTACGCCACTCACATCTAGCATTTCACTTGTGAGCCTTTGTCAATTAGCTCTCTCAATAGGTGCCCACTCTCTTTTGATCAGATCTAATGCTTCTCTCACCTTATTAATAATATTACTAGGAACATATAGACCATATCCCCTTTGTGTATCAATCTCTACCATGTACTTCTCATAGCCCAAAAGAGTTTGCTTGAAATTAGAAATAGACTTATTAGAGAAGTGACTAGGTTGATTAGGAGGAGAAAGACATTGAGAAGGATGGCTATAGGACTGATATAAATAATAACAAGGCTGATAAGTATCATGTTGGATCTAGTAAGGATCATGTTGGAATTGGTAGGGGTCATAACAAGGCTGATATGGAATGCCATAGGCCTAGGATACCTCACCAACTTGTGTAAAACAATACTCAAACTAAATTCAGCCATGAAACTTCATTAGGAAGCAAAAAACACAAGGAATTATTATCAACAATCTTCAAAATGAATACCTAGGCTACTAACCAATTGATGTAAACTTGGAGTCACCATTGATGTTTAGATAGATTCCTCCAAAGGCTGATGTGTTGAAAGACAATACCAAAAAGCCTTAAACTTCTTAGACTAAGAGTCTCATCAAGCATGACAAAAACTATTATCACTTGGATTTTCACCCTTTAAGGATATTTCTTAGCTTTCTTCATCCAAGTGCAAAAAGTGAAACACCTTTAGGTTATGGGTAGCCTAAAAATGAGGTGAATCTATAGATATGGCTAGCTCCCTTGATGTACCACTTGTAGAACACTACTATACCTATGATTGTGATGGAAAATGGAGAGAGAAAGATGAAATTAAACTATCCTAAAATATGTGATACAACAAAATAATTGATGACTACCAACTAGTTACATATTACACATGAGAACAAGGGACTAACCAAACATACACTTCTCCAATTTAAATCTTCTTACATCAATGTTTCATTATGAGGTTATGGTAAATGATTAGGCTAGGAGGATGAGACAAGAGGTATATAATTACACTATTTAATAGGATAACTCACTTAACGTTGACACATCATAGAACACTTCACATGACTTGCAAGAAGGTATAAATAGGTGAGAGAATGAGACAACATGCTAACGAAACCATAGTTATCACTAAGAAAGATCCATCATTAAAATAAAAACACAATTAATAACTATGGAAGAGGTAAAAATTATAATTATTATTGATAAAATGGTATGAAAATGAGTAGGGCTTCACCATACTTAGGTGGAGCATAATTTACAAAGGCCAAAATGGCTTGTTCTTATAGAACTTGAGAGAGAGAAGAGAAGAGATAAGTCCAAAGGTCAAAAGGACACTTTTCAAGCTTAAAAAAATGAGTTACTTGTGCATGAGAATATGATTTAAAATATACCATGAAATTTTATAAGAGACAAGTGGCATAAATTTCCTTTTGCTAGCTCAAAAAACTACATTCATGATTTATCCCTATTTAAACATCCCAAAACTAATTATGGATATGTATAATGATTATAATGATAGGTAAGGGTTTTATACATGCCTCTCCATACATTAGTTGTAGTCCTGATCATCTAAAATCTTATGAAAGTGAGCCATCACTACCTGCACTCAAAGAAACTACTCTTTCACACATCCCTTACACTTGGCCTCAAAACTGGCTTCATTTTATAATGAAAATATTTTAAATGGGTTAAATGACATTTTTTACTACCATCTGTTACCATAGAGGCATTATTCACACCTTAAAATCAACCCACTTAAAGCTTTTCACCCTTCTTACTACCATGTTCACTATGCTAGTTTTGAATGGTTGAGATGAGAGCTATTTTTTAACACAGGAATTTTTCCAAGGCATTAAATTTATATAGGTAGTTATATTAATCCCTAATATTCCTTCCAAAGTTGATTTCATCTCTTTAAACCTCTTAAAACCTCCACAATGCTAAAATAGTCAAAAATACCCTATTTTATACTCCATCTATATAATTTTGTATAGCTAATCCTAATGGTATGGAGCCTGTCTAATTATTATACAACATCCAATCACTTTCATGGTCACACTAGACCATTATAGTATCTTCCCATCCTCATTTCCTTCATCAGGTCATTTTAAGGATTTAACAAGGGTTTTAGGCTCATTCTTCTCTTAATCTTTGTTCATGAAGCTCTAACATTAAAGTTTCAAATAAATTCCTCTAATGTGATTTTTATGACCTCCATCAATCTCCTTAAACTCCATAGATCCTCATGCATAACCCCCAATAATATATGAGCACTTTAACTTAGCCTATTGAGATCTTCCTTTATTTTACACAATCTAAATGTTATCTTTGAGCCAAAAGATTATTTCTTTGTGTTTCCCCTAAAATTTTAAAACTTTAACACCTCTATAATGACGATATAAACATGTCTTGGTATATTAGAACCCATTACTAAGGTTTCAGGTGTCATTGGTCTACCATTTGGCTTTAGGTCAAAACCCTACCCAATGAGCTTGATTACAACCTTGGGGTTTTTTAGCACCTTGATTAGTTTCTCCCTTATAATAAATGCCTATCCTATTTTCTTGGGTGTTTTATAACTCCATATACCTCCTCTCAAGGTCTAAACATCTCCTAACTCACCTTATCATGTCCCTTATTGAAAACATGTCACTTTGTGCATAATCAAAGTACCCTTTATCTGAGACAAAATAGAGAGAACTTACCCTATTTTATCATTTAAACTGAGTTTTGGAGGAATACCTTCAAGTTAAAATTATGCTCCATACCAAACTATAGCCCTTGATCAGGTCATTTAACCCCTCAACCCTTCCAAAACCAAAATGGATTGTATGCAAGGTTTCCTCTAATAGACTATATGTTAATTTTGGGGCTTTCCATGTGATTTTTTTATGAGATTATTATAACTTGGTTTCCCATGCTAATTAAATTTCCAATTTTATCTCTCATAGTCCATGTTTGCATCTTGAAACCTTTTATTACTTAGTCAAGCCTGACTGGTAAGCTAACCCTATTTGTATGATTCCCTTGCCTGTAGGTGTAAATCACTTTCTTAGAGATACTTAAATTGGTATGGCATCCTATTTAAACCCTAAAATCCATCCCATGGTTCCTTTATTCACCCATGCTATGTATTTTTTATGCCAAATACTTAGAATAGTTATCAACTAAGTCATTGTCAACTATAGGTGGATGTTTAGGCTATTTATACAAACTATTTCCACCTCCTTGTGTGGAAATAAGGTCTTGAAATTTCATTAGTAGATCCATAATTCTTATTCCATTAATAAAATAATTCTCCATACTTAATCACTTCTTCAAAACATGGCTTTAGGTCTTCTTCCTTCCTTGACCTACAAGACTATGTTTTCTCTCTTACGCTTGGTTGTAGGTGCTCATTAGATGTTGATGAGACCTAGAAGATGTTTTGGCTTCAAATGGTAAATCATAAACCTCATTAATTATTTATACATAATTTTATAATAATACAATCCATCATCTAGTAACCAATTCAAGCATCTTTGCATTTTTAGGCCTAGTTAGTTGTAGGGGCATGTTTGAGAGATAGACACATGTAGGTGTACATGGGCTCAAAACTCTACCTATAAACCTCTTTTATGATCCTATAACTCATACATGCTCTTTCCAACCATAAAAACCCATTCAAACATGAAGGTATGGTTTATACTATCAACTTGAAACACAAAGGTCACTTAGTCCTCTAAATCTTGTAGATAATAGTGAAGGAATTCAATACATAAAAGTGTGATTTTGGGTCCTTTAACAACCACTTTCTACCAATAATCAACCTTATAAACTTTTCATGGTTCTTATATTATGCATAGGATACAATAAAAATCCATTATGATGTACCAAATTCATTGGTAACCATGTCATATGATTCTACCAAAATGGCTTTAGGCCTTTATTCTACACTTTTAGGGATTTGAGCCATGAACCAATCATTTTCCCCTAGAATGATTTCCCACTACCATTTTTCAATCTATCCTTTCAATTAGGCATATAATTATCTCCAAATAACATCATGACTTCAAGGAGGTTTCACTCTCATTATATAACACTTCAAGATGGTGCTTTAACCCCTTATTAAGCCATCTATAGGTGGTTATTTCATAGTGTAGGTAGTAATACATAATTAGGTAGTAGCATGGAATATATTCCCTAAATGAGTTTTAAACCTATTTAAATACCTTAAAATTTGATTTTAAAACCTTTAATGTATTTAATGAGCTATGTGTCTTGTTTTCACATGATACTCTTTTCCATGGCACTTGTAAATGAGTATGTTCATGGTAGACTATGTGAAAGTTATATGACTACTATAGTATTACCTTAACCATTTTAATTCTAAACTTGATACTTCATGTTGATAAAATACATACCAAGGCTTTATGACTTCCATTACACCTCTTTGAACATGTTATGTAAGCCCCATACATGTACTTCACCATGACTGCAAGTAGAAGTGGGTAAATAGCTGATTGAGTATGACAATGGACTAAAAGTTGGATCCAAGCATGATATTATGAGACTAAACATCAAGATAGGTGATAATATTTCCTTGATACCTATGTTACACCATATTCCATCTACATAAGACCTCTATAGGGAACCAACATTCTATAAACAAGGAGAACGTTGACTGAGACCTCACATGGTGACACCTTCCTAAAACATGAGATGAATTTCTCATCAAAACACCATTAAACATGAAAAAAATAATGAATATAATTTGATAATATATCTAATATCCTCTATATTCAACATCACCAATTGGATTGTATGAACTTATCCAAATTGGAGCAAAACCTATAGGTTGTAGGAAATAGTGAGTAGAAAAACATAGTCAACTTGTTAGAGATGATTCATAAATCATGGTTGACCACTCTTAAAAATATTGTTATGTAAATGTATCTCTATAATTTTACTACCATCTCCCAAAAAAATTGACCTAAAACATCTCCAACTATCCATACCAAGCATAAACCTGTTGACTACTTCTATGTGTCTAGAAAGGCAAAGAAGGAACAAAATGGTTTTAGCTCAAAAATGGAACTTATAATGTAATTAAAGCATGTAAATGAGTATTAGGAAGATAAATAGACATTTCATGACCTTCTCCCATGTGTCACCTTTTCAATTGGTTTCTTGATGTTCAATTAGATAACCTACAAGATTCAGATGGGTCTGGCATTCTTGATAGGTAATCTGACTTCTTGGATGTTTTAAAGGAATTTAGGACACTTGGACATATTTTAAACCATTCCACTTTCATTTATGACCCATAAAATCCTTCAAAAAGACTTAAAATGACATATTAACTAATTAGATAAAGACCAAGGCTAATATAGCATTAAATGATATCAAAATATCCATAATACACCTTATGACATAATAATATACACCTTATAACACCTAAAAAGTAAATTTTTTTCATATGGGGGTCCTAATTTAACCTACAGGGTCAAATTTGGTCAACAAATTGGTGACTCATAGGGGTAATATACATACTATTCTAAAGATCAGTAGCTTTATCTATCCATTGGGATTAGGGAGTCATCTAAATTCTGAGACACAAAAAGAGGACTTTGATCATTGACAACAAGCTTTGATCAAGACAAGATCACTAACTGACTACCTCAACCACATAAAGAAAATGACATACACAAAATAAAGCAAACAAACTCATAAGACACACACACACATGTGTGTTCAAGGCACTTAGGAAAAATAGAAAATAAACAACTATGCACAAATATAAACTAAGCATACCTCCTTTCCAAGATAAAAAGTAAAGTTTCTTGAATCTTCTTCTTCATGAGATGAGTCATAGTGTCAAGCATGTTTCTCTTTGGATTGGATGTTTTGTAGATCAAACCTATTCCTTGGTACTTCACTTGATCTTCTCTCAAGTAAATCATCCTTAAATAGGTCTCCAATGTATATATATTCCTCTTGAACTTGTACATATACATCATACTTCTACCCACTCTTCATCTCATGATCAACTTATATCTTCTTTGTAGGTATGGCATCAAGAGGAGTAGTTTCTTGTTCCTTAGAATATTTAGGCCAATAAGATCTTGTTCCAGCCTTCAAGAGCTGATGTGTTTCTCCCAACTAGTTGAGAGGATAATAACCCATATTGATGATTTCAAAAATATCATCATGAGATGCATATGCCTCTTGAAAGTATAGATTTGATAAATTGCTTTTTCTTTGCATACTCACTTGAGTGTTAAGGTTTCCTTCTCCATCTTGGTCTAGATCATAACTTCATTAAAGAGGATTATATCCTACTCTAATGATTAAAAACAAGTCATCCAAAGGCTGATTAAGAACTTGTCCTTTCCCATCCATGATGAATAGTGATGGAAGAACTAATGATGATTTCCTCTTCTTTGGCAAAAGGAAAACATTCTTCCATATCAACCCAATTAGAAGTATCCACACAATAAATCACATCTTATTCAAAATTTAGGACCTATCAAGGGATCTAAAGTTTCATTTAAACTTCCATAACATGGCTTTGCTTCTCAACAATTGCAAAATTTTAAATCTCCTTCTCCTTCTTGGTGATGCCAAGACTAGGCATCTTGAAATCATGTGACTTAGTCTAATGAGGCTACCAAGGAGCTAGGCTTTATTCAAGAAAGAGTTATAAGTTTTTATAAAATAACGACTCCTCTTTATGTTCCCATACCATAGGTACATCAAGGAAAATGATGATGGGGTGAGGACAAGATGAAATAGGTGGTGGAGGTGGAACATAGGATTCAAAATCAGGTTGAGGATGAATTGTATGGGATTCCTTTGGAAACTGTTGAGGAAGAGAGGTAGACCTTGGGCTAAAAAAGCTTGGTTTTCTTCCTTCCATTTGAAAATTACTTCATTGAAATCTAATTTAGTGTGAGTAATCTCTTAAGGAAGGGTAGATATGGTGTGTTTATCCATAGGATCTTATTTTGGATCTAAACCTTCCATCACACCTTGACTTTGTAATTTCATCCTTGACTCTAACTCTTCAATTTACTTGGTTAGGTTCTCTTGGAAAAGTCTCTCATGAATTTGGTATGCATCATCATGAGGATGAGGAGTAAAATATGGATGAAGTGGAAGATAAGGAGTCTTTTAAAGAAGGGTGGGAGGGTCTTGCATAGGATCAAACTCTTTCTCAACTTCACACTCTTTATCAAGACTTTTATCCTCTTTCTTTTTCCATGATTCCACTACCTTATTCTAGCTTAGGATGCTATGATTATGAGTCTCTTATTGAGGTAGTGATGTAATTGGAGAGTGTATGAAGTGTTTAAGAAACTTGTAATATAATTGGGCTTGGATTCTCCACCTTGTCTCCAACTTGGGATTTCATATCTAGGAGTCTCCTCTTGAGGTATGGATGCAATGGGAAAGGGAAATGATGGCTTAAATTCCAATTCCTTTGTTGATAAGATGGATTGATTCATCTAATTATTGACCAAATAAATATATATATCAATGTTTTATTTAAAAATAAGGCTTATCTTTCTAACTTTATCTTCCAACTGATTGGGAAAAGGATAACTTTGATAAGCTTGATTGGGTTCATGAGTAGGAATCATGTAGGACTGATAGCAATCTTGGGGAAGTGGATATGAAGGCTGATAGGTTTAGTGAGGTTACTTCTCATGAATTTTTAGCCTATATTTTAATTATGAAATTAGGCCACTCACATCTATCATCTCACTTTTGATCCTTTTCCAATTGGCTCTCTCAATAGGTGCCCACTCTCTTTTGACCAGCTCTAATGCATCTCTCACCTTATAAATAAGATGACTAGGAACATATAACCTTAGATAACCTTGTTTTAAAATCCCAAAACTAATAATGGATAGATATAATTATTATAATGAGAGGTAAGGGTTTTATTCATGCCTCTCCATGCATTAGTTGTAGTCTTGATCATCTAGAATCTCCTAAAAGTGAGCCATTACTGCCTGCACTCAAAGAAACTCCTCTTTCACACATACCTTACACTTGGCCTCAAAATTAGCTTCATTTTCCCATGAAAATATGTAAAATTGGGTGAATTACATGTGTCAATACCATCCATATCCTTAGAGGCATCAGGCACACCTTAAAAGCAACCTACTTGAAACATTTCACCCTTCTCACTCTCATGTTCACTATGCTAGTTTTGAATAGTTGAGATGAAAACTATTTTCTAAACACATAGGAATTTTTAAAAGGTATTAAATTTACATGGGAAGTTATATTAATCCCTAATATTCCTTATAAAATTGATTTAATATCTTGAAACCTCCTAGAACCTGCACAATGCACAAAATAATCACAAATACCCTATTTTGTACTCCATATATATAATTTCGTATAGATAATCTTGATGGTAGTGAGCTTTAATAATTATTATAAAACATCCAATCACTTTAATGGTCAAAATAGTACATTGGAGTAACTTACCATCCTCATTTCTTTCATCAAGTCATTCTAAGGATTTAGCAAGGGTTTTAGGCTCATTTTGTTCTTAAGATTTGTTCATGAAGCTCTGACATTAAAGTTTCAAATAAATTCCTATAATGTGATTTTTATGACCTCCATCTACCTCCCTAAACTCCATATATCCTCATTCATAACCCCCAAGAATATGTGAGCACTTCAACTTAGCCTATTGAGTTCTTCCTTTACTTTACATAGGCCTAATACTACCTTTGAGCCAAAATATGACTTAATTTCACTTCCTCTACAAGGTTAAAAATTTAAAACCTCTATAATGATCCTATAAACATTTTATGGTCTATTGGAACCCATTAATGAAGTTGAAGGTGTCATTGGTCTACCATTTGGCTTTAGGTCAAAACCCTGCCCAATGAGCTTGATTACAACCTTGGGGTTTTTTATCACCCTATTTAGTTTCTCCCTTATAATAAAGGTCTATCATGTTTTCCTAGGTTTTTTCTAACTCCATATACCTCATATCAATGTCTAAACATCTATTAGATCACCTTATCATTTCCCTTCTTCAAAACATGTCACTTTGTGCATAAGGGGAGTGTCCTCTATCTAAGATAAAATAGAGGGAACTTAACCTATTTTATCATTAAAAATAAGTTTTTTATGAGTCCCTCAAAGTTAAAATTATTATCCATACTAAAATATATCCCTTGTTCAGGTCATTTGACCCCTCAACCCTTCCAAAACCAAAATAGATTGTGTGAAACAGATTGTATGGAGGGTTTCCTCTAATGTACTGTGTGTTAATTTTAGGATTGTCCTTCTAATTTATTTTTTATGAGATTATTATAAGTTGGTTACCCATGATTATTACATTAAAAAATTTATCCAACTCTCATAATCCATGCTTTCATCTTGAAACCTTTTCTTACTTAGTCAGGTCTGACTGATAAGCTAACTCTATTTGTATACTTCCCCTACCTATAAGTGAAAATCACTTTCTTGGAGATAATTACATTGGTATGGGGTCCTATTAAAACCCTAAAATCCATCACATGTTTCCTTGATTCACCCATTTTATGTATTTTCTATGCCAAAGACTTAGAATAGATATCAACTGAGTCACTATTAGTTGTATGTGGATGTCTAGGCTATTTATACGGACTATCTCCACCACCTTATGTGGAAATAAGGTCTTAAAATGTCATCAGTAGATCCATAATTATTATTCCATTCATAAAATAATTATCCATACTTAATCACTTCTTCAAAACATAGTTTTAGGTCTTTTTTCCTTCCTTGACCTACAAGATTGTGTTTTCTCTCTTATGCTTGGTTGTAGGTGCTCATTAGATGTTGATGAGACCTAGAAGATTTTTTGGCTTCAAATGGTAAATCCTCAAAATCATTAATTCTTGATACACAATTTTATAATCATATAAGAAGATAATTCATCATCTAGCAACCAATTCAAGCATTTTTGCATTTTTAGGCCTAGTTGGTTATAGGGGCATGTTTAAGAAATAGACACATGTAGGTATACATGGGCTCAAAGCTCAACATATGAACCTATTTGATGATCCTCTATCTCATATATGTTTTTTACAACCATGAAAACTCATTCAAACATTAAGTTATGTCTTAGGCTATCAACTTGGAATACAAAGGTCACTTAGTCATCCAAATCCTATAGATAACAGTGAAGGAATTTAGTGCATAAAAGTATGATTTTGGGTCCTTCAATACCCACTTTCTACTAATCATCAACCTTATAAACTTTGCATGGTTATTATATTATGAAAATGATACAAGATAAATCCATTACGATGTACCAAATTCATTGGTAACCATGTCATATGATTCTACCAAAATCACTTTAGGCCTTTGTTCTACACTTTTAGGGATTTGATCCCTGAACTAATCATTTTCCCCTAGAATGATTTCCCACTACCATTTATCAATCTAGCATTTCAAGTAGGCCTGATATGATCTCCAAATCACATAATTACTTCAAGGAGGGTTCACTCTCATTATCTAACACTTCAAGATGGCTCTTTAACCCCATATTAAGCCACCTATAGGTGGTTATTTCACAGTGTAGGTTGTAATATAGAATTAGGCAATGATCAAAGAATATAGTCCCTCAATGAGTTGTAAACCTATTTCAATACCTTAAAAATGGTTTTCAAAACCTTGAATGGATTCAATGAGCTATTTATCTTGTTTCCATGTGATACTCTTTTCCATAGCACCTGTAGATGAGTATATTCATGGCAGACTGTGTGAAATTGTGCTATATGACTACTATAGTATTCTCTCAACCATTTGAAAGCTCAACTTGCTAATTCATGTTTATAAAAGACATACCAAGGATTTTTAACTTTAATTACACCTATGTGAACATGTTATACAATCCTCATACATGTACTTCACCATGACTACAAGTAGAAGTAGGTAAAGAGCTGATTGAGTATGACAATAGACTAAAAATTAGATCCAAGCATGATGTTATGAGACTAAACATGAAGAGAGGTGATAATATGGCCTTGAGAAACATTAGACACCATATTACATATACATGATACCTCTATATGGAACTAACATTCTGGAAACAAGGAGAACTTTGACTGAGACCTCACATGGTGACACCTTCCTACAACATGAGATGAATTGCTCATCAAAATACCATAAAATATGAAAAAAATCATGAAGATAATTTTATAAAAGATAAAACATCATATGGTGTGATCATCACCAACTATATTGTATGCACTTATCTAAATTGGATCAAAACCTATAGGGTGTAGGAAACAATGACCAAAAAATATAGTCAACTTGTTAGAGATGGTTCAAAAATAATTGTTGACCAATATTCAAAATATTGTTATTTAAATGGATTTCTCTAAGTGTAATACCATTTCCCAAAAAAAATTGACTTGAAACTTCTCCAATTGTCCATACCAAGCATAAACCTATTGACCACTTTTAGGTGTCTAAAAAGGCAAAAAAGGAGAAAAATGGTTTTAGATAAAAAAAATTCAATTTCATATTATTTCAATCATGTAATAAGTCTTAGGAATCTAAATAGACATTATATGACCTTCTCCCATGTTTCACCTTTTGTTATAGACCGTATAAGTGACAAACTCCCACTTTTCAGTTGGTTTCTTGATCTTTAGTTAGATAACCTACAATATTCATATGGGTATGACATTCCTAATAGGTAATATGACTTTTTTCACATTTTAAAATAAATTAGGACACTTTGACACCTTTTAAACCATTCCACTTGCATTTATGACCCCTAAAATCCTTGTAAAAGACTCAAAATGACATATTGACTAATTAGACCAAGACCAAGGCTAATATAGCATTAAATGACATAAAAATATCCATAATGCACACTATTAAATAATAATATACCCCTTAAAACACCTTAAAAGTCAATTTTTTACCTATAGGGATCCCAATTTGACCTGTAGGGTCAAATTTGATCAACAATTAGTCAGGAGATTATTTGGTTGAGAGATTATAGGGATCTCACCATCCAGAATATAGGAAACTAATTTCTTATATATTTATAATCCTCCATATGGAAAAATATATATTCCGGTGTTCATATTTCTTTTTGTAGCTCTAATTTTCCCAATATCTCCTAAGATAACAACTACAAAGATCATGATGGAAGGATATTATTGGCATAGCCTATTCAAAGATTGTTAAGTTTGGGAAAGGTGTGTTCAATGTGTTTTCTTTGTAGGCAAACAAATACTTGCATCTCTCCCATTGATACCTATTCAAGTGGATCAACCCTTTATGAAATGGGGTCCTGACTTAATTAGCATGATCAATCCTCCATCAAGTGTTGGCCACAAGTGGATCCTTATAGCAGCTAATTATTTTACAAGATGGGTTGAGGTAGTTGCATTTAAGGAAGTCAATGAGAGTTATATTTTGGAATTATATGAAGGCATTGCTATAATGTTTGTAATTCCTACCATCATTTTAGATAATGCACTTAATTTCATAAGTGCTAAGATAAATGATTAGGCAAATAGTAATGGTATATATCTGAGCACATTATCCAACTATTACCCTCAAGGTAATGGTTTAGCCAAGTCTACTAATAAGAACCTAATCAAAATCATCAAGATTATTTTGAAGAGAAACCAAAGAGCTTGGCACACTAAGTTGAAGACATCATTATGGGTTGATATTATCACACTTAAAATTTCAATAGGTAACACTATTTTTTGTTCTTTTTTATGCGAGGGAAGCTAAGCTATCCATATCCCAAGAGCTACCTACCTTAGAACTGGCACATCAATTAGAATTGATTGAAAACACTTTAATGGAGGTAAGGTTGAAATAATTGATGGAGATATAAGAGATTAGACACAATGTTCACAAAGCCATGAAGCATCATCAGGTACTAATGAAGGGGTCATTGATAAGAAATCAACTCCAATATTCTTCCAAGAGGGTGATATAGTACTAAAATAAGATGAAAATAGAGTAAATTTAGGGAGACACACTAAGTTTGATTCTTTTTGAAGTGTGTCATACATCATCATCAAGTGCAAGAAAAATAATTCCTTCTAATTGGCAAGAATGAATGGGGAGGATTTACTAATCCCTATAAATGGGATCCACTTGAAGCCCTGATACTAATGATATGAATGTTAGTCATATAGTAGTTTAGGTGTGTTTTTTTTAGTCTTTTGTGTGTGGTTTTCCCTAAATGCTTTAAGAATTATGTGTTTGTTTCTTGTTGTGTGTTTGGTATGATTTTAAATTCTTTATAAGGTATATTAGTTCTGATTGTATCAAAAGAGTGACTCTATTTCCCAATGGAAGGAAAAGTCTATTGATCCATTATCATTATAGGCATGCTACCCCTTTGAATCACCAAGAATGTTGACCAAATTTTGGCCCCAAGCCAAAATTGGTCACCCCTTCTAAGTTAAAACTCCATAGGGTTGTTAAATATTTATCATGGTCTTAAATAGTCTTAAATGGTTTCATATGGTCATCTTTTCCCTTGTATATCATTGTCCAAATTTTGGTCTTATGATCACTTGTTTAGACTTATGGGTCAAGTACAAGGTCTTTAAATAGTCAAACATGGTCAAAAGTTTAGTTTGGTCTAAGGTCATTATAAAATTTTATTGAGATGTCATTAGAGTCATTTTATTAAGCACTAACCTTTTATTTGAGTCTCATATGCAAAATTTTCATTTTGGCCACCTTTTGGACCAGTTAGGAGAGTTGGGCATACCACTTAAATGATAAAATGTTTAAATAAAATTCAAAATGCCCCAAATGTCGTAAATTGGTCAAATAATGTTTAGGGGTAGTTATAGACTGATAGCATTTATAGTTTAATGCCTAAACTTGGTAAAATGAAGCTTTATAAGCCCTTGTATGGCCTTACAAGATTATTTTTCAATTGAAAATGGTTTAGAAGTATCCATTGGGATCCCTCAGATCATTTTACATATTTTTATTAAGTTTCATGTCAAATTGACACTCTAGACACCCTTTTTCCTCCATCACAACCTTCACAAGTTTAGGAAGGCAAACTTAAACTGAATGGTATGGCTAGGAGAGAGAGAGAGAGAGAGAGAGAGAGAGAGAGAGAGAGAGAGAGAGAGAGAGAGAGAGAGAGAGAGAGAGAGAGAGAGAGAGAGAGAGAGAGAGAGAGAGAGAGAGAGAGAGATGAAACTTTTTCCATTATTAGGGTTCCTCATAATATTGATATAGGTGTAATTTTTTTCATATTTGTGTCCTCTTCTTTATGAAAAATTGTTTAGAGTGATAGTAAGTCACTATGGCCTATCCATCTGAGAGGGGTCTATTCTTAAACCTATTATTATAGTTTAGAAATAAATGAAAAGGAATGATTTTGAGGGTGGTTTTTAGAGTTAATATATCTCCCTTTCATGGTGTTTTCATAAGCCAACTCATTTACATGAAGTGTATTCTCTTGAAATAAAATTATCTTGGTGTATAGAGTCTTTCAACCAAACCTGCTACAAGTTTATATTTTGTCTTCATGGTGGTCACTCTCAAAGGTTTCTAATGATTCATCACTCATTGAATATCATTTATTTTCATGTAATTCATGTGATATTTTTTTTAGATGTGTTACTTATTCATAATCTTCAAGTGTGATTGCTCTTAGGGGACATAATTTGTGTTGAACAATCTATTGCAAGTTTGATTATCATAATGGGATCAAGTATCAGGGGTATATCATGGTGTAAGTTCTTGAGATCATATTTCACTATTGGAATCATGATAATATCAAAATAAGAGTCTAAATACAACTTCTAATTAGATCTAAGTGTTTCCTTCATATGCAATTGTACGAACTAAAGAAGTATATGGGAGATGCTCAAAGTTATAAATAAGACTTGATACATATATTTATGCATTCATTTGACTTGAATACTTCACTTCCATCATCAAGTTATTTCTAATTTGAATAAATTCTCTAAGCTACACATAGACCTCATAAGATACTTGATTGCACCTATAGGTATGTACAGATTAGTAAAGTGAGTTGAAGGTGGCATAATGATTATTAGAATCTTTGTATATATTTAAGTAGTAACTATAATGTGAGTAGTGGTTTGATAGTGTTAAGAATCTAATGAATTGATGAAGTAGCTTGGTAGCCTATACAGTTAAGTAGAGACCTACAGGTCCTAAGCTTATAGGTCCCATTTTGGGACCAAGATCAACCTTATAACAACTCAAGGGAGTATCGAACATGGATACATAACCTCATTTAATATGGATAGTTTCATATACATTTGAAGAGAAACTAAACTACTTGGATATTCAAGAGACTAAGGGAAACTGATTTGATAGTATTAAGACACCTACAATTCTATACGAAAGAAATAATAGAGAAGTGACTTAAAAATGTCAAAATGAGATCATAGACCCTACATTCATAATAAAATAAAATCCTTTGGTATATTTCCTTCAATAATAATGGCAAGAGAGATAGCTTAGTTTTCAAATTTCCTATATACAACCCTAACAAGCACCTACAGCCATGCCTTGTAAGGTATGAGCTAAAAGTGCATACTTAGAGAGTAAGCATATAGTATTTGAAATTATTTGAACCTATTTTGGGACCTAAAATAAGTTAAAAATATATAATAAGATAAATTATTTCAAGGTGAAGTATCAAACTCAAACACAAAGAAGACTTTTAGCCATCCTAAATAGCCACCTATAAGTTGTAAGAGACCACACGTTGGTTCTAAGCCTCAAGGGAAGGGTAGAGATGTTTCAGATACACTAATGTCCACCTAAGATATATAAATAATTTATAATAAATTTTGATACCAAATTAAATGACTGTGGAAGATGAACTAAACTGAGCTCAAAATCCATACATAATAAATCAAGGACACATACAGGCCTATAGCTAGTCATGAGGTAAGATGGTGTTTTGAGGGTTATATGGGCATAGTCACACTTTTATATTTTGTATAGAGGGTTTTCATGAGTATACCAAGGTATCCATGATAAATTCAAATCCACACAGGTAGTGGATATACCCATTGTTTTGTCTCATACCTTGCCTACTCCATTAGCAAGTGGTAGTCATGAGACCAAGGGGTCTGTTTGACCTCAAAAGAATGAAACAAGCATCTAAAATCCTCTTAAGTGATCTTGAGGTATTAAATAGACATTAAAATTTTATCTAGGTGGCAAAATACCTCATTTTTCCATCCAATTCCCTTTAGGGATAACAAGAAGATGACAAATTCATAACTACAAGTATCCTAACCAGTACACTAGATACATGAAAAGGGGTAAAAATAAATAAAAAATAATCTATAATCATAGGGAATATTTTTTTGTATTTTTATAAACCTCTCCCAGTAGTGAGATGGAGTTTTGAAGCCCAAAACCCAATTTGAACCTATCTCGAGCTCAAGAAACACTAGGACTACCACCCGAGGAGCAACTTCACATGCTCATACCATAGCTCACACTTTTAATGAGAATATAATATATTTGAGATAGTTTATTAGGTCATTAAATAAGGTTTTATAAGTGGAAGGAGGTTGATTTGTGGTTTTTTCTTTATGAATAATCATTAAGACCCCAAACAAGTCTTAAACCCCTCTAAAACCCTAATAGTGACCAATCAAGGAAAAAAGACCTCTAAATAATATCTAATGACACACTTTACTCCTAAAAAATATTTTATTTTTTTGAGGACTCCAATTATTTTCTACACATGTACTTTGATGCTGATGTCACTTATACAAAATTCTATAAATTCCTTATTTTTGCATGTTTTTGGTGTTTTATAGGTGTTATGAGAAGGATAAAACTTCCAAATAATTATATGAGGTAATTTTGTATATTTTATATCTATTAAAATACAAAAAAATTAATGGTATATTATTTAATTGGTCAAACTAGGCCCATTTACCAAGGTAGTCTCAAATAAGCTCAAAATGAGACTAGGTAAGAAGGTGATTTCTTGGTTTGCATACTTCCACAAGGTCTCAAGACCTCAAAATTGGCATGGATGTTTTTCATATAATATTAAAATTTAATAAATTTTTTTGTTATTATTTAACACATGTGTCATAGGTATGGATCAATAAATTAGGGTCCTAAGTAAGGAAGCCTAATTGAGGCCTAATTCAAGAGAGAGAAAGGTAAAAAAGATGGACTTCCACTCAGATTCAGAAGATTAAATTTAACATGGAGATATAAAGACATAATGGGTCCTATAATACTCATTTTTTTTCTTATTATCATCTTTATAACTCCATATAAAATTATATTTATAGGTTTTTAGGGTTAAAAGGAAAGTAGGCCTAATAAGGGCTCAAGGAGCAAAATGATTATGAGGAGTTGTTATAGGAACCAAAATAGTTTTTTTAAGGCCTTATAAAATATTTTATTACCATTAATGTAGATATTATGAATTTAATAATATGCAGTTGAGTTTTGGGTCACTTGGACCAAGCTAGGCATGGGAAATAAAGAATTTGAAGACACCTGTGCACATGAATGATGGAATGTTAGATCAAATGAGTTTATTAAGGAATTTAATATGTAAAATAAGTTTAATAAGATAATTACATGGTTAATTCATGATCATAAGGTCCATTTGTCACTTATTTCATGCAAATAAGGACATTTTTCAAAGAGCTAGTCAAGGTGTCAAGCTAATTTGTAACCCATATGCCACATGGAGGTTCAAATAATATTAAAGAGTGATAAACATGGACTTTTAGGTCTATTTGGATTTTATTATAACTCCATTAATTTTTTAAACTCATGAAAACACTTTTAAATCTTCTTTGCTACATCATTCTCTCTCTCTTCACACTTTTGTATATAAGCAACCACTTTTGGATTTGTAAAAGAATCCACATCTAGTACGTCAAATACCTTCTAGTTCAAGTAATATTTTTGAATTTGAATAAAATATTTAAAACTATTTTTTATTTCTAAAACTTCTTTTCTAAGTGTTTGAAGAAGTGCATAGTTGAATGACAAGTGATAATCATCTACCCTTGTGTTCATCTTACTCTTTCATGGTTTGTGCAAGTATTCTACTCTATAACAGGTCACATGAAGTGTATTTAGTGTATTTTTATGTCTATAAATGTAATCAAGTGAATTAGTTCTAAAATCATACCTCTTTTTAATCCACCTTGAGAAGTGCATTGCATATCGCCTTCATGTTTAAAAAACTTCTGTTAGAAAAATCTTTGATGTTGAAGTCAATTTTGTGAATCATCTTTCATAGTGCATGTTCATATTAGTCTTGTGGAGATTAATTTGGTTAATAAAATAATTATATTATATTTTTTTCATGTTATATCTATCCCTTTTCATCCCAAACAAGCCAATAGTATAGGTCATAAACTTCAATAGACATATCAAGGGAGCTAGCCCTTCAATCTAGAGGTTTACCCCTATAATAGACAATCCATAGGTTTAGGGGTAATCCCATTTTCCACTAAATTTGTACTAGGATTTAAATATATCTCCAAGGGTGAAAAATTTAGTGACAACAAGACCATTAACCTCTACCTTCCATGGAGTGAATACTTCAAGTGGTAGTTGGTTCTCAACATTTTTCACTCGTAGATGGATATTCAGGGTATAACCAAGTGTTGGTCAAAGAAGAAGATCAATATAAGATAGAATTAACTAAAAAATTGGGGAAATATACCTAAAAAATAATTTAATTTTGGTTGTATAATGTAGGTTCTACATTCCATAGAGCCATGTATATGGCTTTCCAAGGCTTGATCAATGAGATGGTATTGATATACCTTGAATACATAACAATTTTTTCCAAGAATGTTAGTGACCACTTGAATCATATAAGGTTATTATTTTAAATTTTTATAAAATATGGAGTTTCTCTCAATCTAAATAAGTGTCTCTTTGTTTGTCATAAAGGTACATTACTTGGACACATTGTCTCTAAAGATGGACTTGCTATTGATCCTAATAGAGTTGAGGCCATTCTAGCTTTATCACTAACCAAGAATAAGAAGGGTATGAAATTTTTCCTTGGAAATATTAAATTTTTTATAATATTCATACCTTTATTTTACACTCTTATGAATCCTATAACAACCATGTTGAATAAAAATTAAGCATTCCAATGGATCAAAGAAGGAAAAACTAGTTTTGAGGCCATCAAGCAAGTTATTGCTCAAACACCCACACTAATCAATCTTGATTTATCTAAATATTTATTCTTGTATGATTTTGATAAAAAAATATCCTCTATGTTGATGCAACAAAATTATTAAGGACTTGAACAACCTATAGTATTTTTTAGTCAAGGATTAGAAGACTATTAAGAAAGGTATACATATGTTGAGAAGAAAGTGTTGGTTGTGGTAAGAAGCCTTAATAAATTCATACATATGGTGTAAAATAACAAAATTCATTTGATATTAACCCATCCAATCATAAGGGATTTCCACTTTAATAAGGACTTGAATTAAAAAAGGTTTGGGTGGATAACTAAAGTGATGGAATATGATGTTGAGATCAAGGCCACCAAGCTAATAAGAGGAAGAGGGTTGTGTGAAAATCTATAATTATATATAAAGGAAGAATAAGAGATGGTTTTTTAATTTAAATAAGGTCCTAGTATATTTTTTACTTCATCTCCTACAAGTTGGACACAATAAATGGTGATATTCCTTCAAACAAGTGAGTGTCTTATAAGATTAGATCAAACAAGAAGGAGATACTTCAAATTTAAATCAATACTATATGTCCTTATTGATGGAGTTATATTTATGAATTATCTAAACTGGGTTCTAATTAGGTGTTTATAAATAGATCAGGTTGATAAACTCTTATAAAAATTCCATGATGGGCCAATATAAGGTTATTTTACACCTAGAACCACAACTACAAAAATAATAAGGGTTGGTTACTATTGGCCCAACCTATTCAAGTATGCATATTATTAGGTGAGAAGGTGTCAAAATTGTGCCCTATTTATAGGTAAACAAATACTTTTATCCCTACCTCTTCACCTAATTCAAGTTGAACAACCATTCATGTAATGGGGGATTGATTTCATTGGAATGATTAACCCTCCATCTAGTGTTAGTCACAAATGAGTTCTTACAGCTATAGACTATTCCACAAGGTGGTTATAGGTAGTTTCCCTTAAGGAATATAATGAAACTTTATTTCTTTAATTTTATGATAGAATATTAAAAAGGCTTGGAGTACCTATAACCATAATTTATTGTAATGATATGGCTTTTAGTGGAGTAAAGACAATGGAATGGGATCTGTAATATGTCATTTACTTGAGTTATTTCTATAATTACTATCCCCAAGGTAATGGGATAGTTGATTCCACAAATTAAAACTTGATCATAATTATAAATATAACTATTAAGGACAACCGAAGTATTTAGCATACTAAACTAAAGATAGACATATCACTCCCAAGTTTGTTATTGGTAACTCTCCTTATATGCCTGTCTATGGGAGAGAAGCTAAGTTACCTATTTCACTTGAGCTACCAAATCTTGATTAGTTTAACATGATGTAAAATTATACTATGGAGATAATATGGGTAGTACCAATGGTCTTAGAGGAAGCAAGTAATCATGATATGCATGCTATGGAATGTCACCAAGCACAAGTGAAGAGAAATTTTAAAAAGAGAGTTATCTCAAGAACATACCAAGAAGGGGATATTTTCTTGAAGTGGGATTCTAATATATCTAATCTTGGTAAGCACACCAAGTTTGACGAATTGTGGATTGGACCTTATGTCATCATTTCTTGCAAGGAGCACAATGCTTTTCAAATATCAAGACTAAATGGAGAATAATTGAGTATTCCAATCAATGGGATACACTTGAATCCATGTTATTGAGGCTAGTTCTATCTCTTTATACATATTAGAGTAGGTTTTTATTTCCCTAAGTGCTTCCTGTACAAGTGTTTACCTTGTTTATTTTGTGTCTTTACTTCCTCTAAGTGTCTTATGACACATGTTTGGTGTGGTTTTTTGTTTGGTGTTGTCCAATTTTAGTTTGTTCCAAGGTAATTTTCAAGTTCTATTTTTAGTTTGACTTCATTACCTAATAAAAAAGGATAAGGCCACTGATCTATTAGCATTACAAGCATGTTAACCCTGTGAGTAGGCAAATTATTAACCAATTTAGATTCCTAATTTAGAAAGGTCAACCCCCTTTAGATTGAAACTTTCATAGAGCTATTCAAAACTGTATGTGGCATTAAAAATGTCTTATTATGGTCTTGAAAGTTCTTCATATGGTCATACTTGTACTTGTTTAACTTTTCTCAAGGTTTAGTATTATATGGCTTGTCTAGTCCTAGGGGTCATTTATAGGGTCTTGGTTTTATCAAGTGTAATAAAAACTATGACATGGTTTAGAGGCATTAAAAATGAGTATTAATGAGTTTATAAGGTCATATTATCATGTGTTAACATTTCATTTTGTCCTTATGTGCTAAAAAGTCATTTTGACAATGTTTTGGCTTATTTTATGGAGTTGTACATCCTATATTCAAATTAAAACATTTCAAAAAGGTTCCCCAATGTACCTGATGTCAATGGATGTTTATAAATATTCAAAGGCTAACAAATTTGTAGGTTCAACACCTAAAATGAGGAAAATGCCACTTTACAAGCACTTTTGGGGAATTTGTGGCCTTGGAAGATCATTTGTCAATTGGAAATGGTTTAAAAGTGTCCCTTGGTATCTATCAAATAATTTTAAGGGTTTTGACCAAGTTTAAGGTTTTACATATGATTTAGGCATTCTCTCTCCTCCATCATTTCCTTCATAAGCTCAGAAAGGTAAAATTGAAGTGGATGGTACGATGAGAGAGAGAGAGAGAGTTAGGAGATGAAACTTTAGAAATTATTAGGGGTAGTAATATAATTTAAATTAGTGTCATTGGTTTTTATATTCATTTCTCCTCCTTTAAAAACAATTTCTAAGAGTGATATCATGTGACTATGCCTTATCCATTCAAATGGGGTCTGATTTTGCACCTGTTTCTCCACTTCAGACTCTAATGGAGAATAATGGTTTTGAGGTTTTTTTATAGAGGTCAAATATATAATTTTAATGGTGGTTTAATCATATATATCATCTCCATGAAGTGACTTTAATAAGAGGAAGAGTGTCTCAATCATAAGGTGTTCAATTACTCATGTTGCAAGGGTTTTGATTTGTTTTATTTTTTATAACTCTTATAGGTTACCAGGTGTTTCATCATTCATGTAGGATCCATAAAATTTATAAATTTCATGTACTAATTATTTTATATGTGATTATTATCCATATTTTTCAAGTGCTTAGTCTTTCAAAATATTATCAATGTGCATTTAGTCCTCTACATGTTTTTTTGCCAAATTTGGTCCAAGTATAAAGAGATATCATCTAAGAAGGCCTCAATACACAATTGTATCATCAAAATAATATTAACCTTTTGAGAGACTCTAATTCTCAACGCATAGATATTGGACATAAACTAACTATGCATACAATCTGTATAGGTGATTTAAAGATTGAAATGGTGAAATTCGTGTTCAAAAGGTTTACAAGCTATTGAGAAAGTTCCAAAGAAGTGTGACAAGGTTAAAAATCCCAAATTTTTGAAGGTGTCTTAGGGAGTCAAGAATATTGCCTCTCAAGAAGAAGGCCTAAAGACAAAATTAGACCTACAAGTAGGGTGTGAAATGAGCAAGGTCACTTCAAGAATTGAAGATGTCAATGGTTTGAAATAAGAACCAAGTAAATATTTTTAAATTGTAATAGATTACACTATATCTAGCATAAAATTTCATCATTAGTCAATCGATGTTAAAACTAGATACTCATAATTCCCCAAGAGATCAATACATATAGCCAAGCTTCAATGGATAAGGATTGAGAGTGATGGATTTTTGAAGTTTTGAAGTCTTATGAGGAATTTGAGTGGAGTTAAAAGCATAAAATCTATGAGTTTGATTTTATTTTTGATATAATAAGAGACAACTTAAACCTAGTCCTACCACCACATACTCCTCATCACCAACATGCTTGCCCAGTCTAGGTGATGAAATACAAGCCCATTCAAACATGATTTCTAAAAGATATATCAGTTCAAAATATGGGGGGTTTTTTAAAGTATGTAATGAAATTTACCATAAAATGGGAAGGTTACCTTAACTTCTTCGAGTAAGGAATTGAACTCCCATAGTAGCATCTCATGAGGAAAACCTAGAAGGCCTAAATGGCTTTAAAAGCTTCTTTCCACACATCAAACCTAAAGGATGACATCTTAGAATTTGGAAGAGCTTTATATAATAAAATGAATTGATATTTGGATTTGTTTTTAGTAAACTAAAGGTCTTTTTGAGTTTACTAAAAAACTTGCAGTGTCAAATGTCAAAAAAGAGTCCTAAAACCTTGCAATCACCACCTATAGCCAGTCATGAGGAAGAAGAGACAAATTTAGGGTTATATAGGTAGAGTTGACTTCATTTGGATATGTAATGTTTATAAATAAATTTAGGTACATAAATTAATAATAAACACAACTACTTATTACACAAAGACCACCTATAGGGGTCCCTAAATTTTGATGAACTCCTAGAGCTGCGCCCTAAGGTTTTGTGAGTGGACTATGTTAAATGTCATGGAGTGATAAAATGGATTAATTAAGACAACATGAGTGATCCAAATAGGTATAAATATTTAATTACATGCACTCAAAGGTATCTAAGTAATTAGATCAATCCCTTTAAGGGTAAAACATAAAAAACATAGTCATTAGGCCTATTAGCCTAATACCCTCCTCAAAGCATCAATAATAGGAGACTGAGGTCAAAATAAATAAAGGGTTGAATGGGGACCTAAATATAACATATAATTTTTCTTATGATAGTTTTACATTTGAAAGAGACATTGGTTTGTAGAGAATAACTTAGAATTGGTCATTTTGGCCCAAAATGGTTTTACAACTGCACAAAATGCATGTTGGTCACTCAAGAAGTATCTTTGTGAACTCACAATTATAAAGAGTATTTGTATGGATATCCAAGCACATGAATAAATTTGAAGTACCTTGTATACTTAAAACTAGTGGCATTAGTTCATAGGTTAGGGGCCTAACCTTTATGAACTATTGTTAAGAACCTAAACCTCCATAAACCTCTTTTAAACCCTAATAAAGACCCATGGAGGATATATTGAAGAAAATGAATCCAAATGAATTTAATTTTTCCATTTATTAGTTGAAATATGTTGATAAATCTTGTAGGACCCTAATCACATAGTCAATTTGTATTATCACCTATATATAAGTGATAAATGCTATAATTTTATAGGTTTTTAAGGAGAAAGAATATGTACAATTAGATGAGTGGATGAAAATAATTATGAGGATTATATGAGAATTTTTTCCAACCTCTCAAACCTTAAAAATCATCTTTAATATCCATGAAATCACCTTTACATGTATGTGTGTTGAAGACAATATCAATGGGCAAATGTGGAGTAAGATGGCCATCTAGATGAATGAGAAACAACAAGTTTGAGTGTTCCTGAGGTTTTCATGATATACTATAGGTAAAATAGAATTCATACACATGTTTCTCATATATTAATGAAGTTATATTTAACACAAATATCCATCCAAATGATAATTTTCAAGCAACGAGGTCTAGTTTGATAGTTGGCATACTTAATCAATGAAAGAAGTCTTCATGATATACATGTAAGAGAATGAATGGTAGGTGTCCAAAAGATATATCAATTTAAGGTAGGGTTAGATGACTGATTCAAACATTATTTCCATATTTTATGTCATAATAAAGGTTTCAAGAGCCTCCAAGGTAGTTTCAAGCAGTTTGTTAACCCCTAGTCAAGAAAGTGTATTTTGGCATAAAGGGAGTGTGGACGTGTCAAGATAAGATGTCATAAAATGAATAAGGTGTCAAAATTATCATGATATTTGGATGAGTGTTTCACAAATGTAAATCCATTGTGTTGAGGATGAAGTCTTCTAAATCCTCAAAGATTCTCAATAAGTGCTTTCTCCTCTCATCTTTGTCAACCTCATGGAGTTACTTTAAGATCAGATTAACATATGTTTCAAGGGAGTTTTTTATGATTGTATTCTTTTTTTTTAAGAGGGTAACTAATTTAATGATGATTTAAAACTCATCAATGCTCTCTCCTACATCTACCTCTCTCTCTCTCTTGATAATTCTCTTTACAAATAGTCATTTTTTGGCCTTATAAGTTATCCTCATATTGGTTATGGTGAATCCTGACCAAAATTGAGTCTTTTAATTGCATATTAAAATGAATTCAAGCTAGATATTATGTATCCTTATTTAAAATAGTAAATTTGAGTGTGTTATATTGATGAATTCTTAGTGATAATGTTTTATTCTTTGTATGTGTCCTACATGTTCATGCCTTATGCAAGTTATGCCTTTTACAAGTCATATGAAGTCTTTTACTTAGTTTGATAAGTTATATAACTAATAAAACATTATTTTTTGATACTATCACCACTTGGTTGATCATATTAGTACCTTTTCAATCTCTCCAACCTTCATATTAAAACACTAGGGTGATTAGAACTATTTTAGATTGGCATATGCAGATTGTAGTTTAATGTTTCATAGTGTATATTTCACAAGATATGGACTTCATGTTTAGTACATCACCTTTAAGTTACATTTCTAGTTGTAGTATTCATTTCTCCCTATTCTATGTCAAGCAAATAGTTTAGTTGGTTTATTTAGGTTTTTTACTTTTGGAGTTAGCCCAAAATATATAGGTTTGACTCACTTATAGGTAACCCATAACCTAGGGTCAATCCCATTGCATAGTTCAAGGTGAGAAGGTTTTAATCACCCTCTAATAGGGTGAATTTTTTATCTATGATAGTAACCTTGGATTAAATCAATTAGGTGCAAAAATAGACCTTTAGACATGTCATGTGATGAGTCCAAAATATGGCTCATTATTTCTAACAATTATCCTTATTTTTCTTCCATTACCTCTCCTCTAGACTAAAAAAATACAAGGATATTAGGCTTGTATATAATCTTAGTGTATTAAATAGGATGATTTATCTTACTTGATGTAACTAAAACCTAAATGACTAACTCTATTATTTAATTCTAACTCTTTGCATGTTTAGTCTCTCCATTTTGTGTATATATAGATGTACAATTGTATATAAGGAATAAAGACATTTTTATTGATCTTCCAAAGCAACCTATTGAAAATATTTTGATGTTTTGGTGACCTATAGTTTTCTCCATACCAAGCTTTATACTTTTTTATAAGCTACATACTCTCATAGTTCATTGCTTCGAACTCATCTAGCAGCTTCAAACTCACCTAGTTCATAGCTATGGACTCATTCAAATATCCAATTTCATTCATCAAAGCATTCCACCCAGCTTAGCGACATCATTATAGACTTATTAAAACATTTAATTTTCTTGAAACAAGTTTCTATGAAGTTGCTTTAGACTCTATCAAAAGTTACTACGAAATTGCTTTGGACTCCACCATATTACTTTGAACTCCACAAAATTGCTTCAAACTCCACCATATTACTTTGGAATTTACTCAAATCACTGTGGATTCTTTTCATCCAACTTTTGAGCATGAAAATATATATATATATATATATATATATATATATATATATATATATATATATATATATTTGGAGATTGTTTTGGTCAATTATTATTTATAGAAGTATTATAAATAGTAATACTATAAATAGACTTTATATATATATATATATATATATATATATATATATCAGTCTATGTAAATATGTCCATAGTATTGAAAAATCAAGACAATCTAATACATCTAGGTAGCCATTCTTAGTAGATACATAGTGTATTTTGTAAATAGATGATCTTATTATTTAAATTAATTAAATGTTTATTCTAAAGACCCACTAAAATTAGGAGATTTATCTTTCTAAGAGAAGATTGATTACTAAAATGTAAAGATCTTCTATTAAAAAATTATATAAGTAGATCTCCATGTATTGAGACAAGATAGAGAGATTTTGAGAAATAGATAATATATCTATTTAGTTAATATTTTAACATAGTTACTATTGCATTTATGTAATCTATTTTTATTAATGAAGAAAGCTCCAATTTCCAATTATTGAGTCTTCTTTCATTCTTTTTCCAAGGCCAGTAAGGTCCCATTCTCTTTAGTAATTAAGAACATATTTTATATGGTATTTTATGTATTTAAAATTTACAATAGTTATAAATTCATTTCATGTGTACAATAGTAATTATAAATAGACTTTAAAATTTGTAGGAAGTTATCTTCTAAATGTTAATTCAAGATTTCAGCGAGTGTGTTTATTTTTATTAAGTGTGTTTATTTTGAGTAAGTGTATTTATTTCTAACAAGTGTGTTTACTTCCATCAGTCTGTTTACTTCCATAAATTGTGTTTTTTTTCAACAAGTGTGTTTTTTTCCATTAAGTATGTTTATTACATTCAATGTGTTTATTTTAGCAAATTAGATTACATAGTGTTTTAATTTTTCAAGTGAGTTTCTTTACTACATAAGCAATACTTCATAGTATATATTATATTAGACATTTAGAAAGATAACAAACTCTCCAATCATATATATAATACCTACAACCATAAGCCTTGTTACAAATAACTTTAGACATCAACCCTGGTTTGAATGACATCAATAGATCAAGTTGATTAAATGAAAGGATTAATGACACCCATCATTTTTCATGTTATTTCTAGGGATTATAGGTTTTATTAAGGTAATCCATATTGGTATATATTAAAAATAAAAAAAATTAAAAAACCAATCAAAAATCATAAAAATAATTTATGAACTAAACCAGAGTTGCTAAACAAGGTTCATCTCCAAATATCTTGAATTAGGACTAGAGGAGGAAAGAATAAAAGTTTTGACTAAGAGATCTAAAAGTATAAGAAAAACACTTGAATCATGCTTAGATTCATCACCAAAATTAGGATCATCCTCACAAAAAATGTTATAATAAGGCTCATATTTGGGAGATCTTCTCTTATAGAAAGAATTAATCCTGAGGATCCTTTATTTGGAATAGTAGGTATTAGACCTCAATATTTGCAAGACCAAGAAGAAACAATAAATTGCATCTTTAATATTGGTTGAGAATAAACAAAAATTATGGATGATATACAAAACTTTGAATAAAATAGAATGCAATTACAAAAAGATGGAACCTTTTCTTTTCCTATAGTCATAAATCCAATAGATCAAACCTAAATGAAAAACATTTTACCATAAATTATACCAACTTTTAGGGGTAAATATTTGGAAGATGTAGATCAATTACTGATTGAATTCAAAGTGATTTACTAAACCTACAATTACATAATTGATATTCAAAAACTCAAACTATTCCCTTATATACTTAAGGAGGTAGCCATGAGATGGTTCATGGGTCTTCCAAGTGAATATACCAATACATGGAGAGACATGGAAACAGCATTTCTTGATAAATATCAAGATTATTGTAGATTAAGGGATAGAAAATAATATTTTTTTAAGATCAAACAAAATGAAGAAGAAAGGTTGGAAGATTATCTAGATAGATTCACATTTGCCCACAAATGCAGTGGTTATCCACTGATATAAGAGGTAGTAAAAATGGTTTTTATTAAGGGATTAGATGTTTAATATAGGGATTATTTGAATCTAATGTGAAAATTAGATATTTTCAAATTAACATTTCACCATATTTTAGATCTATGTACTAATTTTTCCAAAACAAAACTAAGTATCAAGAAAGGAAAATTGGATAAATCCAATGAAGTAAGTCGATTGATGGAATAATTTTCCAATCTAAAAACTAAGATTTTGGTCCACTTAAATACTACATTATATTTCCTTCAAATAAAATCTAACTCCACCACATAACCTTTAACCATCTATTATCCAAAATGTAAATTGAAACATGCTCTCAGATAGTGTCCTTTGGATAAAATATAACTATGTGGGATATGTGATGATAAATAACATGACACAAATCATTTTAGTCATATTTTTATTTTTAAAAATCATTTAAAACAAAATATGTAGCTAATAGTAGACCTAAATTATGTCTAGAGACAAAATCTATTTCCACAAAATTAGACACAAGGTCAGTTCAGTCCATAAAATCCCATTAATCTATGGATGACACCTTGGATTACTCAAACACCTCAGCCTATGTGGGGACAACCACAAATATAATGGATTAATCAAGAATGAATGATGCCTCAAGCATGGATGATGCCTCAACAACCATGGATACCCCAAACACAATCACAACAATGGGGAAATACAAAGTGGAATGTTAATCCATAGTCTAACCCCCACCATAGGTTTCCACCATAACAATATTTGATGGCACCTCCTATATCTCAACTTATAGAACAAATTAATTAGCCTCAATTGCCTACTCAACTGGTGGTTAACCCCAAGAATAAACCATTAGCCCCTATCTATGTAAATGAACAAGGATAAACCATCAATGTAGGAGTTGTTGAACTTGTAAACATTTAGCTAAGATCAAGAAGGATAATTCAAAAACCTCATATTAATATTTTTGAAATGCCCAATGGAAATTCAAAAATAGATACACAATAATCCACAGGCAAAAAAGAACCTAAAAAAAGTGTCAAAAAATTTAGAGGTCCATATTACTGCTCCTCCACTTATTCCTTTTTCTAATAGACTAAAAGAAACTAAAATCAAATAAGAATTTGATTTGATTCAAGAATTAAGAAAATTGAACATTGAAATACCCTTATTACAATCCATCAAGGATATTTCAAAATTAAATATATTAATTAAGAGCCTATGTATCAAGACATCCATAAGAAAAAAACAATACCCAAGAACCATACATGTAGATGGTAAACTTTCTAATATTTTATCAAGAAAATTACTTTTGACTAAGTATGTAAACCCAAGTAATCTAGTCATAATAGTTACCATAGGAAAAAATAAATACCCAATGTTCTAGCATATTTGGGTGCAAAAATCAATGTAGTGATAACTAAAACTCTCCAGACATTATCTCTTATGGAAATGCAACCTACCTCCACCATTCTTCAAATGGTTGATCAGTTAATTATTATACCAACAGGTACATGTAGAGGATGTGACTATAATTATTGAATCATGGGAATGTCTTTTAGATTTTATGGTGTTGTAACCTAAAAATAAAAAGCTGGGATATCCCCTAATTTTGGGAAGACCTTGGTTAACTACTATAGTAGCATTAATTTATTTCATATTAGGAGATATGACTATTTCAAATGGTATAAAATTAAAACAAATATATTTATATCCTCCTTTAAAACCATCATTAGATTACACCAAAACACTTTAGATAGATGAAACCAAATAAAATAAGAATAGTCTTTCATCTTTGGCCATGATAACTATATAAAGACATATGCAAGAATTAATTGATGAGTTAGTATCGGATGTGGAAAAAACTACAGACCTCATGAGCCTAACTTCATACTCTTAGTTGATCCACTTTAGACTCTATCAGTCAATCTACTTTGGACTCTACCAGTCGATCCACTTTGGACTCTACCAATTGATCCGCTTTGAAATCTATTAGTTGATTTATTTCAAACTCTACCAATCTATCTACTTCAAACTCTGCTAGTTTCTCAGCTATGGACTCTATTAGACTTGTTACTATAGAATCAATCTTTTAAAATTCAATATATGACCATAAACCATTATAAGAAAGTATTTGGATTTGGGAAAAAAACTCACCAACTAATTTTTTAACTACATTCCATTATCCATTAGCTAGAATCATTCCTCCATAGGATGGATTTGTAAAAAATATCACATGTCATCTATTATTACCATATCCATGTCATATTAATTATTTCATGTGTGAATTTAAAAAATTAGAATCTATCCATCTTAAAACTAAATAGATTATGGTATTACTAGGGAAAAAATTAAACATAAATAGTTGGTTAACTCCTGATCAAGAAATCAAAGTTTTTTATGTCCTAGAAAAACATACCAAAGCATTTTCCTGGGATTATGTAGATATGAGAGGAATTCATCTGAGTGTGTGTACCCATCATATTTACATAATTCAGGACAATCTAGTTAGACAACCATAAAGATGAATAAATCTAGTTTTAAGGGATATAGTAAAAACTAAAATTGAAAAATTGTTGGACTTAGGATTCATTTACTCTATTTTAGATAGCTAATGGGCTTCCCCACTGGTAATTATACCAAATAAAAATGGGAAATGGAGAGTGTGTGTGGATTACCAAGACTTAAACAAAGCCATTATGAGGGATGATTTTTATCTTCCTTTTATTGATCAAGTACTTGATAATATGGTAGGTAAGAAATACATTTCATTCTTTGATGGATTTAGTGGGTAAAATCAAATAACTGTGGCAACTGAGGATCAAGACAAAACCACTTTCACCTATCCATGGGGTACATTTGATTATACAGTTTTATCATTTGGATTTTGTAATACTCCAACTAATTTCCAAAAAATAGTTCTAAATATATTCTCTAATTTGACTAATGATTGTGTGGAAGTATATATGGATGACTTCACCACTCATGGAGATACATTTGATGAATCACTACACAATCTTGATAAAGTTTTAATCAGATGTGAAAAACACCAATTATCATTAATCAATTTGAAATTCCTAATGATGATGGATCAAGTCATAGTATTAGGACACCACATCTTTGCTAAAGGAATCTAAGTAGATCCTAAGAAAATTGAAATAATTTCTAACCTACCTATCCCAAAAAATCAAACTGATAACAAGATATTTTTAGGTCAAGTTGGTTTTTACAGATGCTTTATAGAAGACTTTAGTATAATTATTGATCTTATGTTCACTTTCTTGGAAAAGGATAATGAATTTATGTAGAGTGATAATTGTTAAAAACTTTTGAAGCCATCAAAGGAAAATTGAGTTTTGAACTAATACTAAGAGGACCCAATTGGGAAAAACCCTTTTGCATTTACACTGATGCTTATTATTTTGCAATAGGAGTAGTCTTAGGAAAAAAAATGAGAATGATAATATGTATGCCATTTATTATATTATTAAGAATCTCACACCAACTAAAAGGAATTATACAACTATATAAAATTTATTCTTTGTTGTAATTTATGCCATCAACAAATTCAGACACTATATTATGGTTATAAGGTCTTCATATACACAGATCATTTGGACATAAGGTATATTATGAATAAACTTATAGTATGGGGAAGAATCATGATATGGTTATTAATTTTGTATAAATTTGATATAACCATCATTGATAAACCAAGAAAAATTAATGTGGTTACATATTTTTGGTCTAGAATACATAATGTAGGCAATGAAGAACTAGTTGAGGATAGCTTTCTAGATGAATAAATGTTTGTTGTTTTAGCATAATCCCCATGGTTTGATGATACATCCAACTACTTAGCAACATGGAAGTTTCCTTTTCATTTTAATCATAAATAAGTAAAATATTTAATCAAAGAAAGTTAAAATTTAAAATGGATTAATGGCATGTTATTTAAATATGGACATGATCATGTGTTTTACAGGTGTGTAGCAAATAATGAAACATATGATATCATTATAACTTTTCATGATGAACTATGAGGAGGGAATTATTAAAAAAAATAAGCCATGTACAAGATCTTAGGAGTAGGATATTACTAGCCTTCCCTTCAAGATGGGATAAGTTACACTATCAACAGAGATGCATATTCATCCACAAGTAGTATTAGAACCATTTGAAAAATGGGGAATATATTTTATTGGTCCTATAGGTCCACCATTTAAAATAAAATAATATATTTTAGCATGTATAGATTATGTCACTAAATGGGCTAAAGTCCAGGCCTTGACCTTTACTATAGAAGTAGTAGCATATTTTTAGTATTTTAATATCATACAATGGTTTGGTACACCTAGAGAGATAGTCTCAAATCAAGGACCATAATTAATGTCTAATATGATTAAAAAATTTATGAATGTCTACCAAGTCAATCATAGGAAATCCTCTCAGTACCATCCACATTTCAATGGCCAAGTAAAAGTTACTAATAGAGATTTGGATAATATTATGACCAAGATAATCAGTATAAATAGAAAAGATTGAGTAGCCAAAATATTAGAAGTAGTATGGGCCTACAAAACTACTTATAATATAGCCACTAGATTATCACCTTGTGAGTTAGTATATGGTAAGAATCCTTTATTTTTCATTGAATTTGAATTACAAACTTTGAAAATAGTAATGGAAATAGGCATTGATTTAGATAAGGCACAACAAGAATGGCATTGATGGAAATGAAATTGATGAAATGAGGATAGAAGATTTGAAACAAACATAGATGATGTATCATAAAAGGAATATATGGCATGATTCCCACTTCAAAGTAATAATATTTGAAAAAGGAGATTAGAAACTTTTATTTACCTCTAAAATTCAGTAATTCAAAGGCAAGTTGAGGACAAGATGGTTAGGGCCATATCAAATAGAAAAATCTTTGAGAATCGATCAATGCAAGTATTTCCAATAGATGGGAACTAAAAACCTTTGTTGGTTAATGGACATAGATTTAAATTGTACCATAAACCTATCACTGAGGAGGAATTTGTTCAAAACATTTGACATGAGGTAGTTTTCATGGAAGGACCTAGTTATTCCATGCTATCAACTCCATAATGGTATATTCTATAAAAAAAAATAAGGGGATCATTTCTTAGTCTTCCTTATTCTCAAAATATAAAATATATATATAAAAAATCAATAGTGAAAATCCTTTTAGGACACTATTAACAATGCTAATTAAAAAACTAGTTTGTTAGCTAGTCATGCATTGAATAACGAGCCTTGGATTGAAAATCAAAAATGGTTGGTCAAGGGAAAAGTATAAAAAAATTAAAAAATTAAAAAAATAGTAAAATTTGATCAGGTGTTCTAGATAAGCAAATCATTGTAGCATTCATTTGTATACATTTCTATAAACACTAGTTCATACATTTATTTTGTGTTTGGAATTAAGTGGCAGAAAAAGAATGAAAGTTAAGAGTATGATTTGGTAAGTAAAGCATTTTATTTATTTTCATTAGGTTAATATGAGTCTTTTGATTCATGTATTTTCATGTTTATAAGAATATTTGAAATAAAACATCTTGTAAATCATCAAATTAAATACTAAACAAAACCATTTGCTAACACCAAAAGTCATGAATAAGAGGATATGTAAGAAAAATAAATGACATTTGATGATATAAAGAAGTCATAAGTGAAATAACATGCAAGGAAATGGAATGTCATATCAACTTTATTCTTGGATGAAAATGTCTACTAACTCACTCTAAAGTGTCTTAAATAAGCTACCAAAATTGATGGTGCACAAGTCTCATGAGTATGAAAGTACACCAAATCTTTTCCAAATATGGATTCATTTAAATTCCATGTCATGGGATGATTTCATTGGATTATTTAAGTAGCTACCAAAACAAATATCCATTTGAATTTCTCATTTCCATTTTCATTTACACACTATTATTTTCATTGGCACTAACTATTGCATCTCCTACCCCCTAGTTTTTAGTAATTTTATAAAGTCACCATGGGACACAAGAAATGTTCTAAACCTATGAATGTATTTTTATTGATGGTAGATGATATCTCTTTGGTAGTTTTTTAAGAATTTATTTGGTTATATTTTTTTCAAAAATTTGAAGGGTATGATAAAGCTCTAGTGAAGGAATTCATTACCAATCTTAAAGAATACTCCACTATAGTGTGAGGTATTTGCATTTTAGTTTTCAACCCAAACATTAGTGAAATTTATAGAATTGATAAAAAAGTTAAGATAATACTTTGAAGAACCCATTTTTCTGAGTTAATTACCTAATTCAATGGAAATGAATAATTGTTTGTTGCATGTGTTTAAAACCATCAAAGATAAGCAAAAAGGATTAGTAGAGAAACCCTACCTGAACTTTGGAGGTTTGTTTCTTTATGGGTAATGAAATATTTCATGTGTGAAGGGAAGTATATAATTTTGGGATGTCAAGGAATGTGTATCATTCTTCATCTTAAATATGGCCAACAATAAAATCAACATAAGGTTAACCTTCCCTTATTATTATATGAAGCCATTCAGATTCTAGGTACTAATAGATCATCTCCTCTCCATCATCACGGTATTATCCATTTAATCATTCAACATCATTATATTCAACAAATTAAATCAACATGGAATTATTTTTGGATTAATAGGTTCGGTTAGTTTTCAGCATTAGTTTCAATGTCGTCTAGAAAACCACCAAGGCCTAAGATAAAAGAAGCAACTTCATCCTCTATAGTTAAGGTTTTTCCTAGTGAAATATGATAAACTAGATTTAAAACTACATACATTATTGCACATAATTATTATTAGACTACCAAAAAAATAAAACTAATACCAAGGGTTTCACAGTCTTGTGCAAATCTGGATCTCTAGATCTTCCTTCATAAGCTGATGAGGATATTTCTATAAGATAACCTAATTCCCTTACACAAACCAAAATAATATGTAGAAGACTAATTTTAGAACATAATGATTAATAAATAGAATTAATTTCTACTCTTGGTAGCCTCATACATTCACCAATGTTTTCTTCTCCAACACCAGTAGAGAGAATAGTAATAGTGCCTAATAAATAAGCCATCACAATAGAGATTCTTGAGGTAGAAACAGTAGTTATTGATGAAGAAAATAGCATGACATAAATCCCTAAGTTAGTATCAGTTCTTAAATAAGAATTCATCATAAAAAATATTCCTGAGTCATCAATAATAATCCCTGATGAAAAATCTATCATGTTAGATATTCCTACTGAATCAGTTGTTTAGAGAGAAAACATACTCATAGAAGAAATTGCAGTACATGAAATAGAATATATTTTATCCTCTTCAAATCTTGAAAAATAAAATTATTAGATAAAGGAAAATTTATAATGGTCTTTAAATAAGAACAATCATCCAACTCAACTGAAGACTTAGAGTTGCAGCTTATCCTTGCACTATCAAAATCTAAGGGCATCATCAAGCAATAAATGGTAAATATTGGTGACCTTCTAGCTCAACTACAATGTAAGGATTCACTCAAATTTTATTTGATTTAGGTACTATATGATTTTAAATATAAATCTTTGAATCACATGACTAGGAATAAAGATCTTTAGAAATAAATAACTCATTTTGATGAATAAATTGATAGGTTGTCACTATACCTTTCATTTAACCAATCAATGGATTGGTGTCATTTTCTACCATGGCCAGTGTCCAAGGCTATCTACAATGATATGTTAGATATTTGAGTTAAAAGTTCATTATTTTTGGGTTTTTTACTCTGTTATTAATGTCTAAATCCTAAGAGCAGCAAACAAGATTCTAATCCTACGTTGTAAAAAAGGTAAATCTAGAAAGTTTTGCTAACTGAATATCCCCTATGGCATTCCTTGTTAAAATTATTATTTGATTCACACCATCAACATCTATAACTTAAACATATATCATAACACATTAAATTTTCCTTACTCAACTTGCTTGGTTGGTTAAGATAGTGTTGTATTTCAAAATGTGAGAATGTTGATTGCCTATTGTCACCTAGATTTCTTCCTGACATATATGGATATGGAGATGAGGTTTTTTAGTCAAAAACTTTATTATTATGAGAATTGAAATACACACTTTACATAAATGAAACTCACTTACTTTGAAATTAAAAAAAATTGCATTTAATGAAAGCACACTTCCATTAAAAGAAACGTGCTTTGCATTAAAAGGGAAATCACACTTTGCATTGAAAGGGAAATCACACTTTACATTAAAATGGAAATCACACTTATAATAAAATAAAATTTAACTATATCAAAATAAATACACTTTTAAACTATAAACTAGAAGTACCAATTTTCTTGAGCATTAGAGAGAAGTGGACCCTTGTTCCTTCATTAGAATAGGAACAAATTTAACTCAGTAGTGGAATAGAATGTTGTACATTATTAATAATTCATTATCAAAAGAAACATATACAGATGTTATGAATTTTATTGAAAAATTATAATTGAATGTTTCCTAATTTTATTTATTCTTTATTTTTATTACCCTAGAATGAGAAGGAGACATTTACTTAAAACACATCTCGATGAACATTCTTAAAATACAAAATTTTGGAATCTAAATAAAAAAATCCACTTATTCTAAATAGAAGATCTAGAAATTATATCCCATGCTTATAAGAGGCATGTTATTAATTCAACTAATAATATAAAAAGTATAACTAACATATATATGAAGAGATTATGTTTGTATTTAAAATATAGAAATATATTTATGTCCAGATCATTTTAGACTATTACTATGAATAGTAATGTCTAAAAAAAGATATCTAAAGAGGGAAAATCTATATATGTATAGTAGATATCTTTGGAGTTGATGTATTAATCTATAAATTAAATTTGGGATTCTTTGGAGCATGGTTAGGCATCTTTAGAGCATGACTGGATAGGTCTTCAAAGCTTCATTAGAACATCTTCAAAGCTACCTGGGTGGATCTTTAGAGCTTTGATAGAACATCTTTAAAGATGCCTACACAGATCTTCAGAGATCAACTAAGGATCTTCATATCTCACTGTGTTATATGTCGAGTCTTCAAAATTATTGCCTAAAAGGTGCTGCCAAAAAAATTTATGACTTCCCAACATAATCCCACCATAGAGATGTATCTATGTATGCAAAACTATACTCATTTCATCCAAGTTAGACACAAATAATAAGATAAAGAATCAATAATGTATCACATATAAAAAATATATAATTGTACTTATTTTATACTTAGATGATACCTTAAATATTAAATTTAATGTAATATATAACCAAGATGCAACACTTATGGATAGTTTAGATGAGATATAATGAGTTATATAGAATGCTCATCATGTCTTCCCCCACACTTAACTTTTGCAAGTCCTCTTGCAAACTAGAGGATAATTGTTATTTAATTTGGGAGTACTAATCTAAACCACTATCTGATATGATAAATTTGAAAATGATATCCCTAATCATAATGATTTCTAGGTAGAAATCTTAAATCTCTTATCACAGTGTGTAACCATGCTTGAAATTCTACTTATGACTAATTATGCCAATTCTACCCAGGAGACATGGGATAAAGAAGAATAGGTGGACTAAATATCATGCCAATCCAAACATTTGAGCCTTCTTATTTTAAGAGCTAAGTGATAATCTAAGCAAGTGCCCTAGCTCTTTGAAGACTCCAACTGATGGTAGTGGGAGCCATGACTTCCCTGTATTTCAAGGCAATAAGCAAAGTTTCCCATCTATCCATACTTGTTATGATAGATATGAAGGAATTATGGTTAAAAACTTGAAAGGATGTTACATTTTCTCTTAACAACTCATGATACTTATCTTTCATGTATATGTGATACAAAGGCTGGAAGGTAGCAAAAAGTTTACAAGCTTCTAGAAACTGGGATCTTATACATAAGCCTATAGTACTCTATAATTCTAGGAATTGATTATGTGTTTGATCCCAAGTAGTTTGACTTATCATAGTGAAAATGAAAGCATGTAATTATGTTTCTCCCATAAACAAGTTAGCCAAAAATCCAGACTGGTGTCCCAGTAACATGTTACAAAGATAAAACTCACAAATTTAATCTTGTCTTTTTGTAATGCTATTAAAATATACATCCATGAACATGTGTTCATATTCAATGACATGGGGGAACCAAGAGAAATCAATTACATTTGTCACTTATAAAATTTTTCATGAAGAAATAAAACATATATAGAAGAAGGTTTTCTACAAGATAATAATTTCTTAGCAATTTCACAAAAAGTTTGAATAAAAGTTTGAACCTATTGCAACTACTATTGAAACTTTATTTTGATTCTTGAATTTTCTAATTCTAACTTATGAATATTATTCTGAACTTTCTTCCAAATTTAAATAATCTCATTAAGGGGTAGAGGAAAAGGATTTTGTACATCTATCTCCCTTGTTTCCCTTTGCATAGCCTTTATGGCATCTTGCAACTTAGCATTTTGAGTTGTTAACTCATGTATGCAAGTGTTTTGTTGACCAAGAAGTGCATCTTTACTATCAATAGAGTGTTGTATATTATCAAATAAGCATCCTTACTAGTAATAGAGTGTTTTATATTATCAATCTGAGAATCCTTAATTACAATGAAATTTTGTAAAGTGTTAAGTTTATGAAATAGTATGAATAATTGATTATGAATTCTATTTTGTTCAACATTAAATACTATTATAATCAATTCCTATGCTCAAAATTGGGTAACATAATCTTTATATCACCTTTATAAACTATAAATGGTTTGGTACTTACCTTACAAGTTCAATCTAAGAAAATCCAACTTCGTTTGTTGTTGTTGAATAGTTTCTTCATGTCATGACAGGGTTTAGCATGTTACAAATATTTGACTTTATGAACATGATAATTAAAAGATGAAGCTTCTTCTATGAGTGGATATTTAATCTTGTCAAATATGGAAGATAAGGTTCTTTCTTCTTTAGGTGCAATATTTTGTGCATAGGTTTATATTTCTTTAACTATCTGCTCAACATCTATAGCTTATGTGGGAGAAGTAAAGCTTAAACTAACCAAAATTTTAGTTATCTGTACCTCAATTTCTTCTTCCTCTTGAATAATCAATTAACAACTTTGTTTGGGTTTGATAGATGATGTAGGGTTTTCTAACAAAACCCTCATGTTTCTTTTTGACCTCCTTCACAACATCTTTAGGGTTATAGGCACTAAAGATGGACCTTCCTCTATTCTTGCTATCATAGGAGGAGAAACAAGATATTATAGTTTCTTACTAATAATTTTGAGTTAATTTCAAATAAATGAAGACCAAGCTTTCTCACCCTTTAGTTTCTTTAGTAAATGGTGTCATCAAATGAGATGAATTAAACAATGATGTTTAATTGACCTAGTGCCCCTTTTCACTTTTTGAACTACATGATGGATAACATGATGAAGATAAGAAGGTAGGTTTACTTGTTACTCAATTTTGGTATCTCCTTTCTTCAGATGAATGAGAAGTCACATAGTGTTTCTACTAACCATGATGAATTATCCATCACAAGTGAGGTATTTCATGATCTAATATGTTACATTATGCCACAGAGGTGGAAGACTATCTTGAGTGATCCCTTTAGAAATGATTTATGGATTTTTAGACAACTTATATGGGGTTCATTACCATCAATAAATATTTAAATTAGATCAAAAAAACTCATTTTTTAGTAAAAACCATGCCTTCTTTAGGAATCCCTAAAATTTCATTGATAATAGAGGAATCAATAGGAATATGTTCACCCTAAACTATAGAATGATCTTCATCAAAATTTTCTAAAAACTCTTGAACAATGTTCTCTTGAAAACCCTAGAATGTCTTCCAAAAATTGAGTCATCCTGCTATTTCAAAAACAACCCTAGCATATTTATCTTCTAAAATAAGTTCTACTGACTTTGGTTCACTTTTCTTTTTACCCCCCATCTTCGTAGTTGTCCATAGTACTATCAAAAACTTTCTTGTACAATGCAAAATTCAGTTCAAAATTGCATAGAGTGTTGAGTAGGAAAAGGAAGTTGGGACATGATGTGGAAATGAATAGAAATAAAGGGATAAAAAGGGTGGCACATGTGTAATATATAAGAAGTACCATGAAATTATAGCAGAGATGATGGCCAAACACTTTGGGGCAAGCAAAGTTTTAATGAGGGAGTACTTTTGGGTTCAACATCAATTATGTGGTGTGAAAGATCATACTTAGAGGCACTTGAAATGATATTTGAAATTATTTATGCATTAATAATTATCTTTTGAAAAGTTCTTTGGAATAACCCCACATCAAGACTTGAAATTATGAAATAATACCATCTTCAGTCACATCCAAGTGGTATCAAAATAACTTATCCATATTTAGAAGTGTTGTCCACCTAATGGTCATATATGCAGAACATAAAATAGAAAATATCTAACATGTTAGGAAGTATAATTTTACTTATAATATAAGTATCCATGCTTATCTCTTAAATTTTTTATGTGTCATATAAGCATAAAAAATTTTGAGAAGATAAGTTAGCTGACAAGATAATAGTTCATGTTTATTGTAGAAGTTTCATCTGAAAAGTGTCATTTATGTTTTTCACTTTTTAGTGGTTTTTTTTTTATTTTTGTAATACTTTTTTTATTTTTTTCATTTTTATTTTTATTTTATATTTTGAATTTTTTAAGGGAGAAAAATTTTTGTTTTCTATTATTTATCACTCCCCTTTATTATATCTATGAAACAAAGATCATTCAGCCTTAGTGGAAGAACCAGGTTCTTCCATAAAGTTAAATTGCTCTTGATTATGTTTAATGAATTCTTCCCTAATGAAAGGTCTCCTATACACTATAAGTTTGTGACCATTGTCCAAAAGTGTCCTTTGGTCACCATAAATTGGTTGAAGTTGGACAAATCCATTATGGTTGATATTTTTGATCAGGTATGGCCCCAACCATCTTATCATGAGCTTATCTTTGAAATGCTAAAACTTGGAATCAAATAAAAGTGCCCAATCAACTTCTTAAAACTATTTTTATCTGATATGAGATTCATGCCACTATTTTCACTACTTTTGTATCATGCTAGTTTGAGTGAGTGCATACATTCTTAGTTCATGCAACCCATTCAGTTGCATGATTATTTCCTTATATGCTTCATCAAGATTAACTCCCATATCAGTTGTTGTCTTCAGTGTCTGTAGTTCAAAATCTATAAGTAATAAAGTTTTATTTTCAAATACAAGTTCATATAGAGAGAATCATGTGGTAGTCTTCCATGTTGTTTTATATGCCCAAATTACTTCAATTACTCTATCTACCCAATCTTTCCTACTACTATTCACTATTTTAGTCAAAAAAATTTCAAGCTCCTAGTTGGTGACCTCCACTTGCCCATTAGCTTGGGGGTGATATGGTGAGGATTTCTAGTGATTGATTTGGTATAATTATATAAAATCCTTGATCATGTTAGACATTAATTGATGCCCTTGATTAAAAACCAATAGATCTAGGAACTCTAAATCTTAACATGATCTTATGATATATGAAATCAACAACCATTTTCTCCTAAGCAAAGGTGAGTGCATGCTTAGTAACATAATCAATACATACTAATAAATACTCTTTTCCCTTGAAATAGTGATTTTATTTGTTTAAAAAAATCTAAACCCCATTTTTCAAATGGTTTTAAGATGATTTGAGGATGGAAAGGCATTTCTGAGGATAGAATAGGCTTACCCAGCCTTTGGCAAGGATCACATTACCATACAAAGCTTTTTACAATATTATAAAGAGATGGCCAATAATAATCCACACCAAGAATATTATGAATGGTCATTTTTAATGAATAATGTCCTCCTCCTAGTTTACTATAACATGCTCTTATGATGTCAAATACTTCATCTTCTCTGACACACTTACGAAGCACATGATCAAGTCCAATTTTAAATAACATGCCTTTAAACCATTTGAAATGAGAACTAGTTCTAATCAAACATTTTTTTCTTTAAAAGTAAAGGAATGAGGAAACTTCCCTATTGCCAAGAAATTTTCCATGTTTGTAAACCATGGGTAGTATTTAAATATAGAAAATAACTATTCATCTAGAAAAGAATCCTCCACATATTCTTCTTCACTTATAGTGATCAATATAGACAAAATGTCAGCAAAAATATTATACTTTATAGGTTTTTCTATAATGGTAATGTCAAATTATTAAAACATCAATATCCATCTAATAATTATACCACCTACTACCATTTTAATCATTAAGTATTTAATAGTTGAATGATTTGTATAAATAAATACCTGATAACTAGTAATGTAATGTCTAAACTTGTTTATGGTATAAACAACAACAAGAAATTATTTTTATGTGGTAGTGTAGTTTTTCTCTATGGGATTAAGATTTTTATTGATATAATAAATGGCATACATTTTTTATTCATCATCTCTTTATCCTAGAACTGCCCCTAATGCATTATTGGAAGCATCAGTATAAATATGAAAAGGTTATTTCCAATTAGGTCCTTTCAAAAATGGAGCAATCATAAGTTTATTTTAAATGTTTCAAAATCTTATTGACACTTATCATTCCATAAAAATTCACTATATTTTGTTAACAAGGAAAATATAGGTACAACTATATTGCTAAAGTATTCAATAAATCTTTTGTAATACTTTGTATGACTAAGAAAAATTTTGGCATTTGTTTGTGTTTGGGGAATGGGGAGACTATAAATTACCTCAATCTTATTGGGATCCACATTTATTCCTTGAGAAGATATATAATGTCCTAAAACTATCTGTTCATCATCCATTATTACACACTTCTCATGACTCATGGATACTTGGTGTTCTTCACATATAGTGAGTACTTTATCTAAATTTCTCAAAGATTCATCAAATTTATTACCATGGATAGTTAAGTCATCTATATGTACTTCCAAAAAATCATTTATAAGATCATAAGATATGGCTAACACTATTTTCTAAAAGGTAGTAGGTTCATTACAAAATCCAAAAGGAAGGATTGTATATGTAAATGTTTCCCATGGGAAGGTAAATATAGTTTTATCTTGATCTTCAGAGGCTATTCTAATTTGATTGTATTTATTGAACCCATCTAAGAAAGAAAAGTACTGCTTTCCTACCAAGTTATCTAAAACTTGATCAATAAAAGGCAAAGGAAAGTAGTCTCTCATAGTGGCTTTATTCAGTTCTCTATAATCTATGCAAACTCTATTTTATATTATTTTTAGTTACAATGACCAAAGGTGAAACTGAGTGACTATCATATATGGGTAAAATGAAACCAACTTCTAATAGTTTTTCTATCTCTATCTTTATGATTTATTTCAAGGCTAGGTTAATTATATATTATGGTTGTCTAACTGGTCTAACAGCTTCAATGTAAATGTGATGGGAACATACACTAGGATGTATTACTTTCATATCACTATAATCCCAAGTAAAGGCTTTTATGTGTTGTTCCAATACATCAAACACTTTAGTTTATTGTTGGTCAATTAACCTACTATTGATATTCAATAGTTTACTAGGATGGATTGCAATTTGTTTAGTACTTAGAATGATGAAATATACATATTTGTATTCACTCATTAAACCATTAAATGGACATGGATGTGTTAGTAGCATGTGAAATGTATCCCCATCCTTGTAAAAGGTTTCACTTTTAGAGGGAATATTGGTTAGTGGACAATGAAAAGTATTTAAAATGAATTATGCCCCTCTTGATCCCAGTCAACTATGGCTTATTGGATATGTTTGAAACCAAATAACATTTTTGGGGACTTATGACATTGTCTTGGTTCTCAATAGTGAAGATAAATTCTTCCCATTTATGATTTTTCATCTTCAAATCTAAGTTATTAGTCTTTAAAGCTAAGCTTTTAGTCTTTGAAGCTAAGTTATCAGTCTTTAGAGCTAGGTTATCTTGGTCCAAATCTTCTATTATTTTTTCCTCAAATTATTAGACATGTTATTTTATAGTAACCATGGCTAATAAAGACACACTTTTCTAATTTTGTTCAAGTTTATTTACCCATATCTATTAAGAAAGATCCATTGAAGATTTAAAATGTATATAAAGGGAGATTTGTTTAGCATGTATTCCATTAAAAATGGTCATATTATCAAATCTACAATCAATTTATGCTATGACTATAGCTAACCAAGGTATCTCAAGAATAATTGGATATCCTACCTTATTGGGTTTAGGTTTAAGGATTCTAAAATTTATAGGGTATTCCTAAGATTGTATGGTGACTAGAATATTTTCTATGGTTCCTTCAGGTAGCCAGTGGATTGATTTACCATTTATAAAATTGTAGTGGTAGGCTGAAGCCCTATGAGGGATAGAAATTCTACTATTTTGGAAATCATTATGTTGATGATACCACCTAGATCTACAACCACATTTGATATGGGTTTGTTCCCAATTTTCATAGCCATCACGAGACTACCAGTGTCTTCAAATTTGGTAATAAGTATGTTTCTTGCTAGTAAATCAAAAAAATTACTAGTTACCTAAATTGTTTAGGATATCGTTTCTTTATACCTAGTGCTTTGATGCACAATCATTTAATTATTTGACTCAATTTAGGAATTTCATTAATATCTCTTAACAATGGAATTTTTATATTCATCTCTCTTAATCATTGCATCAATTTAGAACCTTCCCTAGGTTTTTCTTCCTTAAGTCTCTCAGGAAATGGAACAATAGGTGGATCTTGAATTGTGGTTGGTTTGATTGGAGTTGTGGTGGCTTCTACCTTATCTTCATTTAGTTCTTAGACTACATGTGACTTAAGATTATTTTCATCATTGAGAATTTAATTTATGGTAATGGGTGAATCTCCTACTACCTTTATTAACTTGAGATGAACATTAATACACTCAAATGAACCACTTACAACACTACTTTCATGGTCAACTCCAAAAATAAGAGTATTTTACCTTTAGGCTTTGCCACTAGTTAAATAGGTACTTGTGGTTGGTTAACTTATTTATCACTTAGTTGTATCTAAGGTTATGAAGGCATCAAATCATGCTATGGAGGAAACCTTCTCTATCTTTGATTATGAGACCATTATTGATTTGGCCATTAAGTTGGTGACTTTTGTATCCACTATGGTTGTTGGTTTTATTGTTGTGCCTAGGGTTGTGAAGGATTTTGAGGCAATCCCCACATATATGGTATCCATTCTTGAGAACCCCATGGTTTTGGTGGTGGTGGTGGTCCCCAAATTTTTGGTATGACTTGTCCATCCCATGGCTTCATCTATGGATTGGGGGAAAATCTTAGACCAAATTGATTTTGAGGTTAGGAGTACTTGTTTCCTTGTCTTTAGATAAAGTTCACTTAATAAAATGTATATACTACTTATTTTACCTAGTTTCTCATGATAGGAAGATGATTAAAATATTTGGTGTCATGGTCTAGGTCACAAATACCACATACATTTGTTTTATCTAAAGGACAATCTTTTACCACATGTTTAAGCCTACATCTAGGATAATAAATTGACAACTATTCAACATTGGTGGTATTGGCCTTTGCTTTGAGACCAAATAATGTGTTTGTTAATTATATTATAATATTTTTTAAAAATTATAAAATTCTTCCATTAATTGGTCAACTGCAGGTGATTTTTCTAACCATGATTTCTTTATGCTAGGTCTTATCATAAAATAGTTAGTACATAATGCTGAAAATTGATGAAAGGTTAACTTGTCAATGTCACCCTTTCCCATTAGGTTCAAAACATCATTTGCATCATCATATAGGCATTTAAGAAAGATTTTCTTGGCAACCTCCTCTATGAGTTGGTAACCACTCCATTTATGGGAAAATATAAACCTATCAAGATAATCTTTTAATGTTTCATCTTCATTTTGTTTTATCTTGAAAAAATATTATTTTTGTTATCTGACTCTACAATAATATTGATATTTATCAATAAATTTAGTTTCCATTTATTCCCAAGTACTTATATAATTACCCTCAAGGCTTGTGAACCATCTCATGGCTACATCCTTAAGTGTAGATGGGAATAACTTTAACTTCTGATTTTCAATGACATAGTCATATGTTTGGCACAGAAACTAAAATTTAAAGAACTAATTTGGATCCTCTAAAGATTTACCTCTAAAAGTAGGTAAAATATAATATGAGATATTTCTCATGGAGGTTATATCATTAAGACCCAAGATAATTGGATAGGAAAAAGTTTTGTCTTGTTGAGGCTACCTATCAAGGTTTTCTACATGTTCATGATCATCTCCCATATTTTCTACCCAACTTTTGTTATCAATCCAATTAAAGTTATCTTCTTGATTTTTCAACCTATGGTCTATTGGCTCAGGAGGAGAATCTTCATTGGTGATTAGATCTTCTTATTGTATATCTTGTGGATCAAATCTAACTATTCTAGAAAGGGGATTCTTGAGATCAATTCTTCCTATGGGAGAACATGACTTGAATAGAATTCTTCTTGTAGGATATATTTGTGAGGATGAACCTTTTTCAAGATAGGAATCATAAAAAATTGTATACTGATTTCAATCACCTTTCTTTCACTTCTTGATATTTCCAACAAGGATATAATCCTCTCTTGTTTTATTTTGGAGTCTTTAGAGATAAACTATCCTTGAGAATTTCTTAGGCAGTTCATAAATCTAAGGAATCTTTTATTATTTTTTTATTTTTGGGGTATATGAATGTTTTTGATTTTTTCATATATAACGTTAATATAGTATCTCACTAACACTTATTAATTACCAATTAAGATTCCATGACAATGGTACCAAAAATGAAAGGTTGTCATTATACCTTTCATTTAACCAATCAATGGATTGGTGTCATTTTCTACTAGGGCCAGTATACAAGGCTATATATAATGATATGTTGGATATTTGAGTTAATATTTTATTTTTTGGGGGGTGTTTACTCTATTTTTGATGTCTAAATCCTAAGGGTAGAAAACAAGATTTTAATCCTATGTTGTAGAAAAGGTAAATCTAGAAATTTTTGTTAACTATATATCCCCTATGACATTCCTTGTTAAAATTATTCTTCAATTCACACAATAAAATCCAAAACTTAAACATCTATCATAAGACACTACAGTTTCCTCACTTGACTTTCCTGGCTAGGTAGGATGTTGTATTTTAGAATGCATTGATTGCCTATTATCACCTGGACTACTTCGTGAAAGATTATGAATATAGAGATGAGATTTTTTGGTCAACAAAATTTCTTATTAACTTTACTCTAATGAGAATTTAAAGACACAATTTTCATAAAGTAAACTCACTTGCTTTAAACTGAAACAAACTTTACATTTAATGAAAGCACACTTGCATTAAAATAAACATACTTTACGTTAAAAGGGATATCACACTTTGCATTTAAATGGAATTCAAACTTTACGTTTAAATGGAAATCACACTTGTAGTATAATTAAATATACATGTATCAAAATAAATACACTTTTAAACTATATACGACAAATACCAATTGTCATGATCTTTAGAGAGAAGTGGGATTTTACTCTTTCCTCAAAAAAGGATCAACTTTAACTCAATATTGGAATAAAATGATGTAATTTATTAGTAATTCATTATCAAAATGAACATATATAGATGCTACAAATTCTACTACAAAATTATACTTGAATGTTTCTTTATTTTCTTTACTCTCTATTTTTATTACCCTAGAATGAGAAGGAGACATATACTTAAAGCACATCTCAATGACCATTCTCAAAATAAAAAATTTGGTGACCTAAAAAACAAAAACTACTTATTTTAAATAGAATATCTAGGAATAAGATACGACACTTATAAGAGGCATTGGAACTGATTCAACTGATAATAGATCAAGTATAACTAACATATATCTGAAGAGATTATGTTTGAATTTACAAAATAGAAATACATTTATGTCTGGATCATTTTAGACTATTACTATGAATATTAATGCCCAAAATAAGATATCTAAAGAGGAAAATTATATATATGTATAGTAGATATATTCGCAATTGCTATATTAATCTACAGAGTATAACTAGGCATCTTCAGAGCATAGTTAGGCATATTCAAAGTACAATTGGACATATCTTCAGAGCTTCATCAAAATATTTTTAGATCTACCTAGGTGGATCTTTAGAGCATCTATGGGATGTATTTTTATCTACCTATGCATATCTTCAGATCTTAATTAAGGATCTTCATAGTTTACTATATTCTATGTCGAGTCTTTAAAACTATTGCCAAAACCATTGATGACTTTTCAAAATAATCATTTCATAGATATGTGTCTCTATATAAAAAATTATACTAATTTCATCCACGTTATACATAAATAACAAGATAGATAATCAACAATGTATCACATATAAAAAATAGACAATTGCACTCATTTCCTACATAGCTGAGACCTTAACTATTAAATGTAATACAATATATAACTAAGAGGAAATACTTGTGGATAATTTATATGAGAAATAATGAGCTATATATAACGATCATCAAAAATGGTCAACTCTTGGATATACATCATTGAGTTAGAAGAAGAAAATTTTATGTTAAAATAATACCTTTAAAATTCTCAAAATACAATCTTTGTCTTCTTCTAAACCTTTAGTAGATAAAGATTTTCAAACCATTATTTCTCATGTGGATTATCAAGATAAATGGAATTAGGTATGTTGTGAGTTTAGGGAACTCAAAGAACAAAATAGAGTTTTAAAAAAGGAAAAAAATATATTGAAATAAAATTTGGAGCAAGAAAAACAACATATTAAAAATCTTGAAGTAAACTCCATAATGCATGTCAAATAGGTTAAAATATCCTAGCTTGCACAGCTCCTTCTCCTTATTATAGCCTATATTTATATGAACAATTTTATAGATGTTAGTTATTGAAAATCTTATGTGATTTACCCCAAAACATTGAAGATCTTCCCATGTTTTTAAACATCTTTCAAAACTCCACTCTAGAACAACAAGATTTTTTATGTGATTTTTATTTATGTAATATGATTTTGGGAGATTATAATAAATTCATGATTAATCTATATGTAGGGGAAGGTCAGTTGAAATCTATTATTTATAATTATAAAAATTAGACAATCTAAAAAGCTAGACATGAAGAATATATGGAAAAACTCACAATTATAGGATTGTGTATTAGACCTACTTTTGCTAGTGCCAAGAATTTATTGATTAATTTCAAAACTGCCTATCTGATGAATCAAAACATTAAGGATTATTACTTACAAGATTTGTATAATATTAGTGTCTCCTTTGATTTGTATACCAAATAACATTTTGATAATGTATTTATACCCAATATCAAAATTTAGGACACCTTTATAGTTTCATTAAAAAAAGAGATGTAATATCTCTAATTAATCTTAGATGGAGCTTAAAAAGGGCACAAGCTATCAATGGTATGATTATGGATGTCCTAAATTGAGGAGGAGAACTAATTTAGGTTGGCATGAGATTCTATCCATCACTTATTTTAAATCCCAATCCACCATGGCATAAATGGGTCCTCAAACAGAGGAATAATCTCAAAATTGTCAACATATGGTGCAAACATACCAAGGCTTCACTAGTCCCCTGGATAATCATTGAGCTAATGAATTTGACATATATGATCTCAGCTAGCATTTATAAGCCAAAATTAAAAATTATGAGGAAACAAGTAGTATCTAATTTTATAAAAGGGACTTACAAAAGGTAAAGCATAGGGGAAATGATGAGTCTAAAATATGGCTCATTATTTCTATTTTACTATTTTTTTTTGTTTTTTACATGTAATCTAATTAGATACTAAAAATAAAGTAAATATAAGGTTTTAAAGATTACTTAGAGATGTATACCGGTTGTGCACCATTGATCAAGCTTGTGGGAACTCCTCTTTGACTGGGGAGGAATGACTTATAAATCACACTAACTCACAAAAAATTGATTAATAGAAAGATGAATGGGTTGATTGGTAAGAAATTAGTCCCAAGAAGTAATAAGCTTCCTTAGGTGGATGTCAACCCATGTTTAACACTCAAGTTTATAAATAAATATGAAATTATAAAGATATATAATGATAGGATGCAAATAGATAACAATAAAGATGTCTAATCTACAATAGGATTAATGTGATAAAAGTAATCATCCCATAATTCTATAGCTATATCAATGTCCTCTTAAATTATAGCCAATTATTCATTAATGGTTTGCTAATTAGATGTGAAAACCATAGTACAAAGACCTAATTTGAATGTAATGTCTCTTTGATCAGTGAATAAAGGTTGTGGGATAATGAGGAGATCAACTATGCTAACAATATCATGCACTAATCTAGGCAAAGTCATCTATATGTGAAAGACATAATTTTAGAAAATAGCATGCAAGATTTAATAGGTTTTTATGACTGTGAATGTTATTAAAATAGATTTAAAAGTTATTTTAATAATTTAGTAGGGATCGATGATGATCCTATAGGATCGACATTGATTCAGATGGATCGATGTCAATTCTACGTAAAATGCTAAATTATGAAAATAGGCAATAATAATGACTTGTAAATTTGATAAAATGATGAAAACCAAATGGAAATATTAACACAAAGGTGCATAAGATAGAAATATTTAAATATGAATGAAATTAACGTAAAATACTAACCTTGAATGGCTTGAAAACATGCAAATAAAGAAGACTATAAATTTATGATCAAAAACCTTTGAAATCCCATGATAATTGCATGAACAAAGGTTCCATAAGGTGGTAAATTATTGGCAATGTCTATACATAGGTTCCAATAAAAACCCAGTAGAGGTTTGAAGTCAAAAGTGTTGTGCATGTCTCTCACGCTAAGGAGGTTTGCTATATATTTATGGATCGATATTGTTCTTAGGCAATCGATTTAATTGTAGTAAAGATAGGTTCATAAAATGGGTGGAGGTGATCTTTAGGCCATTCAAAAGGGTTGTTTATGGAGTAAAGATAGGTTTAACTAACTTCTAAGTTTTTAGGTTATTTAAACCATGGGATGATTTTGTTAGAAGGTTGCGAGGGTTTTTATTTTTTATTTTTTTTATGATTTTATGGTTAGGGGTAGTAAAATAGGGTTAATTATCATTTAACTATAGTAATTAACTCTATTAACTCATGTGTTAAAGGTAAATGGGTGAGGTTCATGTAATTATTTAAAATAATTATGAATGGGGCCATTATGTTAAGGATGGAAGGGTAATGTGATGATGCACCATGTTAATTCACAAGGGTATATAAAACTAGCATCTAGATTTACCCCTTTTTATGGAGAAGTATGTAATAGCATGTTATGAGACAAAAATTATAAGGTGCCTAATGCCCCAAGTTTATTGTGAGGAGGTATCCCCCTCAAACTGGGCATCAAGAAGTGAGATGGAACGGATGATGGGTTTGAAAAATATGGAAGGTAAAAACAAATGTGAATGAGTGGAAATGGATAAGTGAAAGATATCAATGGACAAATAAAAGTGTGAATGGCTTAAGGAAGTTCTAAGGTTACACTTAATAGGATAAAAAGTGATGTAGGTAGTAATGCCCCAAAGACCTAATCGAGTAACAAAATGCTAGAGCTAAAATAGGTATGCTTAATAAAAGGCTAGTAAGAGAACAAAAGATAAGAATGGTGGACAATCACATCTGATGTGTGTATGGTGTATGCATTACCTTAAGGAGACTGGGGAATTGAAAAAGGGTCAAAATCACATCAGGATAAAATATACCCTCAAGATATTATAATGGTAAGATGTCAAAAAAAAGGGGTACAACTTAAGGAGACTGGGGAACTGACAAAGGGTCAAAATCTTCAAATCTAAAGGGTAATATGACATAAAAATGGGATAACTATAGCAAAGGCAACAAGATGGGGCTTGGGAGCTAGACTGGGAGCATGTGAAATGGTCCATAAGTGTAAAAATTTCAAACAAGTTAAGATAATCGACATCAATCAACAAGGGAATGATGTTGATTTGAGGGATTGACATTGATTGGATTAATTGATGTCGATCATGAGAAAGGATATAAATAAGCACCTAACATGGCATAAGGCTCATTTATCTATCGATGTGAATAAATATTCAAGAGAAAAATTTGACATTTTTCCACCTTTCAAGCTTACATGAGAGACGATGCAAGTGAGTGGGAGTGGATGACAATGACGATGACTTCACTATGAGGTAGCCAAAATGCACTTTTGGGGAAATTTATTATTTTAGTTATTTTATTATTTTTCACTTAAAAAATTTACTTTTTTTTTTAGGATATTTTTGTTTTGAAAATTCTATGGGTGGGGAGGGTAGGTAGGCTGTGATTTTTTTTTTATATATATTTTAGGAATGTACGGCCTAAGGGAGGATTCTTTGGGGGAAGGTAATCAATGCCGATCCATATGGATCGACATTCACCATGTGGATTGACTATGATCTATAAGGATCAGTGTTGATTGGTAAATCAACATCAATCCTTATAGGATCAATAAAAATTAGGAAAGTTAGGCTCTTAATTAACCAAAAAGATGTTTTTGATAGGCACAAGAGATATTGATGATGAGGGATAGGATCCTTCCATTGTTGACATAATTACAAGAGTTTATGGGCAATGAGGACTAGGACCATCTGGATGTTTTTGGATTTGGAGGGATCCACCATTGTCATCATATCCATCGAGATATTGGCATGATGGTGGCTTTTCTAGAGCAATGGGATTATACCACTAGCACATTTTGGCTATCAATTAATGAGATGACCATCACCATAGAGGACATCCATCAAATTTTATAAGTGTTGATCTAGGGATCCCTTATTTATACTATGGATAAGGCTAGGTGAGTGATTGCATTGACATAATTATATGGTGAGGATTCTCTTAATATCATATTCTTTGTTGGGGAGTTCTCCTTCTAGTCATTATATGACCAAGACCCTATTGAAAGACTAGTGTTGACAATGATGATGTTAGCACTGACCTACTACATGTTACCTAATTCTATGGGAGAGTTACTACCATGGAGTTTTACTAGCATCATAGTAGACATGGTGGAGTTAAGGATTGTTTTTACTTGGGCAACCACACTATTGGGGCAGATATACAAGGGGTTGTGGGGTTGTTACATTGATCATCAATTAGGGTTTGACATCACTTTTTTTTTAAATTATTGGGCATATGATCAAATTCATGTGATTCACCCCATAGGGACCCCATGGATTGGTTTTAGAGACATGGTTTATAGTTTAGGCTTCCTTCGATGGAAGGAAGACCTAATGGATCTATACACAAATAGGGTAGTACATGATCTAGCATACTATAGATAGGTTTTTAGTGACTTATAAATAGGAAACGTTATCTAGAGGCTATATGTACACTTCTTAGCATGTCTTGGTTCATCTATGGAGATATGGGATGTTATCTGAGAGTTATGGGTACATGGATGATGTTTGGAGCATCTAGAGCTATTCTATTTAGATAGGGTCCTTCATCAGTTTGGGTTGCTATAAGATATACCATTAACCCCACACATGTATAGGTGGGATGATATAGAGCTTGAATATCCTACTCCAAATACTATAGTGGTCTTGATGGGGCCATAAGAGGAGCCTGTGGCTATTGACCTAGATGATATTGGTTATATGGATGTTTATGAAGCATGGTTTGTAGAAGAGATGGGGAGGAGATAGAATAGAGCAGTGAGACCTCAGTAGGAGGTGGTTATTGAAGAGATAAGGTAGGTTGAGTAGGATGCCCTAGATGCACACATGGAAGAGCAAGATGCCCTTGATGCACACATGGAAAATGTACCACTATAGGATGCCCACACCCATGAGCATATAAATATATATACAATTGTTTTAGAGAGGGATACACTGAGGTTTGAGCTACAGGAGGTATGGATAGCCCATGATACATTATAGGATTAGATTTCCATATTACAAGGTGATCTTGATATCATGAGAGGCCAGTGTGACCAAGATATACAAGAATATATAGAAATCAATCAGAGCTAGAGTAGATGAGGTCTACTTTGGTAGAGAGACTAGCTCTAGATATTATAGGATCTAGTAATAATCCTATAGATATAGTACCACTCTAGAGGTATAGGTATTTTCTTGTCGAGATGTCTTATTATGAGAGGATAGTTTAGAGATGGCTACCAGATGTATCTTGATTTGCTTCATATGTGGCTATCCATAGTAAATCATAGAGGACTCTTGGGGGGTCTACTAGTAGAGGGAGTGCAACAAGTTGAGGAGGAGATGATGAGGGAGGTGATAGCATTCACCTTAGCAAGATTGAGTTCATGGAGTAGATCACATTATATGGTCCAAGAGCCCCATTTATGTTATGACATTTGTATATACATTTGATATATATATATATATATATATATATATATATATATATATATATATATATATATATATTCAAACATTGTTTATGTATGGATCATGTGTATTTATTTATGGATTTAATGATGTCTATGTTTATGTTATTTTTTTATTGATGATGTGATGTGATGGATTATAGATTAGATGTTATGTATTTTAATTTTGATCATTGTTATTATATATGTTTTGGATGTTTATGGATTATTGATTATGGATTTTACATGTTATGTATTATGGATTTTATATCATGAGATCTATTTTTAATAAATAGATTATGATTATGGATTATTCATAATGATGATTATGGATTATGTTATATCATGAGTTGTGTTTTTACTAAATGGATTATGATAATGGATTATAGATAGATTTTAATGTTTAATGGTTGTGATTTTATGGGTTTTATTGATTATATATTATGTTTATGCTTGACATTAACTTGGACCATAACCAAAAAGAGAATCTCTCATACACATGGCCTATGCATCCTTAGCTAGATGATAATAGATTTTGACACAACCTAGGTTAACTATAGATTTAACATTGGTCATTTATTAGAATTATATGCTTTTGGTGGGATGGGGGATCGATTGCTTTAGAGATATCCTTATTCACACCATATTTCAAAATCAAGATTTATCTTTCAGGGATCATTTGTATGTTAATGGGTAGACTGATCAATACGGAAGGCCTAAAATTAGAAAGTTGATAGATATAGGAAGCTTTCTTGGGATATTGTTTTTGACAATTTATTTTATTGCTTTGTTGATTTTTAAGGCTTTTAAATGGCATAATTTGAAAACTGATCAATGCAAAAAGTTTTTTGCTTGGTAGCCATCCTTCAAGGGAGTGTTCTACATTATGATGTTTTTGCATAGATATCTTTTAAGGGATTAGTTTGTTATTTGCCTTTATATTTTATTATATCTATCCTTCGATGGATCGGTCTATTTATTTAGCCCATTTTGATACTTTTTGATTTTCACTACTTACTTGATTTTGGATCCCAAAGATAGTAATACAAGTTGGCATAAAAATATACCTTAGGATAGTTTCCATGAGTTCATTACATGAGGTGATTATGTTATCTTGTAAAATTAATGGCTTAAAATAAAATAATGGAAATAATGATCTAGGGTTTATCCCATTATACGTGAAAATGTATCCATGAGAGAATGCTATGAATAGAGCTAGGGTATTCATATTCAAGGTTGAAGTTATAATGACTACCAGATAACCACATAACTCTCATATCATTATTTAGTATTTTTTGATAATTGGATATGATAGTATTTTAAGATAAGTTAACCAAGATAAGCTAAGATCTATTAACTATAGAAAGGATGTGGATGCAATGCATTAAGAGGTTCTCGTTCTAGTTTACCATCAAGAGAGGCCAAACAATATGCCCTAGATCCATATTTATGGGTTATGATGTATGGTCCAAGCTAATTAGGAGAAAATTTACCCCCTTTACTTCATTCCATATTAGTGACATGTTGATTTTATTTAAGTACAAGGTCTCTAATGTTAAATTTTGTTTCTCTTACATGTTGATTATATGCTCATTTTAGTCACTCTTGATATATACGAAGGTGATCAAGGGTTATCGTACAATGCTCATCTAATAATTTAAGCTAAGATAAATGATCTTAATGAAAATCTGTATCAAAAATGATGTATTTAAGGGAGACATGAAGATAAGGAATTTTGATTTCCAAAGGAAGTACAGCTTTCATACCATTGACTAGGGAAAAAGGAGTAGCACCTGTAGGGGTTCAAATACTAGTTTGATATGCCCACTAGGTGAAAAGGATACAAAGATGCCAATCCTTCCCAGATTTATTGATGACTTTGGTTAGGATTTTAACTAGGGTTTTATTAGATGCTTCTACTTGACCATTGGCCTAAGGATAGTAAGGTGAGAAAAAACTTAATTTGATTTTAAATGAGTCACATAGTGCCTAGATTTTCTTATTCTTGAAATATTTTCAATTGTCTATTATTATTTTATATGGAATTCCAAAATGACAAATAATATGATGGTGGATAAACTCCATAATATTTTATACCTTGGTCAAGATAAGTGGCATAGCTTCCACCCACTTGGTGAAGTATTCTATAGCTATAATGATGAAATTATTATGCTAAGAGGACTTAGGGTTGATTTACCCTATAAGATTGAGCCCCCATTAGGAGAATGGCTAGAAGTATCTTACTTCCTGCAAGGATTTACTATGGAAATGGGATAATTTTGCATGTTGTTGACAATACACACCTCTTAATGTATGTACAACAATCTTGTTTTAGAGTGGGCCAATAATAGCCTAAATGCAAGATTTTTTTAGTGATTACATGACCACTAAAGTGTCCATTGCATGACCCATTATGTACTTCTTGGATAGCTAAGGTAGATTCATGATTTTGGAGATAATGAAGAATAATGCCATTGAAACCATGCTTATAGACAACACCCCCAGTATAGTATAGCAGGTAGCTTTCTATTGAAATACATGCCTAACACCTTTGGATAGATGGGGAGAAGATAGTCCTATAGACAAATAAGTAAATATGTGTGCATACCATGGCTCCTCCAAGTTTTCTTTGATATTATTAATAGATAGAAGATTAATTCTCATGTAGGAAAGCTGGTTAACTCAATTGATAAGTACAAATAGTTTAGATTCCTAAGATGAGGATGGGATAAAAGAGGCAAGAGATGTCATAGTATCAGTGAACTTATTAGTTGATCTAGGAATAGTTTGGATAGCATAACATTCAAAAGTAGATATAACTTGATCAAATAAGGTCTTATATCTTTGGAGGATATCATTTTTGCATTGATACATACCATTAATTTGATTGACCACTAGCTAAGAATCACCGTAGATATAAAGGGATTTGACTCCTAGTGTAAGGGTAGTTTAGAGGCCTATAATCAATGCTTCATATTCAACCATGTTATTGGTACAATCAAAGTCTAATTTAAAATATAAATTCATGGGAATACCTTAAGAAGGGATTAATATAATTCCTATGCCACCTTCTTGTTCACATTTGGATCCATAAAGAATAGAGTCATTTGATATTCTGAGACTAATTGGTAAGTGGATACGATATACTCATCAAGAAATTCACAATTGATTGATTGGTTGTCATTAAGAGGTGCTTTAGCCAAAAAATCAACAAATCAACAATAATCTATCCTTTAGCAGACTTTTGATGGATAAATTCTAGATTAAACTCAGCTAAAAGCATGATCCATCTAGCCATTCATTAATTTTGATAAGGCTTAAAATACATAAACTTAAGGGGGTCAATAGTCATACTTGTGGTTAACTAGGTAGTGACAAAGATTAGAGGCTAAAAGGACCAATGCTAGGCATAATTTTTTGGTATGCAGATAACATGTTTTGTATTCTATAAGGGTACAAATTATATAATCTCATCTCGATGGGCAAGCATAACACCTAGAGCATGGTCTATAGCTAAGATGTAAAGGAAGAAAGTTTGCCCTTAGGTGGAGTGAGGACTAGAGGTGATATAAGATAATCATTGAGTGTGTTAAAGGCTTCTTGAAAATTAGAATCTGATACAAAGTAACTATCTTTCTTAAATAAATGGTGAAAAGTTTGACACTGATCAAAGAACTAAGATATAAAATGATGGATAGATTGGAGCTTGTATTGTAAACTATAAAGTTTCTTAAGGTTGGATAAATAAGGCATTTGTATAATGGCCTTGATTTTAGCAGGATCCACTTCTATTCCTTGAATAAAAATAATGAAGCCTAGAAGTTTACCCATTAAAACAACAAAAATACACTTTTTTGGATTTAGATGCACATGATACTGGAGCAAATGATCAAAGATAACCTCATGGAATTTTGACTTCCTAAGGAGGTCATCTACATAGTCTTCAACAATTTTGTGGATTATGTCATGAAATATATAAGTCATGGCCCAATGATAGGTGGTTCTTGCATTCTTTAGGCCAAAGGGCATAACATGGTAGCAAAAGGTCCCCCAAGGAGTAATAAATGTGGTTTTATATTGATCTTTTGATGTAATAAATATTTGATTGTAACTAAAAAACCATCCATAAGGGACAAAATTTCATGGTCAATTATAAGGTCCACTAATTGGTCAATGTTAGGGAGAGGGAAATCATGTTTTGGATAAGCAAGATTTAAATCACAAAATTAGTACAGATGTAAAGTCCCCCTATAGGCTTAGTGATTGGAATGATGTTGGACATCCACTAAGGATAATCAATGGGTTAAATGAAGTTAGTAGATAAGAGGTGCTACAATTCCTCTTTTACTAGGAGTGTGATATAGGGATTCATTTTATGGAGCTTTTGTTTTATCGATTTAGCATCAAGAAAAGTGACAATATTATGGATAATAATTGTAGGGTCAATACCAGGCATATCACTATAAGACCATGAAAATGCCTTGCTATGATCTGATAAAAAAGTTGTAAAATCTTGGTTTTCTTAAAGATATAAGGCTTTTCTAAATTTAACAATCCTTGGGGTTTCTTGAGACCTGATATTAATATCAGTAGTGTATTCATTTAATAAGTTATATGTTTCTAATGGAAGAGAATTACATTGATAAGAGTTTTCAATGCCTAGATGGGTCAAGATTGACTCATCATCCTAACACTGAAGAATAGGGATGGTTAGTGTATCATGTCCTATTAACTTAGGATATACTAAAGGGATAATTCAGGTCTCACCACCATGATGAAAGATGAGGGGTTCAATGGAGATTGAATTGACTAAAAAAAAGTTAGAAGGGATGGATATAGTGTCACTGATCAAGGAAGAGGTATCAGATGATAAAGATTGCTCTTCTTCTTCCAAAAATGGTTATGAGGACCCTACTTTTTGTTTGGTTTTATAAAACTAAGCCATGCTTTTTGTTTGGTTTTATAAAATCTCCTAATGTGTTATGAGGACCCTGCTCATAGATGCCCATGTTGAAGCCCTTCCAAGCACAATAATAAAGGTAGGTTTGTACAAATTGGGGTTTGTTAATAAATGAGAAATTAGATGTAAAGGGTTTAACATGGGTGTTGTTGTCAAGCCCTGGGGTGGTTTGATGGGATGAGGTCACCTAGGTTGGGTAGATACATGTTTTTTTTGTTTGGATGGCCATATTCCTAAGGAGTGGGTAATGTGTTAAGGGTCAATAGCTGGTATTCCCCCATTGAAAGATGTTACATCATGAAATCAATGGACTTCAAAGCTAGTAGTTTAAAAGCATAAATAGTCATGTTATTCTACGCTTGATTAGAGGATGAAGAAGGGATTATCTTAGGCAAGGGTATTATGGCATCGCTTGGTTGAAAAGTGTAGTTGTAAAATTTAAAGGGATAAGGATTAGTGGGGATGATGTGGACCTAGCCTTCATGTTCAAACTTAATGCACTGATGGATGCTAGAGGGGATGCATCACATCGCATGAATCCATGGATGTCTTAATAAAATGTTATATTGGAATTTTCCTTCTATGACATATAAGAGTTCATGGAGGGTGCAATAACCTATACAAATGGGAAGGACAACCATCCCTATTATGGGTGTTATTGTGTCATTGAATGCATGAAGAATTATTGGGGATTGGGAAATAATGGTTTTTGGTAATTGTAACTATTGGAAGGAATGTGAAGAAATAATATTGATACTGGCTCCATTATCAATCATAACTCTTTTAATTTGAGCTTGATTTATTTAAGATATGATGAAAAATGGGGGATATTGATCTTCAGGTGATAAAGGAATGACTTTAGAATTAGTAAAACTAACAGTCAATACCATTTAAATGGCCCTTATAAATGTTGACAATGGTTGAGGCTCATCTGGCTAGAGTTTAATATCCTAGAGAGCTTCTATCATTAATTATTGATGGTGTGGAGATTTATTGACAAGTTCATACGATGACATTTTTACAAGCATTTGGTGGAGTTGTTTTAATATGGAAATTTGTACCAACTCCTTGGCTTTGGCTAGGGTAGTTCCTGTAATAGAGACTTTAGGCTTTTATCTAGATGGTTTAGGTGTATTAAGAGTAGAGGTACCTATAATTGAAACTTTAGCTTTATTGGGGTTTTGATTTTGAGAGCCGGTGGCTACATGAATAATATCAATGTGTAATAATGGAGGGTCCAAAGAAGCCACTGACTCTTTATCGCTTATAGGACTAGCAAGATTATGGGTGGGTGGAATATTTAGGATGGTGACTTTTTATTAAGATTTTTATCATTTAGATCATCAATTAATAGATCATCATCCTTGATTATTTGTTGGATCATGACCTTAAGAGCATTATAATTTTTTGTATCATGTCTAGCCACTCTATGATATGCACATATCTCCTAATTCCTATACCAAGCAAGTATTTAGAGGTGAGGGTTAATGTGTCATATAGGTGGTAACATGATGAGGTATGTATCCAACAATTATTTTAAGATTACAGTGTAAGATCCTTTCAAAGGGTTATTTTTTGGTCTTATAACATGTTGTACCATTTATTTTGGCAAAGAATTGATCATTTGGTTTTGACATTTATATTTTATGGTAGGGATGACCTTATATGCCTTTTATTTAATTTTATCTAATGGGCCTTTAGTATAATATGGTGGATGTTGGGATAAATGCATGGTTAATAATGGAGAGATACTTTGTATTTTCCCACACATTTGAAAAGAAGAACCTATGATAGGGACAATCACATTGGAAGATGGATGAGGACCTAAAATAGATGACAGAGATTATATAAAAGGGTTTTTCCCTTTGTTCTTTCATGTGTTAAGAACAAAGGGGGCATTCAAACTAAGGTTTTTATCTTTTAATGTCTAAAAAAGATTAACCTTGACTTGAGGATGGGATAAGGCTTTCTTCGATGGAATACCAAGATAATTATCCCAGCTATCAATGATAGGGGATTTACCCTTTCCTTTAGTAGTTGTAGTGTAAGGAGGTGTTGCGATAGAGGATAATTTTGAAGGGTCTTGGTACTAAGTGAATTGATAGGATCTTATTATATTATGATCTTAGTGCATATTATGAATAATTTTGCTAGGGACCAAAGGGGTGGAATGTTTGGCTCTAGAAGTATTAGTATGTTTATCTATGACATCTTGAGGATGGGTTTCATTTTCATTTTTAGGAGATATAGTTGGGGAAGATGAAGGGGATGGCTCACACAAACGATCCCATGTAATGAGATCAAGGAGCTCTATGAAGGTTTTGGGAGTTATCTTAATAATTTTAGGTTAACTTACATCAAAATGATCTCCCATGAGGAGATCCAAGATTGAAAATTACTCTAGAGTTTTTTTAGGAAATAATTGGTCATAAATTGTATCAATCATATGTGTAGCCTGATTTTGTGTTTCTCCAAGGTTAACTTGGATTGTGTTTGATGTGGATGGATGGTTTGGAAATGGCTATCTAAAAATATCTAAATATCGGTTGGGAGGAGCATTTGGATTGTCTAAATGAAGGTCCCATTTATCGATGAGGTCTTGTACCAATCATTTAAAGGATTGGAATCATTCTATATCATGTCCTATTACCCTATGATAGGAAAAAAATTCATCCTCTTTATAACAAGTGGGTTTAGGATGCATATCATCAACTAGTCTAATAAAAGGGAGCTCAATAATGTTTTCTTGTAAGATTTTATCCAATATATAAGTGTAAGGTTCTCCTAAAGGGGTATATTTCTTAGAGGGGAAACAAGTAAGGCCCCTAGGTGGCTGTGTTTGAGAAGTGGATGGTCCTAATTTATTGGGTGTTGGAGGGGAAGAAGTTTTTAGAATAATATCATTTGATACCCCTTTTGGTTTGGGATTATTGGTATTTCTTTTTGAGGGGTCAGGTTTAAAGTTTTTATTGCGTAACTTAACTTTTCCCTCTTCAATGCCACAAATTTTGAGTTTACGTGCCATGGTAAAGGCTTCATCAAAAGTTTTAAAGGTTTTAATTTTTAACATGGAAAAGATATGTTTCTCAAAAAAGCATGAAAATAACTCAATTAATTCAATTTATGGCAAAGAAAAGGTTAACTAGTTGATTAGGCTATGCCAATGACCTACAAAGTCTAATATGGATTCATCTTCAAATTGTCAAATGGTGTATAAATCCGTGATACTCACTTTTCAAGCAATGTTGATCGAGAGGTATTCTAATAAAATTTTGGCAAATTTCTCAAAGGAAAAGAGTGAATGTTGATGGATGGAGTTGTACTAATCTAATACAGCTCCTATTAGTGACATAGAAAATGTGCTAAGTAGTAAAGCACCATCATGTGATATAAGGCAACATGCATGTCAAAAGGCTCTAAGATGTTGTTGGGGATATTCCTTATTTTGAAACTTAGTAAACTTGGGAAGTTCCCATTATGATGGATACAATCAGATAGGAACATATAGGTGGATAGGCTCATTACAAATTTGCTCATATGTGAGCATAGTATTGTGTCCAGAGGTGGAGGCTTCCAAATTATCCATCCTATTCATAAGGACATTTGTGAGGTCTTATTTGGGGTTATTCTAAGGTAAATTTCCTAAGACACATTGATGAAGAGTAGATAGGGATTATGAGGAAGGGTATCCAACTGTAGTGGACATAATGGGTTGGGATTTCACCACATACTGTGGGACCTAAAGTAGAATATTTTATTTGTGGAAGATTGGAAGTAAGTGGTCCCCAATGACTACAATGGAGCCATATATTCAGTATCCATGGAGACATACTATTAGGGAGGCTGCATTGGAGGGATTTGTTGTGTATGTTGTAGAGCTTTAAAACTATATGCTAGACTCATTTTGATAGGTGGGAGACTTACAGGGATTGATACTACTAACATTTTGGGAGGAATAGTGGATATAGGCTGAGTGGTATAAACACTTTGAACTTGAGTAATGGGGGTTTGAGAATTGGTAGATACTATATGTGGTTGGCTTTCTAAAGGTTGCATCATCTAAGTATTAGATCTAGATGGAAGAGAGTTAGTAAAAAAGGATACCATGGTTGTGGTAAATCCTTCAGTTTTCTCAGTTCCCTCGAAAGGCATCCCATATAAATATAAAAAATCTTGGGTATGGGGAGAATGAGGAATGTGTATTACTCAATTACTAAGGTGGTAATTGAGATAAATAAGGTTATTGTCCAATATTTCTATAAATGAAGAATCTCCTTGAGAATAAAAGTGTGGGAACATAGGATTCTCAAAGGACTTAGGGGTAGAGGAGGCACTAGGCGTATGTTCCACAGGAGAGGATGTGACACCTACTTTGGATTCTTTCCTTGATTGCTACCTAGTTTAAAATATGAGATAGAAAAGAAAAGCAAAAATAAAACAACAATTTCTTTTTGAAATATCTTTCTCTTAATTTTGGATGAAAGATGCATAAACTAAAGTCATTCCAAAAAACATTTCTCTTTTTTTTAACTTTAAGATGTGAAAATAAATAATAAAAAGGATAATGAGGGTCCTAAAAAATGGTAATATAAGGATAGTTTTGGGTGTTTTGTTTTGGTTCTCAAAGGAAATATGTAGTGGTACCAGTATGTGGCTTATTACTTTTGGCTTGATCTCCTCACATCACAATCCCATAGCTAGTGTGGGTGCTTAGCCAAGATTTACTGATAGTCTAGAGATTATACTTAGTCAGAGAACTAAATTGGTATTCCCCTTGGAGGTGAAATCCAAGTGGGATTGTCAATAAGAAGGTTGCCATGAGGTGATGAAGTCCTCATTAGTTTCCTTATGTCAAGTGTTTAGATTAGTTTGTTGTGACTGTGATTTGACTTGTGTGGGAAAGAGTGATGACTACGATGAATTTACCACTTATATTATTCTATGTGAATTACTTAATCAAGAAAAAATGAGTGCAATTTATTTTAACCTTTAAAATGGAAAATAAAATGAAAACTTAGTGTTCTTTAGATGAATTCACACAAATAAAGGGAAAGAGAGAAAATTCAAGAATTTTGAATTTTAAAACAAAAGATGAGACCCAGATCCCACTGGGCATACTAGAAAGTTTTAGTTTTTTTTTTGGTTTTTCAATGTGATCTAATTATCTACTAAAAACAAAGTAAATTCAATGTTTTAAAGATTACTTGGAGATGTATACCAGTTACGCACTGTTGATCAAGCTTGTGGTAGCTCCTCTTTGGCTGGGGAAAAATGACCTACAAATCACACTAACTCATAAAAATTTGATTAATAGAAAGATGAATGGGCTGCCTGGTAAGAAACCAGTCCCAATAAGTAATATGCTTCCTTAGGTAGATGTCATCCCATGTTTAACACTCAAGTTTATAAATAAACATGAAATCAAAAATATATATAAGGATATGATGCAAATAGATAACAACAAAGATGTCTAATCTACAATAGGATTAATGTGATCAAAGTAATCATCCCAGAATTATGTAGCTATATCAATGTCCTCTTGAATTAAACCTAATTATTTATTAATGCTTTCTTAATTGGGTGTAAAAACCATAATACAAAGACCTAATTTGAATTAAATGGTGCTTTGATCAGTGAATAAAGGTTTTAAGACAATGGGGAGATCAAATATGATAACAATATCATGCGCTAATCTAGGTAGAGTCATCTACATGTGAAAGATACATTTTCAAAAAATAGCATACAAGATTTAGTAGGTTTTTAGGATTGTGAATGTTATGAAAATAGATTTTAAGTATATTTTAATAGTTTAGTAGGGATCAATGATGATCCTATAGGATTGATGTCGATTCAGATAGGTTAGTGTCAATTCTGAGTAAAATGCCTAACTATGAAAATAGGTAGTAATAATGACTTGTAAAATTGATAAAATGATGAAAACTGAATGGAAATGTTAACATAGAGGTGAAAAATATAGAAATATTTAAATATTAATGAAATTAACATAAAATACTAACCTTGAATGGTTTGAAAACATGCAAATAAAGAAGACTATAAAAGTATGCTAAAAAACCTTCAAAATCCCTTGATAGTTGCATAAACAGAGATTCCAAAAGGTGGCAAAGTGTTGACAATGTTTGTATATAGGTTCCAAGAAAAATACAGTAGAGGTTTGAAGTTAAAATAACTATGTGTGTCTCCCAATCCAAGAAATCTCATTGTATATTTATATATTGATGTCATTCTAAGGCGATTAGTGTCAATCTCAGAGAATCGATGTCAATTTGCCCATAATGGGTGTAGGTGATCTTTAGGCCCTTCAAAAGGGTTTTTTACGGGGTAAAGATAGGTTTAACCAACTTCTAAGTTGTTAGGTTATTTAAACCAATAGAAGGGTTTGTTAGGAGGTTGGGAGGGTTTTGTTTTTTATTTGTTTTAATGATTTTATGGTTAGGGGTAGTAAAATAGGGTTAATTACCATTTGAATATAGTAATTAAGTCTATCAACTCATGTGGTAAAGGTCAATGGGTGAGGTTAATGTAATTATTTCAAATAATTATGAATGGGGCCATTATGTTAGGGATGGAAGGGTAACACAATGATGCACCACGTTAATACACAAGGGTGTATAAAACTAGCATCTACAATTTCTATCAGTTATCCTTATTTTTATTCCATTATCTCTCCTATAGATTGAATAATGAAAGGATATTAGGCTTGTATATAATCCTAGTGTAGTAAATAGGATGTTTTATCTTACTTAATATAACTAAATCAAAAATGACTAACTCTAATATTTAATTCTAACTCTTTGCACGTTTAGTCTCTCCATTTTGTGTATATACAGATGTATAGTTTTATATAAGGAATAAAGACCTTTTCTTTGATCTTCCATGGCAACCTATAGAAAATATTATAATGGTTTGGCAGCCTATAGTCTTCTCTATACCATTCTTTATACTTGTTCAAAAGTTATGGACTCTCACAGTTCACTACTTTAGACTCATCCAATAGATTCAGATTCACCCAATCCATAACTATAGACTCATTCAAATATCCAATTTCATTCATCAAATCATTCCACATAGCTTAGCAGCTTCATTATAAACTTCTTCAAATATACAGGTTTACTGAAACAAGTTGCTACCAAGTTGCTTTGGACTCCATTATGAGTTACTAAAAAATTGCTTCAAACTCCACCAAATTTCTTTGGACTCTACCAAATTGCCTTGGACTTCTCTAGAATTAGTATAGACTCTTCCAGTCTAGCTTTTGAGTATGTAAAATTAAATATCTATATTTGGAGATTGTTTTGGTTACTATTTTTATAACTACTGTAAATACTAATATTATAAATGGACTTTCTATATATATATATATATATATATATATATATATATATATATATATATATATATATATATATATATATATATATATTTTTATGTAAATATGTCCATATTCTTGAAAAAGCTTGTTGATCTAATAGATCTAGGTAGCCATTCTTAGTAGATACGTAGTGAATTTTGTAAATAGATGATCTTCCTATTTTGAACCATCAAATGTCTATTCTGAAGACCCACTAAAATTAGGATATTTATCTTTCTAAGAGAAGATTGATTGCTAAAATATAGGGATCTTCTATTATAACATTATATAACTATCTCTCCATGTCTTGAGACAAGAGAGAAAGATTTTGACAAATAGATAATATATTTATTTAGTTAATATTCCAGCATAGTTATTATTGCATTTATTTAATTTATTTTGATTAATGAATAAATCTCTAATTTTTAAGTATGGAGTCTTCTTTCATTCATGTTCCCAAGGCAAGCAAGGGTCCACTCTCCTTAGGAATTAGGAACATGCTTTATATGGTGTTTTATGCATTTACAATTTCCAATAATTATAAATTCATTTCATGTTTACAATAGTAGTTATAAATTCATTTCATGTTTACAAAAATAATTATAAATAGACTTTAAAACCTATAGGAAGTTATCTTCTAAAAGTTAATTCAAGATTTCATCAATTCTGTTTATTTTTAGTAAGTGTGTTTATTTCCAGAAAGTGTGCTTATTTTCAGCAAGTGTGTTTACTTCCATCAAGTGTGTTTATTTCCATCAAGTGTGTTTATTTTCAGCAAGTGTGTTTATTCCATTCAGTGTGTTTATTTCAGTAGATTAGATTACATAGTGTTTTAATTCTACAGGTGAGTTTCTTTACTGCATAAGCAAATACTTTTTAGGATAGATTGGATTAGAAATTTAGAAATACAACAAACCCCCCAATCATATCTATAATACCTACAACCATAAGCCTTGCTACAAACATTTTTGGACACTGACCTTGGTTTGAATGACATCAATAGATCAAATTGATGAAATAAAGGGATTAATGATACCCATCACCATACCACCTTAAATATGAACACCTAGATTGGAGAAGTTTATATTATTAATTGATAAAATTATTATGGCTTTGTATATAATGGTCACATGCCTATTCTAAGTAGGTATATTATATTAATAATATTATCAAATAAGAATACAATATTCCTATCTTGCATATATGGGCCGTTGTTGAAATATAGTCCTACCTACCCTAATAGTCAATGTATGCAGTATATCCATCTTGACTTTGAGTCCATCAATATCCTAGTTAATAAGAAGGAAATTTATTTATCAACCAACGTATTTGGGATACACCTTGGTAAGAGGAGAGGTTCTATTGTTACTCCTTTTACTCTTATAATTATGTGGTTAGGGTAAATCAATAATAACCATATGATTATTGAGACTCATTATTTCCTTTGATACCCTTGGCATATGCTTCATATTAATAGTTTGATACACAGATGGGTAAAATTCATCAATTATATTTTTTATATAATGCCTAAACCTGTGAATATGAAGAATGTCAAATTATTCACAAATACTTTTATCATTTTTGAATTTCCATGTAGGTGACCCTGGGAATCTCATGGTATCATAAACAACATCAATCATGTAGGACATTATACTCCCATTCTTTGAGGGCCAAAACATTGTCACCATTGTACTCCTTTACCACTTTTACCTTATCCTAAATGGATATTTAATGAGGTAATTCACCATGTAGAATTTTTTAATCAAAAACTATGGGATCTACCAGTAAAATAGTTTTTTGGTCTTAATAGTTGAATTTACAAAAGTGTTGAGGGAATAGAGAGCTGTAGAAATTCAATTTTCACTAGTATTATATTTGTAAATGGATTTAAAATTTATTTAAGACCATATAACTCTATTCATGAGGCATAAATACAAGGTTAGTAATGGATAGTTCATGGGATTTAATTGCTTCCCTCTAGTTTATACCAACAAACTTTCCATTTAAATTTGATTTTGTGACCTATGGCTTTGCATGAGCATTCCTTGACAAGTGTTAATTTATTATGGTTTATTAGAAGCTGAGTCAACCCTCTTTTAATTTTTATTACATTATTTAGTTCTTCATGTATATATTTTCATAGTGTTACATATCATTTTATAAGCCACAAATGCTTTTTGGTAGTATATGTCACTATCACATTATCACAAACATTTTAACCAATTATTTTATAAGTAATACCTATGGAAGTGTCAGTTAAACACACGTGGTAGATTATTTCTCCACAACACATTATGATACTATGCAATTTGTTGTGAGTGGCTCTATCTTGATGTGAGTTGATGTGAAAACTAACTTTTAGGCTTACCATGACACATAGGTTTATGAAGGTCAATTTAACAAAACATATATTTTTTAGCCACATCAACCTTTTATAATTTTTTTAAAATGACATATAATCTATGAAAAAAAATCATAGACTATTCTCAATTAATAGACTTAATATTTTACTAAAATCCATGTTTTTCATGTTTTAAACCAACAAGTGGGTCTCCATTTTAATTTTGAAAATGAGGGTGTGTTGCCCACAATAGTTTTACTTCCCAAAAAAATATCGTTTAGGGTGTCATTCACGGGAGAAAAAAATAGATAATTATTTAATTTTCTCAGTAGAATAGAAACAACTTGAAACTAACTTGTTTCCATTCAAATGTAGGAACTCCACTATGTAGTAGCCAAGTTAGAAGTCATGTTGTGCATCAACTTGTTGTGAGACTTATTCTTCAAATTCATAATTGTATATGGTGGCTATCTACACTATGTCACCAATAACATAGTCATTGCATATATCTTTAGAGATGTGTTGATGAGGTATTTAATTCTAGCCATTCTAGATGATACATTTAATTTATAGATTGTAGATTTTTTGAATAAAAATAATAATGTGGAACAAGTAGGAAAATGTCTTCTCCCAGGCAAGACTTTCATTGTTAAGGAAACTACCAAGAATCCCATCCTCATCACCCACTTCAGGATGGGAATTAATATGAGCATGGAATTATTGAATAAACTCTTTATCCACCCTAGCATTCATTACCTACATCTATAATTAGTACCCCTACTTGACCTGCTCATTAATTTAGAGTGCACTTATGCATTGGGGGAGGTCATTAGTGCCCACCTGCATGAATAAATTATACACAAGGACAAGAGGACCCAAGGTGGAAATTTCTATATGATGTTATATCTATTGGATGCAGTCATTGGGATATGTTTATAGACATAATGGGTTTTTATGGAATCCTAACCCTTATTATATCAAGAACAGAATATGTGACATTTATTCCTTTATCCACATTTATGCATATGTAAAAAACATTTCCATAATTATAGAGGACCTATATCCTCATGTTAGATGACCATTCATGGCCAACCTTTATCTAGGATTTCAAAGAGCATTGACAATACACTCATAAATTTGGGTGATTATTGGCTATACCTTGATTATACAATCATCATGATTACTAGATATAGGGTATACCCTCTTTGGCTCCCTAATTTATCCTTCATAGATTTTTTGAGGAAGAGATTTCCTTCCAAATATGGAATGTTATAGATGAAGATTTGACAAAAAGTAATAAAGGTACTTTCCATGGCTCCTATCTCACTATTGGGAGGATGCAGTACATGTATAAGAGATATTTCAAAGAGGATGGAAATGTTAGGAAGGCTTATATATTAGCTACTCTAGCCCATAATGAATGGCATCCCCATAGGAGAGTATAATAAAATATTCATAATCTCAACATCCCATACAAACATGAACTATTCGACCATGACTTATTATTCCTTACTACAAAAGATGATGAGGAAGTAAAGGAAAAGGTTGAGATTATTAGCTTAAGTGAAGATTTGTTAAGGTTTATATAATTATACCCCTCTCTTACACTTGATCAATCCAAATTTAGGATCCCACCACTAAGAGGATGGATATCCTCTGACTTTTGAAGTGGTAAACCTTACCAACAACTAGTATACCCAAGCTAAAATCCTTAACACTCACCTACTGTGATGAAATCTCAATAAAATCAAGAGCAAGTAGTAGGGGAAACATTAATTGTTGGAGAGAATGAAGAAGATAAAGTGAAACAAAGACACCAACTACTGTATAAGAAGAGGAAGAACATACTCCTCTAGTTCAAACATCTATTATTGAACTGATGAAGGTCAAATAAGAATTAACATAAGAACTAACATAAAAGGAACACAACATAATTAGGGAAGAAGTGGAGATCATTTTCCTAAAATCCTCTTATGAAGATGATATGGTACCTACTAAATTAGCTTCAGCAACCATAACATCTAGTATGACTCTTCCCCCTCTTACCCAATAAGTGACTGCTCTATAAGCTAAGAAGATAACACTTTGTTATCAAAGAAAACCTAAGGTAGAGAGATCATAGACTCCATCCATGTGGGTAACTAGTAGAGAGGCATAGCCTTTAGTTGAAGGTGAGCCAAGTCATGAGGTGGATGAGGAAGAGCTAAAACAAGCCAAGGTCTTGAGATTTCAAGGAGTAAAATCAATATTACCCCTCAGTGGTGACCAATTTGGTAAGGTTGCTCTCTTTACTACTCCCCTAAGCCTTTATCCTCTTGTGTCATTATTGGTTATTTATAATATGCCTTTTCCAGTTGTTTTTACCTTTACTAATGTTCAATCACTCTCTACTAGGCTTATTTTCATTTCTCCAATCACCTATTATTCTCTAACCATTACTCTTGTAGTATTCACTCCTAAAGTCTCCATCCCTCCAACCATTGCTCCTTCAATCCCAACCACCTTTTCTCCCACTCTTTTAGTCTCTAACTATACTTCCACAACCACCAGCCAACCCATCACTCAAGTGGTTACCTCCTCTACTCAATTAGTTTCACCACTACCTTCATCAGGACCATTTCAGACTATAGTAGTAGTGGAAACAAAAAGGGCACATAATAATAAACATGTCTATATTGTGCACCCCATGCCACAATTCAAGAACATAGACTAGTCCAAGATAATTTTTCCTTCAATGTCTAAGCCTTCTACTGAGCCTGAACTTGAGCTTGAGAAAGATGTATAGATAGAAGGCCAATTGTTGGATCCATCAAATTTGACACTTATATATTGGACCAAGGAGTTAGGAGCATGAGCTTATAAGAATCCCAATCTAAATATCATCAAGATTCCCACTATAAGCTCTCTCTTTTAAAAATCCACAACCTTAGTGAAAAGGGTTAGGAAAAGAAAGATGGAAGATAGCAGTGCTAGAGGCTTAATCAAGGAAGAAAAAGGGTCAGTCCCCCTAGTGACATGTTATCATTTATATCAATGTTGATGTCATTGATGTCAAGGTTGATGTCATTGATGTCAAGGTGCATTTAGTAAAGGTCCATGATTAGTGGACATTGAGGTATGTGTTGATATTACAAGGTGAGATTACTAAGCATTATATTTAGTATTGGTAGATGTTAAGGTTTAGTTTATCTTAAAGTTTCCATGAGTGTTTCCATGAGAGAGAAGAGTGTAGTCATGAGAGTTTTCATGAATGCATGTGCATAGTGTGTCATAGTCATGACATGAAAAGTTTCAGGGCGAATCATGTGAAAAAAGAGAATTTGAAGGAAAGAGATAATTTAAAGGCAAGATATAATTTGAAGGAAACTAATATCTTATATTTTCTTGGTTGATGTTTTTGTTGAGGCCATAACATGGAAGGGATAGGTCAAGGCATCAAGTGCATTGGAAGTTTGAGTCTAGTCATGGCATGGTAGAAGTATGAGTTGGTAGCATGATGAGGTGAGTGACCTTAGGTATGTGAGATATTTTTAAGGTTTTATGAGCAAGATTATGAGGTTTGGATACACTTAAAAGTGTTTGAAAATGAGCCTACAGGGGTATAACCTTCAATATAGGTCTGCATCTAGACCCTTCTCAAACCTTGTCTGGCTTAATGAGGCATGAAGATCAATTTTAGGACAAGTTTGCATATGTAAGCATGGATAGAGGTATGTAGTGTATTTCAATTATTATGAATTTTTTTTATTGTTTTTATTATTGACAAATGCATCGGTAGCAGGTCTTTGAGGTCAACTGCTTAAGTAGCCTAAGCCTAGTCATAGAATGAAGAGACCTTATGATAAGGTATGAGTATGATGGATTGCTGAGATGATTAAACACAAGCATGAGTGGTTTTATGATGTTTCTTTATAATATATGTGAGGCATTGGATCACTAATGATAATCTTAGGGTGAGCTTATAGGAGTAATACATTCAGACCAAGTTTGTACCTATACGTAAACACCAGTAGGAACTTCACTACTTTTATAAAAATGTTTAAAATGGATCTTTTAAATTCTTAATTCCAAAATTTACACTGAATTGGAAGCAAAAAAATTTCTCAACTTTTAAGATGTTGGATTGATTAAATCTAATTAAAATCTGATCCAAATCAAGTTTCAAAACTGAAATAAAGGTGAATTGATAGATCACTTTAGTTATCCATTGAAACTATCAGATTTTTCAAATTCCCAATTTTATCCACTTTCCCGTAAATGATCAATTCATTGAATTTTGCATTCTGATTAAAAATCTGAATTTATAATCTGAATAATAATTGAAACTGAAATGCAAAAATGAATCCAAAGATCAAAACATAGAAATTATTTACGGGGTTCAGAATTCCTATGTCCCCAGGTTCTTATCAAACCGATCCATTAATGTTTCTCAAATTTTCAAGTTAAAATATACTTAAAATCAATAATAGATCATTTCTCTCTACAAAAATAGTGTTTCAGACCTTCGAAAGACCTTGGCTGACTCAACACATCCTTCACCTTCCTGAATCACATGAAGAGGCTTCTCCAAATCAAAATTGGCAACTTATATAGCTAAAAATGGCATCACTAATTCTCCAAAATGGTAAAATTAATATACTTCACATAGCATATCAAAATTCTAAACAATTTTGTAGTTTACTCCGAGCTCTAATTCGGCCTTTAAGGGCTCCAAAATGAGGAAATACAGCAAACTAGTCTATTTTATTCCTTACACAATCGGTTGAATGCTCTCCTTTAAATACAAATTCATGGGTTTATTTATATCTTATCTCCCACAGGAAAGTTAGTTGGGCTCCTACCCTTTTACATGGCAGGTCAGGGGTTCCAATCCCATCAGCCTCCTTTGTGGGTGCTTTGCACTTATCATTTATCCCATATTTGGGAAATCAAAACGGCTTCAAGTCTTTTAATAGTTAGGCGGCCTCCTTGAATGATGCCGAAACCCCTTTTTGGGGGGAAGACTTAAGCACCAAACCTAGCATAATCTCTAACTTCATGTCCTCTTCTCAAGGCATGTGACATGGCAAGTTGGTTGGTTTCTCTCCCATGTGGCTGGGGTATGATATTACCAAACATTAATTACAATAAATATTACAAAGTGTTGTTAAATTGTCTACGGACTGGGAAATGCACAATTTTCTACGAACTATGCAAATTTTAAATTTATACGGACTTTGCAAATGCACAATTTCTATGGACTTTGCAAATGCACAATTTCTACGGACTTTGCAATGTGCAAATTCTACAGACTTTGCAAATGAGCAATTTCTACAGACTTTTCAATGTGCAAATACAAAGATAAAATCACCCAAAAATTTTAGACACCCATTGATTTACACATGTCACCTTCTGATTGATCCACTTGGCATGTCCACATTGCAGCACATCATCTTGTGACACCACATTTTACCTATTGCAAGAAAACTTCAACAGACCATATCTTTTGCATATTGTGTCCGTTTTGAAAACCACAAAAAGCGTCAAAAATCTCTCAATGATATCTATGCTATGAAATTAGTTTCATCATGTCTTGGAAACTTTTTATAAACTAAACTCTAGATCACTTAGACCCTACCTAACTAATGAGGTATAATGATTTGTTTTTAAGACATCTAAAGGATGTATAATAGTGTTTAATCATGAGATATGTTTTTTGAGTATGTGAGTGAGGTTTAGAGTACATGTAAAGAGGCATGAAGGTTATTTTTAAGGCCTAATGTGGTTTGTAGGTTAAGGTCTAGAAGAGCAAAGAGAGAGAGTGTGACCTAATAAGAGGTCATTATTATATTTCAAGGTGTTTGAGATCATGTAAGCATTTTTAGAGGTGAGGTATGTTGTTTCAAGTTTTTTCATGTAGTTTAAGGTTATTTGAAGGGCAAGGCATGAAAAGTTGTTTAGAGGTCTCTCAAGTGCTCATAATGAAGAGTTCTCAACCCAAGATGGATTTTCTCATGCTCATTAGCTCATCAAACCTTTGTATGAGAACCTAAGTATTTCATGTTAGATTATAAAGGGTCCTCACTCAAAATTTTAGGCATTATTTTTTGGATTGAGGGTCTATGCTTTATGAATGATCGTTAAGAGTGGAAATAGGTTTAAACCCTCTTAGAACCCTAATAAAGTCTTAATGTTGAATTTATTGCTCAAACATGCTCAAGATGGATTTAATTTCTTATGTAACTTATTTTAACTTGTATTGGACTCTCCAAAGTACCTCTAGGTAGTATTGGTTAGAGAGAGGAGAGAGAAAATGTTGAGTTATAGGCTTGTTTCTAAAGAAGTTATCGTAGAAGTCAAAATTTTCATTGGACATAGTAAGAAAATAGATGGAAGAAGAAGGTAAAGACTCATGTTTCATTTCCATTAATTTTTTAGGATAGGTTATAGTCCTCAAGTATTTTAAACCAGTCATCCAAGTTAGCTAGTTGCTAATAGGCCTAATGGTGCAAATAGTGAGAAACCCAGGTAGCAGTAAAAAGATAAATAGGAATGTGTTTTCATAATAGAATGTTGAAATAAAGTGCATGTAGATTTTTTTCAATAATTTTATGTCCTATTAATTCTTTGTATAAATCTTGTAAGTTAGGTATAGTGGTGACAATGAAGAAGATAAAATGGCTTGTCTAACTTAGTAAGGTTTGTGTGTAGTGAGGTCAAAAAATTGGTCTGTAAGACCAATAGTTGCCACTAGAATATATGATGTTTATATTTGAACATGGTATGTATATTTAATATGATCATTTTAATTTATTTTAATTCATTTAAAAAAAATTTACATGTGTTAGATATCTAAGTCACCATGACTATGTTTTGAGGAAAACTGACAGTTTTGACTGAGTAAGTTGTAGAGGTGTTCTTGAAGCCCTATATTTTGAGTGTAAGTGTCTAATGTAATTGGTGATTACATTGAGGTCATGTAGACTCTTTATATATAATTTTTTAATCATAATTTAGTGGCTTAAATGAGTTTGAGCTTTAGTATTGAAAGGCAGATTTTTGGTGTACACAGGGCTAATAGGACTGAGTACTAATGAGGGGTTTCAAGTAGTGATTTGTTATAAAATATATTTTTGAGCATAGAGGACATTATTGGTGGTCTATTTTATTTTTATATGATATTTTCATTCTATTTATAGAGTTTTAAAGTTTTCCAAGGAAGGCAAAGTGTAACGTGTGTCTAAGAAGGCCTAATAGGTCTCCATAAGACCTAAAAGGAAAAATGAGGCCTAATTGAGTCACAATAGACCAAATGGGACACAAATATTGGTTTATTCATGTATAAAATATTTCATAATACTTATTATATGTATTAACTAATATATTAAACGTGTTTGGCCGATTAAGTGGTATATGAATGAGGAATGGTATATATATAAGGCAATTTTAGGTCTATTTAAGTGTGAAGAGGGTATGCGAATGCAATAACACATTTTTCAGTATAAATAGGTCTTGAATACAATATTAAGAGTGTATATTATTTTTAATGAATATCTAATATTTTTTATACATATGAAGATCAAGGTCATATGACCTAATTAGTCTTGAAAAGACCCAGTTGAGCGAAGAGGCCTAGAAGACAATTTGAGAGGGATAAGAGTGTGAAGAGATGAATAGGTGGTCATGATTTATTGGTTGAGAAACAAGGTGTTATAAATGTTATAAAATCAATTATGTGGTTGAGTTGGTGTTGATTCATCTAGGGGTTTGGTTCCTCCTTGCAAGTGGGTGTTTGTTAAAGCCTAGTCAAGTGGGTACTTGGCTAGTTAGGGTTGGTGCTCCATGTGTAGTTGGTGCTTCACTAAATTTGGTTTTTTTTATTATATGACTATATTCCATTTTTATATATCATTTTTTTTTATTCTTCTTGAATATTTCTCATATATATGATGTGTTCTTGTGTTTCATGCTTATGTGGATAGTTGATTATGCTTGCTAGATCTATATGTTTATTTGAATGGTTCATGATTGCTTAAGTGTAATTAAAAGGAAGGTTTTGAATAATTATTCACCCCCCCCTCTTATTCATTTTTATTCCAACACCCCCTACATTGAGGACCTCAAGTCCTACACAGAGACCCACCCTGAACTAGTATTGGCCATACATAAAGGAATAAAATAGGCTAAAAAATAACTAGAAGAAGAGATGGAAACTCTTAGAGAGCAGTAGCAGGTGATACGCATTCCCTCTAGAATAGAGAAAGATATGAAAATTATGGAACTAAGGTTATATGAAATTTTTGATACCATTTATTCTTTGAGATTCTAATTGGCTCCACATGTAACTACAATAATGAAACTATTTAAACTTCTCAGAGAAAATGAAATAAATTGAAATTCTTGATGTTTTACACTCCTAATGAGTCATGCAACCACCTGAATATGATGACCACTTTGGGGGTATCTAATTCATTAAATTTAGTTGTCATAATAACTTAGGAGGCTCAATATTGGGTGAGTTTTGTCGATGCTCTAGTGAATAAGCTCAGAGAATATGAAAAGCAAGTAGCATAAATTTTGGATTAGCTATAACTAACAAGATCAATAAATAACACTTGAAATTTGGTACCTTAGGCTATTTTTAATCAAATTATCCAAAAATATAAAGATGGTTTAAATAAAAGTCTACACGGACTGAGTATAGAGGACATTGAAGTGAATTGAGTACAATGAGGAAGAAATAAATTGAAGTGGAGGTCTTTTGGGTTGGCTTTCGAGCCACAAAGATAGAGAATGAAAGGCTAGTATAATGGTTATATAGGGTAACTAGACCTCATATCCTTGATATGAGCATAATTTAGGAACAACATGCCAAAGCATTATCAAAATTTAGACATGAAGAAGAAATCATCCTCAGCACCACTTGCTAGTTTTGTTGCTTAGACTCCACCCATAATTCTAATTACAACACCACCATCAACTTCAATTCCTCATGGATCAGTAAGTGCATCAATGTTACCTATAATTTTATCTCTGTTTATAACTCTAATTCAAGCTATGATCTCATACCTAGCCATAACTCTAGTCACCATATTTGTTCCAACAACAAGTTTAACTATAGTTGCCAGCATAGTTCCAATTACAACTATCATTCTAGAAACAACTTTGAAAAGTGTCAAGTAGGAGCCAATTTAGCCTTAGTTAAATATTATTTTTGTATAATTTTACATGTAATGATTACAAATGACTAGTTAATTCTTGTCATTTCTATGTTAGAATCAAACAAATTATTTTTTTCCAGCATGCACACATTGAATGTCTAAGATAATCTATAAGTTATAACATGCATTTTTTGAACTAGAATTTAAGTTCTAGTTATTTTTGATGTAATCAAATTTTTGATATACTTGGAGGATGAGGTGACCACTTCCCCAAGTCATTTAAATACATATAGAACTCTCTTTTCAAAGGGTCAAAGTTTTGATCCATATACAATAAGAGATTAATAGATTGATTGTCATGCAATTGTGTTTGTTCTTTCTTCTTCCTTTTTTGTATTAATAAAATTTAAGTATCTTTGTTTGTATCAATTCAATAATTTTGAAGTGTTTTAATGTTAAAAATGAATTTGATTATTTCAAATAGTGAATATTGATCTTATATATGTAATAATATTTGAGGGTAGTAAATTTCATTGGTTTAAGAAATTAGTCTAGGTTGAATTGATAATCTGAGGTGTGTAGAGGTAATTATTTTAGTATAGTCAACTAGGTGTGAGCCATAACTACCCTAGATAACTTTTTGGTCTAAGCTATAATATGTTAAATAAGGGTGTGAAATATCAACCCTATCGAGAGAACCCTTCAGTTAAGATCTTTAAGCATCCTATATTTATTTTCTCATTGTTAACTATGCTTGTTCATGAGTGTGCAATAGATGCAAGTGGCAAACACTAGTCTTGGAAATACTTGTCCACCAAATAAATAGTCTTATAAGTTACCTTTCAATAAAACAAATCCTTATTTTCTACCTTACCCTTCTTTCCTCTTTTGAGTCTCTTTTAGATCTACCCACCATATAATAATTATCCACCCATCCAACTCACTTAGTGATTAATTTCTATTAGATTTCACACATCTTTCTACAAAACTTAGTTAAACAACCCACAAGCTCAGCTTTTTATTCCATCACCTAGTTGTTTTAACTATATACCTAAAATTCATGTCCTAGAGTGTAACCTTTTTCCATAGAGATCCCAAAATGTTAGAGGCTACATCTTTAACCTTCTATGGTATGCATAAAACTTACATCAACAGATAAAGAAAAATTATAGGAGTTTTTTATTAAAATTAAACCTAATAAGATCATCAAAGGACAAGGCATTATTTAGTTGATGATTAAAATAGACCCATGCATCACCATCGAATACATATTCCAAACACAAGCTTCCCAAGAGGATTGGTATTCATGTATTATTCAGTTCTTACTTAGTAAAACATGTCCCCAAGAACGAGAGAGAGAGAGAGAGAGAGAGAGAGAGAGAGAGAGAGAGAGAGAGAGAGAGAGAGAGAGAGAGAGAGAGAGAGCCTTGAGTCTTAAATCTAGTCATTATATGATCAATAATGGCATCTTCTATAGGATTAACTATGAAGGAATCTATTTAATATGTGTCACATGAAGAAGCTTAGGAGATCCTGTAAAACCTACATCACAATATTAGCATTAGCCATCCATCTGGTAATACTATAACCCATTAAACTCTTAGAATAAGTTATTATTGGCCACCAATCTTCAAGGATGTTCACTTTTACATGAGTACATGCCATGAATTCTAAGTCTTGGAAAAGAGAAAGGTTCATGCAATAATTCCACTATAGCCTATGATTAAAGTTAGGTCATTTGCCTAATGGGGATTGGATTTCATTAGTGTCATAAACCTAATTTATTCAGTTGAGCACAAGTTTGTGTTCACTACTATAAATTATTGTACTAGATAGACTAAGGTAGTAGCCACCAAGAAATAAATATCCCAAGATGTGATTAGTTTCCTTGAAGAGCATATTATAACTAAGTTTGGTACACCTATTTCTTTGATTTATGATAATGGGCCAACATTTCAATCAGCTAAGATTACAAAGTGGGCACATGATAATCAGATCATCTTCTAATCACTACTAATAAGGGAATGAATTGGATGAGTCAACCAATATAAACCTCATAAATTCTATTAAGAATTTAGTCATAGAGAGTTGCATCACTTACTAAAATATGTACTCTAGGCAGATCAAACTTGGTATATTTAGGCCCTTAAAACCTCACCATATTTGTTGGTTCATGGGAAAAAACAAGTGTTCCAAATCATGTTTAAGATACTAACATATCAATTTATGTTGGATATTATTAAAATGGAAGATTACAAGAATGAAGCATCACAAAACTTTAGCAAACATTAGGATGTAGTCAAAAAATGGTTTGATAAGAGATCAAAATCTAAATCATTCATGATTTTTGATTTGATGTTGATATGGGATAAATCCCATGACAATAAAGGATTGCATGATAATTTTATCCCATTGTAGATAATACCTTATCATATTTTTGAGATCTTGGGTAAAAATGCATTTTGTTTGAAGGACCTACAAGGTAATGAATTGACATATCCAGTCAATGCATAGTTTTTGAAGCATTACTTCATGGTTGCTTCATCTAGAAAAGTCTTTGAATAACAACATATGTTTTGGTAGAGGTAGGAGTAGTTTATATTTTATTTAAAATTTATATTCATGATTTTAGTTATTTTCTTTAATTATATTAGTGCTTTCTTTCTAGATTAATTACTTTTGCTTTCAGTAGTTTGCTTTGATTAGTCTAGTGGATTATTTTAGGTAGTTTCATGCTTTCTAGAGTATCTTTCCTTCTATTTCATGTCAATATAGTTGATCAAATAGCATTATATGCATTTTTAATCTAACTCGAATATTTGGGTTTTGTATTTTATAGTTTAGAATTCTTGATCCAGGTAAGTAATAAGAGAGTTAGCCATGACTATATTACAAAGTTAATGATTATATCTGGTATGTAAAATCTTCTCCCATAGTTTTTTGAAATTTTGGAAATCTCTCCTTATCCCCTTAGCTCTAATGCATGTTAAATTCTAATACTTATTTGAGGTAACAACCATTGACATGGGTAAAGTTAGCAAGGACATCTTGATTAACCAAATTTTACTAAAACCAGTTCATGGTGGTCACCTTTTTCCCTCTTTCATTCAAAAAGCAAAAAAGAAAAAGGCATAATCATAAATCCTAAAATAAAAACCAAAGAGGGTGAAAATCCTACATGATGAAATAATATCAATATATCATGCATCATGGGAAATATCAAGGAAGAAAGAAAAGGTTATCAAAGGTATCTTTCTCGAGGCTATGGATACCTAGATAAAAGCAAAACAATGCTCGATCTCCCCAATTTTTTATGCACTTAAATCCCAATTAGAATGAAATATACATCTCACCCCATGTCTTCATCTTAAACCCTTTAACAAGGAATAAATAATATCACTTTCCCACATATAGGTCCAAGGTATAAGTGAAGTTAGTATGTTGCATAAAATTATTAAGAGTCTATTTTATGTTTCTACTTTAATCATTTATTTTAGTATGGATAATGGTTGATATTGGGATTTCAAAACCAAAGATTATGGATTCTTCAAAAATTGGGAGTATTCACCCCTATGAGTCACCATTTGTTATATTCAACAAACCCCACCTTGAATTTTCCTTGAAAACTGAGAGAACTCCTTTTTGTTTTTAGAAGACTTATTTATTATTTAGGTGTGTATGTTTGGGATAATTATTATTATCTTTAAAAACTTGATGTTTTTATCATTGAATAGCATTTGGTGCACCTATTTTCCATTTGAAATGACTTATTAAAACTAATCTATTAATGTAAATTTTGGAAGAATTGATATGTATGACATATTCAAATTCTGCTTATTTGGGTTCTTTTATTTAGATTTGCATATTAGGGTTATTTTATTCAAAATGTTTTTTTGGATACTTTTGGTCTTCAATATTTTAGTCTTCAAAAACTTTTAAATTAGAAACTATCTGGTCAAGAACTTTATTTCAAATTTTATTCCATTTGACAAATTAGTCTTTATCAACTTTTCTTTGGATCATTTTTTTCATCACTTCTTATGCAATAAATTTACTTCAGAAACTTTGATCTTCAAAAGGCATTGGTCTTTGAGAACTTTCTATTCATAGCTTTCATTTAGGGACTTCTTTTTATGCAACTTCCTCTCAAAAGACAATATCTCCAAAGAGCACTTAGTGTTAGGTAGCCATTCCTTTAGTGAATTTCATTCAGAGCCTTAATTTTAGGAACTTTCCCTTCGATGACTTCTAGACAAATATTATGAATGAATCTCTCTAAAAATATATCTTTGAAGAGAACTTTTATCTTTGGGATCTTTCACTCAAAATCCTAGGCTCACCATATCATATAATTAGGACCAAAGGTAAAGGTCAGCCCCCCAACTAAACCATATAGTGACAAGTGTCATATGAATAAGTAACACCATAGCAACCTGAATGAGTAAACATCTTACATGGTATGCCCACTAGGCCTAGGTGGTCAAGTTTGAATTGAATGAAGGTGATGAGATTATATGTTGGAAATTAATAGTGCATCAACTTGAATGAATGCAAAAAATTATAACATCGAGCCCTCAACTAATTTCACCTCATTTAATTTTCAAGAGATCGAATGCACATAGCCAACTACAATTTCAAAATCCCTAGCTAAATTTAAAATGACATGCAATTTATGTAATAGAGTTCTTAGAACACCATTTGAAAAAGCTTACATCACACCAGCATTAACCAAAAACAATTGCATCTTCATCCAAGGTGTTTATGGTAGATCCACCACCATCCAAGTTCTCAATTAAGGATTCCATAGAGTATCTAGACATAGTTTTTGATGTAACTATGTTTGATGGCCTTCATGCCAATTACTCAACTCTATGGGAGTTTATAGAGAATGTTGATCCATTTGCATGTGAGGAGGACATATTAGTAAAAGATAAATAACTTGAAGCTGATTTGATACTATTCAAATGATAGGCACTCCATAATGCATCCACCAAGATATAATTCATGCCAAGCATTTACATGTTGTGAGACTTATTCTTCGAAGGCAAAATTACAGATGGTGGTTATCTACACTATGTCACCAATAATGTAGTCATTGCATACATATTTATAGACTCATTCATGAGGTATTTAATTATACCCATCCAAATTATACATTCTATTTATATAGTGTATTTACTTGAAATAAAAATAATAATTTGGAACAAACAGTAGGGAAGTGGCTTCTCCTAGGTCATAATTTAAATATCAAGGAAACTACCAAGAATCTTGTCCCCATCACCCACTTTAGAATGAGAATTTGTAATGGCATGTAATTATTGACTCGACTCTTTGGCCACCCTAGCATTCATTTCATACATATAGAATGGGTACCCCTACTTGACCAACTCAATACTTCAGAGTGTACCTATGCATTAGGGGAGGTCATTAATGCTCACCTACATGAATAAATTTTACACAAGGAGAAGAGGCCCAAGGTGTAAATTTATATATGATGGCATATCTCTTGGATGTAATTATGGGGGATATTTATAGACATAATGGGGTTTTATTGAATCACAACCCTGATTATATCAAGAACAGAATATGTGACTTCTATTACTTTATCCATATTTATTCATATGTAAGGAACATTTCCAAAATTTTAGAGGATGTGTATCCTCAAGTTTGGATTTTCATTCATAGCTAGCCTTTAGCTAGGATTTCAAAGAGTATAACCAATACACTCATAAATTTGGGTGATTATTGGCTATACCCTGGTTATATAGTCATCATAATTATTGGACATAGGGTATACCCTATTTAGCTCCCCAAATTTTTCCCTAACAAATTTTTTGAGGAAGAGATTACTTAAAAATATGGAATGGTATAGATTAATATTTTATAAAAGGTAAGAAAGGCACTTTCACAGCTCCCATATCACTATTGGGAAGATGTAATATGTATATATGAGACATTTTAGAGAGGATGGGAATTTTAGGAGGGATTTTACATTGGCTACCCTATCCCATAGGGATTGGGATTCCCATGGGAAAGTATAACAAAATATTTAAAATCTTATCATCTCATACAAACATGAACTATTTAACCATGACTTCTTGTTCCTTAATTCAAAATGTGATGAGGAAGTAAAGGAAAAGGTTGAGACTACTATCCTAAGTGAATATTTGTTGAGGGTTATAAAAGTATACCCCTATCTTACACTTGATCAAGCCAAACTTAAGATCCCACCACTAGGGGGATGGATATCCTCTAATTTTTGGAGAGGTAGACCTTACCAATAGCAAGCAAACCCAAGCCAATATCTACAACAACCACCTACTATGATGATAGCTCAATAAGATCAAGAGTAACTAGTGTGGGAAACATCAACTAATAGAGATCATGAATAAGTAAAAGTTATATAAGAGACATTAGTTACTTCATAAAAAGAGGAAGGACATACTTTTCCAGTTCAAACATCTACTTTTAAATTAAGGTCAAATAGGAATTATCAAAAGAGCTTACATAGAAGAAGGACAACATAATTAGGGAAGAATTTGGGGTCATTTTTATGGACTCCTCTAATGAGGAGGAGATAACACCTACTATGGTATATTTAGCATCCATAACATCTAATATGACTCTTTCCCCTCTTACCCAATAAGTGACTATTCCACAAGACAAGAAGACAACACTTTATTATCAAATAAAATCTAGGGTAAAGAGACCATAGACTTCATCCACGAAGGTAACAAATGGATAGGCATAGATTTTAGTTAAAGGTGATCCAATTCATTATGTGTATAAGGAAGAGGTACAATAAGGCAAGGTCTTGAGCTTGAAAGGATTTAAAGAAAAGGCACCCCTTAGTGGTGACAAATATGGTAAGGGTGATCTCTTCACTACTCCCCTAGGAAATTCTCCTCTTATGCCATTATCAGTTATTTATACCATGAATTTTTCATTTGTTTCTACCTTTACTCCTATGCAATCACTCTCTATTGGGCTTATTTTCATTTTTCCAACCACTTTTGCTTCTCAAATCATTGCTCATGTAGTCTCCACTCCTATTGTCTCCATCCTCCAACAAATTTTGTTTCAATACCAACCACCTTTACTCCCACTCATTCAGCCTCCACCTTTGATTCCATATCCACTAGCCAATCTATCACTCAAGTGGTTATCTCCTCTATGCAACTAGGTTCACCACTACCTTAATCAGGCTAGTTCAAGCCATAGTATTAGTGGCAACAAAAAGGCCCCAAGAAGAAACTTGTCCAAATTATGCACCCCATGCCATAATTTATGAATTTATAATAATCCAAAATAGTCTATCCCTCAATTCATAAGCCTTCCACTGAGCCTAAACTTGATCCTAAGAAGGATGCACAGATAGAAGTGAAACTATTGGATCTGTCAAAGCTGACTCTTCTAGATTGGGCTAGGGAGTTAGGAATTTTAGCTTATAAAAGGTCCAATATAAATATCACCAAGATTCCCACTATAATATATCTCTTTAACAAATTTGAATCCTTGGTACAAAGGGTTGGAAAAACAAATATTGAAGATAGTAGTGGTAGAGGCTTAATCCTGAATGAAAGAGAAGAAATTTACTCTTTGTCAAAAAGGAAGGATAGAAAGAAGGGTAAATCCCCCTAAATTGAGGACCTCAGGTCCTAAATTTATACCCACACTAAATAATTATTGGTCATCCATGAAGGAATAGAATATGCTATAAAATAACTAGAAGAAGAGTTAGAGACTCCTAGAGAGCAATAGCAAGTGATACGTATCCCCTCCAGCAAAGATCAAGATTTACAGAGTAAGGAACTAAATTTATATGAAATTTTGGATACCATTTATTCTTTAATATTATAATTTACTCCACATGTAACTAAAATAACAAAAAAATCTAAACTTCTCAGAGAAGATGAAAATAAATTGAATTTTTTTGGGTTGTATACTCCTAATAAGGAATTCAGCCACTTAAATCTAATGACCCATTTGGAGGTAGCTAATGCATTAAATTTAGTTTTAATAAGAAACAAATAGACCTAGGATTGGGTGATTTTTTAATATTATCTAGTTAATAAGCTCATAAAATTTGAAAACAAGAAACACAAATTTTACATGAGCTAGAACTAAAAGGAGCAAGAGATAACATTAGAAAGTTGGTACCCCAGACTATTTTTGTTCAAATGTTCCAAAAATATTCATAAAATTTAAATCAAATTCTACAAGGACTTATTCTAGAGTACAATGGATCAAAATTGAGTATAGTGAGGAAGAAGGCAACTGAAGTGGAGGTCTTCTAAGTTGGCTTCCAAGCCACCAAGTTAGAGCATGCAAGGCTGGTGGAATGGGAAGATAGGGTCACTAGAACTCATCTTATTAATATTATTATAACTTAGGCATATCATGAAAAATTATACAAACATTATCAATATTTATACATGAAGAATAAATTATCCTTAGCACCGCCTACTAGTTTTGCTACTCAGGCTCTACCTATAATGCTAATTACAATACCACTATCAACTTTAATTCCTCTTAGATTAATAAATGTATCAATTTTGACTCTAATTTCATATCTAGTTATAAATATAGTTTAATATATGATCTCATCCCCATCCACAAATCCACTCACCATGTTTACTATAATAATAAGTTCAACTCCAGTTGCCAGCACAGTTCTAGTTACAATTGTCATTCTAACAACAATTTTGAAAAGTGTCAAGTAGGAGATGATTTATCCTTAGTTGAAGGATATTTTTGTAAAAATTTACATGTAACAATTATAAAACACTATTTAAGTCTTTTCATGTCCATTTTTTTAATAAACAAATTATTTTTTACTAGCATACACACATTACATGTCTGAGATAATCTGTAAGTTATAACATGCAGTTTGGTATTGAACTAGAATTGAAGTTCTAGTTATTTTTTATGTAATCAAAGTTTTTATATACTTTGAAGATGAGGAAACCCCTTCCTTAAGTCCTTTAAATACATTTATAACCCTCTTTTTGAAGGGTCAAATTTTTGATCAATATACAGGAAGAGATCAAGAAATTGATTGTCATGCAATTATGTTTGTTCTTTATTCTTCCTTTTTTGTATTAATGAAGTTAAAGCTTATTTGTCTTTATTAATTCATTAATTTTGAAGTGTGATAATGTTATGGATGAATCTAATTATTTTAATTGGTGAATATTGATCTTAAATGTGTAACATCAATTGAGGGTTGGTAAATTTCATTGGTTTAAGCAATTAGTATAGGTTAAATTGATAATATGAGGTGTGTAGAGGTATTTTTTTTGGTATAATCATCTAGGAATAATCTATAAATACCTTAGACAAATTTATAATCTAAGTTGTAATCTCTCAAATAAGGGTGTGCAATAGTATCCCTGATTAAATAAACTTTCAATTGAGATCATTGAGAATCCTATATTTTTTTCCCAGACTACTAATCATGCTTGTTAGTGAATGTGCAATAGTTACAAGTGGAAAACACTAGTATTGAATATACTTGTCCACTTAATAAATAGTCTTAGAAGTAACCTTTCAAGAACTCAAAGCCTTCTTTTTTGCCTTACCCTTCTTTTCCCTTTTGATTTTATTTGAGATATACCCATCATAGAATAATTCTCCACCCATCCAACTCACTTAGTGATTAATTTTTATTAGATTTCACACATCCATCCACAAAACCCAGATAAACAACCCACAAGCTCAACCTATTTTTCCATCACCTAGTTTTTCTAACTTCATACCTATAACTCATGCCCCAGAGTGGAACCTTATTATATAAATATCCCAAAAAATTATAGGCTACCTTGTTTAACCTTTTTGGGTGTGCATAAAATGCACATCAATACATAAATAAAGTCGGTGCTATAAGGAGGGAAGACTTGTGTGTTTTATCAATAGTAGAGGTTTGTCACTATTGAGAGTTACATTAAAGACACTTGGGAGATTAACAAGATCTAGGGCCCAAGCTATCCTTTTGGTTTCACCATTGTCAAATCCTAAGAGGCCTAGACCCATACCTATCATCCCTGAGATACACCAAGCTATGACACCTTCCCTTGTAAGAAACATCATATTTATCAATTCTCATATGGCTCAACCTTGGTTAGTCATATCCATTATTGCCATCCCTAGATACCAACATGGTCTACCAAGGAATCCAAAAAATTATTTATCTACCTTTTCCCCCTCAAATAGGAGAATTTCATAAAAACATATCAAATCTTTCAAGGTTGCTTTGAGATTAATGAATGTCACCCATGAGGATGTTACATGTATACTATTCCAATTTACTCTACAAGATTCTTATTATGATTGGTATCTTAATTTTTAGGAAAATTCTATCAGCACATAGAATGAGTTTCAAAATATGTTTCTTGCATAATTTGGGAAAGTAACTAAACTAAGTTTTTTGTATCAGCATTTGGCCAACATGAAGAGGGAACCCAACGAGTCAATCCAGTCCTTTAATGAAAGACTCTAGAATATGTATAGTCAATTGAATGTTTTGTATAAACAAGATGTAGATTTAATGCTCAAAATATATAAGTATTCTCTACATCCCATTACTACATTATTCCTACAAAGAGTTGTCACCACCAATACTTTAGATTTGGCATTCCAAGAAGATATAAATATAGACAAGCAACTCAATCCATAACATAGTCCTTAGAATTTAGGAGGCCAAATGTCCAAAAATGGACTCCCATATTTGAATCCAATTCCACATGATAATTAAAATGCTCCTACATTCAATTAGAATCAGTTGTACACTCTACCTCTCATGATGTAGCAAAAAACAAATAATAATTATGGGTTATTGAATAATCAAGCACAAAGTAATGGTCATCATCAAAAATAGTAGAACCAACATCAAGATAAAACTAATTCAATAGTCATTTAGGGTTATGACTCCACCAAAGATGAATTGGATTCTATATAAAGAATGGTCTAGAAGTAGAGCAATCATTTCTTGAATATGCAAAAAAAGATGGGTAATACCACTAATCAAAATTATGGATTTCCAAGATACAATAGGCCTTTCAACAGGCCCTCTAATAATGTAGAGTAACAATAGCCTAATAAGCTACCAAAAATTGATATAATGGAGATAGATCTGTCAAATTGGTGTAGGATTCAAAATGTATCAAAACATGGGGAATTAGACTATGTAAAGTTCTATGTAACCTTTGAAGTTTTTTATATGGAAACTATTATACAAGATCAAATGATGAATGATTTATATCTCCCTCATGAATATATCCCTTCAATTTTAGGTATGGTCTATAAAACCTATGAGTCTCCCCTCCCCAATGAATATGACAATGTTCAGGAGGATAATTCTAATGAAGTACAAGTGTTCTAGTAGTTCAATAGGAACAATTATAATCTAAGGAATAGATAAGTGCTCACCACTTATACTCCTCCCAATAATATAGTTAATCCCCTAAATCCTAAATCTAATAATAATCCTCCTCCCCTAAAAAGGAATGATCAGCCTCAACATATAGAGGAACAGATTAAGAGAGGATACAACATTGTTGAGGATATGAAGAAGATCAAGGCTAATATTACTCTTCATGAATTGGCATAAATCATAGAGGATAAAGAGCTCTCATATAATTCTATCATGGGTAAGTTTATCATATAAAAGTCCAAAATAACCAACACAAATGTATATACAAAATTAATTTTGAGGATTCCCCTTTCTTGCTAACCATTTAGGAGTTTGTTAAGAACATACATAATTGTCTAGTAGATTCCAGAGATTCAATAATGGTAATGCCAAAATAAATTTTCCTGAATCTTAGTTTGACCTTGATTCCATCCAAGAGGATGACTTCATAGATGGATCATATAGTAGTGCCTATTTTGGGAGAACTTAATGATGTAAGAATCTAGGTTACTTTAGAACCTTGAGTATAGATGACTATCAACATACTGGTAGTCAATATTCTAGAAGGATATGGGTTAATATTGAGTAGAGATTGGTCAAAGATGTTAAATGTATATATTTCTATGTGCTTCTTTCATATTTGGATACCATAGAGAGGTATTTCCAATTAGATCAAGAGCCTAAGATGAATCATCCTATTACAGAATACAACACTACCAATGAAAAAATAATTTATAAGTATCCTAGTCTTGGAATTTATAAATTTACTATGAGGCATGAAATTTAAGAATAAATTCAAAGCCCTTCCCAATTATGGGCCCTATATTTTGATGGAGAAAGATCCAGAAAAGAATCAAGTGTCTGGAGCAAGATGGTTAATCCATAAGGAAATAAAATTTTAGCAGCATACAGGATCTAATTCCTATGAACCAATAATAGATTAGAGTATTAGGCTCTGATTCTAGAATTACAGTTTTCCCTCAATAATAATTTAATAGTAAATTCACTCATTAATTTAATAGTAAATTCAGCACCCTTACAAGAGTTAAAAGTGTATAAGTTCTCCATTGAATTGGTACCTTATCCCTTAGTTCTAGACAATGTTGAAAATTTTCAAGAGTTTGATGATGACCAATAGATCATCCATTTTTTAACAAATTCAAGACCGTTCAAGTATCAAATAATTGATGATGATTAAATAAACTATAGGTGCCAAGAATTAGACAAAAAGGATTTTATCTAACTAAAGTAAAATCATCTCCCATTGGGGATGGTTACCTTGGAAAGGACCTTTGATACATATCCTCAAGCTCTACAAGAGAGGCAGCTCAAGGTTAATGAATCTAAATTCAGCTCAAAAAACATTGGTGATGATAAGAATGTACAACTCATTAATATTAACTTAAACTACACTCTAAATGAGAGGCATAAGGTCGAAAAATTGATTATCAAATATAAATATGTAATTACATGGACCTATGATGACTTAAGGATGTTCAATCTTAAATTCATCACCCATATAATTCCACTTAAGCCTGATCATAAACCATTTAGGTAGAGATAAAGGCTATTTAAACCTATCCTAGAACCCTTGATCCATAAATAATTAGAGAATCCTCTAAATTCCTGAATAGTTTTTCCTATTAGGCATTCAACTTGGTTGGCTAATCTAGTTCTGATCAAGAAAAAGAATGTCAAAATTAGACTATGTGTAGATTTTATGAACCTAAATAAAGGTTTTGAGAAAAGACAATTATCCTTTGCCCTCCTTAGATGAGGTAATACAAACTATGAGTGGGTCTGGAATGATTTCTTTCCTAGATGGATTTTTAGGATATAATCAAGTACTATTCAAGTCAGAGGATAGGATGAAAACTACATTTACTATAAAATGGGGAACATATGTAGACAAATGAATGCCTTTTGGGTTGATCAACACTAGATCTACTTTTCAAAGAGAAAGAGATCATGCATTATATGTACTAATAGGTAAATACATAATTATATACATGGATGATCTTGTTATTTTATCTAAAAATAGAGATGATCATATCAACCATCTTTCATCTATTTTTGAAAGGTATAGAAAGTTTGGTATATCACTAAACTCAAAGAAGAGTATAGTTGGTGTTACCAAAGCCAAGTTATTAGGCCACATTGTCACTAAATATAGGATCACCATTGACCTAGATAAAATACATAGAATTTCAAAAATAATATTTCCAAATAGAAAAAAGGAGCTCAAGTCCTTTGGGAAGATTAATTTTGTGAGTAAATTCATATTAGGATTTGTAGAGATTGTCAAACCCTTGAACACAATGCTCAAATGGGATGCCAAAGTAGAATGGACACCTAAAGATATGAAGTATTTCCAATACATAAATAAGGCTATTTTGCAATCCCCAGTGTTGGTAATCCATGACTTCACTAAAGACTTTGTCTTCTACTCATTCACTTCAGAGCATACCATTATTGTCATGCTTACATAGAAAAGGGAAGAAAGTAAACACCCTATATTTTTAATGAGAACTAAATTGAAAGATGCATAGCTCAGGTACTTCTTGATCGATAAATAAATATTCACCCTTATCAAAGTAATTAAGAAGTTTAGGCACTACATCCTCTAGAACAAGACCATCATCATAGTACCAAACCTTCCTATCAATTTTATGCTAGGATAGAATGAATTGGGAAAACATAGGGGAAATGGATTGTGAAATTACAAGAGTTTGATATTGAAATTAAACCTACTAAGATCATCATAGGAAAAATCATTATTTAGTTGATGACTAAACCAAACATGTGCATCACCATTGAAGAGGTATGTCAAATATAGGTTTCCCAAGAGGATTGGTATTCAAGTATTATTAATTATTACTTACTAGAACATGTCCTCAGGAACTCAAAAGAGATCAAAAGAGATCCTTGAGGCTTAAATATACTCATTATATGATTAAGAAGGGTATCCTATATAGGAATAACTATAAAGGCATCTATTTAAGATGTGTGTCACATGAAAAATATCAAGAGATCTTAAAAAACATGCATCAAAATATTGTCAATGACCATCCATCTAGCAATACTACAACCCATAAAATACTCATAATGGGTTATTATTGGCCAACAATCTTCAAGGACACTCACTTTCACATGAGGATGTGCCATGAATTCTAGGTCTTGGAAAAAATAGAGGTGCACATAGCAATGCCACTATAGCCTATGATTAAATGTAATCCATTTTCCCAATGGGGCTTGTATTTCATTGGTGTCATAAAGCCAAATTATTTAGTTGTGCACAAGTTTGTGCTCATTTCTACATATTATTTCACTAGATGGACTAAGGTAGTAGCCACTAAGAACTCAAGAGCCTAAGATATGATTAGTTTCCTTGAATAACATATTATAACCAAGTTTTACACACATATTTCTTTATTTTGTGACAATGGGATATCATTTCAATCAATTGAGCTTATAGAGTGGGCACATGATAATCAGATCATCTTCCAATCACTACCCAAAAGGGAATAGATTAGTTTAATTGACTAACAAAAACCCCATAGATGTTATCAAGAATTTGGTTATAGATAAGCATAGAGTGTGGCATCTCTTACTAAAATATGCACTCTGGGTAGATCAAACTCGATATAATCAGGCCCTTAAAGCCTCATCATATTTGTTGGTTTATGGGAAACAACTAGTGTTCCCAATCATGTTGAAGCTATGAACATATAATTTTATATGGGAATAAATGGATCCCAATGATAAGATAAAGTCTATATTATCGGATATCATTGAAATGGAATATTCTAGTAATGAAGCATTATAAAACTTTAGTAGATATCAGGATGTAATTAAAAGATGGTTCGATAAGAGAGTGAAATCTAAAGCATTCAAGATTTCTAACCTAGTGTTTTTATGGGATAAAGCTCATGATAATAAAGGAATACATGAAAATTTTACCCCATGTGGATAGGACCTTATCACATATCTAAGATTTTGGGTAATAATGCATTCTATTTAAATTACCTCTAAGGTAATGAATATACATATCTGATCAATGGATAGTTTTTGAAGCATTACTTCATGGTTACTTCATCTAGATAGGTCTTTGAGTAAAAATGGATGTTTTGGTATAGGTAGGATTAGGTTATATTTGTTTTATTATTTATATTCCTATTTTTAGTCATTTACTTTCCTTAGATTAGTTCTTAATTTCTAGATTAATCACTTTTGCTTTGATAGTTTAATTTGCTTAGTCTAGTAGTTTATTTTAGGTAGTTTCTCACTTTCTAGAATATTTTTCCTTTTATTTCATGAAAATATAGTTGATCACTCTTGATATAATAAAATAATAGTCTGTATGTTTTGAATCCAACTCAAATCTGTGGGTGTTACATTTTGTAGTTCAGAATTCTTGATCCATGTAATCAATGAGAGAGTTAGCCATGACTATGTTACAAAGCCAATGAATCTATTAGGTATGTAAAATTTGTTCCCAAAATTATGTAAAAATTTAGAAATCATTCCTTATCCCTCTTATTTCTAATGCATGTCAAAATCTAATACTTATTTGAGGTAATAACCATTGACATGGGTAAAGTTGACAGGGACATTCTGATTAACAAAATTTTACTAAAACAAGTTCACGGTGGTCACCTTTTTCCTCTCTTTCATTCAAAAATCAAAAAATAGAAGAGAATAAAAATAAAAAGGCATAATCCAAAATTCCAAAATAAAAATCAAAGAGTATTAAAATTCTACATGATGAAATAAGATCAATGTATCATGCATCATGAGAAATATCAAGAAAGAAAGAAAAAGTAATCAAAGGTATCTCTATCTAGGCTATAGATGCATGGTTGGAAATATATCAATGCTTTATCTCCCCAAATTTCCATGCACCTATCACCCAATCATAATGAAACCTACATCTCACCTCATGTCTTCATCTGAAACCCTTTGATAAAGAATAAAGAATATCACATTCTCACACACATGTCCAAGATATAAGTGAATTTAGTACATTTCATGGAATTATTAAGAGTCTCTTTTATGTTTTTTATTTAATCATTTATTTTAGTATGGATCATGATTCATATTGGGATTTTAAAACTAGAGATTCTAGGTTCTTGAAAACTCAGGAGTATTCACCCCTATGAGTCACCATTTGTTGTATTCAACACACCCCACCTTAGATTTTCTTTGAAAAGTGGGGAACCCCTTTTATTTTTAGAGGACATATTTATTATTTGGGTGTGTGTACATTTGGATTGGTTTTTATTATCTATATAAAAATGATGTTTTAGACATTGAATCACATTTGGTGCACTTATTTTTCATTTGAAAGGATTTATTGAAACTAATATATTAATGAAAATTTTAGAAGAATTGTTATGTATAATAGGTATTCATATTTTTATTACTTAGGTTATTTTATTCAAAAGGATTTTTTGACTACTTTCAATCTTTGATATTTTGGTTTTTAGAAAAAATTTAGTTGGAAACTATTTGTTCAAGAACTTCATTTTGAGTTTTTTTTCCAATCAAAAACTTCATCTCTGATAACTTTTATTTGGATCATTTTATTCGTCACTTCTTATGCAAAAACTTTACTTCAAAAACTTTGATTTTTGGAAGGTTTTGGTCTTCATGAAATTTCTCTTTGACAACTTTCATTTGGAAGATTTTCATTTGAGGACTTTTTCTATGGTAACTTCTTATCAAATGAAAATCTCTCTAAAGATAACTTAGTCTTTAGGAACTATTCCTTTGGTCACTTTTGATCAAAGCCTTTAGTTTGAGAACTTTCCCTTCGACAAATTTCAAACAAATTTTTCTAAATGAATCTCTCTAAAGAGTATTTTGCTCTTCAAGTTATTTCACTTAGAATCTTGGGCTCACCATATCATATCATTAAGATTGAATTCAAATTTCAACCCCATGACTAAACCATATAGTGACAAGTTTCATATGAATAAGTAACACCATGGCACCCTAAATGAGTAAGCATCCTATAGGACATGCCCACTAGAATTAGGTGGTCAAGTTTGAATTAAATGAAGGTGATGAGCTCATAAACATTAGTGATTAATGGTGCATGAACTAGAATGAATGAAGAAAAATATAACATCAAGCTCCCAACTTATTTCACCTTAGTTAACTTTCAAGAGATCAAGTGCATATAGCCAACTACAATTTCAAAAGCCCTAACTACGTTTAAAATGATTTGTAATTTATGCAACAAATTTATTATACCATTATCTTCAAAAGATTGAATCACACTAAAATATACCAATAATAATGGCATCTTCATCTAGGGTATATAAAGGAGCTCCACCACCATCTAGGTTCTCGATTAACGACTCTATAGAGTACCTAGACATAGTTTTTGACACAACCATGTTCAACAGCCTCTATGCCAATTACTCAACTCTATGGGAGGTCATAGATAATGTTGATATATTCACATACAAGGAGGACATCTCAATAAAATAAAAACAACTTGCATCTAACTTGGTTCCATTCAAATGCTAGGCACTCCACTACACAGCTACCAATTTAGAAGTCATGATGTGCATCAACTTGCTACAAGACTTAATCTTTGAATGTAAAATTGCATATGGTGGTTGTCTACACTATGTCACTAATAACACAATAATTTAATACATCTTTGGAGATGCATTCATGAGGCATTTAATTCTAACCATTATCTACACTACATTCAATTTACACATTGTAGTTACTTGTAAGAAAAACAAAAATGTAGAATAAGAAGTAGGGAAGTGGCTTCTCCCAAGTAAGACTTTCACTATCAAGGAAATAGCCAAGAATCTTGTCCCCATAACCTAATTTAGAATGGGAATTCATATTGTCATGGCATTATTGAATTGACTCTTTTACCATCCTAGTATTCATTTCTTGCATCTAGAATGGGTACCCTACTTGACCTATTCATTACTTCAGAGTGCACATATGCATTGGGTGAGGTCAGTAGTGCCCACTTGCATGAACATATTCTACACAAGGACAAGAGGACCCAAGGTGGAAATTTCTATATGATGTCATATCTCTTGAGGACATCATGGGGAGTTTTTATATATAATGGGGTTTTATGTAATCCTAACCTTGATTATATTAAGAACAGAATATGTGACTTTTATTCATTCATCCACACTTATGCATATGTAAAGAATGTTTCTATAATTATAGAGAACATGTATTTTCAAGTTTGGATGGCCATCATGGCCAGCCTTTATCTAGGATTTCAAAGAGCATTACCAATACACTCATAAATTTGGGTGATTATTGGTTATACCCAGATTATATAGTTATCATGATTCTGGACATAGGTTAGACCCTCTTCAACTCCATAACAAAGTTATCAAGTAAGATATTGCCTTCTAAATATGGAATGGTATAGATAAATATTTGATATAAATTAAGGAAGGTAGTTTCCATGATTCCCATCTCCCTATTGGGAGGATGCAATATACATATAGGATACATTTCAGAGAGGCTAGGAATGCTAGGATGGATTACGCATTGGCTAATCTACCCCAAATGGATTTGGATCCCCACAAGAGAGTAAAACAAAAGACTCAAAATATTGACATCCCATACATACATGAACCACTTAACTATGACTTCTTATTCATTAATGCAAAATATGATGAGGATGTAAAGGAAAAGGTTGAGACTGCTAGCTTAAGTGAAGATTTATTGAGGGTTATACAAGTAGACTCCTCTCTTACACTTGATCAAGCCAAATTTAGGATACCACCACCATGGGGATGGATATCCTCTAAATTTTTGAGTGGTAGACATTTCCAATAACTATTAGACCCAATTCAAAATCTCTAATAGACATATATTTTGATAACTCAACAATAATAAGATCAAGTGGTAGGGGAAACACCAACTACTAGAGAACATAAAGAAGAACAAGTGATAGAAGTGACACTAGCTCCTACATAATAAGAGGAAGAATAGACTCCTCCAATTCAAACATTTATTATTGAAATGAGGAAGGTCAAATAGGAATTAGCAGAAGAGGTAACATAGAATAAGGATAACACAATTATGGAATAAGTGGAGGTCATTTTCCTAGACTCCTCTGATGAGGAAGCTATGGAACCTACTATGGTAGATTCATTATCCATAACATATAGTATGAATCTTCCCCCTCTTACCCAAAAAATGACTACTCCATAAGCTGAGAAGACAACACTTTGTTATCAAAGATAACCCAGGGCAGAGAGACCACAAACTCCATCTATGGAGGTAATTAGTGGAGAGGCACAACCTTTAGTTGAAGGTGAGCCAAGTCATGAGGTGAATGACTAATATATATAATAAGCTAAGGTCTTGAGCTCATAAGGATTAAAATCAAAATCACCCTATGGTGATGACCAATATGGTAAGGTTGGTCTCTTCATTACTCCCCTAAGCCTTTCTCCTCTTATGTCATTATCAATTTTTTCTCCTATGTCTTTGCTAGTTATTTCTACCTTTACTCCTATGCAATCAATCTCTATTAGGCTTGTTTTCATTTTTCCAACCAATTCTACTTCTCCAACCCTTGTTCTTATAATCTCCACTCTTGTAGTCTCCATCCCTCCAACCATTGCTCCTTTAATCCTAACTGCCTCTACTCCCACTCTTTTAGTCTTAACCTATACTTACATAGCCACCATCCAACCCATCACTCAAGTGGTTTCCTCCTCTACTCAACTAGGTTTACCACTTCCTTCATTAGGACCATTTTAGACAACAACAATAGTGGTAACAAAAAGGGCATCCAAAAACAAACATGTCTATGTTGTGTACCCCATGCCATAATTCAAGAACATAGACTAGTCCAAGATCATTTATCCCTCAATGCTTAAGCCATCCACTAAGCCTGAACTTGAGCCTAAGAAGGATGCATAGATAGAATCCTAACCATTAGATATGTCAAAATTGAATCTTCCAAATTGGGCCAAGGAGTTAGGAGCATCAGATTCTAAGAGGCCCAATATGAATATCACTGAGCTTCCCACTGTAATCTCATTCTTTGACAAAGACAACCTTAGTTCAAAGGGTCAGGAAAATAAATATTGAAGATAGTAGTGGTAGAGGCTTAATCCTAAAATAAAGAGAAGAAATTTAGTCTTTATCAAAAAATTAGAATAGAAAGAAGGGTCAGTCCCTCTACATTGAGGACCTCAAGTCATACATGGAGACCCACACTGAAGCAGTATTGGCCATCCATGAAGGAATAGAACATGCCATAAAATAACTAGAAGAATATTTGGAGACTCTTAGAGAGTAGTAATAGGTCATACATGTCCCCTCTAGCATAGATTAGGATGTATAGAGTGCATCACTAAGGTTATATGAAACTTTTGATACCATTTATTCTTTGAGATTATAATTAGTTCTAAATGTAACTAAAATAATGAAATTGTCTATACTTCTTACATAAGATGAAAATAAATTGAATTTCTTGGTGTTGTATACTCTTAATAAAGCATTCAACCACTTAAATTTGATGATCCCTTTGGAGGTAGCTAATGCACTAAATTTAGATGTCATAATAACTGAAGAGGCCTAGAATTTGGTGATTGTTTCTGATTCTCTAGTGAATAAGCTCACAAAACATGAAAAATAAGCAACATAAATTTTGCATGAGCTAGAACTAACAGGAACAAGAGATAACACTAGAAAGATGATACCTAGGCTATTTTTGATCAAATGATCTAATAATATTTGGAAAGTTTAAATCAAGGTATAAAATTACTAAGTATAGATGACATTAAATCAAAACTAATTATAATGAGGAAGAAGGCAATTAAAGTGGATATCTTTCAGGTTGGCTTCCGAGCCACCAAGACAAAGCATGAAAAGCTGGTAGAATGGGTAGATAGGGTAACCAGACCTCATCTCCTTGATATGATCATAATTAAGTCACATCATGCCAAAGCATACAAACATTATCAAGAGATGGAGATGAATAATAAAGTAGCCTCAACACCACCTACTAGTTCTATTGCTCAGGCTCCATCTACAGTGCCAGTTACAACACCACCATCAACTTTAGATACTCTTGGTTCAAAAAGTGAATCAATGCCACCTCTAATTTTATCTCTAATTATAACTCTAGTTCAATTTTCAAGCTTGTCCCTAGCCATAACTCTAGTCACCATGTCTGCTTCAACAACAAGTTCAAGTCCAATTGCTAGTACAGTTCTAGTTAAAACTATCATTCCAATAATAACTTTGAAAAGTGTCAAGCAAGATTTTATTTAGCCTTAGTCTAAGGATATGTTTTTACAATTTTTCATGTAGTGATTATAAATTACTATTTAAATATTATCACATCCATGTAATTAAAAAAAAAAATCTGCATGCACACATTACATGTATGAGATAATCTATAAGTTATAACATGCAGTTTTTTATTGAGCTAGAATTGAAAATCTAGTTATTTTTTTTGTAATCAAAGTTTTTTTATAATTTTAGGATGATATTAACCCTTTCCCAAGTCCTTTAAATACATACATAACCCTAGTTTTAAAGGGTTAAAGTTTTGATCGATATACAGGAAGAGATTAAGAGATTGATTATCATATGACTGTGTTTGTGCTTTCTTCTTCCTTTTCTATGTTAATGAAATTAAAGTTTCTTTGTCTTTATAAATTCAAAAAATTTGAAGTGTGCTAATGTTATGGATGAATATGATTGTTTTAATTAGTTAATATTGATCTTATATGTGCAACAACGATTGAGGGTTAGTAAATTTCATTAGTTTAAGAAATTAGTACAAGTTAAATTGATAGTCTGATGTGTGTATAGGTATTTATTTTGGTATAATAATCTAGACATGATCCATAAATACCCTAGATAACTTTATATTATGATATTTAATTTCTCAAATAAGGGTATGTAATAGTAGCCCTAAGGAGAGCAACCTTCAGTTAAGATCATTGAGAATCCTATACTTATTTTCCCAGACTACTAACTGTGCTTGTTTATGAGTGTGCAATAACTACAATTAGAAAATAATGGTCTTGAAGATACTTGTTCACTAAATAAATAGTCTTAGAAGTGACCTCTCAAGAACATAAAACTTTCTTTTTCTGCCTTGCCCTTCTTTCCCCTTTTGAGTTTATTTGAGATCTACCCATCATACAATAATTATCCACCCATCCAACTCAATTAGTGATTAATTTCTATTATATTTCACACATCTATCCAAAAAATTTGGTTAAACAACCCACAAACTCAATCTACTATTCCATCACTTGGTTGTTCTAATCGCATACTTACAACTCATTCCCCAGAGTGGAACCTTGTTCCATAGAGATCCCAAAATATTAGAGGCTACCTCATTTAACCTTTTGTGGTGTAAATAAAATGCACATCAACATATTATAAATGTTAGGCTATTAAATTAAATGTGGCCATCTCATCATAAGAGGATCCTGAGATAATATAATTACATGCAATTGGTAGAGATGGAGATCAATTTTTTTATGTGGCTCAACATAGATAATGGCCACCTAGGCCATTCAATCAAGATATGCCATCTAATTTTGTATCTATAAATTCTCAATTTTTAGTAAATCATAATGGACCTAGTTCATGGGCACCCATACAAAATCAAAACTAGTCTCAACAAAATAACCTTGCCTCAATTAGATGGTATCGACCCCAAAATTGGTAATCATAAACCACCCAAAACTAGTCTTGGTAACCCTAACACCAAAACTATAATTAGTCTTATCCTTATAACCGATGGCAATAATCATGGAGAAATAGCCAACCTTGGTTCAATCCAAGTGTTGATTTCTTGCAGCAACAATCGTTACAACAACAACTACAATTAACTTTAATGCCAAGCACCCAACCACATCCTAGATAACCACAACCACCTACTTAACCTATTCCAAACCCCACAAATAAGTTGGTTTAACCAACATAGACCACTAAAATAATGTAATATCTAACTTAGACCTTGGATATCAATGAATTACACCTCTATTTAGGATGTATTTTGAAAGAACCCACCTCACCCATGATCATGGAACCTCCTGAGGAGATTCCAACCAAAAATACTAATCCACAAACCCATGAACCAACTGCTACTCTTGAACCAATTTCCATTACAACACAAGAAGAGCTTACCAACCCTCCTTTTCCTGAGAGGTTAATATCCAATGTCTTAACCAGGAACCTCAATTGGATATCCTAAGATAATAAAAAAATGTGTGTGTTAAGTTTCCATAATTTCAAATCCATTAAATAAGTGCCCATTTATATAAAATTTGTATGTGAATTGTGTTCAAGGAAACTTGGTTGTAAAATAAGGGATCCCAAAATTGTCTAAGTAGTTGGCCAACTTGTAACATCATATTAAAAAATATAGTTCCACCTAAGTACTCTCATCCAATCAGAACTGTATTCAATGTCAACATTAATGGCCAACTTATATCAATACATTGATTGATTTATGGAAAACCATAAATGTTATGCCTATAGAAACCATGCAAAAACTTGGACTAAAACAACTATTCCCAATGCCTAATATCTTGAAAATGGTTGATAGATCAATAGTTAAACCTAAGGATATGATTGGATATCTAGTCATCACTATGGATTCATGGGAATATCTATAATATGTCATCATTATAATAACAAAAACTAACTTAGGATGTTACCCACTTATCCTAAGAAGTCCATGGCTGGCCACAACCAATGCTTTCATTGGCTACAAGTCAATAAAAATATTGATTTCAAATGAAAATGACACTAAGAAATTAGTGTTATATCCACTAGCCAAACTTTTTTATGAAGAATATCAAAACCCTTGAGTGGAGAAAGTAGATGAGAAACACATTTATTTACACACTTTATGCATACTTGACTGTAGCACATCCATCAAAGATCAAGAGGAAAGCACACTCCTTTCTCATTTTTTATAAAACACTTATCAAGAGGTATTGGAGAATTAACCTTAATTTGGGTCTTTCTTATAGTTTTATAGGATTTTCTTAAATCTTAGTTATGTGTGTATTTATTTTATTTATAAATACACTTTATTCTAGCCTTTTAACGTGTTACTCACCTATCTAATCCACTTGTTGGATTTAAGAGTTACTTGCATGTTACTCCTCTCTTCCCACATGGCACACACATACTACCCACTTGTAAGAGGATTAGGGCCACATGGCACTAATGCCTAAGATTGCACATGTAACTACTACTCTTCTCTCTTAGCTTTATATTAAGATCTCACATATCTCATTCCTCACACTCTCAACACATAACTCAATCTTGTTGTTTTAAGTTTTGCTCTTGTATCATTGATTCTCTATTGGCTTAAGTATATTCTTCTCATAAGCTTTTACATGTTATTGTACTTTGATTTCATTGTTATAAGCTTCTTAATACTATATTGTGGGTTTTTCCACTGTTCAGCAATTTTCCTCACTTATAAATTTTTTTGTCTTATCTATGGTTTACTCTCCATTAAGGTAATATTTTTCATTTAATTAGTTTCAAATTTCAATTTTTGGTAATTAATTTATCATGGTATCAAATCTTTTGGTTGTTTTAACGTTGTTAGTGAGTATTGTGCAGGGCTTTCTTGGGAAAATCTTATTTTTTTCCTTCATTTTTTTTAGCCTTTTAACCTCTTGTTGCAAGTTTCTACAAGAAGATTGTCCAACAATTTTTTTTACTTTGTTAAGTTTTTGAATACCCTCTATTCATGATTATTCAAATATAATTTCTTTTATATTTACTTTGTTTTTAACATTCAATCAAAAAGGAACTATTCCTATCCTTCTAGTTCTTCTTTGATTTAAAACCACTCTATGTTTTCATTTTCACAATTCTTCTATTTGATTTTTTTCAAACTCATATAAATCTGGTGTTTTGTTTGATTTTTATAACACCATTCATCTAGGTTCAATTTATTTAAAATAAGAATCTAATATTTTTAATGTTATCTCTATTTTTTTTATTGGCTGCATTTATTATGCTTCACTGGTTATCACAACCTTTTATGCTCCCTGGTAGTTTTGCCTTTAATGCTCAAGACTTTTATTGATTTATTGTGTCATTTTATTGCATAAGGTTCTATGTACTTAAACTTTGTGTTTTTATTATCTCTATGTTCTTATTTGGCTTGCACAAGTTTGTAGATTTTTATTCTATACATTTATTTGCTTTTTTTCCTTGTTTATTTATGCTTTACATACCTTTTCTTCCCCTTCTTAGTTTAATCTTTTCTTTTGATAGCTGATTTATTTTTTTGGTGCACAATCCTATTTACTCTACCTTTTTTTTTACAATCTCGTTACCTTTTTTCATTTCATTTATCTACTTCCGCTGAGTCTCATCCTTGTGTAGTTATTTATTTCAATTTCTTATTACCTTGTATTAATAGTTATTGTGCCTTATCTATATCCTTTTTTGAATTTTTGTGCTTCTTTAACCAATGCCTCTACCTTGTCTCTATCACTTTGGTAATTTTTTTGTTCCTTTTTTTCTCACTATCTTTTATCTCTCACCATCATTTCAACATAGTTTGCATGTCTCTCTAATGAAGCAAAGTTTAACATTTTCTTCTTGTAAGTTTGTTTTTATATATGAAATGGAAAACTATATTTATTACGTATAGATTTATTCATTAGTTTTAACACGCTTTATTTTTCTTAAAATAATAACACAAATGTTAAAAAAAACTTCACTGCAAAATTTACCATTATAAAGGAAGTGAGGTGTTTTAATTTTTTGTGGGATTTCCTACTATAAGTAATTTTTGGGGGATTTCCTTGTGATGGGCCCTCCATTTTGGGTTTAACACATTTCTTTATACTATAAAAACTTGTAATTATTTTATATCTAGATTATTCTTTTTTTTCAGCAAAGGCAACTTAGTTCATGTCATTAAAAAAAAACTTATCTCATTTTCCTTTGTTAACAAGTGGCTTTATTTATAGATATTTAATTTCTTGAATAGCATGTTATATTTTTAAGTGTAAATCTTAAGTTGGTAAGAATCTAACTTTTTAGTTCTTAATATGAGTTGATTAAGTTTTGTCACGTGATATTCTAAACAAAGGTTTTTTATCATCTCACATGTATCTTTTCCTTTTTAATTAATTGATAGGAATTAAATCCTTGTTTGAGATTATTTAAAAGGGTCACTCATTTTTTAATAGTGTATTATTTTAGTGCTATGGCTTTAAACTAGATATTTTTTTTTACATATAAAAATTTTATGCATAAAATTGCATTTGAAAATGAATAAATTATTACTCTTAAAGATGAAATTAAATGTCAAAATAACACTATTATTGCCTTGAAAAATTATTTTAATAATCATGCAAAGTCTATGCAAAACTCTATTGACATTCTAAATGCCAAATTAGCTTTTTTTGCTAATATTTATAGATCTAATGTTGATAAATCTCATTGTGATCCAAAACAAACTCAAACTCATGTGCACACTCCTTACATTAACCTCAGCTTAAAAATCATGAACGTTATGTGCTATTCAAGTGGTGGACTTGATAAGTGCACAATTAGTATACTCAAACCTATTTTATCTCCTAATGCAAATTATAAAGGTTTCAATTTTAGTGATTCATTTGCTTCTAATATAAATTCAAAATCTTATTTTATTTCATATAAAAAGACTTATAATGCAACTTATATTGATCAAAATACTTTTAATGCTCATGTTTTGGTTAAAATTGTAAAACCTAATTCATATTGTGGAAAACACAGACATCATATATCTAAATGTTGGAAATTACATCTATGTAAATCTTGTGGTAAATCCATGCATGATACTTTGCATTTTTGGAAAATTGATAAATCGCATACCTATAAGGGTAAAACTATTTAGATTCCTAAATAAAATGAATATTATAGAGTCTTTGACATGTCTTCTTATGATAATTATTCTAATGCTTCACGTAGAGTATCTTTTTCAAGTGACTCATCTTTTTTGTCTCCATTTTGATTATGTTAATATCTTTTTTCATTCCTTGTTTTTTATTACATACGATATATGCTTTGATTATGCTGACTAAATTATTTTCATGTAGGATATCACACTTTGTGATGGAAGTTGCTTTTACTCCATTTTTATTTCATGTACATCTAATTTTATTACATTGTGTATGTAGATTATATTTTTGGCATAATAGTTACTCAACTTAAAATATTGGTGTTAGCTTGTTTGTCTTGTAGGTTTATGGATCATTCCTCTTTTTTGTTGGTATTTGTTCCATTGCATATCAACTTAATTGTTAAAAGAGGATTCTTATATATTATTGGTGATCACACTTTCATCCTTGCAACTTTTGGTAGCACCTTCTCTTCTTTATGATCTATAATTTTTTGTAATTCCTATTGAAGGAAGTTTCTATTAAAGGAGAGATCAGTGTAATTTCAACTTCCTTCTTTTTTTTTAAAGGTTTTCTCAAATTTTTTAACACCAATTTAAGTTTAAGGGGGAGTTTTCGAGAATTAACCTTAATTTTCATCATTCTTATAGGTTTATAGGCTTTTCTTAAGTCTTAATTATGTGTGTATTTATTGTATTTATAAATACACTTTATTGTAGACTTTTGAGGTGTCACTCACCTCTCTAGTCCACTTGTTGGATTTAAGATTTAATTACATGTAGATCCTCTCTCCCCACATGTAACACACATCCTCCTCACTTATAAGTGGAATAAGGCCACATGGAACTCATCCCTAAGATGGCACATGTAACTCCTCTTCTCTCTTAGGTCTATATTAAGAGCTCACTTCTCTCATTCCTCACACTCTTAACACACAACTCATTTTTTTTGTTCTAAGTCTTGATCTTGCATCATGGATTCTCTCTTGGCCTAAGGCCATTCTTTTCCTAATCTTATACATGTTATTTTGCTTAGATTTAATTATTGAAAGCTTATGGGGTTTTCTCACCATTCGATGGTTTTCTCCACTTATCAAATATCTTGTCTCATTTATGGTTTGATCTCCATTAAAGTAATATTTTTCATTTACTTGCTTTGAAATTTCAATTCTTGGCAAATAATCTATCAGGAGGACCCTAAAATAGATAATCTATTGCAATGTACAACATGCCCTATTGAAATTATCTTCCTTGAGATTGGTCCCTTTGAAATTGAAAATGACATTAAAAACTTCCATCGGCTATTACCACACCATTGCATATATTCCCCATTGATAGGTGACATTTAATATATGATGTCCCTATCCAAGCAAGTGGAAATCCTTCTAGTAAAACCCCTCAATATCAATAACAAGTTGACACTCCAACAAGAAACCAAGTTAGTCACTATGATCTAAAAGCATAAGACATATTTTTCTTGGGATTATCATGATATGAGATTTATTCCTATAGATTTATATAACCATCACATATACATCAAATAAGAATGTAAACCCATTCACTAACCACAACATAGGATGAACCATGTTGTTAAAGATATAGTCAACCCTGAGATGTAGAAACTATTAGATGCAAGGCTCATATATCCTATTTATGATAGTCAATGGATTTCACCCCTTGTTTTTGTACCTAATAGAGGGGGTAATTGGTGTATATGTGTAGACTATATGGAATTAAATACAACTACAAGGAAGGATCATTTCCTCTTTCCTTTTATTGACCAAGTCCTTAGCACATTCATAGGAAAAAGGTATTTCTCATTCCTTGATGGATTTAGTTTCTATCACTATATCATAATATCACTTGAATATCAAGACAAGAATAAATTCACATGCCCTTGGGTTACCTATGAATATGTAATACTTCCATTCAGTTTATGCAATGCTCCAACCACATTTCAATGAGTTGTCTTGAGAATATCTTTTGATCTTTCCCATTACTACATGTAAATATATATGGATGACTTTACTATTATGGAGAAACCTATGATGAATCACTTAAAATATTTGATAAATTCCTTCAATGTTTTCAAGACGATCAATTATCCCCTAATCATGAAAAGTGCTACATGATAAAGATAAAAGGTATTGTGTTGGGACACATCTCACATGAAGGTATTAAGGTAGATCCTACCAAGATAAGTATAATCAAAGACTTACAAATTCCAAAGAAGAAAAAATATGTTAGAAGTTTCTTAGGAAATTTTGGTTATTACCATAGATTTATCAAGGACTTCAATAAAATTACAACACCTTTATTTTTTTAATTTATAAAGATGTTGGTTTTATTTGGACTATTGCATGTCATGGTGTATTCTGAGAGCCTAAGTGTTTACTTATAACAACTCTTATGTTAAGAGGTCCTGACTTGACATAGCCCTTTCATATCCATATAGATGTTTTTGATTGTACACTAGGAGCTATCATTGACCAAAAAGAGCAGTCCTTAAGCTACATAATTTATTTCATTAGTAAAAACCTCCATGGATCTTAACTCAACTACACAGTCATAGAAAAGGAATTACTTGTTGTATTCTATGTTATTAACAAGTTTAGATACTACATTCTTAGGTATCAAATCTTCATTTTTACTAATCATGTAGAAATCAGGTATTTAATGAATAGGCCTGTAGTAGTTAGTAGGATAATTAGATGGTTATTTTTGCTATAGGAATTTTATATAACCATTATTGATCAACCAGGAAAGGATAATATAGTTTTATATATCTTATCTCAATTACAATATAATGAACAAAGTCTCATAGTAAATGACTCTTTTTCTGATCAACACCATTTTTCATTAACCACTAAGACTCCTTGGTATGTAGATATTGCTAGCTCTTTAGTTGTAGGATTATTATTACAACATATTAAGGATAATGTAGTTTTATATTTCTTATCTCAATTAAAATCTAATGAACAAAGTCTCATAGTATATAACTCTTTTTCTGATGAACACCATTTTGCATTAACCACTAAGACTCCTTGGTATGTAGATATTGCTAGCTATTTAGTTGTAGGATTACTATTAAAATATATTTCTCCCAAAGAAAGATATAATTTAATCACAAAAAGTGGTCCATATTCATGGATCTCTAGGTACTTATTTGTAATAGGGCTTTATATAGTCATACATCAATGTATCTGAGAAGATGAGGTTGTTGACATCCTTCAAAAATGTCATGATGAACTTTGTCGGGCTGATTTTTATAAAACAAAGACTACCATCAAGATTTTAACTACCAGATACTACTAGTCTACTCTACAAAAGGACTCCTTTGTATACACCCATCAATGTGATCAATGCCAATGTATGGGGAACTCACACATTTAGATGAAATTCTACTACAACCCTAGTTGGTTTTGGAACCATTTGATAATTTGTGACTTGATTTTATGGGTCCCATATATCCCAAATCCAAAAATAAGGAGTACATATTTATTTTCATGGATTATGTCACTAAATAGGTTGAATTGATGGCCTTAACCCATGCAAGAGATGAGAAGGTGGAAGAATTTTTATATGAGGATTTTTTCACCTACTACAAGGTACCAAGAGAAATTGTTATAAACAAGGGTCTTAATTTACATATGATCACACATATTCCTTTGTCAAGGAATATGAAATTGGGAATAATAAATCCACCCCTACCATCCTCAATCCAATGGATAATAGAGGTCAAAAATAGGGATTTAGAGAACATCCTCACCAAAATAGTCAATGTATTCCATAAAAATTGTGAAACTTATCTTCATGAAGCAATTTGGCCATATTGAATCACATGAAAGGCCACAATTGGTCTCACTCCATATGAATTGGTTTATGGAAATAATCCTATATTGCTCATTGAATTTCAACACAAGACCTTGATGACATCATTAGAAATTGGCCTAGATTTGTCACAAGCACAAAAGGATAGAGTCATGTAGATGAATGCCTTAGATGAAATTCAAAAGAAATAATTGAATCATATTAAATACATGTAGTATCAAAGTATTCGATGGAATGATAAACATATAAAGATAGAGATTTTTAACCAAGAGATTGGGCCCTAATTTTTTATTATAAATACAAAGACCATAAGGGCAAGTTATGAACTAGATGACTTGGGCCCTATGAAATAGAAAAATTATTTGAGAATGAAGATATCAAATTATATACCATTTATCTTGTACACTTATTCCTAATATTCAATAGACATATGCTCAAATTATACAAAAATACCCTTTTCAATTAGAGATTCACTCGATATCTTATGGATGGACACACCTTATCTTCCTCTCAGCATGTTGTAGATATTACTTCTACATCAGTAAGGTACTGTAATATACCCTTGCTCTCCATTTTAAAATATCAACCACTTTTATACAACTATTCTAGTCATTTATTTTGGTTGGCTATAGGTTGAATAAAAACTCTAGTTAATAAAATGTCCAATCAATTAGTCAAAGTCAGAGAATGTTAGTAAAAAAATATAACAATGTAAACCTTCAACATTATTGACAGGTGTTGGTTATAAAACTAGTCTCTAGCTAATCAATATATGTATAAAATAAACCCGTAAATGTAAAATCAACTTACTAACCATCCGAGGGGAAAAATTTAAAAAAAATGCATGAGAAGAATAATCAAAGTAATAAACATGTACTTTTTAGCTCCCTTTGTATCATCCACCTTTCTTGTAAATTCAAACACCTATTTTTAGCCTTCCTAAGTAGCTTTTCCCATTTATATAGGATGTAAATTCTCTACTACATGATGCAAAATTATGTGTTATAGGATCCATATTATGTGTTACAGGATTCACCTTTTGTACTAGATATTATAAATATGAGAAATTAATTGTGTCTTCCAATTTGATAGGTTAATTAATAGGTAGCTACAAGTTACGTTAGGCATCTTTGGAAGGATGGTTTTTATGGAAACTAAATGGAAGTTTATACTATCAATATATTCACCCTTATTGATAAAAAATAGTATCTCTAGGCCATAATAATAATTTGTTATCATATAAATATCACCTACTATGGGATAATGCAAATTCATCTAGTTATCTTGAGGAAAGTGTAGGCACTAATCCTTTGGTTTTATTCCACTACTCCACCCTCAGCATCTTAAATTACATATTAATCCTATACTAGTTATCTTCATCTATGGTTGGTAATAATAGACATCTCCTTCAGTTTGGTGGTCACCACCATCTGATATAGTAGTAACCATGAATGACCACCTCATCTAGCTCTATCGATGACATGTGTGACACCTTCCACATCACATCAAATCCATATGCCTCCATCATGATTTCAAGACCCTACTCCATGTCATCTCATTTAAATGCATTGTCTCAACATCTACACACATATGCATGATGATTTAACCCATCTAATTAAGGTAATTATTCATTTTTTTAGGTAAATAATTAATTAATTATTATTTATTATAGTTAATATGATCATCATGTTGGATAATTTTGAGTTAATGTATACAAGCATGGCTCATGTAAATTTAAATACCATTTTTTGTAGTGGTCATATCAAGAACTTTTTCCCCATCCCACCACCAATTTCCTATCCACATCAGCTTCTTCCCTACCCTCTTGGACATACCATTAAGTTTTAATTCACTTTAGGTCAAGTGACATGCTAGTTGGGGGATATTTTTGACATAAATGACACATTACTTGCATACCTCAAGATGCTACATGATAAGTGTTGATGCAATCTTTAAAAGGAAAATAAAAGGTTATCTTTAAAAACATTCCTATGCCCAAAAATTGATAATAAAGACCCACTAATCTTTATACAAGTTTATTTAAACCATCATGGGAGGAGATTGTGTTAGAAGGGAGCCTACCAAATTGACACCAATTTTGGAGTAGCAAAACATCACCATCCTCTCAGTAATATAGGGTGGTTAGCCTATTTTGAAAATATAATAGGGTTTGACCAATCAATAGTAGAATAATTTACCATCTCATTTAAAAACAACAAAGACATAATCAAAGGGTTGCAAATAAAGGTAACTGGAAGATATCTGAGCCAAATTACTAACCTACCTAGAGTAGGATATTTTTTTGAGGAAAAACTTGATATAACTATAAAAATGGCAATATTTCAAGTAGTTTGTGAGTAATTAAGCTTCTCCAAATAGGGTAATATACATATATCTCTACTACAAGTATGGACAAAATATGTTATCTTTATTCTAAATTATTTCACTTGTGAAGGGATACATTCTATGTTATATGGTGTACATTTTAAGTTTATCAATCACATGAGGAATAACATTATAATAATTATGCCAAAGTTCTTGTTAGACATTTTAAGTAAATGGAAATGGAATATCAAAAAGGCAACCCTAAAAATCTACCCCATCATTGTTTGATACAACTCATTATTAAAGATAACCTAAGTTGATAAAGACCCAATGTGACTTGGGAAGAATTTTTGTAGTTTCCATTTGAGGAAAAATATGATGAGGAAGAAAATGTTGAAGAGGAAATAAAATAAAGTGATGAAGAGAAGGCATAGAAATAAGAGGATGAATTTTAAGAATAAGTAAAATTCAAGGAGGAATCTAAATAAAAATAATAAGATGAACCTCCTATAGCAAATGGACCCACAATATAGGTAGAAGGAGAGACAAGGGAAACAAAAAAGAGGATGATATTTATTCTTACACATTTTTCATCTAAAGAAGTATCATCCCCTCCAAATCCTAAACCAATTAAGAATCCAAAAATGCCTTAAGATAAGGCTATGGTCACATAAACTAAGGGGGAAATTAAAACAAATCCTCTATCCACCTCTCCTACCATACTAGATATCAGTGAGGGCTCATTTGAAAATAAAATTTAAGAAATAAATGCTTCTATGGCTAGTAGAAATGATGAGGAAGGATCTTATTCCTTCAATTTTCAGCCTCTATAAATGACTAAAGGAATCAAGGAAGATAAATTGATTTAAAAAAGTGAGGAAGAGCAATCTTTTTAAAGGGATGAAGAAATGCTTGAACAACTTGAAAATAAGGGATATGAGAGTCCTATAGTATCCTCACAAAGAGAATTTCATACCCTAGAGAAATAACTTATGGAAATTGAATTACTAAGGGGTAAATTTTAGATGTTTGAAGAAAGAAACAAATTAGGTACATTGGCATAAGTCACTTCACAGATGAAAGACCTAGTTGTATTGACTAAGTCTCTGCGTGTATCCATAACACAACTAGTAAGACAAAAACATTTTACCATTCCTATTATTCAAATACTTGTTACAACCACTTCTACATATATTAAAAAACTTTACTTTCCATTTATTTTATTTGATATGTATTTATAAGGAGATGAACAGTTCCAAAGTACACGATTCAGTTGGTTCAAACACTATGGATAGTTTAATAAAGAGCATGAAATTAAAAAATAATTTTCAAAAATATGCATAACAACTCATGAAATTGGAATAAAAATTTGAAGAGTTAACTTGGTTGATAAATATGTTATTAAGATGCAATACACCTGCTTGTGTTTACTCTATTTAATTTGAATAACAATGGTTTAAATTTTAGTTTATGAGAGTAAACTATGACCTTCCAAGAATAGTGATATATCCTTAGTCCTTCTTTAATATATATAATGATGGTACCATTGAAAAACCAAGTCAATTGTCTAAATTTTATCTACATAATTATGTTATACCTCATCATATATAAGGGAACCCCAATTTATATTTAGGAGATGTCTTACTCAAGGATTTTTCTTCATATTTGGTACATGAGAATAAAAGGGTCAATAATTAGTAGACAACAAGTAAAAATAAAAATAATCTTCTTTTATGATTAGAGGAGAGTCCATTGAGCCTAAGGTGACATTACAATAAGAGGTTTTTTTAATGAAAAGAAGGGAAGTAGCTTCCTAGTTTGTGAAGAAGTAGATCAAAATTATTACTTGGGATTATTAACTACCATAAAACAATATGCATTCAAAGCTTGTGGGCATAGATGGAAATAGATTACTCTTTAATTAAAGAAAAAGGAACCATTCTCTTCACATTAACACAAAGCTTCCCTTGACTAAATTAATACTTACATAGAAATTACAAGAAGGAAGGGACCAAATTTTATGGCTATCACTTTTTCAGCCACATCAATTTTGGTATCCCATTCTAGACTATATAGTAGAAGTTCCAATTTATAATGCAAAAGATGATAGGAGATGGTAGAATTTTAAGGCTTAGCATGGTTTTTATGGCAAGCAAAGCATAGGTGCATTAGAACCAATAAAATTTAGACTTATGTGTGTTATTCAGATGTATAAATTGGTTGCTCAAATATTATAAACACCTTAAGTTGGGGGTGTGATGAGCCATATAAATGGCATTATTTTAACACCTACCTATATACATTTTTGGCCTATAAATGTCAATGTTTCCTATATGCCTTTTAATTTTCCTTGTCCTAATTACTCTAATCATGATGATATATATTAACTATGTTTATGGGAATGAAGTTATTTTTATTATTGTATTTAAATTTTAATGTGTTATCCTTTATTCTGATGCTTTTACTTCTCATATTATGTGTTGAGTAACTTGAATGACAAGACCTACATGTATCACAACCAAAAGGTTATGTCCTATAATAATGAGATGAAGTCCAGATATATATAACCATAGCACCATAGTTTATACAAGACATTCATGACCAGTTACCAATAGGTTACCATCCTATAGCCACTAGGAACTACTATAATAAACATGAATAACTGCATACAACTTCCCTAAGAATGCATCACTTGTAACATCTAGCTTTTTCATTAATTTTGGTCCAAATGGTAAAGATTGGATAACAATCATGCATGGCCCTAAATAGGCATACGTTATGAGGAGCATTTTAAATGTTAGACATTCATATTAGATAACATTTCACTCCTTCCAAATTCCCAATAACATCACCCCTATTTTAGTCCTATAGCCAATGTTGGTTTTGTTCTACATAATATGAATATTTTTAGGTTGTAATTTCTTGTTGATAAATAGCCATAGCCTCTTATGTATATATTAGAATACATATACATTTAATGGGTGTAGATAATATAGGAATAAAATAGATAATCTAAGTGTGATCAAATAATATCATTTTAACCATTATAATCTTACTATAGCAATCTTTAATTGTTACAAAATATTAATTTAGGAATTTGTAGTATACACATTTTAATTCCAAGGGAAGGATTGGATATCAATACCAAATGAGGAGGGGCCCCTCAAGAGGACTTGTATGGAAGATACCAACTCATTATAGTAAGTAATTATATTTTATTTCCAAGTATTCATTTCCATTCTTTAATTCCATATATGTTTTTTGAGTGTCATAGATGATTTTAGTATTGTGAATGCATATTAATTTTTTAAGGAAGCTTTTACATCATTTAATTCCAATAAATTCTATTTTTTTCATTCATACAAGTATGATTTCTTTTCAAGTACTTTACATTTCTATAATTTCCTTTATGAAAGTGTGCCTATATATAATTGACAAAGTCAACAAGTGAGTGAAGTGTGCACATAAAGTGGCATCATCTAATCAAGTTAGAATGCCCTTAGGTTGATAATTAATGAATTAGTTATTTTATGCATCAAGTGACCACATCATCCTATGGGCATAGGTGAGTTTGTATAAGGTTATCAGGTTTAATTGGTGGTAAAAATTTTCTCATCAAAAGGTGAAATGGATGGGAGAGCTATAGTATATGGAGGTAGAGGCAATAAAAATCTAAGTGCCACTATTGGAGATGTTGGAGGTGATGGGGGTGATATTATGAATAGTATTTATACAAAATAACTTTACAAAATTTTAGAAAGACTCACTTATTGAAATGTAGTTAGAGGAAGAAAGGGTGCCAAATAAATTGCTCCAACTTGCCCACATGTAGGAGGTGATGTCCTTGTAGTTGTTGTATAGGGATGCACTATGGTTGTTGGTTGAAGATTTTGAAGTCCCTTAAGATTATTCTTCTTGATTTGTGGATCTATCTCCATTTGAGTGGCATATTATTACATTGGGTTAGCTTCTTATTTTTTAGGAGAGGGAGGATGCTCTTGTTGTGTGGATGATTAAGCCTACAGTTAGAGCCATTTATAACTTGAAGATCTATTCATCTCTTATAAAAAAATTCTTTCCTCCTCTCTAGTAATTAAAGGACCATATTGAATCCTCTATGTAGCCACCATTGGCATATTATGTTTGTTCCTATACATTTAGACCTCAAAGTCATCCAGATCATTCGTGAAGATTTCATCATGCTCAAAAATTTGGTGGCCATAGGGAATTTGAACTCCCTTCTTCTTGTGGTCATTAAAATATTGCTTGACTCTTCCCTGAGGGTCCCAATCTCTATATGTGCTTCCTCTAAGCCATAAAGGGCCCTAACTTTTCTAATTACATCAAGGTGCTTTCTCATTTAATATTAAATTTTACATGTGATGATAGGGGTTATGTGGTGGTAACCTTGGTTTTTAGCACTGATATTCTCATCCAAACCATTATATATTTGATTTGTTATTTCTTACTCTACCACATTATTAAGGATGCAATGAGGAAAATATAGGGTAGGTGCCCTAGATCCCTATATAGTTATTATGGTAGAATCAAGATAGTACAAATAATCCCCTCTATTCTTTATACTCTTCATGTTTTCAGAAAGCCTAGGAATATGATGCCCATAGATGACTTGGTAGACTTGTGGATAAATATCTTATGAAATTATTTTAATTTTAATTATAAACCTTTAAATTTGTATTATGGATTAATCATCATACAACATATTCTTTATGTATTTAGTAAATGGTTCTTAAGATTTCTCATAAGTTATGTATATTGTTCCCATGACTATGTATACTACATAGGACATCATATAGAAATTTTCATTGGAGGGAATTTGGTCAAATCAAAACATCTGTGCCTTCATCCTCACATTAATAACTTCATCAAGTGTAATTTTTTTAATAAATATTCAAAATAATATCTAACAAGGGCACCCATTTTTTGTTCACATAGGTGGTGCTAGGAAAACCATATAATTTATTCATCAATGTCATTGTTAATAGAATCTAGCATGAACTTAACTATGGAGATTGAGGATATAGCACCTTGAATATTCAATTTTTATCCTTTATTAATCCATTTATTGAGTTTCCCCTCAACTATGTTATGCTCTAACCAAATATTGGAATAAAATTGATCATAGATCAGCTCTGACATTGGGAGTTGAAAATACTTCTCAAATGCCTCCCTATAAATATATGCTATTACATTTTTGTGAAGTATGAATTGTTAGCAATCCCTAATAATAGAACTATTAATAAACAAATAACATAGTGGATCAATACAAGGCATTAACCTAGATTTGGTTATTTCATTGTGCAATCTCATGGCCTTGATTGGCAAAAAGTCATCAATATATCTTTTGTCATCTTTAGATAACTAATCTTATGTTGAATATGGTTCTACATCATGCACCTCTTCCCAAATGGTTGAGTAATGAGGGAATCAAAATTAAATATCTCCCTTATCATATATGATGTCCATATATTTAGGCCTACCTATGATGGTATATGGGGAAAGAGGTTGACCTACTCATGATGAAGAATCCATTATTATATTATCAATATAAAATCTCTCTTAAGATGACTGAAAGTACTCACATATTCACTACGATAAAATTTAGGGCTTTTGATAATAGGTTAACTCAAATTCACAATTTTATCATATTTAATTGATGGCAATGGTGACTTAGTGTATTTTGGTAATTTGTGTTTATTACCAAATTCTAAAGACTTGAATGATCCGTTTGTGGGGAGTTAATACAACAATGTATTTTAAATTTGTTCCCTATTTCAATTTGAATTTTCCAATCAACTTTAGTGGATACCTATTGCCATTTTGTATTTTTTATTTCACTGTGAGTGTTAGTCATTACCTCAAGATAAGTGTCCATTTCACATGCATTAGCTTTTATTCTAGCTATCATATTTTACATTTTGCATTCTAGTTATGCATATTTACAATTATGACACTTGTCATAATCTCACTTACCAAGGATTTTCGTATTTATAACATTTATTCATACCCATTATAAGTTATGAGTTAATTATATTATACCACTTGGCATGATCTTAAGAATCTAGGTTCATTCAACTTTTAGATGTGTACATCTTCTTGATAGGTATTGAGTGAACATGATCCTGCTACATGTTACAATCTCAGGGTTCTAGAGGTTCTTAAAAAATTTACTACATATGTTGCTTAGTGAGATTTGAATTATTATGATGATGACACATGGATGTCTTTTGGGTATACAATAGTTCTTTATTTCACTTTTGTACTTATTTTTTATAAGTTTTGATCTTCTACAATGATGGCATGTGGTCTACTCTCAATGTTTTGGAGAAAATATAATCTTGACTATGTACCTTCAATTAATAGGCTCTGAGTTAACAAGATCAAACCACATGAAATGATCTTAGGATTTTTGGGTTCTTTTCATAAATGATACTATACTTATACCAGTTAGGTGATGAGTGTCTAGGATCGTGACATGTGGATGTTTATCATTGATCCATAAAACTTATAACTCTAATAATGTACCTTTTTCTGGTAAGGTCTAGATGAACATGATTATGACACTTGGATGGTCTATGTTGATATGGAATAATTTAGAGATAAGTAAGTGTGCTATGGTCCATTGCGTCTAAGTGAAAGATATTATGCCATGTGGAATGATCTCAGGGATCCAAGTTCTTTGAAACTTTGATAGTGTATTTTCCCTGACTAGTTTCTAAACATTTATGTTGATGTAATGATACTAATTATCTTAATCTCATAGAACCATAAATTATGCATACAAAATAAGCCAATTTTTTAAGCTACATGATACAAGTAGCCATGATGTCAACATGTGGATAGCTTCCAGAGTTACAAAAGTATCTAATAGATTACAGCCCATAGAACATAGAATAAACACAATGCACACATGTAGCCAATAAATTTAACTAAGGACTAAATGTGGAATAATCCTAGGTCATGAAATTAATTATGCACATACAAAAAAATTGAGATGCACTAGAAAACTATCTTATTAAATATGTTAGTCAAATAAATCTAAAAATTCAACTAGAAATAAATACTTGAAATAAAATCAAAGCTGATAAATAAAATAATCTTATACCATGCCCAAGCTTTTAAATTTTATTTTGAAATACAAAATTAGACCCAAAATAACCTTAGGTTACATATATCAATTCAATAGTAGAATTATAAGGTTTAAAATATAAGTTTTTCTAATAATAATGAGTCCTTATTTGAATTTTTAAAATGGGGTGTGTTTGGGGACAACAAATGCCAACTCAATGGGGAAATACTCATGAGTATATAAGAACCTAGAAACTCAATTAATTCATCATGATAAAATGTTAAACCTTATAATAAGAGAATAAATAAACCATATATCTTAAAGAGTGTCCAACTACTTCATGCAACATACTAACCCTTTTAATTTCTAGGATCTGTGTGTGATTATGTGGAATTAATTTACCTGTTGTTATGAGATTTTGATAGAGATCTAAATAGGCACTGTAGGTTTGGTTTTGATTTCTTGATTTTATAAAAAATAGTAAGGGAAGCCTAGGCATTGTTTTGCTTCCAAATGGGCATCCATAGCCCCAAAAATGATACTTACAATTTTACACTACGCATTTCTCTATTTACAGCCAGGCATATACAGCCCTGATAGATTTTACTTTAACCACTCTCTTTCCATCAGTTTGTATGATTTGATAAATTGATATTTTTTTTAAATATTTATGGAATAAGGGTTAAGAACCACCATTGGTTGGTTGTATGTATAAGAAAACTTATTTTTATTAATACATCCCCATCAACATACATCCATTTTAATTTTTATTATCTCCCATCCAATTTTTTACATTTAAGAGTGTATTTGATCTTTGAAAATGAAAATTCTTTCTAAAATTTGCATGAGTATATCAGAGAAACTTTCAAATAATTGATAAACTTATTTAATTCAAATAATAACATGATTTTAGTAATAACACATATCTTAATTTGGGAGCTCTCAAGTACTACAAGAATCAATCTTAGTGAATGCTAGTTATGCACTTCTTTGGTTATCCTTTTCTCTTTTGGGAGGTCTTTTTCAAGATTTAATATAATAAATTGATCATATTGTTCTAAAATTTAAGAAACTAGTCTAAAAAACAATGTAACTAACTATGAAATCAAATGCTAAAAAGAAGAATTTAATCTAAGAAAGTTTGAAATACACCTAAGGAAGAAAATGATAGAAAATAGAAAACTACTCTAGAAATTAAGTAATCTAATCTAATCCTACTTATACAGTATAAATTACAATCATTTATAAACATCTTTAGTTGTAACAACCATAAAATAATATTTCAAAAACTACCCATTCACTAAAAAAGTGAGGTCATTAACTAGGAGATCCTTTAAGTGAAAAACATTGTTACCTAGGATCTTTGAGATTTGATATAGCCTAATACATAAAGGATTGAACTTGTCACACTATCCTTTATCTTAATATTCCTTATCCCATAAAATTACCAAGTCAAAAATCTTAAAATTCTTGATTTTGGATATTTTATCAAACCACCTCTTGACAATGTCTTTGTGCTTGTTAAAGATATGTAGTGCCTTTATTCATGCATCCTCCATGTGGACTATGTCAAGCAATCTGAACTAAATCCTTTAAATATATTCTATATTCCCTTACATTAATTTATGCATTGGTAGTTTGAGAGTAATAAAAAATACATTTTGTTATCCATAACTAGTAGGAAAGGTGATGTAACAACCCCACTGGGTTTTACTAGAATATAGCAAAAATTTTAATTACACATCTTCATATTATAGATTTCATCATGATAGATCTAATTAGTGATCTTTAACTAATTGCATTAATTTAGTTAATTGTAAGGTTTATATCTAATCCACTTAGCTAATGATCACCATAAAAAGATATAACAAATCATGTTCAATGCTAAATATATAATAAATACTACATCTAATTCTTTTAAAGTAATAGTATAATTTCAACCATAGATGATACAACATTATATCCATTGTTGTATAAGTATAATGAATAAATACTACAGTCTCAACAACAAATAAAATATCAAATAATAATACATGATATAAAGCTCAATGGAGCATGAGTCTCCACAACTCAAGTATCTATCTGTAATCTCAAGTGTAGTCTCTAGAGTATTACTCCTCCGAGGAGGGAGAGCATCATCTGAGTGCTTGTCTACATCGACCATGGACCATAGATTTCCCACACTATTTTCAAAAAAATAAATGGCCCTCCTTTCATGGATAGGTAGATAATGATAGTGTAAATATCCAAACTAACAAACTAGAACTTGTGTTATAGATATCTAATACATGATGTGTACCATAAATAAATCCATTCTAACAAGATATCATACAACTATGAAAACTATATCAACATTTGAAATGAAAATGTTTAACTATAAACATTAGTTTGGCCAAAGTTTTCAAATAGTTAATGATCTCTATGATCAGTCAATTTCATACACACCACTTAATCAGATTACTCTTCATCTTGCATTGATGGTAATAATTAAGCCAGTGGAATCCATCCATTACTTATTTAGTGTCATGAATACAAGATTTGGTTAAAATATATTATAATATAAAAAACCAATAGATTTAATTGAAATATTCCCTATTAGTTGATATTAGTATGTTAAGTACAGAAATATCAAATACATACATTTAATCTATCAAATGTAATGCAATGAATCTAAAATCATCTAGTTTATTATATAATAACTAATAAAATCAAAAATAGTCTTTAATATAAACATACCATCTGAATAAAGATTATATCTAGACTACCAGTGACCCAAATCATAAAGTAGCTTATAATGTTATTTCATCCTCGAAACAAACATTAAACACAACTTATTTATTTGTTTATACTCCACATATATAACAAAATCCAGTCATAAAATAACTCAATAAGATCTATATTTAAATAATTAAATACCTTATTTTAATGCTTCAACCAAACATCAAATATATAATAAAGTACCCATAATACCCCTATACATAATAATTATTACTAGCATACAAGTTGTGCACATCTATATATATGGTATAACCATATTTAGTTTTATAACATTGTCAATCAATCATATGTTTTATACCATATATATATGTGTGTGTGTGTGTGTGTGTGTGTGTGTGTGTGTGTGTGTGTGTGTGTGTGTGTGGTATAACCATATTTAGTTTTATAACATTGTCAATCAATCATATGTTTTATACCATATATATATATATATATATATATATATATATATATATATACATACACACACACACACACACACACACACACACACATTGTTAAACTGCCACATAATTTTGTATACAGTCACAATTAGGATAAGTTATACATTATACTCTAAGTATACATCCACTAACCATGCCTTAGGTAATTTTGAATCACTTTCAAGCCATTTGAATCACTTTCAAGCCAAGCACCCACTATCAAGTATCTAAAGATAGATTACAAGTTGCATCCATACTAGTGGATTAGGATTACACACATATACTTAGAGGAATAACTACGTTCATTTGGATTTCCATCATTAGATAATTGGATATATAGACAACACTCAACCATTTATTGGGAAATGGTTTGGGTCAAATCAACCCATAACTCTTCCCTAATTTTATAGCTTGAATTAGTGTTAAAAATGAAACTAGAGTTTTTAAGTGAAGGAGATAATATTATGGATATTGCACACACAATGAACTTACGATATCACATAGGAAGATGGTTTATATGCAAGACAAATGATCTATGATAGAATATTAAAACACCATTTATAGGGATGGACCTAAAAAAATAATATGACTACATTTGGTGTAGGCATCTAGATCTTGATAGACTCATCCAGGTAGATATAAATATCTAGTTTATTGATTTGAGTGACTCTAGGTCATTTTTTAGTCTTCTTTGTCACCTGCACACAATATCAGACTAAAATGGATTAGTAAAAAACTAAGTACCTTAGTATTCTTAGTGATTTCCATAAATATTAAATTGCAATAATTCAATCATACCCTATTTTAGCATTCAAATTTGATTAATTTAGACTATCTTAGACAATATAAATTATCCTAGGTCTTATCTTGTTTAGAGAATAAATCTAAAATAAGGTAAAATAATGTCTTAAAAATGTGAAAACCCTTGCATTTAAATAATATACCTCAAGTATTATTGTCTTCCTTTAAATAGGTTCTTTGGATTACATCATACAACACGTGAAGAGACTACATCAGTTTATTATTGCATTCGCACTTTTCAAAATAATTTCTTAGGTGTGGCATGGACCTCACTCTCTACATTATCATTATTGGGTGAAAAATATTTGTAGCAATTAGAATTCCCAATGCAAATTGAACAAATATTAGAAATGAATAAAAAACAATCACCTTATTGGCACAGTCTTAGAATTTCTTGCTCATTTACACAGTTGATTTTCATTTGGGTCCTTCAGATTGAATTTTTCCTCATCTATGGAGGCACTCAATGTGCTATGGGGCCCACCTTTTGATTTATTCTTCCTGCACTAAAAAATAAATGAAATAATAATAAATCACAATTCGAACTAAAAAATAAGAATTTAAGAAATGAATTAAAAAAATATCACCTTATTGACAAGATCCTAGACAGTCTTGCTCATTTACATGGATGATTATCCTTAGTCTCCTCATTATTATCATTATCCTCATCTATGTAAGCACTCAAAGTGGCATGGGCCCTAGCCTCCTCACTATAATTCTTATGTTAAAAAATAAAAGCAATGTCTAGAATTCACAATGTGGACTAAACAAAATAATATAACAAATGAATTAAAAAAAAAAACTTATTAAAAGGAGCCTTAGAATTGATTGCTCATTTACAGACTATTTTTCCTTGAGGTCTTTTGGATTTGCATTATCCACATCTATGGAAGTAGTCGATAACTAGAAAATAACATTTCACAATTAGAATAGTTAATAGAAAGCATTTGAAATAGGTTACTTCATCCAAAGAACAAATAACGATCACATTTTTTCATCCATTTATAATTATTCTCACTAGTTCCCCTATGCACCCCCTCCTCACCCATCCCCTACCCTTGTTCCCAATTCACCCATTCCCCACCCTCACCCACCTAACCCCCTGACAAACGACCTGGTCTTTTAAGATTTATTCATAATATTATTGACATTTAGAATTGGGGAAAACTTAGGCCCAAGTTCGATAAGATTGTCATCTTGTGTTGGCTGAGACCCCATAAGTTTTTTCTATCTCTAAGCAACAAGATTTAAATAATAAATGTTAAATGGCTAGATAGTTAATTGGGTGAACAATGTCAAGATTACAATATATAAATAGTTCCACAATTGCATAAACAAAATTTAAATCATATATTATTTTCATTTTACCAAATTGATTTGGTTCAACTATGACAAAGTCTCTTAAATAATTTATGATGGGGTATCTTCTACTTGTGATGGTTTCCCAAATCGAAATAACTTCTTCCTTGTTCCTTTACTAGACCCATGTAATTTTATTGGAGATATTTTTGTTTCCAATTCATTTAGGCTCTAATGAGGATCCCAATTACATTAGAATGCCCACTCATGAACCATTGATTAAATCGTTGATGAGATACATGCAAATAAAAGTAATTTTATATTAAATGAGTGTGTAGAAATGAATTTAAATGAAATAAAAAAAAGTAAACAACATAGCCATTCATTTATCTATATGAGTATAAACTTGCAGAGAGAACCAAAAAACAACCCTCAACAAATACAACCAATAACCTAACATGCATTAAAAAATAGTGTGGAAAAAGAGATACAAATGTGCCATTTCATTGTCCTTTTGCAAACCCAAAACAAAGGTCAAAATGAATGGGGCTTGCAAGGTATTTTTTGATATTGTATATTTCCCTAATTTGTGAAAGATGAAGAGGAAATCTATAATTCCAAGTTACATTCAAGAATTAGGGTAACACATGATATCAAAACACCATATACTAAGGAAGCACTTATCTTATCGATGCATTCTATATTTTTATAATAAATAGGAATTATAAGGTATTTTGTGACATGTGTCTTTTGCCCTAATTCATGAAGATGAATAGGGAATTTGTAATCCCAGTTAATTTGCTTATATTTATTTTTTTAAGTTAACTATGTAACATTTATCGGGCATATAATTGATATCATATTTTGAAGTGTGATGTCATCCACTCATTTATTATATAATTAGTGGTGTATATTTTTATTTTATTAATAGAGATGCACTTTTCAATCCAAAAAAATTGTGAGTATCGAACATTATGTAAAAAATATGTTAGATGACTGTTTCACTTCAAAGTTATTAACCTTCATTCCAATAAAATATTGGAATGTGTGGTGTTAATAATTGAGAAACTTGAAACTAATGACCACCTAATCATCTAAAGAAAAGGTATTTCATTACCCTCTAAACATGATTTTATAATACAATAATATAATAACCAAAACTAATTTGGAAGTTACTTGAATATATTTGTGTGTAACCACCTGCACTGTTAATATACAACCACTAACACATATTAGTGGTAAATCTAAAATATAGGACTTAAGATTATATATTAATATTTCTAACAATACTACCTATAATCTTAGGTCAACTTATGTATTTTTATTCTCTACAACTACTAAAATGCAAATGGTCATGTAAAAATTGTGATAACTACAAATAATGTTGAGATCACTTCATCTAATTCATATCTAACTTTGTAAGAAAGTACACTTACTCATAGTGTGTCCTAATCCATCATGTACCAAAGACACCAAAAAATGACTATCTAAAATAATTAACATGAGTAACTCATAAACCCCATATTTGTGTTGTAACTACAATATAATGCATGAACACCTCAATCTATGTTAAGTTGTAACTGTGAAACACTTATGTCCACAAAACTCTCAAACTCAAAAATGTAGGCACATATTGACACAAAAAATTACCCCCTGGTAGAAAAAGTGTGCCAAAACCTTGAAAATTGATGAATAGGCTCAATGCCAGGTCATCAACTCTCTCAAATGTGTAGTGCGAAACTCTTTCATCCTTGAAATTTGATGTGTTGGTGATAGTCTAAACATCACCCACTCATCATCTAGATATTCAATAAAATGGGTTCATGTAACATGCCCCATACTCAATGCTTTAATAATCATGGCCCCTTAGTGGCCAATATGAATAATATATGGGTAACACATCTGGGACTGTTGATGATCAACATTCCCCTATTCTCAATATGGGGACCCTCTTTTATTTAATTTAAAAAAGTGCCCAAGATGCTAAACATATTAAATTTTAATTGCATATGGATTTGATTTAATTTAGCATTACTTGTGCTTCTATAATTTATGGTTAATTATTTATTTTTAAATAACAATTGACACTTAAATATTTAAATTATTGCAATTTTTCTTCAAGCTTTATTCGGCAATGAATTGTTGGCCATGGAAGGTTTAATGATGTGCAGACAGGATTTCATTAAGGAAGTACGACCTGGCCCTTCAATCAGCATAAATATAGTGAGTTTCATTCAATTTTATTGAACTAACATTATGTTTTATTTAAAGCATTTACTTAAAAAAAAATTCTTTAATCTTGTTTAAAATTTCTTAAGATGGGCTATGACATCTTCCAAAATATAACTTAGCTTCTCACTAGACCTCGTTGGACATCAAATTTAAAGTTATAGTTTATGATACCTCATAAGACATCAAAGTTCAAACTATGACTTAAAAGGGATATATGTCCACCTCACTAGGTTGTGTAGTGATTTAAAGATTCATCAAATCTCATACAAGACACCTAGAGTAAATCTACCTAGTCAATGACCTACATGGCATCATTTGGAGAGTTTTAAAGAAAGCTAGCCATTAGAATCCAAACCTCAGGCTACCTGTCATAATATTATCCCCTATGAGCAAACTCATTAAATCTAAGCCATTATGCATTATTCCATAATATAGAATCCCACAAGATGTTATTGTGTGTCTTAAAGCCAACCAACTAGACCTGATCAGCCTTCTGAGGTGATGCATGTTCCCTTTAGGTTCATCTGATCTCACCACATGTTTGCACTACATTGCATCCATCCAAATCTTGTGAGAGCTCTCAAGTTAGACATCTAGTTGCACCTGAGTCATCTAATCAAGTTTTGATGGTATACAAATATTTGAGGCTCCTTTTGAGAATGACACTAGGTAAAAGAACCAACAAATGCCCATCAAATTGGCACATGTCCTTTTAGACCCATGCAATGATACTACATGCCATTCCCATGCTATTTTTATCTGAGATACATTAGATCACCTTTAAAAAGGATGTATGTCTCCACTTGAGCCATACAAATAGCACCAAGTTATCGACATTTTTCCAAAAGCCTCTTAATATAAATATTTGGCAAGGAAAGTTGCAATTACCTTCCAATAAAACCACTTGACAAATAAAAGCTTTGCTTGCCCATGAGAGCGATGTGTGGCACTCCCGTGACCAATCAAAACTAAAATCACCACTCGAGATATTGCTATAAATTAAAATATGCCACATGGTGAGATGCAAAGAGTCATCAAGAAAAGTTACATTATGAGATTCTGTGAGGAAATCAAAAGATGCCACATGTCTAAACTTTGAGTTGACTAGGTAGCTTAATCACATTTAGCCCCCATGAGTACCTAGTTGGATCTAAGGTGGTAGCCACATGTCAAAAGATAGAAATATTTATATTTAAAGATAAAATTGATGGAAAATCAAAGGCAAACTAAAGCTAAATTTGAATTCTGGTACAATAATTTTCCAAAAGCAATAGTTCAAGGATTATTTTAAATATATGCAAAGTTGATAAGCTCACTACCAATATGGCATGAACCAATATCACCATCAACCTTGCATTAACTAGGGCAAACTTTTAAAAGGCTACTCAACTAGGCTATTTCTATTTACATTTCAAAATCTATACGCATTTACTCTCTTTATTTTCTGCACTCTCACAGTATGATAAAGCTCAAGTTGTTTACAAACTACACTATAGATTGCCATTATTGAAGCTTGAATGTTGCAAGAAGATACCACAAAGACATTGATTTCTACCTAGAGTATTGAAAGAAATGGAAAAATTAGGTCCTTCCACTCTGTGTAAGAGAATTTATTTTTGAAAATGATGACTTCATGTTCCAATATGGTACTTCCATTATCTTCAAAGTTACTAAATTCATTCCTAAGGCCATAGCATCTGGTGGCATGCACTATAGCAGCATATATTTCAATGTAGATGCAGATAGAGTTATTGAATAAGATGAGACCATGCCTCATATAATATAACTAGATTTAAATATCCTAGCCATCAATGCAATCGGTCTCCATAAGGCCATAGCTAAGCCAGAAGTCATGCCATGCATTGACCTAGTTTATGGTATCTTTGGGAGGTCAAGATGTGAAGATGGGCTACTTAAATCAAAATCTTAAGGGCTCCCCATTTCTTTCATAATAAGTCCAAGTTTTGAGAAATATTATGACCTCCCCTTACCATATATTGAATACAACTAGGTCAGCATCGACAACTAGTACAAGGTGCACTCCCTGGAGAAGGTCTTTATTTCATGGGTGATTGACCCAATAGGAACTGTTCTCATGGATGATCAAGGAAACTTTCCCATCCATCAATTCAAGTAATGAGTTAGGATTTTATTGGCCCTCTGAAGTAGATTATTTTTTAATTTGCACATTAGTTATGTAGATATAAGGACTATTCTACTACTACAAATCATCTTGGAGGACCAGCAGATTCCCACACTAGGGGAAATTATTAGCAATAATTTGGTATGTGAAATTTAGGACACCTACAGGATTGGTTCCCCATTCTTCATGATGAGCTAATTTTTGGATGCCATCTATGCAACTACTCAACTGGGCCAAAATTTATAGTCTTCTAAGTGACAAGAGATTGTGCCCCAACTTTTCTCTGCAATACACATTCATTAGTTTAAATGTAACATAAGAGTGATTGTAAAATAATTATACCGAGTAGTATATAATTTGATCACTAAATATGAAATGTAGAGGGTTACCCTAGAGGTTAGGCAAACTTTGAGACACATGGGTAGCTACTGCCTATACTCGAATTGCATAGTCATCCAAATAGAGGGAGTGATGGTAGCCCCTCTAAGATTACTGAGATATGTGCCTATGAAACTAGAAAAATAAGAGATGGCCTATCAACTTCTACATGGATTTGATGGAGTCCTAAAAAAAAAAGACATCCCCCCATAAGGTTCCATACAAACTAGGGAGGACTAGGATCACAAAGTGGCATGATGTTATTATAGCTGTTAGGCATAGGGATTCTTAACTATTACCTAAAAATGACTTCCAAGAATGGGATCCCAATAATGTCATTGCCAAACATCTGTTCAAATTTAATAAGGATGTGGCAATGGAGTACAAGCATCAAGAAGAAGTTCATGAATGGATATACAGTGATGCTATGAATGATGAGGTAGTTCTCAAGAATGCAGCAAGGAATAACATAGAGTTGGAGATGAGACTAGATAGAGAAAAGAATAAGGAATATATTATAAAGTCTCAGCCACCACCACCACCAACCCATGGGAGCATGTTTGATGTTGATTATGAGGAAGGAAAATAAGAGGAAGAAGAAGATAATGTTCCTCTTATTAGGATTAAACCATGCAAACCTCCACTTCTTGCCACTTCAAACAATCACAGCCTACCTCCAAATTTTGAGAAAAGAGTATCTAACAGCCAACCTGACCCCTCCCAATGGCCCACATCGATCTTTACATCTACTATGGGAGTCATTATCTAAATCCTAGATCAACCTGACCCTACTGCCATTGATCTTGGGGACTTTCAACAAGGCATTGAGCTATCTATGGAAGAATTAAAAGCAATGGCTGGGAGGAACATTGATAAGGTTTACAAGAATAAGGATCCCAAATCCACCATGAGAGGAGTAATAATGCCTCCAGTAGTTCCTCAAGTGATTGTTGCTCCCACAAGCACACCTCAATCTCCTAATGTAAGTACTCTCCCATTGCCTTCTTTCTTGATTGTTGGTACATCTACTTCTACTTATGATTCTACATTTTATCTTCCCACCATTCTTTTTTCATTAGCATCAGCATCATCAACCTCAAAAACTACCACTACCCAACCTTCAGTTGGCACTAGCATGATCTAAGTTAGTATTTCATCTAGATTTACCATCCCCCACTTCATTTCCCATCATATTTATAATATTAATTCTTCATCAAGCTCCCAAAGTAGTAGTATTAGTCAAGACGTAGGTTCTATTACTTTCTAAGTAGCCACAACAAGTGCATCACTTGCCATTGGTTCCCCTACATCAGTAAGGCCATTAAGGACCATATAAAAATTGATCACCTTCTCAAAACCACCTTTGCCTACATCACCATTCAATATTACCATGACAACAAAGGTGAGTGTGCCTACAAAATTACCTTCATTTGTTCTTAAAATGGGCCTTTCAATATTTTTATTTGACACACTTGGGCAAATAAACCCAATAAACTAGTCTTACATCCCTGCTATAGCCCTAGCCTCTGCCTCTACCCAAGATCCTCCATTGCAGCCACCTCCAATAAATCCAACACCTACTACTACCCCAAATTATGTCAAAAAAATTATACATGTAGTAAGATAAGAGAAGCCTTTGGTGGTCCTCTCTGCACCATAAATTGGGATGAAATTTTATGTTACCATAGGCACAATGAAGAGGGTAGTGAGGAGGTAGGTTGAGAAACCCTAGTCTAGCTCATTTGTGGCCCATGAAAGTGAAGAGTCCCTCTTCACGTTGACAAGGAAGAGGAAGGTTGGCATCAGTGAGGTGGATGAATATGCAGAGGACCCTATGTCCATAGTTTAGGCCCATTCAGAATTCATAGTAGCTTTGATGATGGGTATGGAGTAGGAGATGAAGAGACTAAAAGACCAAGCACTACTTAATGTGACATAAGGCACTACATTTCAAATAATAAACATTGTTATCAATGTCTTCAACTTATATAAAGTTATGAAGAGAAGACAGGAAGATGGGACCCTGCAGTTTAATGTAGTCATCAAATTTGACCAAAAACTTGTACTCTATGATGCCAAGTTGGCAAACCTAGCTATAGTTGCAAGGAGTAATAATTTTTCAAACCTCAAGGTTTTTCCACTTGATTACATCATCCCAACATATACCATATTGACAAATAGGAGTAGGATACCAAAAATATGGTTGGATCAGGTTAAAGATGCAATTACATCCTTAGAGAAGATTGAATTCAAGTTTTCCCTCTTATTGAAGGATGTCATGGTCATAAGGGTGACCAAACCTGATGGCACCTTCATGGATGATCAAGAATTTAGATTGTAGATGAAGGTGTTTGTTTTGAATTTCCATTAGGACATTGCCAAGGCTAAGACAGTTACTTAGGTAATGAACATTGTGGCTTTTACCAACTAAAGGCTAGAAAGAGTCGATGCCATTGAAGAAGCATCAAGGCCAGTACTTATGGAGCATAGTAGGCTTATCCAAAAAACATATGATTTGTTTTGGCCTATGATCCTAGACTTCAGCCAAATTCATTAGGATTACTTAGACTGTGTAGAAGTTTGGAGGTAGAGAAGAAATAATAGTAGCAATAGCAAGCATCTCAACAACTTCCTCTAAGACCTCGAGGAATATTCGACCTTATTTTGAATTTCAATTTAGAATATTCCATTATAGTATGTGGCATTTTATCCATTTGGTGGTATTTGGGCATCTTTCATGGGTCCACTTGAACCTGTATAGGTAATTTTGAAGCCTATAAATAGGGGTATTTCCCCTCATTGTAAAGGCAGAACAGTTATAGAACTAATACAAAAGATTTAAGAATTTGAGAAATTGTTTGTATACTTTATTGTGTAATTATGTGATTTTTACTTCTCATGCTTTTAGATAACTAATGGTTTCTTTTATGCTAACTAATTTGGCAATAATATTTAATATATGTATCAGTTAGTTTGAGTTTAACACTAGGCTAACAATTCAACTAGTATATGTGATCTATTTTCATCTTATTTACAATTGAATGTGCTTATGTAATTTACTATGAATGAGTCATTTTTGTGCAACATATGTTTTTAGATATATGCATTTCCTTTCCTTTGAAGCTTTAACTACGTTTATTTAGATTTGAGCAATACACTAGAGTTGGCGAAAGCTATTTTTATATGTTTTTGTCATAGAAGTTGGAAAAATTGACACTTACGATCATCTTAAACAAATTCTCTTTTCTACCTTACCCTACTTACCTTTGGATCTACCCCATGACTCACTTTAGTTTAGCTAATTCTATAAATATTCATTATTTGTTTATATTTTGGGCAATAATTAGCAAATCTTAGAATAAATTCACAAATATTAGCAAAAATAAAGTGTCATTGCATATAATTTGTTGTCCTTACAACAGAGTCTATTTGCAAACTTACAAGTGGTGACCATATCTCTACTATTTTTATATTTCCATTAGTCGTTGTATAAACAACTCAAGCCCCAAGTCTTCTAAGACTTAAAATTGAGTTCATTATTTTTCCCCCATTCTCTAGTGACATAGGGAGCTTATTAAGTGCATCAACAGGAAGGGAAACATTGGCACTAGAAGGAGGGCCCCTATGCAATTACTTTCATGCATCTTGGTGAAATTACAGTGTGCTTTATTAAATATATGCATAATTATTTCAAAGTACATAAATATTGTTAAAGAACACTAAATATTTACGTTCTCTACATGAATCTTTGCATTATTTGTAGGAATATTTGCATTCTTTGAAGGATTTCATCAAAGATAATGCTCATTCATTGAAATTTGGTAAATAATCTAGATATTTGTCTAAATTTATGCAAAGATAGGTGAAATATCCCATTCTTTAGGTATATTGAAGGTTATTTTGATCATCTTTGCAAAGTTTAATGGAAATTCGGTAAATAATCTAGATATTTGTGAAAAAATGTGCAAAGATCATTCATTGAGACCTCACTTGTACTGAATATAGGATTTTAGATCATAATTGCTCTAATTCATTTGGGATTAAGTAAACCTTTGCATATATTTGTGTTGAAATATGTTTTGAAATGCTTACACACTCTTAGGTTGTTAAATTAGGCATGTGAATGCTTTGAAATGTTGGTTTAACATTGATCTTTATAGGCTAACATGTGGGACTAAAAATATTTGTGCAGGTATTGAGAACTATGAGGTTTTTAAGCTTGGATCCTAAAAGATCAAGGTAAAGTTACTTGATCTAAGGCTTTCCTATAAAAATTTGACTGATCTTTACAATATTTCACACTTGTAAGGCTACCTTTAAGTTCCTTTACTCTTAATACCTGTTCTACATCCTAGAGTTGACTAGGATTAGAACTAGATCTCAATATGAACATAGAATCCCTTTAGCATCCTTATAAACCCATTAAAAGGCTAGAGCAGACAAAAGTAAGCATAGGAAGTCCAGGACCCAGCCAAATTCCCCATCTAACCAAAATTTTCTACCCCTTTTTCCAAACATGGCATGGTTAGTTGGCTCATCCATCAATGTCCTTGGAGTTGTGCATGATTTACCAAGGAATCCAAAAAAATATTTGCCTCTCTTTACTCCCACCAGCAAAGTAACCATTGAGGAGCATATAAAGTCCTTTGAGGCATCTTTGAGGTTGTTTAATGTGATCTATGAGGACATGGCTTACTATCTCTTTCCCTTTACCTTATAAGATGCAGTTTATGATTGGTTCCTCAACTTGTTGAAAGATTCCATCATGGGATGGGATCAGTTTAATGATATTTTTATTGCCCAATTTGGTAGGGTAGTAAGCTTGAGAATTGTGTACCAATAGTTTACCACCCTTAAAAAGGATGTAAAATAACCAATTAGAACATTTAATGCAAGGTTATAAAATATGTATACCCTGACATCCCCACCTTATAAAATGGTAGATAATTTAGCTTTAGAAATATACAAGAACGCCTTAGACTTGATGATAGTTATCTTCCTGATAAGAGCCTTGAATATTGACATGTTGCCTTTAGCATATGTTGAATCCATCTATATTGATGAACAAATGCACCCATAGGGGTATCCTACCTTTGTTATACCAAATAATGAACAAGCAATGCTTTCCTTAAATGTCATACCCAACATGAATCATAACATGTCTACATTAAACCAACTGCCAGTAATCAACTAATTGCCATTAAGCCACACTACACCCAACCAGCAGCTAGGATTCTTTAACTAAATAAATGTTGAAGCACATCCCTAGAATAACATTGATCAAGCATTGGTGACCGTAAATAACACCAATATTCAAACTGCAATGCAAAATAAGAATTTAGAGCCTTCAAAGGGAGAATTAGATTCAAGACAAAAAATTGTTCAAAAAGTTGTTAATGATTTCTTGGATCTCAAGAAAAGAATGGGAAATACTGGTGAGAGTTCCAATAGAAACTATAATTTCCAAAGATATAATAGACCTTTCAATAGGTATAACAATAATAGTGAACCCCCTTTGAGCAAGTTTATTGAGATCAACATTTGTGAGTTAACCTTGCTCAATTGGTGTGGAGTGCACAATATAGCCAGACATAGAGAGCTAGATTGTGTTGAGTTCTACCATGAATTAGAAGCCATTTAGATATAAATGGGGGAGATTTACCCCACTAATCAAAGTAATTCTAAAGGATCTAAAAATATAAATGATGCTTCTAGAGCTCCAAAAATAGTCTTCATGGTTGAGACTTATGATTTTCCCATCCAAGATGAAAAGACAATGTTGAGGAAATACATGCTTTCCAATAATACCAGACAAGAAACTATGCCTTGATTAGTAAAGGTCAGAACCCACATTTGATACTTCCACCCCACCTAATAAGATAGATACACCTCCTGATGGTAGGATAAACAATAATACTCCACCCCCTAAAGGTAAGTAAAGTCAGCCAACAATAGAAGCTCCCTACACAGCATCGAAGGGTGGATATAATATAGTGGGAAATATGAAGAAGATCAAGGAAAACATAATGTTACATGAACTAACTCAAATCACTGAATAACATGATTTTCTATTGAAATCATTGGATGAAAAGCCTAGTTCTATAAAAACTAAACTATCTAATGCAAATGTAGTAATGTATAAGAGTAAGCATGAAGTTCCATCATTTTTATTAATTGTAAGGATTTTTTATAAGAATATTCATAATTGCTTGCTTGATTCTAGTGCTTCAACTAACATTATGCCTTTAGGAATCTGTGAAAAACTAATATTAAACCCAGTCAAATCAAAGAAGGTAGTGGTGTAGTTGGACAAATCAAGAGTGAAATTGGTAGGTGAATTATTAAATATTCACATGTAGCTTGCTCATGAACTCCAAATCCAATAGTTCATCAATATTCAAGTTGTTGACATACTTGAAGCTTATGGATTATTATTGAGTCATGATTGGACTAAATCCCTGAATGGATATATGTCCATTGATTGTTCCCACATGTGACTACCTTGGCATAGGATTCCCAATCAAATAAGGATCGATCGAGAACCTAAAATGAAATACATGATCACTGAATATAATGCCAATAATGAAAAGGTAAACTACCAATCCTCTGACTTAGGTGTTTATACTTTAGAATTCAATAACATTGTTGCAGATACAAATGTGAAATAAGAAAGTAAAGGTCCCTGGACATTGCACTTCGATGGTGCGTGAGCCAAACAAGGTTCTACCATTGGAATTGTTTTGACAAATCTTGAAGAAAAATAGTATCTAGCTTCTTATAGATTATAGTTCACTTGTACCAATAATTTAGTAGAATATGAAGCTCTTATTTTGGGACTTCAATTTATAATCAAACATAAGGTAAAATAATTGTTAGTCTATGGTGATTTAGAATTAGTTGTTAATCAAATAAGGAGCAAATATTAGTGAAACTTTCTTGTTTAATAAAGTACAAATTCAGGGCTTGGAATTTAATTGACTATTCTGCCTCATTTAATATTGTTTCCTTGTCTAGGGAGTAAAACCAATTGTCAGTTGCTCTAGATTCAGCAGCAACAAACTTGGTGCCTCCAGAACCATTAAACTTACAGGAGTTTACTATGGAAATAATTTCATGCCCCTCTGTGCTAGACAACATCAACCAGTTCCAAGTTTTTGATGATGATAAGCAGATAATTAACTTCATGTGTAATGTTGGTGTATTCAAATAACACATTATTGATGAATAAGATGAAATTTTTGTACAAAATTCAAAGGATAATGAGGATGGAGTAATCTAACTCAAGGAGAATCATATACCCAAGGGCATGATCTCCTTGGAAATGATGTTTGACCTGGATAAACAAGGAATTGAAGCTAAATAACCTAAGATGAATGGAAAAGATTACAATCAAGTCAACTTGGGAAATCATGACAATGAGCAAAGTGTTAACATTGATTTAGTTTTCATGAATGAAGAGTTGAAGGAAGTTGTTTCCCTTTAAAACAAGTTCAAATATGGCATTGCCTAGTCATTGGATGATCTCAAGATATTTGATACTAGTATGATTACTCACACTATCCCATTGAAAGAGGATTGCAAACCCTTCAATAAAATATAAAGGCTAATAAATCTAGTGTTGGAACCAATAATTTATAAATAATTAAATAAATTTCCAGATGCAAGGATAATCTTCCCCATATATCACTCGACATTGGTTACCAATCTTGTGCAAGTCTAAAAGAAGAATGGAGAAATCAGACTCTGTGTTGATTTTAGAAACTTGAACAAATCCTTGGAGAAGTAAAATTATCCCTCACCATCCTTAGATGAGGTCATTTATTTGGTGAGTGGGTCTAAAATGATGACATTCCTTGATGGTTTTTAAGGCTACAACCAATTCCTAGTGAACAAGAGAGATAGAATGAAAACTAACTTCACCACAAAGTGGGGAATGTTTGCATACAAATGAATGCCATTTAGATTGATCAACATAGGAGAAACTTTCCAGTGATAAGTGGACCATGCATTCCATAGATTAATTAATAAGTGCATCATTATATACATGGATGATCTAACATTTTTTTCTAAAAATAGAGGTGATCACATGATGCATTTGGAACAAGTGTTGGAGAAGTGCAGGAGGTATGGCATTTATTTAAACCCCAAGAAAAGTACCTTTTGTGTAACTGAAGGAAAAATCTAGGATATGAAATCACCCAGGAAGGTATGACTATTGACCCTGATAGGATAAATGCAATTTCAAAGGTAGAAACCCCTAACAACAAAAAAGAGTTGAAATATTTCTTTGGCAAGATTAATTTTGTAAGAAAATTTATCTCTAGTTTTGTAGAGATTATAAGACCATACAATGCAATGATAAAGAAAGATGCAAATATATAATGGACTATTGAACCAAATAAAGCATTTCAAGACATTAAGGATGTTATTGTTCAAGCTCTTTTTCTAATAAGTCCTAATTTTAGCAAAGACTTTTATCTATACTCTTTTGGTTTTTATCACATTATTGTTGCTATCTTGACACAGAAAGAGGATGATAAAGAGCACCCTATAAAATTTATGAGTACCAATTTGAAGAACCCAAAGATTAACTATCCTATTTTGGATAAGCAAGCTTACGTACTGGTAAAGGTTGTCAAGAAGTTCAGACGTTACATCCTGAGGAACAAGACATATGCCATAGTCTTTGATTTGACTATCAAATTGATGTTGGGACAAAATGAACTTGGAGAATGAAGAGGTAAGTAGATAACCAAACTCCAATAATATGATATAGAAATAAAATTTGTTAAGTTAGTTAGAGGCCAATGTCTAATCTAGTTTACTGCAAATACTGATCCACGCATTGACATTTTGCAAGTTAAAGCAAGTCAAGTGTTTGGTGGTGATTGGTAAAAATATATCATCCACTATTTGTTGCACAGAATGTGTCCCCCACACCTTAAAAGTGAGTATAAAAGGGCCCTCAGGCTGAGATCATCTCATTTTATGATCAAAAGAGGGGTCCTCTATAGAAAAAATTATGAGGGTATATACCTAAGATGTGTTTCTACAGATGAAGCCGTAGAAATCATGAACAATTTCCATGGCAAAATTGAAAGTGGGTAACCTTCAAGGCATAACACATCACACAATATATTGATAGTAGGCTAATATTGGCCAACCATATTCAAAAACATCCACGCTCATGTGCGAATGTGTCATTGATGTCAAGTGTTTGATTGACAAGAGACAAAGGTAGCCATGCCTTTACAATTAGTGATTGATACAAAGCCATTCACATAATGGGGGCTCAACTTTGTAGGAGTAATCAATCCTAACTCTTCGATGGGACATAAATTTGTACATTATTGCCATGGATTATTATACCAGATGGATTAAAGCAATGGCCACCAAGAATAGTAGAGTGATTGAAGTCATCAAGTTCTTAGAAGAAAATATCATCACTCAGTTTGGGATGCCCCTATCTTTAGTATGCAATAATGGCCCAACCTTTATGTCAATCAAATTCACCGAGTGGGCCTATGACAATCAAATATTCATTAAGTATACTAAAAACTATTACCCTCAAGGTAATGAAATTGTAGAATCTACCAACAAAAGCTTGATGAATGCCATCAAGAAATCTGCAAAAAAGAAACCAAGTGAATGGCAGTCCCTACTAAGGTATGATTTATGGGCAGATAGAACCAGATACAAATAGGTGTTTAAGGCATCCCCATTTCTATTGGTCTATGGGTAGTAACCTATTTTTTCTATCATGCTGAAGTTTCCCACTTATGAGTTTATGGTCAAGTATATGGAAGATGATGAAAGATTACAATCCTGAATACTGAACATCATCCAAATGGAAAATGCTAGAGATGAAGCATTAAAGAATTTCAACAAGCATCAAGATGTTATAAAGAGATGGTTTGATAAATGAGCCGAAGTTACAATGTTATGCATATCAGACTTGGTCCTACTATGGGATAATTCCCATGAGAATAAAGGACAACATGACAAGTTCACTCCTCTCTGGATTGGACCATATCAAGTGATAGAAATACTAAGTGAAAATGCATTTAGGCTTAAAGACCTACAAGGAAATGACTTAACCTTGCCAATCAATGGGCAGTAAGTGAAACATTATTTCTCTGTCATTCTATCACAAACTTTAAAAGGAAAGTAAGCTTGTTTAGAGCTAGAGTAGGTAGGAGTAGAGTAGTTTCCTTTCTTGTTTTGCTTTATTATTGTGTTCTTTTTAGCTTTCTTGCTTTGTTTTCATATTATGTGTTTTCTCTCTTTATACATGTTGTTTTTTTTCTATTGTGTTTTGTAACTTAGTAATAATTCCTAAGGACAAGAATTCATTGGCTCAAATTGTGTTAATATGGTCCTGAAAATGAGATAAGGGATTGTTGGTTTTAAACATTGGTCATCCAAAGTTTGAAAACCTCTAGCAGTGTTTCAATTTAGAAAAGTTGGGTGGGGTTAACTATAAGTTGGTCTTCTTATGAAAATCTTAAGTCATTTTAAAATTGTAATATAGTTCAGATAAATGAACATATGCTTGAAATAGAGTTTGAATCTGTGTGGACCATCACACTATCACTTAAATTCACCAAATAAATTTCCAAGGTATAACTTCACATTTGAAAGTGAATTGCATCCAGACTATGTCTTGACAAAGCCTTACACCTGGCTAATTTTGGTTCCTAACCATTTTGGTTTATAAATATAGGAATATTAAAAAAATGATAGACCAGCAAAGTGAAATCATAAACCGCCTTCATATTCCATGAATGGTGATTTAGGAAATCTATATCATGGCTATGAATGTCCGGTTGATAGTAGAGCAATGCCCAGAGTGGATCCAAAGGTATCTCTATCAAGGCTATGGATGCCTAGCTGGTAGTAGACCAATGCCCAAGCCATCCTCAACTAAACAAAGTATTATTATATAAAAATCTAAAGAATGCTCAAGTCATTTCATGTTTGATGTCTTGAAAATTAAGAGTTATCATTACTAAACCTAATGGCAATGGTTAATGAACCTCAAATCACACACATACTATGATTTTCTACAAGGTTTAAATGTTATTTTCAACCTGTGGACCTTCATTAGTTCTGAAAAGCAATTTTGATACTGACTGAAAAATCATAATATGGATTCTAAAAATTTTCAATGTTTCCCCACAAAGGTCACCATTTTTTGATGATCAACATTCCCCTATTCTCAAAATAGAGACCCTCCTTTCTTCAATTTCCAAAAGTGTCAAAGATGTTAAACATATTAAAGTTTGACTGCATATGGATTTGATCTAATTTACCATTACTTGTGCTTCTACAATTTTTGATTAATCATTCATTTTTTAATAATGATTAACACTTATAAATATTTAAATTATTGCAAGTTTTCTTCAAGATTTATTCGATAATGAATTATTAACCTTAGAATGTTCAATGATGTGCAAACAGGTTTTCATTAAGGAAGTATGACCTAGCCCTTCAATCGACATAAACACAATGAGCTTCACTAGATCTTATTAAAATAACATTATGTTTTGTTTAAATAATTTACTTATAAAGTTTTGCTTTAAGTTTGTTTAAAATTACTTAAGATGGGCTATGACATCCTCCAAAATCTAACTTAACTTCTCACTTGACCTCTCAGAACATCAAATTTAAATTTATGGTTTATGATGCCTCGAGAGATGTCAAAGTTTAGACTATGACTTAAAAGGGATAGGTTTCCACCTTGCCAAGCTTTGTAGTGCCTTAAAGATTCATTGTGTCTTGTGTAAGACACCTGGAGCAAATATACCAAGTTTGTGAGCTGTGTGGCATCATCTAGAGAGTTCACAAGGAAGCTAGCCGTTGGAATTCAAACCCTAGGATACATGTCATAATCTTAGCCCCTGTAATCAAGCTCATTCAATCTAAGCCATCACGCATCTCCCATGCATCCCACCATAATACAAAATCCTTTGAGATGGCATCATGCATCTTAAAACCAATCAGCCAAACCTAAGCAACCTTTTGAGGTAACATGTGTTCCCTTTGGGTTCATCCAAGCTTACCATGTGTCCATGTCATGTTACATCCATCCAAAGCTCATGAGAGCTCGTAATTCAGACATCTAGTTGCACCTGAGCCATCTAATCAAGGTTTGATGGTATATAGTTATTCGAAGCTCCTTCTGAGAATGACACTTTGTAGAAGAACCAATAAACACCCATTGAAGTAGCATGTGTCCCTTTGGACCCATATGATGATACCATGTTTCATTACCATGCTATTTCTATCCGAGATCAACTAGATCACCTCTGAAAAGGATGTGTGTATCCACCTGAGACATGTGATTAGTGCTAAGTTGCTGACAGTTGTCCAAAAGCCTCTCAATAGAAACACCTGGCAAGGAAAGTTATGATTATCTTCCGAGAGAGCCACCATGTAAATAAAAGCTCTAATTACCCACAAGAGTGACATGTGGCACTCCCATGACTAATCAAAACTAAAAGCACCACCCAAGAGCTCACTATAAATTGAAAGATGCCACATGGTGAGATGCAAAGATTCACCAAACAATTTTACATTCTAAAAGTCCACGAGGTAATCAAAAGATGCCATGTGTCCAGAATTTGAGTTGACTAGGCAGCTTAATCACATTTAGCCCTGTGAGTATCTGACTGGATCCAAGGTGGCATCCACGTGTCAAAAGATAGCAATATTTAGTTTTAAATATAAAATTGGTGGTAAATCAAAGGCAAATTAAAGCTAAATTTAAATTATGGTGCAATAAATTACCAAAAGCAATAGTTTGAGGATTGTTTCAAATATATGCAAAGTTGACAAGCTCACCATCAATTCGCCACAAACTAGGATCACCATCAACCTTGCATTAATCAAGGTGATCTTTCAAAAGGATACTCAACTAGGCTATTGATATTTGAATTTTAAAATCTATATGTTTTTTCTCTCTTTGTTGTCTGTGCTCTCACAATATAAAAAAGCTCAAGCTATTTGCAAACTGCACTCCAAACTGCCATTATTGAAGCTTGAAAGTTGCAAGAAGATACCAAAAATATGTTTATTGATACCTAGAGTATTGAAAGAGATGGCACAAGTAGGTCCCTCTAGAGTATTGAAGAGGATGAGACCATGCTTCATATAATACAATTAGCTTCAAATATCCTATCCATCAATGTGATCGATCTTGATAAGGCCACAGCTAAGCTAGAGGTCATGCCATGCACTGACCTAGTTTATGGTATCTTTGGAAGGTCAAGATGTGAATACAGGATACTTAAATCAATATCTCAAGGGCTCTTCATTGATTTCATATTAGGGCTAAGATTTTAGATATACTACGACCTCCCCTCACCACAGATTGAATACAACTAGGTCATCATCGATAACTAGTACGAGGTGCACTCCCCAAAGGTCTTGACATCATGGGTGACTGACCCGATAGGAGCTATTCTCATGGATGATCAATGAAACTTTCCCATCCATAAATTTAGGCAAGGAGTTAGGATTGGCCTAGCCCTCCTAGAGTATTTAGTAATCTGCACATTGGCTATGTAGATATAAGGACTATTCCACTACTACAAATTATCTTGGACGACTAGCAAATTCCCCCACTTGGGGAAATTATTAGCAACAATTTGTTATGTGAAATTCAAGACACCTGCAGGAATGGTTCCCCATTCTTCATGATAAGCTACTTATTGGACGTCATCTGTGTAACTTCTCAACTAGGCCAGAATTCATGGTCTCCTAAGTGACAAGAGGTTGTGCCCTAGCTTTTCTCTATAATGCACATTCATTAGTTCAGATACAATATAAGAGTGATTGCAAAAGTATTATTCCCAATAGTATATAAGTTTATCATTGAATGTGAAATGCAGAGGGTTCCCCTGGAGGTCAGGTAAACTTTGAGAGATATGGATAGCTACTGGCTATACCTAGATTTCACAGTCATCCAAATAGAGGGAGTGATGGTAGCCCCTCTTAGATTACCGAGGTATGTGCTAATGAAACTGGCAGAAGAAGATTTGGCCTCTCAAATTCTATATGGATTTTATGTAGTATTCAAAAACAATATGAAGACAGCCCCCCACAAGGTTCCATACAAACTAGGGAGGACTAGGATCACAAAGTGGCTTGATGTTATTGTAGTTGTTAAGCATATGGATTCTTACCTATTTTCTAAAGATGACTTCTGAGCATGGGATCCCAATAATTTCATTTCCAAATATCTATTCAAATTCAATAAGGATGTGGTAATGGAGTACAAACATCAAGAAAAAGTTCAAGAATCGATATACAAAGATGTTATGAATCATAAGGTAGTTCTCAAGAATGTAGCAAGGAAGAACATAGAGCTAGAGATAAGACTAGATAGAGAGAAGAAGGAATATATTGTAAAGTCTTGGCCACCACCAACCCATGGGATCATGTTTGATATGGATTATGAGGAAGGAAAAGAAGAGGAAGAAGAAGACAATGTTCCTCTTATTATGAATAGGTCATGCAGACCTCCACTTCTTGCAACTTCAAGCGGTCAGAGTCTTCCTCCAAGATTTGAGAAAGGAATATTTATTAGCCAACCTGACCCCTCACAAGGGCCCACATTGATATCTACATCTACTATGGGAGCCATTCTCCAAAGCCTAGATCAACCTGACCCTATTGCCATTGATCTTGGGGAATTGCAATAAAACATTGAGCTATCTATGGTAGAAGTGTGGGCACTGGTTAGGATGAACATTGAGAAGGTTTACAAGAGGAATAATGAGCCCAAAACCACCATGAGAGGATCAATTATTCATATCTCCAATCGACTTATAATTGTTACTTACACTTGCTTACAAACTTTCCATTCCTTCTTTACCCACATTAGGCCTATCTTGTACAAAGGGGCCAAAACTCAAATTCCTGTTGATCATAAGTTCAAAAACACTTACAACATTATAACACATTATTTCAAACCATCTCAATCCAATTTTATCACTCATCATCTTGCATTTCACTCAATAGTCAACTTCTTGTCTTCTAAGCCTTTTATCCCTATTTCAGTGCAAATATATTGTTCTATTTCATACACCATCTCATAAAGGAAAAATTAATAGGTTTTTAATTACCCTTTTCCATTACATTACTTCACACTAAAATTTAGGTTATGTTCCTTTGGAAAGTCTTGTACCTGTAGGCTTACTTGACACTCTAATTAACCCTCCAAATGCACAAAGATCCATGGTTTGACCATTATGTATATGCTTTGACCAAACCAAAACTATTTTTGACCACCCTTTTGGCCAATATTTTTTTTAATCCAATTTTAGTCCTCAACTCTTCACAAAAGTTCAACTTTCTTCTTTAACCTATCTCAACTAGGTCCTTAAGCCCCTTAGCACAACACATGACCTTAAAATCCATAATATAAAGGTCATACAGGTCTGAAAATTATTTATTCACTTAGAAAAAATAAAATCCCACTCAAATACAAAGTTTCATCAAAATTGGATGGTTAGAACTCATTTTATGCACCAAACCCTAATTTTAAGGTTTTCTAGACCAGTACATGGCCAAGAGCCTTCTAAAATGTATATATTTTGTCATATGAGGATTCAAATATCAAAAATAACTTTTTTATGTATTTATAATGACCATATAAAATTTACATTCAATTATCATGTTCCTCTAACCCTCAAATCATGCACAAACAAGAAATCTCATTCCTTTCTCACTATATTCTGCTATCTAAGAATAGGGTAAGCAGGGTTTCACTATCTTTCAACATCAAAGGACTCGAAAACCTAAAATAAGGTTATAAACACCCTCTATGACTATTATAAACCCTTTCCAACCTATTTTGAATCAAAGACAAGATTCCATACAAATATCTCAGTCTATAGAATTCTGAGCTTTAAGACTGTATACCATCAAAGAGAAAAATCTATAACCAACTTGAAACATACAACCTTTTGAACGGTTTTAACTTGTGACAATATTTATCTTAATTATAAAACATGTTCAATGTCTCATCCTCCATAGAGTTCAAGTGAGAAAAATATCAAATACTCAGACTTTTCTAAACAAGATTGTATGTTGCATTCCCTGCTTAACAGGCTTGTCTATCTTCACCAAAAGTAACTTCTTGAGATTCCACTTAGCATTCCCTATATCATATTATAAAATATTACTTGATCATAACAATATCAAAAAAAATTATAACAAACTACTCACCACATTGATCATTCAAGCACACCATGTGCTCTGTTCCAGCCATGCAAATTAATGACACAGAAAATTGATATCACCTCAGGATTGCATATCTTGCATTAAGGTTATATAAATAAATTGTAAACCTAAGCATACACAGTGATAAAATTAAGTATTTTTAAAAATGGCATTATTTATTGATGTCCTTTTATACATAATCTAGACTTACACTCAGTCCTTCATCCTTGTTATGGCAGACTCCTCACCATTTTCTTGACCATGTCTACCCTATTCTCTATTCCTTCTCCTAATTCGAACCACACCACACTCTATATCCTTTCTACATATAATATGGACTCCTAAAACATAAATTTTAACTATTTATTGATCAAGAACTTGTAACAAATCCTAGACCCACGTAGGGTGGTGGATTCTTGCTTACCATTCTCATTGCCACCTCACTCTTCTCTTAACATATGATTCAAAACCATCTTAAAGGACCTTTCAAGAGACCTTATAGATCTATTACAAAATTTTCATCATGACATAATATTAACACCCACTTAGACAACCTAAACACACTCTTAATCCCTCATTATAAATTTGAAAATTCAAATTAGATAAAAGGCGGAAAAACTAGTTTTGAACTTAAATTCAAATTACACTCACAACATGACTCTTACGACACTTCCTAGACCATCTTTGAGCATTCATAAGATGCCCCTGTATCATACTCCTAAGGGAAGAAAAGAACTTGACCCCCACATTCTTCTTCATTTAAACTTTCATATAAGTGTGTGTGCTTTTGACTGCCACACTTGTACCTTGTCTTACCTCTTGTTATCTTCCTCCATGCTATACTTGCAAGATACAACAAATAATTAAATAAAACATGTTCTTTCTCATGCCCTTGATGCATTCTCCAACTCTCCTCTTTTCTTTCTTATTTCTCTTGCTCCCAAGCACCTTCATGTGTTTTGTATGCTTCACTCTTCTTCTTTTCATCATCCATCAATGCACCTTGCTCTACTCCTTGCATGTGTTCTCCTTCATCTAAAACATGTACTTCAACCTAAAAAATTGCAACTTCTTCATATAGAGTGCCTTCATGTGCTTTACTTCTTCTTGCCTTCATTAATGCCCTTATCTTGGACACCGCTGCTACATTCCACAAGTATATGTTTTCCCTGGTAACCTCCTTAACCATTTCTCTATACATTTGATGAGGATCAAATCCATATTCTTGCTTCAAAGATTCATACAAGCTTGAATATTACTCATACATTTCCTTATGATGTTTTCCCATTGCTCCTTTGGCTTCATTTGCATCCTCTTGAGTGAGGATCTCTTCATTCTTCATACTATCTTGCTTCCAAAATGGCTGACTTGCTTGTTCTTGTTCCATCAACATGACTCTACCTTGAGTCTCTTCTTCATCTTGACTTCTTTTGAACACCACTTGGTCATATACTTCCTCTTGTTTCTTGAGCCTATGCATTGGCTCAACTTTCTCATTCTCTTCTTCACTCTTCAAACCTACATTCACACATACCAATACATCATTAGATTTCAAAACATGAGGTTTGATTGCCTTCTTATCTTTCATCTTTTATCTTCTTCTCTTCTCCACTAATTGCTTGATTGGCCACTTGAGTGGCTTCTTTCTCATGACCCATCCAAGATGTGGGTTCACAATCTCTTTTAGCTGCTCTATCTTGGTCAGCATCTCATCCATTTTCTACCTCATCTCTGCCATCTCTCTATCCATCTTAATCTTCTTCTTGGTGTCTTCATGCACCATCTTCTCTTTGTGGTGGCTCTTCTCAACCTTGCCCTTTTTCCTCTTTTCTCTTTCTCTCCTCATATCAACTAAGATGGCTATTAATTTTTTGGCCTCATCTATACCTATTCTCCTTTCTGACAAGCCTTCTTTTACTTGCCACATCATGACCTCACTTGGGTCTCTCTTGTCCTACCTATAGGACTCTCTCAATCTCACCTATGAGCTTCCTTCTTGAGCTTCTCAATAGCTCTTCTCTTTCTCTTTGAGCCTTCTTGGCTTAAGGGTTATGAAACCTATGTTCTCACTTTATTTCAATTATTTTTTCCTCTCACATACCTACAGTATTTTCATTTCATCCCTGCATTCTTCATTAGCTTCTTCACAACCACATCTCTATGCACCCTTTCAAGACAATATCTCTACAATTTCATTCACAATATAAATTGAATCAAAAAAACTCAAACATACCTTTTCAACAGAATCTTCTTGCTCTAATACCAAAATGATGCAGAGCTTCAATCAACGTATAATTGCTACTTACACTTGCTTGCAAACTTTCCATTCCTTCTTTACCCACATTAGGCCTATCTTGCACAAATAGGCCAAAACTCAAATTCTTATTGATCATAAGTTACAAAAAACTTACAACATTCTAACACATTATTTCAAATCATCTCAATCCACTTTTATCACTCATCTTGCATTTCACTCAATAGTCAAACTTCTTGTCTTTTAAGCCTTCTAGCCCTATTTCAGTGAAAATCTATTGTTATGTTCCATAAAACATATCATCAATGAAAATTAAATAGGTTTTTGAGTACCCTTTTCCATGTCATTGCTTCACACAAAAACTTAGGTTATGTCCCTTTGCAAAGTTTTGTACCTGTAGGCTTACTTGACACTCCAATTAGCCCTCCAAATGCACAAAGCTCCATGGTTTGACCATTTTGTAGATTATTTGACCCAAAAAAAACTATTTTTGACCACTTTTTGGCCAATCTTTATTTTCAATCCAATTTTAGTTCTCAACTCACAAAAGTCCAACTTTCTTCTTTAGCCTATCCCAACTAGGTCCTTAAGCCCTTAAGCACAACACAGGACCCTAAAATCCATACTACAGAATTTGTACATGTTTAAAAATGATTGATTCACTTATAAACATAAAATCCCACTCAGCTACAAAGTTTCAACAAAATTGGATGGTTATAACTCATTTTATGCACCAAACCCTAATTATAGGGTTTTCTAGACCACTATAGGGCCAAGAGCCTTCTAAAATGCATATCTTTTGTTGTATCAGGTTTAAAAGATCCAAAATACCTTTGTTAGGTATGTTTAATGACCATACAACTTTTTCATTCAATGATCATGTTCCTATAACCCTCAAATCATGCACTAACAAAAAATCTCAATCCTTTCTCACTATATTATGCTATCTAAGAACAGGGTAAACCAAGGTTTCACTATATTTCAACATCAAAGGACTCCAAAACCTAAAATAAGGTTCTCACCACCCCCTATGACTATTCTAAACCCTTTCCAACCTATTTTGAATCAAATACATTCCATACAAAGATCCCAATCTACATAATTCTGAGCTTTAGGATTGTATACCTTTAAAGAGACAAATCTATAAGCAACTTGAAACATACAATCTTTTGAACAATTGTAACTTGTGACAAGATTGCTCGTAACTCTAAAACATGTTCAATTTCTTGTACTCCATAGAGTTCAAGTGATAAAAATATCAAATACTCAGACTTTGTCTAAACAAGACTGTATGTTGCTTCCCTGTTTAGTAGGCTTGTCTATCTTCACCAAAAGTAACTTCTTCCACTTCCACTTAGCATTCCCTGTATCATATTAGAAAATATAATTTGATCATAACAAGATCAAATAACATTATAAAAAACTATTCACCACATTGATCATTCAAGCACACCATGTGCTCTGTTCCAGCGATGCAAATAAATGACACACAGAAAATTGATATCACCTCATAATTGCATATCTTGCATTAAGGTTATATAAAAAACTTGTAAACCTGAGCATACACAGTGATCACATTAAGTATTCTTCAAAATGACATTCTTTATTTTGTCATTTTATACATAATCTATACTTATACTCAATCCTTCATCCTTGTTATGGCAGACTCCTCACCATTTTCTTGACCATGTCTGCCCTGTTCTCTATTCCTTCTCCTACTTCGAACCACGCCACGCTCCTAAACATAACTTGTAACTATTTCTTGTCAATAACTTCTAACAAATCCTAGACCCACATAAGGTGGTGGATTTTTGCTTACCATTCTCATTGCCACCTCACTCTTCTCTTAACATATGATTCAAAACCATCTTAAAGGACCTTTCAAGAGACCTTATAGGTCTATTACAACATTTTCATCATAACATTAACACCCACTTAGGCCACCTAAACACACTCTTAATCCCTCATTACAAATTTGAAAATTCAAATTAGACAAAAGGCAGGAAAACTAGTTTTGAACTCAAATTCAAATTGCACTCACAATATGACTCTTAAGACACTTCTTAGAGCATCTTTGAGCATTCCTAAGATGCCCTTGCATCAAGAAATAACGCCTTCAGAAGCTCCTCAAGTGATTGTTGCTCCCTCAAGCAAACCTTAGGCTCCCAATGTAAGTACTCTCCCACTGCCTTCTTTCTTGATTGTTGGTACATCTACTTTTGCTTCTACTTCTACATTTGCTCCTCCCACCATTGTTTCCTCATTAGCTTCAGCATCAGCAACTTTTACAACTACCACTACCCAACCTTTAGTTGGCACTAGCATGACCCAAGCTAGTAGTTCCTTGGGATTTACTATCCCCCACTTCATTTCCCACGCTACTACTAATATTACATATTCATCAAGCTCCCAATGCACTGGTGTTAGTCAAGCGGTAGGTTCCACTCCTTCCCAGGTAGCCACAACAAGTGCATCACTTGCCATTAGTTCCTCTGCATCAAGAATGCCATTAAGGCCCATATCAAAATTATTCACCTTCCCAAAGCCACCTTTGCCTGCATCACCATTCAATATTACCACCGCTGCAAAGGTGAGTGTGCCTACAAAATTGCCTTCATTCATTCTTAACATGGGCCTTGCAAGATCTCTATTTTACACACTTGAGCAAATAGACCTGGCAAACTTGCCTCACATCCCTACTACATTCCTAGCCTCTGCCTCTACCCAAGCACCTCCATTGCAACCACCTCCAAAAAAGTCAACACTTACTACAGCCCCAAATTGGGTCAAAGACATGAAACATGTAGTAAGACAAGAGAGGCCTTAGGTGATCATCTTTGCACCACAAATTGGGATGAGATTTGATGTTGCCACAGGCACAATGAAGAGGGTAGTGAGGAGGCAGGTTGAGCAACCCCAGTCTAGCTCAGTTGTGGCCCATGAAAGTGAAGAGTACCTCTTCACTTTGACAAGGAAAAGGAAGGATGGCCCCGGTGAGGTGGATGAATATGCAGAGGACCCTGTGTCCACAATCCAGGCCCATGCAGAATCCACAGTAGCCTTGATGAGGGGTATGCAATAGGAGATGAAGAGACTAAACGAGCAAGTACTACCTACCATGTTATAAGGCACTATAATTCAAATAATAAATGTTATTATCAATGTCTTCAACTTATACAAAGTCATAAAGAGAAGACAAAGAAGATGGGACCCTACAGTTCAATGTAGTTATCAAATTTGACCAAAAACTTGCACTCTGTGATGCCAAGTTGGCAAACCTGGCTAGAGTTGCAAGGAGTAATAAGTTCCCAGAAGGTTTTGCCACTTGAGGACATCATCCCAGCACAGACCATCTTGATGAACAGGAGAAGGATACTGAAAAGATGGCTAGATCAGGTGAAGGATGCAACTGCATCCTTAGAGAAGATTGAATTCAAGATTTCCCTTTTATTGAAGGAATGTATGATCACAAGGGTGACCAACCCTGATGGCACCTTCATGGATGACCAAGAATTTAGAGCTCAGATGAAGGTGTTTGTTGCCAAGTTATAGCAGGACATTGCCAAGGCCAAGACAGCGACTAAGGTAATGAACATTATGGCTTTTGCCAACCAAAGGCTAGGAAGAGCGAGGCCATTGAAGAAACATGAGGCCAATACTTGCAGAGCACAGTAGGGTTATCCAGGAAACATCTGATTTGTTCTAGCCTATGATCCTAGACTTCGGCCAAATTGCCCAGGATTATTTAGCCTGCGCAGAACTTTGGACAAAAGAAGAGGCAGAGAAGAAACAAAGGCAGCAACAATAGGCATCTCAACAACCTCCTCCAAGACCTTGAGGAATATTCAGCTTTATTTTGAATTTGAATTTAGAATATTCCATTGTAGTATGTGGCATTTTAGCCACTTGGCAATATTTGGGCATCTTTCATGGGCCCCCTTGAACTTGTATAGGCAATTTTGAAGCCTATAAATAGGGGTATTTCCCCTCATTGTGAAGGCAGAACAGTTGTTATAGAACTAATACAAAAGAGCTAAGAATTCGAGAGATTGTATGTTTTATTGTGTAATTATGTGATTTATGTTTCTAATGCTTTTAGATAACTAATGGTTTTTTTTTTGCTAACTAATTTGGCAATAACATTCAATATATGCATCAGTTAGTTTGAGTAACACTAGGCTAACAATTCTACTAGTATATGTGCTTTGTTTTCATCTTATTCACAACTAAATGTGCTTATGCAACTTACTATGAATGAGTCATTTTTGTGCAACATATGCTTTTAGATATATGCATTTCCTTTCTTTTGAAGCTTCAACTGTGTTTAGTTAGCTTTGAACAAAACACTAGAGTTGGTGAACGCTAGTTTTATATGTTGTCATAGAAACTGGAAGAATTGACACCTTTGATCCTCTGAAGCAAATTCTCTTTTCTGCGTTACCCTACTTACCTTTGGATCTACCCCATGACTCACTTTAGTTTAACTCATTCTGTAAATATTCACTGTTTGTTTATATTTTGGGCAATAATTGGCAAAGCTTAGAACAATTTCACAAAGATTAGCAAGCACAAAGTGTCACTGTATATAATCTGTTGTCCCTGTAGCAGAGTTTGTTCGCAGACTTACAAGTGGTGGCCATATCTCTGTTATTTTACTATTTCTAGTAGTAGTTGTATAAACAACAAGTGGTGGCCATATCTCTGCTATTTTACTATTTCTAGTAGTAGTTATATAAACAACTCAAGCCCCGAGTCTTCCAGGACAAAAGATTGGGTTCATTACTTTCCCCCCTTTCCCTAGTGACACAGGGAGCACATTAAATGCATCAAGGACGACAACTCAAACTTTGTAAAAAACTCTGAAATGCTAAGATATTTCTAGCAACATGCAACATCCAATAAATCCAAAACAGATGTTGACAAACATATCAAGAGCAACTATCCAAATCACAACTCTAATTTTCACCAATATTGTACCCACTCAAGTGCTCAAAAATGTGCATATGCTCAAATCCAACTCAATCCAACATGAAGCATGATATGCTAGCTCCAAATCTAGAACATTATCACAATCTCAACTCAAAATATGAATCCTCATATTCCCCATGTCAAATAAGAATGAAACAACCCCCTATAAGGGTAAGTGATAATCTGAAATTCAAATTCTAAATCAGCAAATCAAATTGATCTTATATATACGAAATATAAAATGCACATTACTCAATGATTCCCTTTTAAGGTTTTATCACGAGTCTCCATTAAGCTGCCCTTCCAGCTTTTCAACTTAATGGGAAGACTATGTAAGCCATTCTTTCAAATTTTCAACTTACATATCTTGTGCAAGATACGGGGCTCATAATTTGCCGTACCTTATCATCAACAATAGATAACATCTCAATCTCCATAACGTCATACAATTTGAGCATATCAATAAGGACCATCACCATCATGTTGTGTAAATCCTTTGTCACGCTGATCACTAAACATGCTTGAGCCATCATCATCCGAGAAATTCAACTAATCATCAACTTTGGTGTCAAAAAGGGAGGAAGTGGGCTCAACATCTAGATCTAGAAACAAACTTCAATAGTATGTTCAACAACACTGACAATGTCCGATAAAACATAAACAAATCGATCAAAAATATAGAATCCCCAGCATTAGGTTCAATCAAGTTACATTAGTAGGTATAAACAAGGGCTTGTCAGCAAGAGGAAAGACATATTTTACAAGAACCTTAGACGTGACTTTTCTATAAGATCAAGACAAAATATGACTCTCTAATCTCCAACGGGGGTCATCAATCCACGCAAAAGCGAGATTTCTAAGGGAGTTTAACTGATCTTAATAACATTGTGCAACAATTTGTTGTTCGACCACATGATGTGTAGGGATGGATTTCAAAACAAAAATTGAACTCGTGTCCTTTTCGACCACAATGAGAATATATTGTTTTTGGTCTTATTGACAACCTAAAGGTTTTGACTTCACTAGATTGACCAAGATAGGAAGACTCGACATTTATTCACAAGACTTTTGGATACAAATGTGATGGGTATCAAATCATGTCCTTTTCAACCACAATGAGAATATATTGTTTTTAGTCTTATTGACAACCTAGAGGTTTTGAATTCACTAGATTGACCAACATGGGAAGACTCAACTTGACATTTATTCACAAGACTTTTGGATACAAAAATGATGGGTTTGTTATGCCAACACGATGTTTATTAGGTTTCATTGTCTCCCATGCTCACACAATAAGTGCAAATTAGACGATGAGCATGAATAGCTATTGCTTGCACAATATGTTTGGGTGGATTTTGAACAACCTCAGGTTTAAAAACCACAAATTTAACAACTTTTGGCTTGGCATTCAGCACAACAAGATACTTTTGGCTTGGCATTAAGCACAACATGATTTAGGACACTCGCAAATGGTACAACCGGGCTTTGGACAACCTTGAAATATGATTTGACAACTAGGATGTGTTGTGCATTTAGCATCACCTAGAACTTAAAAAATATTTTTTGCTAGAGTGCTGATGATAAAAGTGGATAAATAATGGCTTGAATTGAGCCCAGCGTTCTTCAAACAAAGGAAATTGGAATGCAAAATTATAAAATTCCGTCTCTGTAATGTGTAGAACACATAATGCAGATGCAGAGCAAATCAAAACAAATTACTCAATGCAATCCAAGTCAGACTCAACTGATAATACTCGGAAAATAAAATGCTTGGTTTGACAAGACTTTACACTTGAACTTCAAACAAGTCGATGTATGGATATTTACACCCTTATTACTCCCTTTAAAAATCCCACATGAGCAAGACTGATATTTTTCTTTAAAAAACATATGCAATTCATTTGACAAAATTTGGCTTCTGTTTCAAACACTAAACTATTGGCTTTTTGCTTCGAAACCCTACCCTCTTTTACCAATTAAATGCCCAAATGACTAACAAACCCTCTTTGTGATCCACCACCAAAATGATTACATGTTGATTTTCACTATAGCTATACAAGAAGTACAACTTCAGGATTCCAACCTTTGATTAGCCTTTTTCAGGTGGATCAAAAAAATAAAACAAATATCACACTTGGCATTAAATGAAACTTATACGGTTCATGACCAATTTTGTGCTAAACATGAATGATTATTCTCCCAACTTTTATTCTCGTGAAAGCTACGTACAAGTCCACATGAACCCATGATATAGGTCCTCAAATAAATGAACTAAACGCTGACATGAAATATTCCACCAATACAGAGGTCTTTTGGAAACAGAATAGAAATAGGAAAATCTGGGAAGAATATTGATGGTAGATTCACAGACAGGAAAAAAATACAGCAACCAAACTCTTGTTGTTGTTTTTTCTCTCTTGGTGGACAGCCAAGACACATAAAACTAACCCAAGAACAAAACACAGATCGCAAAGCACCTAGCCTATATGCAGTTGTCTTGTCACTGCCACAAAGGCAAGAGAAGGCTACCTGAAATTCCAATTGGCAGGGCTAGTGAGATGAATGAATCTAGCATCTCAATCAGTTTCAAACGTGCGCTTTTCCCAAAGTTCTAGTCCCAACAAGGCTTAAAAACAGGAAATAGGTAGCATTGCCCAATGTCCTGCTGGCCCTATATGGCTTGCCAAGTTCAGACTCTCCAATGAATCCAACGGAAAAATGTCAATAATTTTCTCCTTATGCTGATTTCTCTTGCTTGGAAAAATAAGTTAGAGGGCTCCTCTGCACCAATCTCACTCACACCCTTTATGTTGCTGTGTCGGATGTAAGATACCATATGTAAATTGCTCTGAATTTTCTGAGCAGTTTATTTTCAGATTCAACTCAACATAAAAATGAAATGATTGTCTAAATGCAATAGTTTCAATGTTCTGGATCTGATACCACTGTTAATAATTAAACACCCTGAAACTAATGACCACCAAATCATATAAACAAGCAGTATTTCATTACTCTCTGAACATGAATTTATAATACAACAATGTAACAATCCAATCTAATTTGGGAGTCATCCAAATCTATTCAGGTATAACCACCTGCACTATTTGGGGTGCAACCACCCAGTAACAAGAGGTGGTAAATCTGAAATATAGGACTTAATATTCCTAACATATGGGCAAAAAATGACCTCCAGATTATTTTCCTTTCTATTTCTCAGCTCGGAAATGAGCAATGATCTTACAAATATGACAAATCTACCCAAGATAAAGCGCTTAAGAAAACTCCCGAAATATTCTCCTTTAAGGGAGAAGTGCAAATATTCCACATCAGACAATGTGAAGTTTGTCAACCTGTCTGAATGAATGAATATTTGCTTTTCCAAACTTTACGCAGCAGCAGTTTTCTTTTTATATGATACATATCTTGTTAGAATCCAAAGAATACTATGTTAGAATCCAAAGAATACCGTGCTACTCTTGTCACTAAAAGACTATGAATTGGACATAATCAACAGATAATATACAAATTGAGTATAAGGTGTCATTCACAGCAGACAGGATCAGGACCCTGCTGCAGCTTTTGCCAAAGACACAGCATTGTTCTGGGTCCTTGATAGTGTGCAAGAATGTACTCTGGCTCACAACCTGTGTTAAAAAACCTTTCATCATTAACATACTGCATCTCTTGACCTCTCTTCTTGAACTCCTCAATCCAGATGCCCATGGCAACATCTTCTAGCTTGAAAAGCTGCAAAACCCGCCTTCAAATATTTAGGCACTTTTGACTTATGGTATCATCTGTTTTTAGAGAAATTTCACAAATAAAGTAGAAGGAGAGATCAAAGGAGCAATTATTGCAACTCGTGTCAGCTATATAAGAAACTATTGAGATAATGGTTCAAGCATTTTATCCAAACACACCTTAAGTTGCTTCTCTTGATGACCTCGAACAACAAATTTGGCAATATCTCTTGAAACAATATAACCTGGACCATGTGCCCAAGGTGGATAAAAATCATGGGGCCATTCCTGCATGTATACAAGCACGGTTTTGAATGGTCAGGGAATAAGGTATCCATCAGCCAACATATTGTTAATCCTCCATGGAGTTTCTTCGTTAATATCCAAGATGTGTGACTGTAAAACAGCAATATATTCTCGTATACCTCTGAGCTTATGTACCATTTGCTATCTTCACTCCTGTGGGGCTGAGAATCAAATGATATTCGACCATACAAAAGACCATGAGTAACCTTTGTTTCATTGAGAGCTGAGAGGACTGCATCAACTCGAACAAAAGCATCGTCATCTGTTTTCATGATATACTTTGCCTGTACAACTTTGGTCTGCGAATTCAATGGAAACGGTTCAAATTCATTCAAGTTAAATAAAATGTCCAAATCGTGAAAGCATCCAAAACTGCACATACAGAAGGCGCACTTCTACCTTTAGGTACAAAAAGAATAAGAAACATCGGCAAATACAATCATACCCCATAAATGCAAATGGCAATAGTCTTCAAGGTAATTAGATTATAGTAATCAACAAAGGGCATCAACTGAATATCACCGTATGTCTGGGCCTCTTTCCAAAGCTCCTCATTAACTTGCTTGTTCTTATGCTGCAGAGTAAAATAGTCGGCATAAATCAACCATGCTTGTGCAGGCAGTGTGCTAAAACAGCATGAGAAAATACTTAAAGTGTAGAGTAATTGAAAATATATCTCCGCTTAACAAAAATGCAATGTTGTAAACCTATAGTAGCTGCAAAATCATGCCGATATGGTAAGCATGCTGGTTTGTTCTCTTAAATAATTTAAATCAGTGCAAAGTAGCTTAAATATTTTACAAAAACTTACGAAATGGAATCTACTATAAACTAAAAAATACACCTCTTGCATCAAGGGTTACACATACAAATTATGCTAAAAAACCATAGGCAAAAAAGAACCATATTTATAGTAAAAAAACAGAGTAAAAGACAGATACATATATGTTTGTATAAAGAACAGATAAAAGAAAATGAACATATATAGCCATACAGAATAGAAATTAGAAATGTTTAGTATGAAAAACTTCTGTACAGAATCAGAAGTGTACTATTATGGAAAACCAGAGGAAAAAAGAACATGTAGACATACATCTAAAAAAAAAATTACATATATTTATTCTCCAGATTGCATGTGTAATGTCCCTTTAGGGCAGAATTAACAAAATTCTGAATTTTGTAACTAAACCCTTATACTGAAATATTCCCTTAGGGCAGAATTAAATAAATATTAATTTTTGCAATAAACCCTTATAGGAAATAAACAGAGTTTGAAAATCACTAATAAACCCTCTGAAAATGATAATCTTATTTTTATTGAATGCGGAGATCAAATACCAATTTTATTTATTTATTTCTATACTGCAAATTAACAAATTACAGCTAACCATAGAAATAAAAAAAATTGCCAGAAAATACAGATTCAGCTCGCTGAAGTTGACATCCCAAGCAGAAATCAGCATTTCCAAACCCTAGAAGGTAACCCATGTTATACGAGAGGCTGCAACACCTCCCAATGATGGCATCAGCCCCTAAACTGTTGACATCAGCTCTCAAACAGCCCTGAAATCCTCCTGAAAGGTGATGCCCTCGCTGATGTGACTGATTCACAATTACAAATGTTGTCTTGTTACTCTATCAACCTAAAATGAAACTCAAATATAACCCCTAGATGGAGCTACTACAAAAAATCGGGGGATTTTCGTCTTCGAATCTGAAGTGCAATTGAGGATTTCCGTCCTCAAGAGCAGAAGTTGAACCAATTTTGAAAATATGAATAATGAAAAGTGAATAATGAACAATGAATAATAACTTTAACTTTTGAGCCCAACTCCTCTTTTTATAATTTCTCTTTTCATTCAAAAAACTCTAAAAGCATTTTAACACTTTTAAATAATTATTATTTTTTTGTCCCACTTCATAAATATTAATTTTGGCCCCCTTTATACTAATAATACATAAATGTCATTTTTCCATGTTATAGAATAAAGTGACTTTGGACAACTTAAAATATTATTATTAAATTATTTCTTTATTTAAATATTTCGAAAAGAGGACATAATAGCATGAACGAATATTTTGTTAGAAACACATCTTATATTACTTCAAGGAACAAAAATATACATCAAATTTACAGTAGAGTTGCAAGGAAAAGCTAACATTTGAACCTCTGCCCCCAAAGGAAATGACTTGTAATCTTTACAAAAGTGCTTGAAATTAACAAGCAAAGACAGCTTCTTAAATAGTCTCAACTCCCTTGCGCTAGTAGGATAAGGGCCCTCATGAAAAGTGGCCATACCTTGACTTCCATAGGAATCCAATAGCAGTCAACCAAATTGTGTGCCATACAATTTGCAATTGTCCTAAGGCATTCAAGTGTCCCCAAGGAGAGGGCCTCTCCAAGAAACTGGAGCAGCGAGTGTAATTAAATTCAGTTTGAAATCATGCCCAAAAAGCATTGGCCAACTAATTTCTCCAAAAGACATGATCAATTTTTTTATCTATACTACAAAGATTGCATAAAGAAACTGTAACACCAACTTTTTGAAGCCTAATCTTGATCGCCAAACCTTGGTGAAAAATTAACCACCTAGCACTTTGTATTTGAAAGAAGCTTGTGATTTCCAAATTAATTAGCCCGTCCTTTGCCAATGCACTTTAAGATCCCTCTCTCCTAACCTTATTCAAATGTGGACCAAGGTCAGAAATTCGCCTCACTACATCATAAAGATCTCATGTCACAAAATTATGGAAGGCCTTCCCATTACTCCATTTTATATCTCCAAATACAGAGTGTCCCTTGCAGCTGCATTTTAAAATACAGCTTTCAGAAATCCTTGTACAAAAGTCTTGATAGGTTGGCCTGAGTTCTATTTTACTTTTGGGACCAGTTTAAATCAATGGAAGTGTGCCGTTGATGGTCATGATTCCACATATTCCCCCCGTAGGACGGCCCTTTCCTAGCCAGTATTTTACCAACACATGAAAGAGACCAAGCTGACCACTTGGAGAGTGGAATGTCCAAATACACGTTGATGATAGATTCCAAGTTTTGCATGGCCCCTCATATTACCCATTGAAGAAAGTTTGTGCACTTCTAAACAGAATAGAACCTGAAGGAGTGAATGCCTTTGGATTACCGATTGCCACAAAGTTAAAAGGGCCAAACCTTGAATGTGTTGAGCAACTTGGATGTAAGGTGCATGACCCTCCACTGGTCTCGGTGATTCTATAGCATGCTTGTGAATTAATGGTCCAGTCTTAGGGAAAAAAATTGCCAAATATTGTCCCCCCATCTCATAAGAGGCTTATGACGTTGCTTTGTCATATTGAGAAATCTGAAAAAATATTCCTTCCTTTTCTCATTTTAGAAACATAAACCTTTAACCTTGCAAGACAAAGTTAAGACATATAACATGATTCTAGTCCACATCCCAAGACAGGGAGCTCCCTAAAAAGATTAAAATCCCGAAGTAAGGATGGTGGCAATAATTGGAGAGTGGTTGACTCGATGACTCAAGCTAGCTACATTCCCCAACTCAGATTAATCATTGATCATAGAAGGGGCCTCTTTAAGGTGAGCCATACCACCCAAGGTGGGTATCCTGTTCATTTCACTTGTGTGGTATAACAGTAAGGTGGTGTTCTGCAAGGAATTAGGAAAGAGGGATGAGAAATAACAAAGAAACATGAGGTGGCATTACAAGGGTTTGTGTTTGATAGAAGATTGAGGAATTGGTTTCACACAGAGATGGAGGAGACAATTGCTATTGGGCGATATTAGGAACAGAAGGGACTGAAGATACAGGAAGGATATGAATTAGAACTTTGGTTGAAGAGGAATCTGTGAATAAATGGCAGCCATGATATTCGATGAGGTCATGTATGCGTGGATAATGATAAAGAGTGATGAGGACTATGTATATCCCATCTTGGACAGAGGCATTGGGTGAAGTTAGAGGCATAAGAAAGAAAAAAATCAAGGATGTTGGGAAGTCAGAGAGCAATGATTGAAGGGTGAATGAAATGAAGCCCCTCCAAGTTGGTTTGAACTTGAAGCATTTACGAACCACTACACTAGTCTGGTGGAGTACATTCATGATCTAAAGGTGGCAAAGGTGGGATAGGATATGGTCAATTTGAGTGGGCCCATTCCACTGCTCATACAGGGGAATTTTAAACAAAAGAAAGGAGGTCCGAGCAGTTCGTTTGTTAATCCATGCAACCACCCTCCGCCCGCTATTCAAGTGGTTGAGCCAAAGGATTTAGCCAATATTTACAACAGCATTTCTGTTGAGAGAGGAGTTGGAGGCAACATGTGCCCTGACAATAGAAGAGCTGAATAAAACCACAACAATATTTGAAGCAAAGGGAGGATAGTGTAATGGATAGTGTTGCAGGGAAGAAGCTCAATGATCCGGATCCTAGGAGATCCCAATGACAACACTAGATGAGGATCTCGATGGATTGTATGTGTATGCAGAAGCAACATTGAATAAGATGAGGTATAGTGGAATTAATAGAACTGAAACAAAAAACTATATTAAAAAAGAAAATTTTGTACATGGCATACTCTTGAGAAATATATATGGATGTCTACTTTACTACTATATGTTTGTTATCTAATGCTATAGATATGTATACATAGATTACAAAGCCGTGAAGGCTAAAGAACTGTTATGGAAGTTGAATAAATTGAACTTTCATGTTGGACTCTTCACCTTCGATGGTTGTGTCGCTTGACCTTCAAATGCACAGTATGTTGACAAGTTTTTTGTCATGGATTGGGCTCTAGGTGTGCAAACTGTCATGGCGTGGTATCTCCATGTGAGTGTTTTGAGAGTTGTGTGTAGGTTCGAAGTTGCGCACAAGTTTATGGATGACACGTAGAGGATGTGCGCATTGCAAGCTCTAGTGTAGTGTTGTGCAAGCGCTACAAAGTTGTGTCGCACAAAAAAACAAGATGGCACCAAATAACATTGAGCTTGGTTGTGCACATTTCGGCACAAGGCAACATTGCCCCCCAACCCGCAAGTACTAAACCGTTGACACTTAAGTGTTGTGCACCTATTGGATGAAGTGCGCATCGTTGTTGCACAAAATGTGCATGATGCTTGGAGCTGCCTGTTGGTGCTTGGAGCATGCAATTACGCAATGTGGTCTTCTAAGTTGCATTGCATGTATCCTTGTGCTACACAGGTTGCCCATGATGCAAGGAGCTATGCAAAGTTGTCTTCTATGTTGCATAGAATATACCTTATGCTATGCATGATGCAAGGAGTTGCACAAAGGTGCTCAAAGCACTTAGTTGTGCAAAGTTGTGCAAGTAACCAAGGCACTCAAGGTAAGAGCACGGATTTGTGTGGATGCACGTGGGTCACTCGGTCTGAAGGAAAGAGAAATAGATGCTTGCCCAAGAAGAACACGCAAATGCGCATTCCCTAGTTATCGCTTGACTCATGGAGTTGGGGCGAGGGGTCAACCTATCCTAATGGTAACGCTTCTCAAACCTAAATAGCTTTATGTTAGCTTATTATAGCCCCTTTTTTTAGCTCTCTGGTTTGTATGGTGGAGATGAGAGTAGTAGTCATAGATTGTGAAGTGGCAAAGCAGGTCTGCAATATACTTTGTTATGATTTCTATTATGTCATCAAACTCTGTAGTGCATGGCTATAAGCTAGTATAGGGCATTTGGTAATATAAAAGTTTGAAACTGTAGTCACTCAAATTTGGTCATGAATACTTGATAATGTCAGATTTGGCCCTATTTCACTTTAATTGACTTGAGCACTCAATTTGGACCTATTTCGCCACCTCGCCCTTATCTAAGCATCTATACGGACCTATTTCTTTATAAATTGTTATCTTACACCAACAAAAAATTTCTAAATTGCTAAAAATGCCTCTATGCATCTGTAGGAACATCCCAAATCCCAAAATTCACATGTTTCCCTTCAGGAAAAGATTGACCAATAGGGGATAATTGTGCCAGTTGATTCTCCCCTAGGGATCAATCATGTCTTTAACCCTTCTAACAATCACTTTTCAAATTTAGACCCTCCCTTACAAGTTGGTCTATATATTTATGATAGGTAACCTGAGATTTTTCCCTTTTAATATGCTATAAAAGCACATCTAAGTCACCTATTCTATCACTCGGCAGTTTCAATATAGAGACACTATTACACACAAAGCAAAGCTTCCATATTCTTCCCAATTTTGATTAAAACCATTTGAAGTAATCCTTAGCCAAGTCAAGCCCCTGTTTTATCCAAGTCAAAGTATTATCAAGTATTTAAGCCATCTCTAAATGCATACATGTAGTAAAAGAAGCACAATTGCACAAAGCACTCTGACTGGGAGAACTACATGGGCTTGATTTTCCTCTTTGGAATATTGGATACATAGACAGCAATCAATCATAGTGGGGATGATCAGGGTCAGCTCAGCCCATTACACTCCCCCCTTTTCCTATTTGCAGGTTTTCAATATTACAAGCCCTATGAGGGTTTCAACTTTGAAGAAATCATTTGCAGGTCTTTTGCATGCATCTAAAGGTCAAATTTCCGCACACAGGGGTGATTTAAGATGTCGCGGACAATCGTGCCCTGATTTCTTGATTTTCAGTAGAAGACACAATCGACCAACTCAAGACTATAGTGCCAGTCGATCTAGTCCCAATTTGATCTATCCTGTCTCTCATCAATCTTAGTCACGGTTTTTGTGGCACTTGCAAAATCAGTCTTTGTTGATTAGTTCCAGCCTTTGCTCAGTTTCACATAGTCGGATCACATAAAGTAAACAACTAAGTCTTTCATTTTGTTCATAATTAGTCTTCATTTTATCGTGCTTTGTCGATTTTGATACTTTGCTTTCATTTCGCTTGTCACAAGTTTTTATACAACATTTGTTCTCCTTCCATTCAATTTATCTAAATTCGGTTAATATACCTATTAAATCCAAATTCTGATAAAAAGGAAACCTTACTACAATATATTTCATGGTTTTGAATCCATGTCCATGAAATTTGGCCTGTATTCGTTTATTTTTTGGTTGTGAGACCCAGTATAACCATTTTTTATCAAGAAAAAAAGAAATGTGAGAAGTCCAAAAAAATATAAAATACACTCGAGCAAATATATCAAAGACAAAAAAGAAGAAAAAATGACAATTTATTTCAAGCAAATGTCCCAATGCGTGTACTCTATAAATAACTTCCTATAATATAGAAATTATGATCTAGGACAAGCTGAAAATATCAGTTCATTAAGGTTTGAGATAAAGCGAGTCATTGTTTAGTAGGTGCACAGCCGAAAAAAAACAAAAAAGTACTTTTTCTCAATTTGGAGGTTTTTCCTACAAGTAATAGTAGTCTTAAGAGTAGATAGATAGTGTTAGCTAACAGTTATATTGGGGATCTGTCCAAACATCAAACTTATTTTGAAGGCCTTTGTCCAAATCCAGAAGAACAGTTATTTTGTTAGCTAAATTTCTGTGTGATATTAATATAGTTGGTTTTTGCCTATTCCACAACAAAATGTTAATACATAATACACATATTTTACAATATCAATAGAATTCCCATTGACTAATTTTGGTCATCCCTAGATATTAATATAATTTCTTTCTTTCTTTATTCATTCCTTCTATATATGTTTCTGAAAATAATTATATTGCTACCAAATATTAAATACTTGGAAATATGCCACTCCTGCGCTCTCTGTGCCACATCTCTTGGTACTTTATTAAGAATGATACAAGTGTCAAGAATGGGTTCACGATACACCAGCAGTAAAGGATCAATGCAAGCTCACATCCAAGCCGCTCGTGAACATACAAACAAATCAAGGACCAAGCTCCAATGGTGATGGTTTTCCCATGAAATATCAAAAGAAAAGTTACACATTGCACATATATTTACCAAAGAATATATCTATTCCTAGTAGATACCCTTCGGAAACAAAAGACCTCAATAAATCATAGTCAATATGTTTTCCCTTAAATATCTCCTAATTATAAAACAAGAAAGGTTTAATGACAATACCAGCCCAACAAAAAATCGAACTGCTACTTCTCCAGTTCGTACAGGACTATACTGCATCCATGACCTTCGTACTGCCATTCTGCGTTCAAAATTGTTTCCTGTAGAAAAGACTCCAATGAACATTGCAAGCTTCTTTTTAGGAATTAAAGCAGGTGCCTTAAGGGACCCCAAATCAACAACAAGGTCTAGATCTTCTGATGTTGGCAAACCATTTGCCAGAACAGAAAGGAGCTGTAAGTCTCCCGTAATTCTCACTCCACTAACCAACCATGGCTCAAGACTCTGCAATGCAATAAATAGTAGGAAGCCATAACGTCCCAATTTTTATGAAGTCGCAGAATACAATCAAGCAATCTTCTTATTATTTCATTTCTAGTTTAAACTAAAGTGTCAATTGTGCTTAACAAAAAAATTACAAAGGACCATTGTCGTTTTTGCATCCATAGAAGCAGCCATTACCTCCCGATACTCAAATGAAGTGATATGCTTCCCGTTAACTGTCATGTGGAACCCCTCCAAGCCCACCCATAGTGTGGCAGCAAATGGATAGCCTTCCACAAATGGAAACCAAAAATTTGGTCTAGAACCTTTCCTTGTAATGCTTGACAATTTGACAATTCCAGGCTCCTTTTCATCTCGATGTTTTCCCGTAGCTACTTCTCCGATTCGTTCATTGCATCGACTGAGTCCATCCACTGTATAAAAAAAAAATCATAAGTAAATGGTCGGTGGAAACTCCAAATTATATATATTAAGAAAAATAATTAAAAATATGATCAGCACGTGAGACATTTCAGATTGTTGACTTGTTCAAAACATAGTATAAAACATAATCCTCTTGTCTCACTTAACAAAGCAAAGAAAATGCTAACTCAAACAACAAAAGTAATAACATGCAAACCAAGGTCAAGACAAACTTCTTATCATTTCAAATTACAAATGGTGCAAGCCATTCAAATGTTGACCACAGAAATTTACAGCATTGATCAATGCTGGTCAAACTAGGTAACTAGCCTTGTTAGATGTTTCAGATTGAAAGTGTCAGCCCATTGCATGATTGGGTGCCTATTAGTGGTTGTGGTCCGTGGACTCTGGAGAACACTGTAAAGAAGCTTACTTATGTTTTGAGCTATATATCTGTAGGGGAAACCGTTGAGAAATCATGGAAAAAGCAACTGAAAGCGATGGTCTGGATCATGTCCTGAAGAAAGAACATAAAATCTCTCAACCCATTGATGTGAGGACACTTTTATTTTAGGATGCTTGTGCTCTAGCATTGTCAGAACGCAGAATTGTAATGGATGTGCAGGGGAGCTACACTTCCCATGTCTTTCACAATAGTCCATGGACATAGAAACAGATATTGGTATAAAGTCTTCAATGTTCTTGTTAATGAATACCTGAGGTTATGCTTCACTTTATAGGCTAGAATTGGCATAGCACTCTTCATTATTTCGGTCTAACAGTTGATGATCAGCATATATCAATAAGATAAAAAGGGCAAAACAATGCATACCCTGGATTTCAGCATTTGGTAGAGTATGATGATATTTTGTCACATCCCATTGCCATTGGAGCAAAATAAATACAGTATCTCATAAAATCTTTTACAATATGTCAGTCTATTTAGGGAAGGCCTGTGTTTCATGTCCAGGAGCAGAGCAAGGTTCTTATCCCATGGAACCAGCAACAAGTACACAAGGAAAGCATCCAAAGGTTGAACCAGACACTTTAGTACCCTTGTTGAATTTTCTATCTCCAGATATCCATACCTAAGATAGCAAGTTGAAGTCTTGGATAAGCAAATTGTACCTTCGTAAACTAATATTTTGCTGCCCCTGAACCAACTATATTTTTATTGTGGGTGCTTAGGAAATTATATCTCACAGAAGCTTTGCCTGCATCTTATGCTGTGAGTATGGCATCGTCCTACCGATTTTCTATCATATCCAGTACATTATATTTTAAATTCGATGAAATCACATTTTACAAACAAAAATAGGCTACTCCTTTAACTAAAGTGGTTCAGAAAGGTAAAAAAACAGGAGAAGAGTAGGATAAAATACAGTAAGTTTTAGTCTTTAGATCCTTGTAATTTTTTTCTGTATATAGATCCTTCAAAATGAAAGAATATTTTTACCAGAAGTTAGATCAGCCAAAGAAGAAGGATTAAATCCATTTTTTATTTTCTTTTGAATTTTTATTTGAAGTCATAAATATGTTCTTGTCCTGAATATGGAGGGCAAGAAGGAAGATGGAAAGTTATCAATTATCTATACCTTTTGGTCTGCTATCAGGGACATGATAAGGACAGCGTTCCTCTTCGCCCCAGTCATGTATTACACTCCATGTGTTCTGGACTATGACTGGGTCTTCTGTAATTTTATCTCCTTGAAGGCGCACATTATAATGCAATACAATAGGAGGATCAAGCTCCCCTGGAAGTTGTGCTCCTGTAAGTTCAATTTGAAATTTACCAAGAAGCCCACTTGGAGTGCCAACAATTGTCATGGACGAATCTTGAATAAGACCGCAAGGAATATGCAGCAGGAAAACCTGTGTCTGATGACCTGTTACGTTCATAGCACTCAGGGAGAAAGGGCACTGCTTATCTTTTGTGCCATTCTTAGCACTAGTATTCTCTACTACTTTCAATATTTTTTCTTGCTCAATAGATCCCATAAGATCCTGCCATGCAACTACTGCTTCTTTAACACCAACCCTTGCTTCCGGTAAAAGGTCAGTGCGAAAAATAATTTTCTTCATGTCATTCCATGTCAGTTTGACTTGAATCTCTTCCTTCAAAATATTTCCTTGAGAGAAAAGGCCATGAAGTGTTTCAGCGGCCATGACAGAGGGCGTCTCTAGTTGACTGATGCTTTCCGGAGGTTGAGTAGACTGAATAAGAAAATCACGCTCTAGATGAAGAGCTTCTGGCATATGATCGGAGAAGAAACTGAAAGGTGATGACTTTCGGGAAACACTCTCCATAAAGTGGTACCTCAGTACTAATACTCCGATCAAAAAAGCAATTAAAAGACTTCCAAACCATTTCTTCATGCCTCCAACACCAACCAAAGCTAGCTTCATATTGCTTTGCTTTAATTAATAAGTATTCTAAATTCTTGCAGAAGTGGAATCTAAACATATTTTTATCTTCCAGAGCATTTGCTTCTCTTCCTCAGTCTGAACAGTGATCTGGAGTCAACCCATGTTAACAGCTATATAAAACAAATAAAGTTGTGTGCCATTGCTTGAACAAATGGAGAAAGACACCTGATGAAAGGAAAATATCATGTCAACCACACTAAACAAACATACCATCGATGATAAGCCACACACTTTAAGTGGAAGCTAGAGACGAGTTATTAATTGCACCTTTATATAAGACATGGATTGATTAAACCGAAAATATAAAGAGGGAAAATATGACCATTTGAAATGCAATTCGTTTCAGTACAAACTCCTCTTGAGAAAACTTATTATGAAACTTCTGATTCTCAAATTAAATAGCACAAGAATAGATTATAAAGCAAAAGACGAGCTAGATCTGGTTGTCTTCTAAAATTGCAATATTTTTCTGAAGTTCCAACTTATGCAAAACAAGACAGACAAACATTTCAAGTACATTCTTCTCATTTGACCACAAAGATTCCACTTGTCAAGATATAGGGCCTAACCTATTTTACAATCCTCTTAATAGTAACATAGCCTGTCCTTTTTGGATGGGTGTTTCAGAGCACCATTTTGCACAAAATAGGTTAATCACAATCTCCTTCTTAGTCATTGTCGGTTGTTTATTCTTTCATATTTGCAGGACTATCGTCACCAGGGTAAGTTGTTTTAATTTTGCTGTTAGCAGCTGCTCCTGTTTCTCAATGAACCTGTGATAGAATCATCCTAAATTTTCCTAAAGCCTGTATCAAAATCAGCACACAAGAAGCTGGCCACATCCAACATGCTTCATTTTCATTCTGGCAGACAGCCAGTGCTCCATTCTTACATTTGACCAGTATCACCCCCAGGCACCCAGTCTTCATCCCCTTGATCATCAAGCTCACCCACTCATGACACCTACTCCAAACATAGCACTGGAAACTACCCTCTAGTTCTCACAGCCTTACACAGAACTCATCACAGATTGTATCCATTTTCTTCCTCCTTTCAATCAAAATATCTGTATCCTTCACTCTTAATTATATCATATCATGTTTTTCACATAAATGATAAATCTCTTACTTTGAAGCAGATATTTATGTTCCAGAATCCAGACCATATATAAACATATATCTCTAAAAATATTTGCATCCTCCACTATTCATTCTATATCATCTCTTTCACATACATCTATACATTGTAGCAGCTATATATGTTTTTGTTTGTATATGCATACATACAAAATGGGCATTGTAATTGCATTGTCTAACCATAACACTCGAAAGTAACGAATCGTGATATAATGATATATATAAAATAGAGAAAAAATAAATAGTGGATTTCATTTGACCTGCATTTCAATAGATATTTTCCAGAATTGTCCAAACTTGATCCCGACCTATATTTGGTCTGTTTGTCCTAAATTTTATCTCAATATATCTCTAGACAGAAATCCCAGAAACATGAGGCATTTGATCATCTTTCGTTCCAGAGATCTATGGTTCAATTAAAGGGCATTCAACCTCTTTCCCCCATAAATCCAGGTGATGAACTGTATTCTGAAATGGTACACTTATGCATTTTTTAACTAGTCATATGTGGTACCTTCCAAAGCCACCATGTGCAAGATATCTCTGTTCCATGATAGTTCATTTCCTTATATGAATTTTGAAAACCATATTAAACCCTTAATGCTTGATAAAATTCTCAGTATACGACAATTCAAACAGATTTAGCTGCAATTTCTCCTGATTTGACCCGGCCCTGATGCTTAAGAGGAGAGGAAAGGCACACCTCAATAACTTCAATAAATATTTAAAATGTAACATCTAATAGCCCTTGTCTCCACCCACAAACTATTTTGGTGAATTATGAATATAGAAATAAGCTTGAACATTGGTGCTTTTAGTGCTAGTTGATTGACAGTCTCCTCAAGATTCTCCAACCCAAGGTGCTATCAGGGGAAAGTCTAGTAGAGGTTTGTATTTCATGATACTTCAGAGTCATCGTTTTAAAGATTTTTTTCCCATATTCCAATTGCATGGGCTATGGCTACAAAAATTTGATCATATATCATATATATTTGCTCTACATTGTTCATTTTTCTACTTTTGTATTCTACCATGTTTCTGTCTTGTGATAATACTGCACCAATTGTGGTTCCACAAACATTGATTTTAATTAAGAAAAGTTTCAACTGATCCAATAATGTTAGTATTGGTGCTTCCATAGACATTTTCTTTAGGGTGTAAAATGCATTTTATTCTTTTTGTCTCCACTCAAAGCCTTCTTGATTTTCTAGGGAGTTCTTGTAGAGACTCATTGTTATCACATAGGATTGCACCTATCTTGATTCTGTAGCTTCTTGTGCAACTACTTAATGATACAATGGAAAAACCTCCAAAGCCATGGGACCTTGGCAATTTGAGGTTAATCTCCGGATAAGGCCGGCTTCCTTTCACTAAATCTGATGCAAAATGATAAAATACCAATTTTGTGGAAATCTCGCTCTTTAGTGCTTTTGAATCCTAAACTAGGGTTTTGATGGGAAAAAGGGTTGAAGAATTGAAACTTACAGAAAACTGAAAATATGATGATTGCACCAAATATTTTATAGTGGATTTTAACGCTTACTTGATAAACACAATAGAGTAGAAAATATGTTGAATTTGTTTCACCACACTCATACAAATAGAAATCAGAGGTAGTATTTTAGCTATTTTTCACAAAAGGGAAAAAGATCTTTATTCCAAACAATATTTTCAAGAGGATAAAGTACCATGGATGAATTTCTTGAAAGGATTCCACAAATAATCAAACAACTTGCACGCACAAAAATCTCTCAAGACAAAAAAGGCAAATATTCAACTTTATTTCTCTCCAAAGGTTACAGCTTGTAGTAAATACATTCAAAATGCAGAAAATATAACTAACAGCAAAAAGATAATTTGGGCCACGGGGTCTGCACATTTTTATATAAAATTTCTCAAAGATGAGATGTAGTTGACAAAACTTAAACGCTCAGTTGAAGGAGATCATGCAAATCTGAAACCCTCATGCAAAAGAGGCAAGTTCTTCTATTTTTGGCGTTCTGGAGTGGTGGAACAGCTGGAAATGTGTCATGCACGAGTTGGGCGTGACCTTTAGCGTAGCATGGAGTGGTGCAGTGTGATTGGAACTGTTGGATCTCCATGCAAGGCTTCTTCATCTGGAAGTGGCTGAAAATAACTTCATGCAAAAAAAAAGTCCAAAATAGAACTGTTCCTTTAAAATAAAAGATAACTTTGAAAATAATTCCAAATTACTTTTCCATGCAAAACCCCAACTTGCAAAACATGAGTGAGACTTTTGCAACTTTTTAAGTCTTTATCACTTTTGTCAAAATGAACCGTGCACTTTACACTTCACGACTACACTTTTATCAATCCATACTTGTCAAAATGGAAAGTGCAATTTGCACTTGTGTTTTTTGCAACTTTCACATTATCAAAAAATATAAAGTGTAAAACATGTTTTTCTCTTTCTCAAAAAGAGTTAAAAAAATATAGCTGTACCTTTATAATGAAATTACAATTTACAATGTTTTGAAATGATATAACATTTGAAAATATTCAACAAAGAGGAAAGACTAATCAATGTTTAGAATTTCTCCAGCTTTCTTATCATTCTCGGCTTGCAATTTCTCCGTATATGCATCAAAGGCTTTGAAAATCTCTTGTATTTGTTCTGGATCCAACCCGTAAGAGTAGATATTGCAAGCTGTACAATCTGCTTGAACATCGAATAGTTCTCTCCATATTTATTGATCTATTCCTTCAAGATCTTCCTTTTGTCTCTGATTATTTCATAGTGATCCATTTATTGCTGCAAGACCTTATTTCCCTTGGATTTGAACTTCCTTTCTTTAGGAGGCATGGAGACTGTAGATATACTTGTGAGAAACCCACTGTGAAAGTTGGCGAAATTTGCAGGTGTCTGGAACACTTATACTCTCCAGCGGAACTTGGAGGTGTCTCTAGCAAGTGAGTTCTGGTGGAACTTGGAGGTGCTGGAAGTGTAGACACCTAAAACTGGGCACTGATAACCTCCAACCAGAGTTTTGACCAATTCTTACCAAAATGCACAATTTGGCCTAAAAACACTAAAACGCATAAAATGAGTTGAAATTGTTATATTCAAGTGCCGATTTTTTGCCAAGGCTTCATTCAATGGGGCAATGCAATTTATGAGACAACTAACTTTGATCAGATCATTTCAAGTCAAAATAACATTTTTGCACCTAAATGCTTTGGATTGCTCTTTTCTACCAAATTTCTTGCACAAAACACATGCCTTTGTTATTTTGTGTTGGCAACATCCTAAATGGGATAATGAATCCAACACATTTGACATTGCATCCTAATTCCAATCCAGTCAAATTTCGAGCCAACAACACAACATTCTGACCAATTTGATTAATTTGTACATCAATTACCAAGATTTGCACCAAAGTTGACTAACCATGCTTAAAGCTAATTTATTCAAATCATGAGCCTAATTAAGAATTTCATGGAGCTTTTCGAATATTTGTTTTTAGAAATGAATATTGAATATCTACATCATCCAATGACATCATTTCTTGGGAAGGCATCCCTAAGCCATAAATGCATAAAATATCAAGATTAAGCCATCCCATGCCTCATTAAAACCCTCCATGCCTCTTAAATGCCCCTCTATCCCAAATATTTATAGGGGATATTTATAAATTTAATTACATAATTAAATTAATTCATGACCACACATCTCAATCTTGAGATGGACGGTCATGGTTGATCCTGAACCATTTTGAAAATCTATAAATAGAAGAGCCATGAAAATGAATTTTAAACTTGGATAATGCAGAGTTATAATGCACAAATAATTCCAAAAGCCATTGTAATTAGTGTTATAATGCCAAATTGTTGAGCCAAGCCAAAGCTAAAGCCATCACAAAGGTGCCAAGGAGAAGAGAAGATAGCCAAGCCTCTGATGAAAGACTCATTGAACACAAGCCGAGCAAACCACTTCAACAAATTATTTGGAGCATCCAAGGAAGGTGAAGGATTTCTTTGTCTTTGCATTCTAGTTGTGTTTCTCATTTGATTTTGTTAATATGCTCCCCCCTTGAGATAGGCTTAGGGTGTTAGCTTAGTGTGTTCTTTGTTTGGATGTGATTTCATTCACTAACACCATACTAATCTCCCTCTATTGCAATCTTATGTTCACATAATGGCACGCCTGTAAGAGTAGATATTGGAGGCTTCACAATCTATTTGAACATCGAATAGTTCTCTCCTTCATATTTATTGATTTGTTCCTTCAAGATTTTTTTGTCTCTGATTATTTCATAGTGATCCATTTATTGCTGCAAGACCTTATTTCCCTTGGATTTGAACTTCATTTCTTTAGGAGGCATGGAGACTGTAGATATACTTGTGAGAAACCAACTGTGAAAGTTGGCAAAATTTGCAATTGTTTGGAACTCTTAAACTCTAGCGGAACTTGGAGGTATCTCTAGCAAGTGAAAGTTCCGACAGAACTTGGAGGTGCCGGAAGCACATCCACTTCCCGCGGTGCTTGAGGGCTATTAGATTTTCGACGGAATTGGAAGGTGCTGGAGGTAGGTGAATGTCTCGCGGTGTTTGAAGCACGTCAAATCTCTAGGGGAACTAGGAGGTGCTCGGAGCACATCCACTCTCCGCGAAGACTTAAGAGCTTGCGGGATACTCAAGTGTTCTTGGCAAGTCCAATTTTCGCAGGGAAGTTGGAGGGCTTTCTGTAGGGAATATTCTCTGGTTTGAATGGAAGTATATTCTTCAGAATATTCTATTCAAGGAAGCCCTAACTTCGACTGCAAATTTGGGAGGGATAAAACAAGGGTTTTTTGGATAATGCATGCTTTGGGAAGAATTTGAATATGAAGCCCTAGACTGCCTTAGACACATGAGTTCAACCTTCTAAAGACTTAAACGATAACTCACATGAAAAAGCCCTAACCAGTAACCCTAAGGGAGCTTCAATCTAAAACTTTGCAAGAAATGTAAATGACTGGGAAAAGCTTCAAATCGAAAGACAATGGCAGAAATAACATGAGAAAAGTACCGTGTAGCAAGAGAGGATGACATGGAAGATTGAGACAGTTGCATCTGGAAATCGCAAGTACTTGTTAACACATGGATCAAAGCTTTCTTGCGTGGCAAAGGTCGCTATAAGAGCTCTAGGATGCACTTCTCAAATTAGCAATTGATAATGAAAACCTTAAATTTGCTTGGTTTTATAGGGAAAACCTACAATTAATGCAAATCCATGGCAGTTGGTGGCAAAGGTTGGACCTGCTTAGAACAGGTCCACTTTCCATGGGAAGGGCTTGAGTTGGCGGGAGGCAGAACTCACCAAGCACTTTGCACGTTTGGAAACGTGCAATGTACTCTTTGGGTTCCGCATCCCGCGAAAGGTAATTGGTAAGTAATTGGCGGACAGCAGAGCTTGACATGAACTTTGCACGTTCAAAAACGTGCAATGTGCACTTCAGGGTCCACATTCCGCAAAAGGGGGGTTTCTCTCTTTGGCGGGATTCGGAACCCGTCATGCATTTTGCATGCTATGAAAACATGCAAAGTGCATGTCGAGTTCCGGATTCTACCTACTTGGGTGCATGGCGGGATCTGGAGTCTGCCATGCATTTTGCACGTTGTGAAAACGTGCAAAGTGCATGGTGAGTTCTGGATTCCATGGTTTTAGGTTTTGGTGCTTCGCGGGATCAGGAGCCTGAAGTGCATTTTGCACGTTGTGCAAACGTGCCGAGTGCACGCCGGCTTCCAGATTCCGCCATTTTGGAAGATGGGTGCTTTGCGGGATCCGGAAATCGCGAAGCAATTTGCACAAGTGCAAATTGCATCCAGAGTTCCAGATTCCACAATTCAAAAGGAAAAGATGGGTTCTTTTGGAGGTTTTAGGGTATTTTCTACAAAACAAAAGGGATCTCCCTTAGAATATTAGATGTAATGATATTTTTGTGACAAAGATATCAACAATTATTTATGGGAATCCATGTACAAAACTTCTATAAAGTTCAGCAAGCCCTTGGAAGCTTCAAATTTCTTGTACACTTGAAGATGCTTTCCAATCTCTAATGACTTTTATTTTCTTAGGGTTTATTTGTTGGTAAAATGCATCCTAAACACTCTACTTCTGTTTTGAAGAGATTGGCATATGGTTTGTTTTCTCTTAGGAATTCTGGTATGAGATACATCTCCACGAACCTCAAAAGCATCTTGGAGACAAGGACGGAGATGTGTCTCCAGTACCAGAGACTAAAACTGAGACCTCTCCTGATACCAAGAAACTTCGTTCCAAGTATCCCCTAATCTCTTGGGCTATCTCCTGGCTTGAACCGTAATCTCCTAATAAAAATAAATAAAAGATTAAAAAACAAGCCAAAGTGAGTGGCACCTATCACACCAACCTAACCCTAATCGCTAAAGCCACATGCCATAATCTCATTTTTATACTTCAAAATTTTATTGTTTTATGCATTATGTCTTTTTAAAGTTACTAATATTTTTATTTTTCTGAATTTACATATATATTCTAATATTTTTAATTCCACGTACACGTACTCGTCTTGGTCTCTAGGTAACCTTGCTAAAGGGGCATTAACTAGCAAAAGAGCCAAGAATTCATAATGTCCATCTTTCATGTGGAAGATCTTTTTGCTATCCATGATTCCTTAATTCTTACTTGGTTTGTATCCATTTCTCAACAAATTCAATGGTTTGTGGAAAGGGTATTTTATCTTTGATGGAAACTTTGTTGAAAGAAATATAATCTATGAACATTTTCATGGTGCCTCCTGGACATGTTCAAGCTATAAATGCATTCCACGCAACCAAGATTGTTGTAGTCATTGTCACATTTTGGCACCATCATTTTGTTGGTGTTGAATGCACCATATATGGTAATCCCGAGTTGTAAAAGTTTCCATAATTATGGCTTTATTTCTTATGGGGCAGTAAGCTTGGGTGGTGACTCATGGACAATGTGTGTACCTGCCTAGTAGGTGCGTGTGATGTATAGAACCTGTTAGCATTAATAGTGAGGTCATGCTCATTAAACTTAAAAAGTCTACCCTTTGGGTGGTCTATAAATAGGCGTACCTTCTATTAATAGAAAAGCAATATAGAGATAAAGGGATATTACTTCTCATAGCCAAATCTCTCTCTCTCTCTCCCTCTCTCTCTCTCTCTCTCTCTCTCTCCCTGCTGTATTGATTGGATACTATGCAATGATGGAGCAGAGAAGTTGTTGCTTTCTCTTCAATCACCTTGATTAAGGATTAACTAGATCCAACACATTTTCAGTTCTGACAAGGTAGCAGAGCATTAGAGTTAACCCTCCAATATTTTGAAGCTGTTCGGAGATATTTTCTTACCCTGAAGGAGCCCTAAGGGACCCATTGAGGGTTTGGAACAAACTTTCAAATTTGAGTTTGAGGCCGAAAAAATTTAGATCTCTTCTAGCCAATGGTAGAATCAGATCATAAAGACACCAGGGTTCGAACAGTGATCTCCACCTCTTCACAGTTTGGGAGTAATCGAAGAATTTTGGTTTTTCATAAAACCCCAATTACAAGAGCTACATGCAAATTTCCCAACACCATTTGCTGATCTAGAATCTATGCAAAAGAAGTCATTAGGGAGCATAGTTTTGCATTTTCCCTGATTTTTGCCATTTTGCTTCTCAATTTCACAACCAAAGATTTCAGCCCTTCCCCCCCCCACCCAAATTGCCAAAATTTGAATTTGAATTTTCAAATTTCAAATATTCCCAAGATTGAGTAGCAGTGGTGATCTAGTGGAGCTTTGCTCATGGAGCGTTGTGTGGGCAGCATAAGGCAACATCAATGGTGCTTGGGCAGAGTGGATGTTGTGCCCTAGGCTTAGGGCAAGGTTGTGTGGGTGGCTCAATGGTTGAGCAGTGACAAAAGGTAACCAGCACAAAAGCATGCAGCAAGGGCTTACAACAGCAGCGAGGGAGCGGTGACTAGAAGGAGCAAAGGAAAAGGGTTCAAGCGGCCAAGGCACCGCAAAGTAGCAACACCTCTTCGCTCAAAGGGTCATCATAAAAGAGCTGTAATTAGTGAGGCCAAAGGGAATAATCAATGAACCTGAATTGAGTTTAGAAGGTAGTTTTCCATACATAGCTAGGCTTAATGTTGGCCTGGTGGTAATATAAGACAAAATCAATCTTTTTGAAGTATTTGACCCCTTGCAATTGGTCAAGAAGTGTTAATAACACACTATGTGTATTAGTAACTTATTAGACACATTGCATGTCATACTTAATGTTAGGTGGTTAGATCGCTAATATTTAGTTGGTAACTTACACCTAACACCTAGGCGTATAAATAAAGTCATGTTGTGTGTAAGAAAAAACTCCCCCATTAGCAAAACATTATTCTCCTTATCTCTCTTCTTGCATATATGTAAATGATGTAGTACCATATATAAAGGGGGGAAGAGGGGGCGAAGAGAGAATGGTAATAAACAGTTCTCAATGGAGTACCTTTATAAGCATCATTGTGACTTTCTTCATACAACTAGATAGCAGGTGTAAGTTACTAAATATTACCATCTAAGTGGTTTCAAAATGTTATCAAGGACTAATAGTTTTTTTCAAAGATTTCTTTGATACACAAACAACACACTGACCAAATCAGAAGATTACATTGCAAACCATTAATGTCACCTCGTTCCAAACCATCAATGCCACCACGTTCCGAACCATGGACACTAGAAACTTAAATGTCACTAGTAGAAAGAGGAACAACCCATGCAAACTGATTCTTATGAGAAAGAAATAAATTATATTAATGTCCACAAGTGATCAAAGTTAGGTTACTGGGGCATGAAATTAGATCCAGTTTCCAAAAAACAATAATAAGGTAGAAAATAACCCTAGCAATTGAAAAAATGACTAGGACTAAAGCTAAAAAACAAAAAGAGGGTTAAACCAAAGGCAAGTAAACTTTAGCCATAGAATAAAAGTAAAATATAATAGCCAAGTGAGGAGAGGACCCCTCAAGAGAAATAAGGGGGGATGAAGCTATTGAAAGCCAAAACGAAGAAAGAGGCAAGAAACTCAAGTAGTCACGTGTCTATATCAATGCTCGGAGTGGAAGGAGGAGAACTACTAGCACCATCATCCACTGCTACCATAGAACCAATGCAAGATCTAATAATATTCATACAAGAATGTTATGAACTAGGGTGTTGTTGACAATTCTTCCACAAGTCAGATTGTCTCTCGCCATTTGGAAAATTCACGTCTCTAGCCAAGGAAGAAGAGTACATTGTTTTGGTAGGGTCCTTGCTACAAAGGATGAATTCCTTCGGAATGGTTCATCATCAAAAAGGTTTTCACTTTGGATAATGAATTCCTTCGGACTTTTTGTCCGAAGGAATTCCTTCGGACAAAAAGTCCAAAGAAATTCGGAAGAGCACTAAGAAGGAAAGTCTGCACAAAAGGCAAGGAAAAGCCAAGGATTAATTCGGAAGAGTCCATTACAAGAATCCCGAAGGACAGGGTACCCTTCGGAAGGGTCATTTGCAACAATCCCGAAGGGCACGTACCCTTTGGGAAGGCACAGGAGCAGATTCGGAACCTTGACAAATAACCTGGGTGCCCTCCAATTTTTCCAAAGGGCAAAAAGGGACAGTTACTAGCCCTTGCGGAGGGCACTTGGTCGGCGGAAGGGACCATGGCACATTTCAAAAGCCGAAGGGCACATTCAAAAGCTGAAGGGCACATTCGGAGACAGAGGCAAGGGTGGATATCCTTCAGACAAAAAGTCCGAAGGAATTCGGAAGAACCATGGAGACCAAAAGCCGACAACAAAGTCAAAGAGCCGACAGAAGAAATCCGAAGGCTTTTGAAAAAGGGTGAAGGCAGAAGAGATATCCTTCGGACTTTTTGTCTGAAGGAATTCCTTTGGACAAAAAGTCCGAAGAAATTCGGAAGGCCACAAAGCAAAGTCCGAAGAAAAGTAAAAAACAAGTAAAACGAAGGTGCAACAAAGGAAGATATCCTTCGGACAAAAAGTCCGAAGGAAGTCGAAGAAACGACCACGGGAAAAAGCCCGAACAAATAAGAGTAAAGGAAGGTATCCAAAGAGAGAGAAGTCCGAAGGAATTCTGTGGAAATAAACCCGAAGGAAATTGCCAAGCAGAGAAATTCGAAGGAAATAAGAAGACTAAGGGTGACGTCCCGCAAGATGTCAAATTTTGACCGCGGGAAGTAACCGTTGGAACAGGGGTAAGCCAGAATTCCGAAAGAAAAGGCCAAACGGATAAAAATATAGACAAATACATCCGAATATAGAATCCCGCCAGAAATAGACACGAACAGCGAACCAGAATAAGACAGAATACATGCAAGCAAGAGCTATTTTCGAACATCGGTCAAAGCTTCAGTTGATTGATTATTAAAGTCCTGTTCTTCTCCAGTTAGCTCATGCATCTGAAGGTCTAACTCAGCTTCAACATGAGTTCCAAATTCGAATGACGAGTTGACTGTTCCAGATTTAGAGTTGACTAATTGTTAAACGCCGCATCCACTAGAAGCTTTCCATGCGAGGAGAATGATCTCTTCGTCCAAATCAGCATACCAAATGGTTAACTCAGCTTTCAAAACGTTACAACTCGGCATCAAACAACTCACGAAGAAGTTCTAAAATTGACATTTGTGTGGATTTCCATGCAAAGAGAGGTGGGCGGTTCATGACAAAGACAAGTTCACTTCCTCAAGCGCAAGAAGCTTCATGCAAAGATAAAAGAAAACATATTTTATTGAAAGGCCAAGTAAAGCCTTGAGTTAACCAAAGTGAATCCTTCTCTTCAAATTTTCAGCGTCAATCTTTGGCCTCTTGTAATTTTCTATATAAAGGCTTTCAGCCTTAATTAAAAATCATCCAATCTCTCTTGGTTAGACCAAACTCTGCCATTGGTGAGTTGTGTAACCTCTTCAATCAATAAAGACTGTACTTTCAGATTTCAAGTGCTGGCATAATGTATATTTCTTCAGTAATTTGCACAAGTGGTAGATTTCTCTCCCTTCTCAAGTTTTGATTCATACCTAGTTGCTATATTGTCCTTATGCAGGTTATGTTAAGTGTTCTTTATTGTCTTTCGCTAAAGCTGTAAGTGGATGTTAGGTGGCCGCAAAATGTCTTTTATCAGACCTCTCTCCATCATTTTCCCTCGAGTTTTGGCCATTGGATCAAACCTCTCCATGAAATACTTATGCATAAGTGATTGATTGAAATCATAGGTCTTCCTTTTCCCTTGTTCGTTCAGTGTTTAAGGTTCCAAGTTGAGTGGATCAAAATTATGGTGTATCACCCCTTTTAGGTAGGATTTCCCCTTTAAGTTTCCCTTCTCCCTTTTCCATAGTAGTTCGCAGCGTAGAGTAGAGATCTTCATTGATACAGCATACAAGAACCAGCCTTCTCTGGAGGTTCTTCTCACCGTTGAGGCACCCACCCTCGTGAGAAGATCCCATTGTTTCAGCCGGATAGAGGACTGGCCGTTTCATGCACGTCTTTGAATCAGGGCACAGCTCCAGGTTGACAACAGTTTTTGGCACGCCTGGTGGGACCCATTTTTCTTGGTTTTGATGAAATCGCAGTTATAGCAGTGTTCTTCAAAAAGTATATGGTGACTCCAAGCTCAAGCAGTTGCTTCTAATAGTTCAAGACAGCTTCCATGTAAGTCTATTTTTATTGAATTATCGTGAATGAATTTTGATGGCTGTGTATGAAGAGAATTCCTATGCTATGTTTCCTTATTAGCCCGATGATGGATCATACCAACCTAGTCATGATACCTATGAGCCTCTTTATGAGTCTAATCAGCCTTATCAAGAGTACTATCAAAGCTATGTTGATCATTATCAAGTTTCTCATAATCAGCCTTATCAAGAGCATGAATCTTACCTTCCTGGTAAGCCATATCAGTCTCAGGATCAGATTTCATCTTTCCCATATGACTATGATATTGCATATGAGCAGTATTGCCTTCAAGAAAAAATGAATAAAATAGAGCTCAGAATACTGGCATATACAAAAAAGGTTTGTTCAAACTCTCAGTATGAGAAAGTGAATGGTCTATTTCGAAATGTGTCCAATGATCCAGAAGAGATAAATGGACTATGTATTCTTGTATTGGAAAAGATAGAGGCTTGGGAAAGGCAGAAAATCAAGTTAAACCAATTGTCTACAAAAGGCTATTGTGTTTCTTATTCTCATTAAGTTCTTAACCATGCCCAATGTGTGCCAAGGGAGATTCCTAGTTGGGGTCAAGAGCCTATTCAAGAGCATATCCAAGAGCCTATTCAAGTGACTATTTATGAGACTAAACCTTCCTATAGTCCCCTTTCCTCACCAATCATCCCTCAAGTTCAGGTTGTCCAAGAAGACAAGCAGAATTCCGACTTTGACGAGGTAATGGCCAAGTGGAAGGAACAAAATACAGACGTCTTTAAGAGTTTCTCTTTCCCTCCCCTCCAAAACTCCCTAGATAATTCCATTGCCCTCAAGATTCCAAGATCTGATCATGATCAACCTCCCATGCTTCATTTTCCCTCTCAAACAAATGAATTTCATCACCATCCCCCTTCCTCAGAAGGATCCTATGCTTTGGGGTATTGAGAAAGAGGTTGCAGCTACAGGGCAAGCTCTTGCAGAGTGTGTAGAGGATGCTTCAGAAGCGTTTGAGGAAGAATTTCCTATTGATACTTCTCTTGAGGTTGTAATTGAGCATCTAGTTATAGCTGAGAGTGGGAAGACTGATCTTGATATAGAGGAACTTCAAAAGGCGCTGATACAGATTGAAGTTATAAATGAGTTATAGGTATCTCTTATTAAGAGGGATCCAAATAGTGTTACAGCGGGTTCAGTTCAAATAAATCAAAATGAGGAACAAAAAGAGGATTGGCAGCTGTACCTTGAACCTCTACAAAAGATTGAAGAGCTGGATGAACTTGCAACAGTCAATAAGGATATGGTCACCAAAAAACCATGCATAAATGAGGTATCACTTGACATGGGAGTAGATGACAAGCAATCTGAAAAAAATCAAGAGGTACTTGATGAGTTTGTCTGGGTTGCTGTTGATGACTCATTCAAGAAGATGCTAATACAGTTCGTAGACAAGGAAAATGCCTCATCTAAGATTATGACTAATAAACATCCTGCTTTGCAAATCGTACCATCTCTCGGAAGGAGTGAGTTCAAGAATTTCCCATTTGATCCAGGCGGATCATGCCTTATCATGGTTAGCTAGGTTATTTAAGTTGTTTTTACTTTCCTCCAAGTGTTGTTCAAGCACAGTAGTTTGCTTCAGTTTTTGGTCCAATAAGTGCTTGTTTGCACATTTGCTTCTTAGTTTTCTACTTTCGTGTGTTTCCCTTCTTATCTTGAAGGAGATTACTACAGCCATGATCAGAGCAGATTTTCAATCAGAAATCAGGTTCGCCATTTGGGAATTCGAATAGCGTCTATACATGGTCTGAGTTCTCAAGCATAGCAGGTATGCTTCCCAGTTGAGTCGCCAGAATGTTGATAATTCTTCCACAAGTCAGATTGTCTCTCGCCATTCGGAAAATTCACCTCTCTAGCCAAGGAAGTAGAGTACATTGTTTTGGTAGGGTCCTTCCTACAAAGGATGAATTCCTTCGGAATGGTTCATCAAAAAGGTTTTTACTTCAAATAATGAATTCCTTCGGACTTTTTGTTCGAAGGAATTCCTTCGGACAAAAAGCCCGAAGAAATTCGAAAGAGCACTAAGAAGGAAAGTCCGCACAAAAGGCAAGGAAAAGCCAAGGATTAATTCGGAAGAGTCCATTACAAGAATCCCGAAGGGCAGGGTAGCCTTCGGAAGGGTCATTTGCAACAATCTCGAAGGGCACGTACCCTTCGGGAAGGCACAGGAGTAGATTCAGAACCTTGGCAAATAACCCGAGTGCCCTCCAATTTTTCCGAAGGGCAAAAAGGGACAGTTACTAGCCCTTGCGGAGGACACTTGGTCGGTGGAAGGGACCATGGCATATTTTCCCGAAGGGCACATTTCAAAAGCCGAAGGGCACATTCGGAGAAAGAGGCAAGGGTGGATATCCTTCGAACAAAAAGGCCGAAGGAATTCGGAAGAACCATGGAGACCAAAAGCCGATAACAAAGTCAGAGAGCCGACAAAAGAAATTCGAAGGCTTCTGAAAAAGGGCGAAGGCAGAAGAGATATCCTTCGGAGTTTTTGTCTGAAGGAATTCCTTTAGACAAAAAGTCCGAAGAAATTCGGAAGGCCACAAAGCAAAGTCCGAAGAAAAGCAAAAAACAAGTAAAACGAAGGCGCAACAAAAGGAAGATATCCTTCGGACAAAAAGTCCGAAGGAAGTCGGAGAAAAGACCGCGGGAAAAAGCCCGAACAAATAAGAGTAAAGGAAGGTATCCGAAGAGAGATCCGAAGGAATTCTGCGGAAATAAACCCAAAGGAAATTGCCAAGCAGAGAAATCCGAAGGAAATAAGAAGACTAAGGGTGACGTCCCGCAAGACGCAAATTTTGACCGCGGGAAGTAACCGTTGGAATAGGGGTAATGCCAGAATTCCGAAAGAAAAGGCCAAACGGGTAAAAATATAGACAAATACATCCAAATATAGAATCCCGCCAGAAATAGACACGAACAACAGACCAGAATAGGACAGAATACATGCAAGCAGGAGCTATTTTCGAACATCGGTCAAAGCTTCAATTGACTGATTATTAAAGACCTGTTCGTCTCTAGTCAACTCATGCATCCGAAGGTCTAACTCAACTTCAACAAGAGTTCCAAATTCGAACGACGAGTTGACTGTTCCAGATTTAGAGTTGACTAATTGTTAAACACCGCATCCACTAGAAGCTTTCCATGCGAGGAGAATGATCTCTTCGTCCAAATCAGCGTACCAAACGGTTAACTCAGCTTTCAAAACGTTACAACTCGGCATCAAGCAGCTCACGAAGTTCTAAAATTGACATTTGCGTGGATTTCCATGCAAAGAGAGGTGGGCGGTTCATGACAAAGACAAGTTCACTTCCTCAAGTGCAAGAAGCTTCATGCAAAGATAAAAGAAAACATATTTTATTGAAAGGCCAAGTAAAGCCTTGAGTTAACCAAAGTGAATCCTTCTCTTCAAATTTTCAGCGCCAATCTTTGGCCTCTTGTAATTTTCTATATAAAGGCTTTCAACCTTGATTAAAAATCATCCAATCTCTCTTGGTTAGACCAGACTCTGCCATTGGTGAGTTGTGTAACCTCTTCAATCAATAAAGACTGTACTTTCAAATTTCAAGTGCTGGCATAGTGTATATTTCTTCAGTAATTTGCACAAGTGGTAGATTTCTCTCCCTTCCCAAGTTCTGATTCATACCTAGTTGCTAGATTGTCCTTATGCAGGTTATGTTAAGTGTTCTTTATTGTTTTTCGCTAAAGCTGTAAGTGGATGTTAGGTGGCCGCAAAGTGTCTTTTATTAGACCTCTCTCCATCGTTTTCCCTCAGGTTTTGGCCATTGGATCGAACCTCTCCATGAAATACTTATGCATAAGTGATTGATTGAAATCATAGATCTTCCTTTTCCCTTGTTCGTTCAGTGTTCAAGGTTCCAAGTTGAGTGGATCAAAATTATGGTGTATCACCCCTTTTAGGTAGGATTTCCCCTTTAAGTTTCCCTTCTCCCTTTTCCAGGGTAGTTCGTAGCGTAGAGTAGAGATCTTCATTGATACATCATACAGGAACCAGCCTACTCTGGAGCTTCTTCTCACCGTTGAGGCACCCACCCTCATGAGAAGATCCCATTGTTTCAGCCGGATAGAGGACTGGCCGTTTCACGCACGTCTTTGAATCAGGGCACAGCTTCAGGTTGACAACAGGGGTCACGTGGACAATTATAATAGCAAGCGAGACACTTCTCTTAGGACTTCTAACATCCAAGGCCGACAAGTCTCCAAAGGTGGAGAGTACACTAGTGATACTTATCTCTGCACACCAAGCAGCGGATGAGAAGAACTAGAAATCCCATGATGTCAAGTAGAAATAGATCTACAACATTTGCTATGTAAGAGGACTAGGATATCTTTGAATAACAACATGCAAAGGTAGATATTTTCTCATTGATATATCACCATCTATGTATGAACCATAGTTACCAAGTTCGGAAATTTGATCTGTTCGGGAGGGCAAAAAAATTTGAAAAACCGGAATTCTTGAAAAGTTCAAAAAAATCTGATCCGGAATATGTACATATATATGTGAGCATAGTTTTATAAATATGCAAAATTGAAAAATAAAATGAAAAACATTAATAAAGTAATATAAAATGTTAATAATATCATAGTTACCAGGAAATTCCAATATAGGGACAAGGACCGCATACCAATCCCCATACCCACATTTTTTGATGACAACATTTACATTCAATTTAGCCGTACCCTTATTTATTTATTCACATAACTTGATTTGAATTGCATCTCCATCCACGTACCAGTACCCATACCCCCACATTTCCCAGTAACTATGGTTAATATTATATAATAACTATGGTTTCAGGGATTTTTTTTTTTGGCAGAAAACCTAAAAAATTTCAAATTTCAAATTTTTGGAAAAAAACAGAGCCGACCCAGACAAACTTATACAGACCGGCCAAAAAATCCGGCCTGACCGGATTTTGTGCATTTCCGACCTGATTTGGTAACTATGGGGTGAACCCATAAAATCCAAAGGATGCTTGATATCCCCAACATTCAAGACAGGCTATAAATAAGAGGCAACCAATCTAGTAGTCTTGGAGGTCACCGGTGATCTCCTACATCTGAGAGTGCCAACCTCCTAAAGGAAAACGGCCAAACACCCAAAGACAAGATAGTGAAAGATGATGGACAAGGAACCTCCTGAGTCTATATAAAAAATAGTTCCTGTCCTAGATCTCATAGTAAGCGTTCCTCATTTTGAACCTCACCGTAAGAACACAAAAAAAAATCCTATCCCAATCAGTAATAAATGGATCTGACTCAACCTGTACCTGATGGGAATAGTCCCTTTATTGACCAAGCAGATTCCTCAAGCCATGCCACCAATGGTGTTGGAGATAGTTTGGTCGAATAATTACACCATCAACAATCTGTAAGAGAAGGTAAAAAGACATCTTGGGGCTGAAACGTTGTTGGGGAGAGGTCCAAGGATTGATTGAAAGGATAAATCCGATCAATAGAGACACCAACCGACATTTTTTACATCCAACAAGACCCAAGAAGGAAACCCTCTCTGAACAACAAGGTGCCAAGTAGGGGTATCTCTCACGACCAGAAGCGGAGTCACCTCGAGATTTGTCTATGAAGAAAGAAAGTGAACCTGAAGATATTCTCCAAACAATGGGGCTTGGCAGCAAACTCAGCCTAGAAAATGCATTGCAAAACTATTTGTTTGCAATGGATCATATGTTAAAATATAATAGCCTGAATTCAGAACCCTCTCAAATTAGAATTAGACCCCAATTATTTGACCCGTATAGAGTTTTGGATTTTAATAATAGCATCAAAGAGACATATTTGAAGGGATACCCTAGAAATGCATATGAAAGCACTAGCACTCCAAAACAAAGAGTGAGGCATGCTTTAGATGAGAGATGGGACAGTAGACTGGACTCCCAAATAAGTATATGTCATGATCTCCATTGGTTATCCATTAAAGGGGAACTAATATCTCGAAAGAGTTCCAGTTAGTTCCACCCCTTATCCTGCCTCGTAACTTTTGGTATATCTTCTATGAGAGTCATGGGAGTCAGTCTGCAGAACTAGGACACCTTAAACAAAGCTATAGAAACATCTCCAAGGACTACCCGCATACCAACACATTCCAACACATATAACAAACATAGACAGTCAAAAGAGAATCATACAAATTGCAGAAGGTGAGAAAAGTCAGGGCACAAGATAATTTAGAAACAAAGAGAGAACTGCAGCAGATTGTTCCTAGGGTTGAGAGACAATAAGATACACCACAGACAATTAGAGCTTACAACTTTATATAAATTCAAAGAAATACTCGATTTCAAGTGATTTTTATTAAACTCTTTACTTCTCAAATTTTCTGGTATGGAAGCAACAATAGAGAAATTTAATGGGAATAACTTTCATATAGGAAGAGTTAAAATTCAGTGTGTAGGGAATAGTTTGAGCAAGTGCAACAAGACCTAGACAGACAGAAAATTAATAGGATGGCAGAACAGGGATGGCAGGGCCAAGTCGATTTTGGACTCAGAATATAAGATTTTGAACTACATCATCTTGATTTATCAAAGTCATCAAAAGAAACTAGAGATGAATTGAATAATTTGTTCAGGTCCAGAGCACAAAACAGCAAATTTTCACAGAAACAACAATTTGTTTGAACTTAAAATGACTGCTGGAGAAGATATGTCAATTCACGTAAACAAATTAATGTCTTTAATTAAACAGTTACCATAAGTGAACATATAAACTGCGGAAGAAGTTACTAAGCAGTTTAGTTGAACAATTTAATGCTAAATTATATAATGTTGCATTAACACTCGGTCAATTACCATCACAATCCCTGAAAGCATGATTTCCACCCTAATCGGGAAGAACTGGGTATAGAAGAAAACCATGAAGAGTTTATTTTCTCAAAAAAAAATTAGCAATAAGAAAGATAAAGGTATAGTTAGCAGCAGAGACAAAGATGTTGAAAACTATTGCTATTACTGTGGAATACCAGGCCAGTGGCTTGGAATTGCAAGGTTAGAGCAATAGTTCTTCTGAAAGATAATGTTAAAAGAAAAGAAGAAAACACACAGAACTAATTTTTCTAGTGACAGATCTAAAAGATGAAGATATATGACAAGGAGAGTGACAACAAGTCTGATTATAATTTATTCTAACTGGCTATGTCATATCCCGAGACAAGGGGAACAATACCAGGTGCTTAACATGGATAGCTGTCTAGGGAAACTCAGCAGCATGGGCAGAACCTTACCTTTCCGAGGAGTGATGGCAGCTTCATGAAACACCAAAGGAAGTTCTAGAATTGTTTGAGGAAAATAGAAAGCTAATATATACGTGTGCTACCCAGTTAATACCAGAAGACTCTCATACCATAATACATTGTGAACAATCACTCAAAAACAAAATAAATGCTTCCTCAAAATTTTCAATGGTGTCCTTGTAAAAGATTGAAATATCCATTTTGCAATTTTGTTTGGAGGGTATAATACTTATGATCAATTTCATGTTTAGTAGTAATCACATTGCCCGTCATATTTAATGATAGAAATAGTTAGAAATTTACATCTAATATCTAAGTGTATAAATAAAATCTTGATGATATATAGAGATGTGCTCTTCATTAATAAAAATTGAAATTTTACCACTCTTCTCTCTCTTCTTGCATATTTGTGAAAATCTCACATACCAACAAGAAGAGCATCGTTCCAAGAAAGAGAATACCTGTTTTTTACAGTGGTTTGGTTAAGGCTTTCTGGTCCACAAATAAATGCCACTCATCTTCCTTGTCAAGGACTAGTAAAGCCAAAAGATAAACAACGAGAGGTATTGGGATGACTCTTACCCTCCTCTCTCAACTGTTTCAGCTGTCATTTCCATCATAAATGTTCTATAAAAAGGTCAAATAGGAAATTGTGACCTGGAATCAATTCAATGGTGTGTTGAACGGCCCTGATAGGAATAAAGCTCTTATGACCCTCAAGAATCATCGGAGTAAGAATTGAAAAGTTCTTTCATTGCTTTTAGTCAAAGATTTCTGCAATTTTGTTTTTCAGCTTGTCAGATGATATAGAAGGCGAATTGCCTGTTGTTAGCCAACTACACTAGTTTGTTTCTGGAGACAAGGCTACTTGCTAAGGAAAATTTAAATCGATAAATTTTGTTGTCTTTGTGTACCTTGTAGCTGCAATTGGTAGCCATCGTAAATGGCAAGTTTGTTGTGCTAGGAGGTTTGACCAAGGAGAGTGTCACATTGATACATAGGAGTTGCATCACATTTCATTGAGTCAATGATAGGCTGTAAAGCACAAGTAACATTACAAATTGTTTTCAACATATTATTGGTCATTCTTTTTCATCCATCTAAAATTTCATGGTAGAGGATGACTTTGAATGAATAATTGCAGTGAATTTCTAAAGCTTTATGACATGAGATTCTTCATTTTCCATTATCTGGTGCATTGGGCCAGTGAGTCCCTAATCTGGAAATTATGTGTAAAAACTGCATTCTTGTCACTGAGAGAATATATTGCAGTTAGAAGCACGAGTGGTAGACCTGGAAAATTAAACGGCTTCTTTGACCCCCTTCTTGGGATTTAGCCTTCTTTGTCTTTAGCTTTAGTCATTCTTTATCAAAGTGGTCGTAGCATTTATTGATAAAAACAATATTTTCAAGGCTGGCTATTCTGAAACTCAAGCCTGCACGGTAATTTTAGAAAAGCTTTCTTTTGTTGGTTAAAATAAGCATAAAATTTTGACTGCTATGGGGTGCCTTTGATTCGAGCTTGGAAATTAATTTCAGCAGATTTGTTTCTATTATGTACCTAAGGATATGTTATTATAGTGTATATGGGTTGATGGAAATGCTAACATGTGACACACATCCCCCTTAGTTATATTGGTCTAACATATGGCATCAAATAGGTAACTTGTGCAATTAATAAATTGGGTAATGAGTCAGCCTACATTGGGATTAGAATTGTACGCATCCATTATTAGGGATAGAGGTCTATATAAAAGAGATGAATATCATTATGAAGGATATCATGTAAGTGTAGAGTCTTCTATTCAATAGAAGCATACTAAAGGTTGTTCCTTCAAAGTGGCATTCTCATGTTGGGAGATTTTGTGGAGTTATTTTTTCCTTAAAGAGTGTTGTATGGTGTTTGCATATTAGGGCATCTTGGCCCACAAATTTATTGTGTTGTGTTGATCTTCAATATATTTTGCATATTGTTCGATTTACTCAATTATTATTTGTGAAGATCTTACAAGTGGTATCAAAGCTTCAATTTGGGTAAAAGTGTGTAGACATTCAAATTTAATCATTAAGTGCTTGATAATATTTAAACTTGACATGCTTGCCTCGTTTGGGCTATTCGCCATTCCACTAACTTGCAATCTATACAGAAGCATACATTACTCTACAAATTGTCTTGAAAATACTCGACATTATTTAGATATCCCTAATCTACTTACAGGAACCTATTAGACCTTTTCTAGCAGTCTTTGTTCTTCTGGGAGAAGACCATGCTATGTCGAATAGGTCCGTGTTGCGACCTTGTCCACTAGCACAGCCTTGTCCCCCATGCTCCAACGGTAACTTTTAGAATTCGAGACATTGCACTTAACCCCTCCCGCGCATTAAGCAAGGTCGGTGAGCGGAAATATTCAAAATATTCCCTTATATAAGCATATCAAGGCTTCTCCAAACACATCTAGTAATCACTTAGCAATTCTACTGTATACTGAGCAAAAGAGCATTGTTCTTTCCAAATTCAGTTATGTTGCATTCTAACAATTATAGGCCAATTCTAAATTCAATTTATTGCAAGTTAAGGGCATCCATTGTTAAGCATTTCAATCAAGCTTCTAACTACATTCATACAATTGCACAATCATAAATCACGCACTCACCCTAAGAAGGAGAACGACATCAGCCTAAGACCCATTTGAGCTATGTAAGCAGTACTTAGATTACACGGGGTTTTTTTAAAATAGCTCGACTATTACCTTAACCCTATTCCCCCCTTTTGGCATTTGATCTCTATTGTGTTTATTGTGCAAGAGCTAAGGTTTTGTGTTTTGCAAGTCTCTAAGCCTCAAATCAACACATATAGAAAACCAACAAACTCTCACAAACAAGCGCACAAACCCAAATCGAAAAATCAATCACACAGTCAACCAAGGTGCAGTCGCAATCAACAGACAAAGCCGTAGTGCAACCCTATCCTCCTGGCGTGGCCTTGTTCCAACAAAGTTTGAATTCATGATTTCAAATGCGACACAGTTTACAGGGCTTTTCAACCGGTTTTTAGTCACGTTCAACCCACATAGTCAGCATAAAATTTGTTTAAGGGAGGTATGCATATTTATTGATCAATTTACTAATTTTAACTATATTTTAAATTTGTAAATTTTGTATTTTATTGTATTTTATTGTATTTTACTGTATATTCTTGTTTATCAATTTCAATAGTTTAGATCTATTAGTTTGATTCATTCCAATTTAAAATAGATTTAAACATTTTAGTGAACCAACTATTTTTAAAACATTGTTTGTTGTTTGATTGATTTTTATCTTAGGATTTCATTCAAATTTATATAAAATTGACACTAAAAAAAATAGCTTTCAACCTTGGATATAAGTCCGACACACAATGATTCAATCTTCTTCAACCTTGAATTGAATCTGACACTGAATAAATTGTCTTGACACCTTGGATAAATCCAAAACTGAAGCTTTTTTTTGACCTCAGGTTGAAATTTGTTGAGATCTATACACAAAAATCTTTCAACTTTATTCTCATTTTTATATTTGTTTGTGCTTGTTTTTAGTGACTATCGTTATGGACTAGGAGGTGATTTGTTTTATAGACATCTTAGTGTGGGGTTTATCCCAATAGTCAACCATTGTAGAACACCAAACATAGAGTTTAATTTCCACGTACCTCATGGTATATTAAAAACACTTAAAGTCCCTTGTTTATACCATAGGAAACCTCTTTTATCTGTTTGATTTGTAGTGCACCTGAGAGGAGTGTATTACCTAGGGAAATTATTCTCACCGTGCCCTCGAAAATTGAACTAGTGGGCTAAAGATAGTTTTATCTCTATAGTTAGTGCCCTAAAACATTGAATCGACACTAATCAACGAACGAGCAAGTATATTTGAGAGCCCACACAATCATTCAAACCCTTTCATATTTCACCCTTATACCTTGATTTTTGTTTGTATTGTATTCATAATGGGATCAATGAGTGAATGTTTCTTTCGTATGTTATACCGTGCCCTCGGAAATTGAACTAGTGGGCTAAAGATAGTTTTGTCTCTATAGTTAGTGCCCTAAAACATTGAATCGACACTAATAAACGAACGAGCAAGTATATTTGAGAGCCCACACAATCATTCAAACCCTTTCATATTTCACCCTTATACCTTGATTTTTGTTTGTATTGTATTCATAATGGGTTCAATGAGTGAATGTTTCTTTCAAATGTAATACAGATCATGCTATTTATCGGTGCATTTTGTATTATTTTTTAGCATTCTATTCATTTTGTTCTTACGTGGATTAAATTTCAAATAAATCAAGAAGCTATCATCAACAATGTTCAATCTCAAGATCTTCCTATTACAAATGGTTGCACTCCTATATCATGTCATTATTCTTCTCCAAAGCTTTTGTCAAATCTGAAATGAATTGGGAGCAAGAGGAAGCATATGTTATACACTGTCTCAAATTCGCAACTTTGAAAGATCTTTCATTGCATATTCCACATCCTCTTGAAAGGCGCATCATGGCTCTCATTTCAGAACCCAATACTCAAGAACAATCTAGTCAAACTGATGAAGAAAAGTTTATGCAATATCTTCATGAACATCTAGAAAAGGACGACTCGTTTTTATATGTTGCTAGAGATGAACAAAAGAAAGAATCCTAGGATAGTCTTTCCAATGTTGCTACTTATTATCATTGCATCCATTCCTATTTCTACACCTCTAGTCACACCTATAGCATCATCCCTTGGTTTGGGAACATCACTTGGTCTCCAAAATGTATTTATGCCTATGCCTACTCATGCTACTTGCACTCCTCATGCTACTTGCACTCCTCCAATTAGCTCTACAAATGCTACTCTTGTGCACAAACTTTTTGTATTACAAGTTGAGCTATCTCACATCGAGCAAACTATCTCTCATGCTAGCTCCTCTATGAACTCATGTTCTTTGTTGCATAACCCTTTGGCACCTGAAATTGCATCTTATCCATTACCAGTTGTAGCTCCTAAGCTTCTTCTATACGAAGGCAAAGGTGATCCTGAACAACATTTGTGTGCATTCCATACAACTTGTCTAGACTATATGGATAATGACAAATTGTTGACAAAACTATTTCCAAGAAGTCTCAAAGAATATGCTCTTAGATGATTCTATGATCTCCCTATTCAATCAATAAAGGCTTTCAATCCTTTGGAAAATCAGTTCTTAACACACTTTTCTATCAACATTGATGAAAAGTTTCTATGTGCTCAAATTGCAAAGCTCAAACAAGGGTTTAATGAAACAATCATTGAATATGTGCTAAATACAAGACTATGCTAGCAAAAATGACAAATCAAATAGATGATAATGAACTTCAAAATATCTTCACTCAAAGTTTGTTATCTCCACTTCACGAGTTAATTATGTTTGATAAGTTTAAATCTTTCGATGAACTATGCCATATAGTTAAAGAGCGTGAAGTCAAATTGATTACTTTAAACAAGCTCAAATACACTTCAAATGTTAAGTTTCAAAGCAAGCCAAATTATAAGAGCCAAACCAATGAATGCAAGAATGAAGTTAAGATTGTAGTTAATGCTATCTCACAACCAACAGAAAATCTTCAATTACAAGCTCCACCAAGAAGGCAATTCTCAAAGGTTACCATCACCTTTTCATGTATTGTTGCTAAAGTTAATTGAATGCAATCTCATCACTTTTCTTTCACCAATGGAAATAGACATGTCTAAAACACAATCTAAATATTTTGATGGTAATGCATATTGTGACTACCATAGATGTATCGGGCATTCTACAAACAATTGTTTCAAACTTAAGCACAAGATTCAAGATCTTATTGATGAGAATATCATTGACATTGGCTCACCTACTGAAGAGGCTAAACCATAAACAAATGACAATACAAAGCTCAAAATGTACAAAGATTTTTTTTCAAATCATGAAGCAAATAGCAAGGTTAATTATGAACTACAATATGCATATAATGTTCATCCTCCTACATATGGGCATCCACTTGATAGCATCATCGGTCCAATTACAAGCAAACAGGTATCACGTCCTATGATTATAGTTGATGATAGTGAAGTTGATGATGATGCAAAGAGACATGCACTCTTTATTTGAGCATACATTGACAAACAATCCATATATAATGTTATGATGGACAATGGATCAAGTAAAAATATATGCACCGTAACACTCTTATATTCTCTTGGTTATACAGAGCAAGATTTACAGGATACTTCTAGCGTTGTCAAAGTATTTCATGGTCATACATAGGATACTCTTGGGCATATAGTGCTACCTTTACAAGTGGGCCTTCTCATAGTGCCCACTCCATTTTTAGTTCTATCAAGCATGGGGGTCTTTAATATGCTATTAGGATGCCCTTGAATATACAAAATATTAGAGCAACAACTTCTACAGTGAATAAATGTTTCAAATATATTCATGATAATCAAGCGGTCAAAATTCCAAAAATCTAATATGAATATCCTTTGGAACCAATGATATTTACTTCTATAGAACAATTCCCCAGCACAATCATTGAGCAACATGGTATTGAAATAGCTTATAGAACTATTTGTAGAGAGGATTACAAAGCAATTTAGTTAAACATTAGTCCATAAATAATGAAAAATGCATAAAGAACTAACTAAGCTTATATATTCCTATGGGAATTACAAAGGGTAGCAAGAAACAAAATGAAAAAAAGCAACATCATATTACCTTCCCAAATGGATTCACCATACCCATGTGGCTCAAAAACATGTTCTCCCTTGATCAAGCATCCTTGTCTTTGTCAACAAAGGTGGCAAACTCCTCCATGTCTCAAGAACACTCCATAAAACCTAGGCTCATAATTCCAAATCACTAAACTCGCCTATCAATGAAGCTTGCAAACAAAATCAATGATCAAATGCAAAAGATTATGGAAACGATTTAACATTATAAATTTCCAATATGCAAGCTTAAAATTCATGTCCATGGCCTCTCTATTTATAAATTTTTGAGATTGGTCAGGATCAACCATGACCGTCCATCTCAAGATTGAGATGTGTGGCCATGGATAATCCTAATATTTGGAATTAAACTCATAAATATCCTCAAGATAAATAAGCATTAAAGAGGCATGGGAGGCATTAACTGGGCATGGGTGACCCATAATCTTGATATTTTATGCACTTATGACTTGATGGATGCCATCCCATAGATGATGTCACTAGATGCAGATATTTAAAATCAATTTCCAATAATGAAATATTCAAAAAGATCCATGGAAATCTTACTTAAGCTCTTAAATTGGATTAATTAGCTTAAGTAAGTTTAATCAAATTTAGTGCAATTTTTTGAAAATTGGTACACAATTAATCAAAATGGTTAGAAAGTCATATTATTGGGTCATAATTTGACTGGAGAGGAACTGGAAGGCGATGTTAGATGCGTTGGAGCTATATTCCCATTTAGGATGTTGTCAACACTAAATAACAAAGGTACGTGACGTGTACCAATGAATTAGAAGAAAAGAGTGATCCAGAACACTAAATGACGAATTTAGCATTTTGACTCGAAATGATCTGATCAGAGTTCGCTGGCCCATAAAATGCATTGCCCTATTTAGGGATACTTTGACCTAAATTGGCACTTGTAAATGACAAGTTCGAACCATTTAGGATGTTTTATGGATTTTGACCTAAAATGTGCATTTAAATGCAATTCGAGTAAGATTGATAATTTCAACACAAATAGTGTTAGAAATTGGATGTCTACATTTTGCCCCTATTTGAGAAGGCGTAGCGAGACATTTAGGTGAAGCAACGTCTTTTCAAAGAAAAGAGTTGTCAAGAAGAAATTGGAACAGACCCATGATGTCGCATCGAGAGGACATACTAAGATGAAAGAGAATGATGGACTCTCGAAAAGAGAGAGACAGTGAGAGGTTAACCCATGGAATAGATCACATCCAAACGAGCTAATGCTTGCACATGCGATTACCATCACTGATCAAAATATAATGAGAGGTATAATAGGCCCCAGAGATGGGGGGAATGGGAAAGATACAATCCATAAATGTAAGGGACACACTGTAAACGTACCCAATTTGAGAGTACAAGCTACGCGCTTACAGCATTGATCAATCCCGAGACAAGTTGCATACTTAAATATTGCCATCGTGGGCATTAGTGTGGAGAGCTTGGAATTAGAGGAAAAGAGAGAGCGTTCTACTTCAGGAAGGGAAGCACCACTAAAATAGGGTCTCTAAAGAGAAAATAAGTACTCCAGTAGAGCAAATGTGATCATGATAAAACAGTTTTGCCCCAGTAGGGCAAATTTTGATCATTGATCAAGAATAAAGAATGATTTTGCCCCTGTAGAGCTGATTTGATTCGAACGTGGTTTAGATGTTGGACCCTAACATGGGCAATTGGCAAGCAAAAATAGCTTAAGGATATAACCTAAAAGATAGGTTAAAGTGAGCGTGCGCAAACGTACATGCGATGGTGTAATGGCTTAGAAAGCCATATAAAACCAAGCATATGAGAATGCACAAAGTGATGAGAGAGATGAAAAGAAGAATGGAGATAGCCGAACTAACCTCAATAGAAATCAAACGTTGCCTACATAGTTTCATGGACTCATATTCCAACATGAACTTCAGGCCAATGTAGTTCACCCAAGTTTGGGAGAGAATGGAATGAGGAATGATGAAAAATGACCAAGAATTGATTAAACTTATAATGTATGCAAAGAGATGCACATCTAAGCATAGACAAAGAACCCTGAAATGCATGCTACCTAGAAGCCTAATTCCATATCATGAGCCTAAATTTTGCAAAGTGTTCTTGAGAATCATTCATTGGAGCTGATGTTGACGTTAAAACTTTGAGACCTGAGCACAAAGTGTTTGCTATAACAAAATAAATTAGGCATCATAAGTATGAATAACTTAAAATGACATAAGATTCCAATTGCGTTGAGCTAGATCAATTGTGAATACTTATAACTAAGGATAATGGTAAAACAATGACCAAAACCAGAGTTCCAACGATTTACATTTGAACAACAAAAAAAACAAAGACAAAGAAAAAGATAAACATAAATGAACCTATCTCGAAATCAAGAAATGATCTTAAGTAGAAACAAAAATGTTTTAAAAACAAAAAGCAAGAACATCTTAACGACATGAGACCAAGATATAAATAATCAAGATCCATGTGGACCATCAAGGCATTCTTGAACACAAGAGAAAAGCAAAATCAAACAGAAAAACAAGACACCAACAACAATCAAATAAACAAAATGGTCCAAGAACAACGTAATAACATAGGATAAAGATATAAACAATCAAGATCCATGTGAATCATCAAGATGTTCTAAAACACAAGAAAAAAGCAAAATCAAACAGAAAAACAATCAAAAAAACACAAGACCAAGAATGGAGATAAAAAGTAATAAAAAGAGAAAATGAGAAGAAATAAAAGGAGAGGTGCGAAAACACAACAAAACACCAAGAAAACTCAAATAAACACACAAACAAAAACCAAGTTAATGCGGTTTAAAGACAAATGTTCATGCATGTGCGGTAGAGGCGTTACTTTCCACCACATCATAACAAAGAACAATGACACGACAATTGTTCTCTAAATAAAGAGGAACAATGACAGAAGAAATAGGGGAAGAGAAGAAAAGAAAAGGATTGGCCGAGCTGACTCCAAATGTATAAGACAAGTGGACACTGCCTACATAGTTCCATGGATGCATGTTCCAACATGAACTTCAAGCCAAATGTAATTCTCCCGGGAAGTGGGATAGAAAAAAATGATGATCAGACCAACATGATTTATAGAAGAAATAGAAGATACGACAAACAAAAGAGAATGGTTTGGCAAACAAAACGCTGATGAGACGAAAAAGAATGACCTTACAAAACGGCAAGTGTGTGGGACAAGATAAAATGAACTAGTGTTTTGTGTTTGCAAAACGGCAAGAGCGTAGCATGGTGAAATGGGAATGTGCAAATGTATAGAAGCGTGAGAATGTTTTTATTCTTTTGTGAATCATGTTCTGATGTTTTTAGTATTTTCAAAGTATTTCTAATGTTTTTGGTGTTTTTGGGATAAAATATGTACAAAGTGAGACCATCTAGTCGAGGAGATGCACGGCCTGAGAGTAGAGGTTCCAATAAAACAGCTAAGCCGGTTGCAATGGCCCATGCTCGCAAATCGACAAGAGCGAGGATCTTGATAAAATAATAAAGAGCAGCAAATGTGATATAGAATGATGTGCACCCTGAAGTAAAAAAAGAAGTATCCCGCATTCACCTATCTGTAATAGTGTAGCAATGGTCTGAAATTGAGAAGATGTTTTGGTTCACTTGTCTGAAGCTGCACAATACTGTTCTAACTAAACTGCTTTGTAGAATTGCTACTGAAGATGTTCATAATGTTTATGAGACATAATCAAGATCATAATTGGTCAAGGGATAAAATGTGTTCAAGCTTATAACATGCCTTAGACATAACAAAGAATATGCTTCTCGAAGAGAGCAATCCAAAATGGGATGAAGAATATGTTCAGAGTGCCAAGGATTCAAAGCCTTTACTGTCGAAAATCATGAAAAGTGAACCAGGGTAGTATAAAATGTGTTTAAGGTAAGATAAAAGGGTGGGATAAAATTACGACAGCACAAGTTGCCCCCAAGTCAGGGGTTTTGTAGACAATGGTTCAAAGTTGTTCATGCATAGAACCTCTTAAGGTGTATGATGTTCATGGGCTCTGAAAGTTCTTCACCGTTAGGTTTAGCCAATCGATATATTCCTGATCCGTAGTTTGCTATGACAATATATGGTCCTAACCAATTAGGCTGAAACTTGCCTTTCTTTTTGGGTTCAGCATTCGTATTCTTTTGGTTCTCTTTCAAAACTAAGTCACCAATCTCAAATTCTCGAGGGAGAATGCGTTTGTTGTAGCTTCTCCACAATCTGTTCTGATAGGCTTGCAAGTTTTCTAGGACAGCCAAACGTTTACCATCAAGAAGCTCTAGTTTGTGCAGTCGTGAGGCTCTATAGTCTTCATCATCTTCAATGTGCTCCAGTGATATTCTTAATGATGGGATCTCAATCTCGACCGGGATGATAGCTTCAGTGCCAAAAACAAGGGAGTATGGAGTAGCTCTAGTTGGGGTGCGATGATTGGTTTGATAAGCCCAAAGGGCAGGAAAGAGTTGCAAGTGCCAATTACGGCCAGCATCATTGACAATCTTCTTTAAGATAGCTAGAATGGTTTTATTTGACGCCTCAACTTGTCCATTGCCTTGCGGGTTATATAGATTGGATTTCTTGTGTTTGATCTTGAATTTCGCACAAAGAGATTTCACATCTTGGTTCACAAAGGATCTGCCATTATCAGATATAATACGGGCTGGAATGCCATATCAACAGATTATTTGGTAATGAATGAATTTGGCTATTTGTTTCCCGATAACATAAGTGAGAGGAATGGCTTCAATCCACTTGGTAAAGTACTCAATTGCAGTCAAAATGTGCTTATGGCCATCTGAAGATGTCGGGTTAATTTTCCCAATGATATCGAGACCCCATGTTGAGAATGGCCATGGTGTTGTAATTGGCTGCAATGATAAGGAAGGTGCATGTATCCAATTGCCATGCGGCTGACAAGGAACACACTTCTTTACATAATTACAAGCATCTGTCTCCATTTTGGGCCAATAATACCCTGTTCTGAGGAGTTTTTTTGCTAGGACTACACCATTGGTATGGGCCCCACACATTCCTTCATGAACCTCCTTTAATGCTAGCTTGGATTCTTCCAAAGATAAACAACGAAGAAGCATTCCATCATAGTCTTTACGATAAAGCATGTTTCCAAGGAGGATATAACGTGTTAATCGATGAAGGAATAGTTTTTGTTGGTTGTTGGAGAGGTTGGCAGGAAATACATGACTATGAAAATAGTTATAAAAATCTTGGTACCATGGTAGCTCAGGGGAGGGATTAGGATCAACAACAGTGCATATCCTCTCTGAATCTGATAGAATATGTGCCGACTGAAGAAGATTTTCAATCAGGAACTGATACTCCTTAGCACTGTCATGCATTTAAATCATGGAACCAATTGTTGCCATGGCGTCGGCAGATATGTTGTTGACTCACGAAACTTGCTCAAACTGCAGAGATTTAAAATATGTTTTGAGGTTATCAACAATTTGCTTGTAAGGAACAAGCTTATCATCCCTTGTTTGATATTGATCAGACAACTTGTTTGATATTGATCAGTTGTCTGATTTATGATTAGCTGCGAATCTCCATAGACCTTTAAGCTTTGAATATCCCACTGTATAGCAAGACAGAGCCCTGCAACCAATGCCTCATATTCGGCCATATTGTTTGTACAATGAAATTGTATATGAAACGCTTTGGGGATCAGATCCCCCTGTGGCATGATCAACAATATGCCAGCTCCAAACCCTCGGGATGTGAATGATCCATCAAAATAGAGAGTCCACTGTTCAAGTTCTTGTGATGCTTGTTCTTGTGATGTTTGTTGAGGGGGCATCATGGGTCTGTGTTTTAAGAAAAACACAGTGATCGACATCAGTTATATAACCAACGACGGTTATATTTTCTAACTGATGACGGTTATCTAACCGACATCAGTTATACCAAAGTGGCCGACGACAGGTATCCAACCGATGTCGGTTTTACTAACCGATGTCTATTTTGCTAACTGACGTCGATTAAGCTATCCAACTAATGTCGGTCTTACTAGCCGACGTCGGTTACTGTGTAAACCCGTGGCAAAATAAAATTAGAAAATCAATTTGCAAGAGTTTTAATGATCCAAATGACAATTTTAAAGCTGCAAAATGATCTTCATGTGTGGGATGCGTCTTGTCCCACCGGAGGTGCCAAGATGTAGAGAGGATTACAAAGCAAGTTAGTCAAACATTAGTCCATAAATAATGAAAAATGCATAAGAACTAACTAACTAAGCTTATCTATTCCTATGAGAATTACAAAGGATAGCAAGAAACAAAATGAAAGCAAGCAACAGCATATTACCTTCCCAAATGGATTCACCATATCCATGTGGCTCAAAAGCATGTTTTCCCTTGATCAAGCATCCTTGTCTTTGTCAACAAAGGTGGTAAACTCCTCCAATGTCTCAAGAACACTCCATAAAACCTAGGCTCACGATTCCAAATCACTAAACTAGCCTATCGATGAAGCTTGCAAACAAAATCAATGATCAAATGCAAAGGATTATGGAAACAATTTAACATTATAACTTTGCAATATTCAAGCTTAAAATTCATGTCCATGGCCTCTCTATTTATAGATTTTTGAGATTGGTCAGGATCAACCATGACCGTCCATCTCAAGATTGAAATGTGTGACCATGGATAATCTTAATATTTGGAATTAAACTCATAAATATCCTCAAGATAAATAAGCATTAAAGAGGCATGGGAGGCATTAACTAGGCATGGGTGACCCATAACCTTAATATTTTATGCACTTATGGTTTGATGGATGCTACCCCATAGATGATATCACCAGGGAATGCAGATATTCAAAATCAATTTTCAATAATGAGATTTTCAAAATGATCTATGAAAATCTTAATTAAGCTCTTATATTGGATTAATTAACTTAAGTTTAATCAAGTTTAGTGCAATTCTTTAAAAATTGGTGCACAATTAATCAAAATGGTCAAAAAGTCATATTATTGGGTCGTAATTTGACTGAAAAGGAACTGAAAGGCGATGTTAGATGCGTTGGAGCTATATTCTCATTTAGGATGTTGCCAACACCAAATAACAAAAGTACGTGATGTGTACCAATGAATTACAAGAATAGAATGATTTAGAGCACTAAATGGCGAATTTGTCATTTTGACTCGAAATGATCTGATCAAAGTTAGATGGCCCATAAAATGCATTGTCTTATTTAAGGATACTTTGACCTAAACTGGCACTTGTAAGTGACAAGTTCGAACAATTTAGGGTGTTTAATGAATTTTGACCTAAAATGTGCATTTGAGTGCAATTCGAGTAAGACTGACAATTTCAACACAAATGGTGTTAAAAATTGGATGTCTATACTATTCAAAAGCATGATTTACACATTCCAAAGCACATTACAAAATCTCCATCTACAAGTGAGTATGAGAACATTATAGAATCAATTTCTCCATCTACTTATGAGCATAATACAATTACACATGAAGCCTATTCAGGTAATTTCAAAGAGCATGGTACATACCCCTAAGCAAAAAGTAGCACCTAACAAGAGGTCTTCATCTCCGAAGGCACCACAAGTTATTCAAAGAGGTTCACCACAGGTACAAGTAGCTACATCTCCTATGGCACATGAGCATACATGTTTACATGGGTATACGAGCGATGATTCGAAGGTTTATATTACAACATATGTTTTTTATTTAGATTCAGAGACTATCTACAGTTGGCATTTTCTTTTCACAAATAGTCCCACCATACAATGTAGTTGGGTATACATACAAGCATCCTCTTGATGAGATCCTTGGTTGAACAGAACCTCCTTCCTCCCAAACCCTGATTGGGCTAAGTCTCTTAATTAGTTATTTGCATATTTCCCTTTGCACATAGCTTCTTTGTTTTTACTTCGTTGATACTTCCTTTATCCTTTATCCAGGCATTCTTCTAGCCCTTGGCTTTATTTTCGCTTTGAGCAATTGCCTTCTTGATTTTCAAAATTGATTCAAACAATTTAAAACAATTATCTCCATGGCACTCCACTTGCTTACCATTGCATACATACCATACTATGGCTTTCATTACATTTTCACATAAGCACATATACCCTCTTCCCCATTTAGGAGTATGTACATTTTTATCTTAGTCATTTATGTTACATTAATATGAATCATTTACACATACATTGGGGGGCACATTGCTCATCTTCCTTATCACAATATGTTTTTGCACCTTGTTAAGGATTGTTCGAATCCCTCCCACTCCCTCTATTTTTGAAGCCTTGTTTCTTAGCACCTTTTTCAAATCTTTTTACATTCAAATATTTTCACAAAATTCAAAAAAACTTCAAATATTTCAAAAATTCAAAAACATGCAAATATTTTAAATTTTTCCAACAAATCAAAATATTATTCAGAAATTCAAAATCACGATCTAGAAGCATTTTTCACAATGTTGTTAGCTTACTTCTTCACATATGTTATTTATTCTATGTTAGATAGATAGCATTTTTCAATTTTCAATACACATTGCTTTTCACGAGTTACTTGAGTGTGCTACAAGACATACTTTCACATGATTCTTTGATGTTGGGCTTCCCTTATTAGCCAACAACCTTGCTAAGTTGGGGGCATCTCTTCGTTCTCCGTGAACATTTCAAAAGGTTGTATCTATCCACAACCTTTCTACCATGTTGAACTACGTATCCTTTTCACGAGTTACTTGAGTGTGCTACAAGACATACTTTCACATGATTCTTTGATGTTAGGCTTCCCTTATTACCCAACAACCTTGCTAAGTTGGGGGCATCTTTTTGTTCTACGTGAACATTTCAAAAGGTTGTATCTATGCATAACCTTTCTACCATGTTGAACTACATATCATACAAATGTTTTGTTATTCACTCATACATACATATGTTACATGAAAATGTTATTTGCTAACAATGGCATTGATACATATGTATAACGAAAACTAGTCTCATTTGCCTATGTTTCTTTATTTACAACAATATAAGTTAGAACTTGTTTGCTTATTGTGTGTGGTCCTTGCCCTTATCTGTACAAATTCCCGCTTGTATGGTATCATCGTGCCAATTGAGCGTGGCCCTTGGTCTTATGTGTTTATGTGACATTCACATGTCCCTTGTATGTGGCCTCTAGGCTTTATGTGTGACATTATGCAAATTGTGTGACATTATATAACATTGTTTGTTCGTTCATTACTTGTTACTATGGTGTCATGATTCATATCATGCATTACTTATATATTTTATTCTTACTTTAGTGCCATGATGCATATCATGCTATGCGCTTCAATGTTATATCTCTAACACATGTTTCTTATTCAATTCAATGTTATATTGAAAGCTATGATGCAATCTAATACAAATGATTCAAATGTTACTACATGATTATATCTTTCACATATGTTTTCTTTTCAAGTGACTTGCAAGACATGTCTCTCATCTTAAAAGGAGGGCATCACAATGGCCTTATCTTGAGAAATCAAATCCTTATAAGCAGATTTCAAATTTGTGGCACTATACAGTTTTCAAAATTATGACATGATTTAGAATTTTTAGATTATGGGATATGCGACATGCATATGCACTCATTCCTACAGTTACATATAACAAGTTTGCAAACAACTACAGCATTCAATATCAATCCACTATAGTGCAAGAGGCATGGTATTCATTCATGTTCAAAATATTATATGGCAATTTCAAAGTTTCATTGTTGCAAAGTTTCAAATAGAATCTCAATCTGTCTGCAGCAATGTGATTTGTCTTCATGTTTCAAGTGGGCCACATTAAAGTCTAGTGACACTCAACGTCTATGGTTGAACTTTTTCTATGTAGCGAGCCACAATTGGCGGTTCCACCCCTTCAATTAATTTACAGAGTACTCTACATAGTCAAATGAAAGTTGGAGCATACAATCTTTCTAACTCAAGAGCTTTCAATGGTTTCTGAATTGAGAGTTGATCACTCTCAATTCTCCACAAGTTCAGCATTTCTCCAAATGCCTCAACAAGAAGGCAAACACTTCTCCATTTTCAAGTTACAAGGCAATTAGATTGCATACTCTTTCAGATGTGTATACTTTCCTTGCTCTCTTTTCAAAAGTTTCAAATTGTCAATTTCAGAGTTTCAGTTTTCAAATATGGACAGTAACTACTTTCAATGGAATTGTTGCAAGTTTCACACTAAGACATCTTGTATGATCAAGCTTTGCATAAAAAGACTGTGTATATGCACTTAAGTTCGCAGTTGATTTACTCTAGTAATTTCACTTTATTGCATCACTAGAATAAAGTGGGGGCAAATGTAGAAACAAATTTAATCACTAAGTGCTTGACAATGTTTAACCTTGACATCCTTACCTCGCTTCGCCTATTCGTCATTTCGTTAACCTGCAATTTATACAAGAGCATACACTACTCTACAAACTGTCTTGCGAATACTCAAAACATTATTTAGACATCCCTAATCTATTTACAAGCACATTTTAGACCTTTTCCAACAGTCTATGTTCTTCTGGGACAGGACCGCACTAAGTTGGACAAGGCCACACTGCTACCTTGTCCACTGAGCCGACCTTGTCCCCTACACTCTAATGGTAACTTTTTCAATTCAAGACATTGCACTTAACCCCTCCCACACATTGAGCAAGGTCGATTAGCAGAAATATTTGAAAGATTCCCCTATATAAGCACATCAACGCTTCTTCAAACACATCTAACAATCACTTGGCAATTCTACTGAACACTGAGCAAAAGAGCACTATTCTTTCCAAATTCAATTTTGTTACATTCTAACAATCATAGACCAAGTCTAAATTCAATTTACTACAAGTCAAGGGCATCCATTTCTAAGAATTTCAATCAATCTTCTAACTACATTCATATAATTGCACAATCACAGATCACACACTCACCCTAGGAAGGAGAACTACATTGACGTGAGGCCCATTTGGGCTATGTAGACAACATTCAGATTATGCAGAGTTTTCTAAGGATAGCTCGACTATTCCCCTAACCCTATCCCCCCTTTCGGCATTTGATCTCTACTGTGTTTATTATGTAGGAGCTAGGGTTTTGTGTTTTGCAAATCTCTGCACATCAAATAGACACATACAGAAGATCAGCAAGCCCTCACAGATAGGCACACAAAACCATATTGAGAATACAATCACACAGTCAACTAGGACGCGACCATAGTCAACAGACAAGGCTGCAGTGCAGCCCTATCCTCTTAGTTGCAGCCTTGTCCCAACAAAGTTTGAATTCCTATATTTGGATGTGACATAGTTTGCAAGTCTTTTCAATCGATTTTTAGTCACAGTTAGCATAAGATTTGTTTGAGGGAGGTTTGCATATCTATTGATCAATTTATTTTTAACTAATTTCCAAATTTGTAAATCTTGTCTTTTACTGTATTCTATTGTATACTCTTGTTTATCAATTTCAATAGTTTAGATCATTGTTGTAGGGAGACGCGTCCCCTACCCCCTGGGGCGCGTCTTGGGTATTGGGACGCGTCTCTGGTACATGAGATGGGTACGGAGATGTCTCTCGTACCCAGAGATGCCCATCGAAAATGTACAACATCTCCCAATCAATTCCTGATAGAAAAAATGCATACCCAAAAAACCCTAAACGCAAATACCTTAACCTGTGGTTTAAACTTTTAAACTGTTTAGGTTTTTCTTTTCACCCATTTGATGCGGCCATTTCCGTGTGTCGAAACAAACCATTTAAGTTTTCACAAGCAATGGCTGCCATTGCCATTGTCGTCGCCCGCTGAGTCGAGAATAGTACCTCGATTCCTCCAAAGCGAGCGGGAGTTGTTGGTGTCGAAGAATGCAAAAGAGAACAACATCCAGTTGTTGCAACCATTCTATCTGCTCCAACCCCAAGGAATGAAGTCCTCTATTTATTAGTCACCATCGATCGTTGCATTTATTGTGGGATAGCAAGTATCTGGCAGGGATTGCCGTGAACAACAATGTCCTGCATAGGGCATTACCATTCACGGCAATACCTGTCATGTGAAAAAAATATCGTGACCTAAAAGTTAGAATTTAAAAGGTAAGTTTTGTTTTAAGTTTAATAAATTAATATTTATAATTTTAATATTAATTATTTAATTTTAGCTTTAACGGTTTTTAATAATTTTTTTAATTAAATATTTATTATTTATTATAATTAATTAATAATTATTATTTAATGTTTTTAAAATTTGTATTTTATTTTTAAAATTTTATCATTTATGTTATAAATATTTAATTTTAACTATTATTTTAAAAAATCAATTATAACTTTTTAAATTAAAATTAAAAAAATATTTAATTTAATTTTAATTTTTAATTTTAATCTATTATTTAATTTACATGTTGATGATAAATATTTAGAATTTAATTTTAATTCAGGTTTTTTATTTTACGATATTTTAAAAAATATATGTATATATATTTTTATAAATTTTAAATTATAATAATTAATAATAATATTGTAATATATACTATGCAATATTACCAGTATTGAATCGTATATATTTCATTCCAATAATATTGCAATAGTATATATTTATCTATATTTTTCATTCTATATATATATATATATATATATATATATATATATATATATATATATTTTGATGTCTCCCTGTACCCATCTCCTATTTTTCTTAAAATGGCGTACCCATACCTGTACCCATCTCCCCATACCCGTACCCTGGCAACTATGGTTTAGATTTATTAGTTTGATTCATTTCAATTCAAAATATATTTAAACAGTGTGGTCGAAACCCTGATTTTGAAGAATCAACAATATCCTGCAAACCATTGCGAATTTTTCTACATTTTTTTACGAGTTGCATAATCATTCAAGGGGTTCTATGATCAGTTTGTAGCAAGTTATTTCGATTTTAGAGTTTTTCGTAAATTCACTCTATAGGCCGCAATTTTAGGACTTTTTTTGCAATTATTCTATTGAGTTGTGTAATCATTCAAGGAAGCTATAGTAAAATATTTTGGGTTTTGTGATTTGTTTTGAGCAAGTTATTGCGATTTTAGGGTTTTGCATATATTCGCTCTACAAACCAAAGTTTTAGGAATTTTTTTGCTTTACATTTTCGGAAAGATCGCAAAAATCTGGAAGGGGCTTGTTCTTTGAAGTTTTGGATTTGAGGTTGACCTAAGTCTAAAACTATTTGGTCAAAGGTGTAAATCAAATTCTCTCTAAGTTAGCAAATGAGATACAATGAATAGTAGTGTTTTTGAAATTCTAGATTTTATTTGAATTGTAGATCATGGGGATTCAATTTTTCTCTAGCGAGGATGATATTGATAATAACCACATGGTAAAAGCAGCCAGTCAAAGTTTATTGGTGAGTTCCTTGCAATAATTGATAGGGTAAAATCAACTGCAGAGGTTTCTGAATAACTCATAAGTCCAAAAAGGTGGTCAACCGACTTCAGAATGGTGCACGTATGGTTGTCATGTTGTAAAGGCTTAATAATATCTCATGCAAAGTTGAGTTTCTGTTGAAACCTAGATTTGTACCATGTTATGCACCCACCAATGAGCACAACAGTTTAGTAGCTTCAATGCATGGGACTTGGCATTGAAACAACCTCCGGATTGAGAGACCATGGCCTCTGACTCTAGTGCTAATCTAAACTTGTTGGGGATGAAAAGGGGGAGAGAGAAAGCCAAAGGAAAATGTGCACAGAACAATAGCTGCAAATCCAAATCACACATTCCAAAACTACATTGCAAGAGGTAAATAACAAAGATGCATGGATAAGGATATAGAGATGGATACATATACAGTATTGAATATGAATATGGATAATTTTTAAGACCCTCTAATATGGATACAGTTGGATATGGCATATACACATTATATTTAAAATTTTATACACTACATATGCATATATGACACCTTTTTCTTCCAATCACAACCTCATCGAATGCATAAGTTTTACAAATTACATATGCATATACAATGCCTTTTTCTTCCATTCACTGCCTCATAGAATGCATAAGTTTTATACACTACATATGCATATACAACTTCTTTTTCTTCCATTCACAACCTCATAGAATACATTCAAATTACACACTCCCAACCCACTAGAAAGGTAAGAAGTTTGGCATTCCATGGATTAAAAAATTTATAGGTTGCACAAAGCAAAGGAAAATAGGTGAAATGAAAGAAAAGAAGCAGCGTAGGGTAAACAAAAGAAATAAAATGAAATCATAACAGGTTGAGCAAAGACAATGTGCAATTTTAAAGGAAACAAGCAAATCAACACTCACTCACCTCCACATCCTCAGTTGCAGGTACTAAAATGAATTTTAGAGTGTCGTCTAAAGTTTTGAATTATCTGTTTTTGTATTTTGAAGGATTTGTTTTTCTAGTTAATTTTTTTAAAACTTTTAAATCAGATACAGCTACAAATGGTGCTTACACCATATCCAGACATATCCGATACAGCCCATTTGTGGGCTCGTATGCGGATACAGCCGGATACGATATCCGAGTCGTGCCACACCTATATCCCGCATGTAGATACGCACGCCCTAGCAATAGGGGTGCCATACCCTACAACCCTAGTACATATACACAAACATAATCAAAGGACAAGAATCAACCACAATATCTATATAAAGTCATAAACAAACTACATGGTTGCGTACATAATGATGGAAATGAACAAAAATGGATAAACAGCAATTGCTGAGGAAATAAATTTCACAATGAGCTGGGAGAACTCCAATCAATGAGAGGCTCTCTTTTTATACAAAAGAAGAAGAAAGAGAAGAAACCTCGGTTGTGCAGCCCCCATTATAGAATTACAACCACCATCAATACAAAATCCTGCCCCATATCCACCATTTGCATGCATGGGAAATACTCATGTAAAATCAAATGTAAGTGGAGCCAAAATAAGGCAAAGCCCTTTTTTAATTATTTTCCACCATTTATAGCCAAGTCCATTGTTTAAATATTAAAAGCTTAAAGCTTTTATGTAAAGCATGCCACCTTTCTACTTAAAATGAAAAGCTTTTGAGAGCTTTTGGCCTCCTCCTCAATGCATGCCCCATTGTTATGTAATTATAAGCTTAAAACTTATGTTTTCTCCTCCATTATGTAATGCCCCTTTTTTCGAATTAATTAAATCGAAGGGCCCGAAGCCTATTTTTATTTCTCGTGGGTTAAGGGGGATTAAAGAAGGGAAATAATATTATAATAATTCATTAAGTTGTCCAAAAAAAATACTTTACGTTATTATAATTTGAAAAAAAAATGGACACTTACTGTATTATTATTGAATGGGGTCAAAAAGCAAATATTGGATACATGGCCAAAAAGGTAATTAATAATTATATGGATGGAAAAAGGTGAATATTCAATTAAAAGTAATATTAATTACTTTTAGGGTTTTGGATGAAAAGAACTTATTAAAAGAATTGATTGAAAAATGTGAAGAATCATTCATTCGAACACTTTTACAAAACCCTTGTTTTGCAAATTTGGGACAGCAGCGTCAATATTTTACACAGAGGATGAAAACCCTCATGTGCACAAGCTTGGGGACGAAAACCCTCAAACCCATTAGATAATTCCATTCAAGTGTTACCCCAGAGCTTTCAAATTTGGAGGAAATCCATCACACAGGTACAGAAAGATTGATTTCTGGTTGTGTATGGGGTTGCAATAGTTCAAAAAATTATAAAAATATTCTCCCACAGTAAAATTTCAGCTTAACATCACTATTCACTGATGTACTCGGTCATTGACTTTTTAGGCCTGTTGTACCTAGGTGTTGACTTTTATGTGTTAGGATTTGACTTTGTTGAGCTGGTCGCTGGTTTTTAAGGGCTGCCATACCATTTTGAAGGTTGTACTGCTGTAACTAGGATTTGATGCTACCGTACTGTTCAAGTGTTATTTTCAGCAAGGTTTGCAAGAAAAATCCAATCTTTATGCCTTTTGATGCTGTCGTACTACTCCAAAACATTTGCAGCTAGGGTTTCAAAGAAAGATTTCACCTTTATGTTGTTTTAAGTTAGGGTTTGGTGGAAAAAATCAAGAAAAACTAATATTTTGATTTTATTATTCTATTTGTATCTTCCATAATTGTTTTCATAATGTTTTCTATGTATGTAATTGATTGAAATAAGAACACGTGTGAGTTGTTGGTTTCCAGTATTGCATATATTGTTCTGGTATTTCAATAAATTTTCAAAATTAAGGGCAATAAAAATCAGAATTCTTATTTTACCCTGAAAGGGATATTTCACATTATATCCATAAATAAAAGCCTTTAATGTTTTGGTGGCCCCCACTCGTTATCTTAAAGCTTTTTCTAATGTGGTGGAGCTTGCATTTAAAATAAAAGGTGGGTGAATGCATAAATTTTAATTCCTAAGCTATTTTGGCAATTTTGTCGTGGTAGAGAATTCAAATTTGATGAGAAAAGCATGCAATATTCCGGGGAGTGGAATTTTGTAACAGTTTCAAAGTATGCGTCCAAAGTTCTTATCCTGTAGAAGAATCAACGATCCTTGGGAAGTTTTTATCATGCCATTTAGAATAACCACGGGGATCCTTCCGCAATAGGTTTCTTTAGTTGACTACTTCAGAGGACTACAACCTTCAAGATTTTTCGCAATCTAGATAGAGAAATGTCTAAATCCTTCTAAGTTCTTAATCTATGATGGCTATGAGAAAATTCCAGGGGCTGCTAGTTCCTTTCCCAAAAGCAAATCCTTAGAAAACTAAACAGATCCTTAACGCTGATGAATAGGGAAATTGTAGATCCCTTAAACTGGAAAGCAGAGATTTAATACAAACCCGTGTCCTACCTTTCTCTTTGCATTATTAGTGTAGTAGTTGCTATGGACGCATGTGCTTTGTAAATCATTGCATGGGAAAAAATAATTGTGTGAATAGAATTAGTATTTAAGTAAGTGTTAAGGCCCAATGAAGGCATCTATGAATTGTATTGAATTGAGCTTGCTCAAAGGAGGTTGCCCCTCCGAAGAGGCCAGCGATTTTGTGATTTAGCCATTGTAATTCAATTCCGCTTATTTTGAGTTAATATATTGCTGATTTTTGTAGTTTATTTCATATATTTGCAATTATCTGCTAACTTGTTTATGAAGGATCCTCACATCTGGTATCAAAGCGCTTTCCAAGGCCAAATTTTTTTCTGCTACCCACTGTAAGCTCTCAACTTGCCGTAACAGGACCCTGGTGATCAAAAAGTGGTAACACGTCCTTTTTCAGCCCCTCTATGCCACAGTCCAAATCTGCAGTTTCATTTTGGCAATAAGTCATCATCACTACGAGTATTAATAGTTTCTCTGCTTGGCCGCATTGTAGTTTTTTCTGTTTCGGATCAGGGTAAAACCCTGTTTGCATAACTGTGGGAAATGCTTGGACGTAAGCCCTAAAACTCATTGTGAAGAGTACCACAGAAACCCCTAAGTAGTTAGCCCACTAAGAGGCCCTGTCAGTGAAAAGGGTAACGACTCCGTCCTGATTGACTAGTTCCCACCCATGAGAAAAACCAAGCGCTAACATTTAGGGGTAAATTCGTAGCCAAAAAGTTTTTGGAGAGTGGTACTCGTTCAGACAACATTGGTGGCCAGAGAGATTTCTAAAAACCTTTAGGCAGTCGTTCAATCTTGGGGCCCATCTCCATTCTCGCAATTTCAAAAGACTATCAGCAAAGTATCAGAAAACTATCAAAGGACTTGTAGCCAGACATTTGACAAAAATAGAAACAATAAAAAAATATTAATTTTTTTTTGTTTTTTTGTCATATCTCTCCATTTGTAGCCCCATTGCTTCTCAAAATTTACCAGGACCCCTAAAATTTCATTCTACAAATTTTCTTCCTTGAGGTCCCATATCCTGATTCCACTTCTAATTCCTGCAAATCTCAATTTTCTCTTTTTTGGGGTTTTGCCATAACTTCTTTTGTTTTTGTCCGTTTGCTTCGAAATGTTTCCATAGTGTTCATCTCCCATTTTTGCTCCTTTGTCCCTCTTCAATAAATTTTTCAATTTTTCCATTTCGCTTCTGAAATTGCCCTCGCCTTCATCAATTGTACTCAGACTATGCAAAAAAACTAGTAAAAGCACCTTTACCCATTCCGTTTCATCCAAATTAAAAAATTCACTTACTAACCATATCTTAACTCTAGTTTTCCTATCCATTGCAAAAAATTAAAAATTAATATATATATATATATATATATATATATATATATATATATATTTAACAGGTTATGGTAGCCCCCGTGCAAGCACCAAGATCATGGAGGAAGAAATCGTAGCCTTGAAGGCCCAAGTCACTAACTTAACTGATATGATGCATGGACTGAATCAACAGAATGGCCTTTTGCTCAGCTAATTGCAGGAGTCTTCTTCCGACATTACTTTCTCTTCCACCCACACACCATGTGGGCCCAAACTGGGCTTTCCGAGGTTCAATGGTACAGATCCTACAAACTAGCTTTATCGCGCCAAGTAAAACTTCAACCTTCACAATACTTATCCCGTCAACAAAGTCCCAATTGCTTCCTTCCACTTGGCACAAGAGGCACTCCAATGGTACCGTTGGTATCTCAAATCAAATGATGAACCTGATTTTGCATCCCCATTTTTGGGTAGGTTTGGTCCCTCAGCATTCGAGGATTTTACGGGAGCCCTCACCAAACTCCGTCAGACAGACACCGTTCATGATTATCAAATTGAATTTGAGAAACTGGCTAATCACCGCAAAAGGTTATCAAATGACTTCTTCAAGAGTTGTTTTATTAGTGGCCTCAAGGAGCCCATCCGCTCCAAGGTCAAAATGTTCCAATCTCACACCATGATGGCAGCTTTGGGTCTCGCAAAGCTCACTGAAGACAAAATCACCTCCCAATGTCGCACTTTTAATTGGGCACCATCTAAACCCTCTTTCCAGCAGCCCAACACCAGGACAAACCCCATCAAACGTCTCATAGGAACTGAAATGCGTGCACGTCGTGAAAAAGGGCTTTGTTACAATTGTGATGATAAATGGGTTCTATGGCACAAACGCATAGAGCAAAAATTGTACCTACTAGATGTCGATTCTCCACCACATACCGAAGTTGATGAGGATACCACCGAGGAGATCGCACAAGAAGTTGATGATTCTACGCACTCAAATTCCCCTCCTGAAATATTCATGCATGCTTTAGCAGGAGTCACTGCCCCCCAAACAATGCGTATCCAAGGCTATTTTAAGAAGCAACTCCTCACCATCCTTATTGACTCTAGCACCACTCACAACTTCATCAACCCTCAAGGAGCTAAGCAAGCAAATTGTTTTATCCACCCTTGTTCCAGTTTTGAGGTCATGATTGCCAATGGAGGCACATTACCCTACAAGGGCATGCGTCGTAATGTTCGTATTTCATTGGGTGACTATAACCTTCGGGCCGACATGTTTGCTTTATCTTTAGGTGGATGTGGTGTTGTTCTGGGTGCCCAATAGTTACGAACCCTTGGCCCCATCCTTTGGGATTTTTTAGAGCTATGGATGCAGTTCTCAGAGAATGGACAAAAATACACCCTACAAGGCCTTCTTCCTGGCTCCACCAGCATTGTCAGCTCTCACTGCATGGAGAAACTTCTCAAATGGGGATCCCACAAAGTTATTGCCCAACTCTTTTCTCTTCATAGTACTTCACTGTCGAACTCTCACCCACCTTCTGACTTGCACAACCTTTTGGTCAAACATGCCATAGTTTTTTAGGAACCCACAGGATTACCACCTCATCAGCCTCAAGACCATCGCATCCCACTACTTCCTAGCAGTGCACCTCCCAACATTCGGCCCTATTGGTACCCATTTCATCAAAAGACTGAGATTGAAAAGATCATCCATGATCTCCTGTACGCTGGGGTCATTCGGCCCAACACTAGTCTTTATTCTTCACCAGTCTTGTTTGTTCGTAAGAAGGATGGCTCCTGGCACCTCTACATTGATTATCGGGATCTAAACAAACTAACCATCAAGGATAAGTTTCCCATTCCCATCATCGATGAATTGTTTGATGAACTCCACGGTGCAAAGTTTTTCTCCAAATTGAACTTACGCTCTGAGTATCACCAAATTCATCTTCATGACGCCGACATTCTCAAGACAGTCTTTTGCACACATGACGGCCACTATGAGTTCCTTGTCATGCCATTTGGCCTTACTAATGCCCCCTCCACCTTCCAAAGTTTGATGAGCCAAGTATTCCACCCCTTTTTGCGAAAGTTTATCTTGGTTTTCTTTGACGACATTCTCATCTATAGTCCTACATGGGATGATCACCTCCACCACCTCGACACCGCCTTGGGAGTTCTTGTTGCCAACCACCTATGTGCCAAACATTCAAAGTGTTCTTTTGGGCAAACAGAGGTTGAGTATCTAGGACATATTGTCACATCTAACGGAGTTTGTGTCGACCCCACCAAAATTGCAGCCATGACAAATTGGCCACAACCAAAGACCCTCAAAAGCTTACGTGGATTTCTTGGTCTGATTGGGTACTACCAAAACTTTGTCAAGGATTATGGCACAATTGCAACTCCATTGACAGCTATGCTCAAGAAAGACGCATTTGTATGATCACTCGCATCTTCTCAAGCATTTGCCCACCTTAAACATGCCATGTGCACCACGTCAATCTTGGCCATGCCTAATTTCTCCAAGCCGTTTGTGCTTGAGTGTGATGTGTGTGGAGCAGGTCTTGGTGTTGTACTTATGTAGGAAGGCCGCCCCATCGCCTTAACCAGCAAGGCCCTCACTGGACGCAATTTGGCATGTTCTACATATGAAAAAGAGATGATGGCTATTCTCCATGTAGTTCACGAATGGTGTCCATATTTGATTGGCCAACACTTCTGCATCAAAATTGACCATCAAAGCCTCAAATATTTTTTAGAACAGCCGGTATCTTCCCCAAATCAACAGAAATGGGTTTCTAAACTCATGGGATATGATTATGAAATTACCTACAAAAAAAGGTTAGAAAAATTTGGTGGTTGATGCTCTCTCTTGCCAGTTCGAAGACCTAGTGCACCTCTGTGCAATCTCTCTTCCCATTTCCCCTGGCTCCGTGATCTTCAAAACGAGTGGCATAATGACAACCCGACCCAACAACTCATTCGTCAACTATCTGTTGATCCATCTGCTAAACCTCACTATACTTGGGATGGCCACACATTGCGATATAAAGGTCACCTTTTGTTACCAACAGGCTCCAAGTTCAAACAACCAGTTTTACAGGAGATGCATGCTTCCCCTTCTGCGGGTCATTCAAGGTTTCTAAAAACATATGAGCGGGTCTGCCGCAATTTATTTTGGCCGGGCCTCAAGCTAGATATCAAAACATTTGTTGTTGAATGTGATATTTGCCAACGCACTAAAGGCGAAACAGTTGCCCCACCTGGTCTACTCCAACCACTTCCAATTCCCACACATATTTGGACCGACATTTCCATGGATTTTATTGAAGGCCTCCCCAAATCTAGCAGTAAATCAAGGATTCTTGTCGTAGTGGATCGCCTTTCCAAATATGCTCATTTTTGCACTTTGGCCCATCCCTACACTGCTTCCACCGTTGCTCAGACATTTCTTGATCACATATTCTGATTCCATGGTGTTCCTACTTCTATTGTCTCAGATCATGATTCTACCTTCATAAGCCATTTTTGGCAAGAACTCTTCAAGCGCCTTGGCACACATTTGAAAATGAGTTCGGGCTATCATCCACAGACCGATGTCCGAAACGAAATCGTCAATAAATGTCTGGAAACCTATTTTCGTTGTTTTGTCACAGCGCAGCCACATCAGTGGGTCAAATGGTTACCTCTTGCAAAATGGCAGTACAATACATCCTACCACACCTCTACTAAAATGACTCCATATGAAGCAATTTATGGTCATGTGCCCCCACCACTCCTCCAATATACACCCGACAGTTCACCAGTTCAGGCAGTCGACACTACTCTCCGTCATTGGGATCAAATTCTCCGCACCCTGCAAGACAATCTCCATCTGGCACAGAATCGCATGAAACAGCAAACTGATCAACACCGCTCCGAGCGCACCTTTCAACCCGACAATATGGTTTTTCTTCATCTACAACCATACAAACACTCATCCCTGAAACAAAAAGGTTGTCAAAAGCTTGCTCCTAAGTATTATGGGCCATATTCTCTAGCAGATTGGGTCTGTTGCTTACAAGTTGAGCTTCCACCTTCCTCTCGCGTTCACCCAGTCTTTCATGTCTCCTGTTCGAAGAAAGTTTTTGGAACCAACATTAGAGTGCAAACAGTTTCACCAGAACTTCATAATGAAGGCTCCCTCCTTGAATCGGAAGTAGTCTTGGCCCTGCGCACCGCCAACTTCACTCCCGTGCCATCACAGAAGTCTTAATCCAATGGCATGGCATGCAACCCGAAGATGCCACATGGGAACCATTATTCCAAATTCAACAATGCTTCCCACAATTGAAGCTCTGAGGACAAAGCTTTTTCCAAGAGGGAGGGGATGTTAAGAACCCGTGTCCTACCTTTCCCTTTGCATTATTAGTGTAGTAGTTGCTATGGACGCATATGCTTTGCAAGTCGTCCTTGGAGCACATTTGTATTATCCCACATGCATAGGAAGAAAAAGTTGTAAGAATAAAATTAGTATTTAAGTAAAGTGTTAAGGCCCAATGGAGGCATCCATATATTGTATTGAATTGAGCTTGCTCAAAGGAGGTTACCCCCTTGAAGAGGCCAACGATTCTGGGATTCAGCCATTGTAATTCAGTTATACTTATTTTGAGTTAATATATTGCTGATTTTCGTAGTTTATTTCATGTATTTGCAATTATCTGCTAACTTGTTCAGGAAGGATCCTCACAGGATTCTTAAGGTCGATTTCTTTAACTAGTATGGAGATAAATCATGGATTTTTAAATTTTTGAATAATCAATAATAATAATTTAGAGAGCTTGTATGAGGGTAGGTAATCCCTAGCTATATAGGACTACTGAAAGAAGACTTGCGGGAACATTAAGAGCAGAACTAATAAATCTATATCATTTTTCTATTTTCCAACCCTTCCTTTGTTAGGTGTCATTATAAGAATATTTCTATGAATAAAAAACCACATTAACATCCTAGTCTGATGTTAGACTTCAAAAGTCCGAACACGCTTTCAAATCAAGTATTTCTTCATGATTAAAACATCAAGGAAAATGATGTATCTTAAATGTACATATATGTTATACAGAAACATATATGCACACATATAATACTGTGGATACATAAATATATGTATCAATGTACGTATGTTAATATACGTACATGCAAATATATACATGCAGGAACATATGTGTATATAACATACATATATAGATACATAACATATGTATGTATGTATTTATACATGCATACATAGACATATACATACACATACATATTTGAACCTGGCTCCTATCTTATAGCACTTCCGAAACTGAGTGGAAATCCTGGAGATAGAAACAGAGAAAATTGTAAGCAAAGGAGGCCCGCTCCTAAAAAACGGGCCCTACTGTCTTGAGAACAAAAAATGTGTCAAATTGATTGGAATATTCAAAAACTAGATGTGCAGGAATACAAAGGGAAGATGTTTAATGAATCTAGATCTAGGGTAGAAGTTAAAGATAAACAGAACAAAATGAATATTGGAGAAAGATAGGGAAGACTAATACATTACTTAATAACCATTATACAGCTATGTAGCATGGTGAAACATTCTTCTAAGATTAAACAGCAAAATCAAACCAGCAACATTTTATTGCTGTCACATCGGTGGATGCTGTTACTGTGGAAAAAATAAAATCCATGACCATTTAAACTTTTACCGAGCAGGCCAAGCATAACCAAACTTGAAGGAAGCAAGAACAGCTGGAAATAAGTTGATTGAAACAAGCAAGTTGTCTTTTCCTTTATTTTCATCATTAAGAACAATAACAGGCATTGCTACAAAACAATGCTGAAGCAAGAAAACATTAAAATACATTGTTGTTCTCGATTCCTTAAAATATCCTCTTGAAATTGAAACTGAAAGAAACAAGAGGTCTGCAAGGAAATTTAAAGTTCCTGAAAATTACACTGTAATGAGAAACAAGGATAAAAGGTCTTAACGTTTTGCCATCGCATTGTCATATAAATTGCAAAAATTATTTATAAGATCAAGAGTTTTTACCACATAAAGGCAGAGAAACACAATAATACAGGCAGCAAGAATTCAAGGTTTTTCACATATAATAAAACTGTAAAAGCTCTTGGTGTGTTACATAAATTTTACCTGTGAGGGAACACAGGTGCTAAGGTGCCAATATTAGAAATTTCGATGTAAGAAAATTCTAAAGCTCCATCACTTAATTACACAGAAATGCTCCATTGAACTAAAGCTGTAATACAATTTATCAAACAAAATTCATATAAAATCAATTCTTCAAAGTTTCCCAAAACCAACGCCTTGAAATGTTGCAGGAAGCAGTTCAAACATCTTCTACAACCCAATGATACTCCAACACACTTGAGATGCATGTATTCTACCCTCCATCGATGCAATCAGTAAATTACTAAATAACCACACCATGGCCTGAACCACAAATGCATGCCATGAATATCAATCTTAGCTTAGAAGATCTATAAATAAATCTAGGTAACAAAAGTTTTGACATTTGTTTATGACAGGTTACATCAGAGAATGACTCTCACCAGCTGTATTTAACAACCAGACCTAGGCTTTGTCAGCTCAACAAAGGACATGATATATGTCACAGGGACTATCGTAACTAGCATTCGTGATCAGTTCATTCAACAAGCTTCCCTGTTCTCCAAGGATATTGGAGAAGGCAGAGCCCTTTAGACAAGCCGGCCATGTATGTTTGATGAGCTCTTCCATGGCTCAAAGCCATGAGGAAATTACACAATTCTGGGAACTGTGGCTACATACTCTTTAAATGCTGGCTTTATAACCATTCCAATTCCTAGATTGACATAATTTGCACTAAGAGGCATTACAGACTGGTGAGGGAAACACCTTATAATGTGATGTTGAGTAATGCTCCTAATGAACCTGTTTTAGATGAGTATTCTGACAGTGATAATGCAACCGGGTTAAACATATGAATGAGACAGCCCAATGACTGAGTAATCACACCGCATGTGTGTAAAAATATAGGGAGTGAAAACTTTAGTCTTTTGGATACCTCTTATCACATGTCAGGTGCAGGTCAAAATGGATCAGTACTAGTTGTAAACACCGTAAAGGCAACTTTATTTCTTAGCTGCTAGCCAGGTTCAAATCTTTGCAATATGCTTGTGCATAGCATCTCCGCATCTATTGGCTGAACTGTGATGCCCACATGATGCAATGTAAATGACAATAATAAATTTAAATAAAAGTACGTGAAAGAACCTAACAAAGAAGAAAAACCCTACAGGTTTAAGTGGAGCTGGATACCTAGTAATAGGAAATCTGAATTCCTATTTGCAAATTGATCCAAACCATATTCTTGGATCTTGATCTTTCTTCTATAGATACTCATTAATGTAGCTACATTTCTTGGAAAGCACATTGCAGTAGAGTACAAAAGAAAATGATCTAGAAAAAACAGGATTCTAACGGCAGAATTTGACTAAGCTTAAATTCTACATGCTTATTACAAAATTTTGCTCCAATATTACTTGGATGTTCAAGATCCAGTTCAAAACAATAGTTGTTATATGATTTGTGAACTTTACACTAAAATTTTCATTTGCAGATAAGGTTCCCAATTGTTGGTCATAAATGCAATACAATGAAACGGAAGAATCCCCTGATGGAGGAGATAACTTGTAAAACAGACAACACGAACAGCCATTATTTGCCAAGGGTTTGGGTGAGTACATTTTAAGCCAGCTCGTCGATCCAGAGTTCGATCCCCGCTAAAAACAGCAAGCTAAATACTTAAGTATAGCAAGAATTGTTCAAAAAAAATTACACACGCACCTGCCACTACAAAAACATTATCAATTATCCATGCTCTGATTTGTGTAAAAGATAGCGATTCTTCAGTTCAATAAGGTGTTCCATACACATTTGCAGAAGACAAACATTCACACTGTAAATTATGTTTTCTCGCAGCTCTCTCTAAATTATCTGCAAATCCTATGTTCGTGTAAGTCCACGTCCGAATTGTAAACAAATATTTGGCTCTCTGTCACTGTTAAAAATGCCTGGATTTGTGTTCTACTTCTCAAAATAGGTAGCGGGTCTACCGTCCACTAAAATGCTGTTTTGAAAAAATAATCCATGACCCAGGGTAAATTGTGTTGCTACTTTTTGGCCTAAAGTGGGTATTCATACATTTTATTATAGTGTTTGTAGTGGTTGTTCCCCCGAGTCAAGAATGTGTCTTCGCCTCTACGCATGCAACACCCCACACTCACCTACACACCAAATTTTAGATTATCAATCATATTTTAAAAAAATTGGAGGCATCTTTCACGGTATTGTCTTGGAGTACAAGTCGTGTCGATCATGTTCTAGGGTTTTTTCTTGCTATCTTATTATCATTTTTCTAATTAGTTTTAAGGTTTTTTCCATTTTTTTTGAATAGTATTTAGTAGTCTCTTGTTGAGAAATTTACCCTTTAGGTAGTTGTTTTCTTATTTAATGAGCTTCTCACATAAGTTTGTATCATTGGATGCAAATCGTTTTGGAAGAAGCAGCAATGGTAATGAAGAAAGCACACAAGTTTGTATCTGAGGTCTTTCACAAGGTAATGTGCTCCTTTATCAAGATAATCCTCTTTGACATTTTGTTTGATTTGCATGAATTTGATAAAACATGCCAATGGCTTGAATCTCATACCCGTATTAGATATTTTGTACGAGGTATTCTTGTCAAGTCTATGTAAAAGAGTAGGATGCAAGCGCAATGGCAGCCCCATGCCATTAAGCTCGTTAAGGCACAAAACCTAACCAAGAGTTTCTCCCTGTTTAGGTTTGAAAAAACTTAACATTGTGCTACCAATCACAATCATGGCTTGTGCTATGCTAAAAACTCGCTACGTGTTTTCTTTCCCTAGACTTGAGACTACATCATCTCTAGGAAGGATAAGCTTGAGGTCCTAGTATGGCTTAAGTTTCATGGCTTTCCTATGCCCTTTTGGCCATTTCTAGAATAATTGGTTAAGTCCTTGGGTTGAATCATTTGCTTCAAAACTGACAAGATTTGTGTTCCCAAACCATAATGATGTGTTTGTGTGGAGATTGATCTCACACAAGACCTATATGAGGCCATCGACATCCAGATTGGAGGGAAACACTTCACCTAATGGGTTATTTATATCAACCTTCCCAATACTTTTGGTGTTAGTCATTGAACCACACCACAGTATCAAGGACTATTAGCTCATGGCCACCATGAATCAACTTGCTAAGCCATGGTTGAGCAAACAAGACCCCCTAGCAAATTGTGGGTCAACGAAACAATCAAAATAACCGTAATAATAGGACACATGTTGCCTAAGCTGACCATGGCCACCACTATGGCAAACTCACAACCAGTTGTTCAAGCTCCCCCTATTCATAAGCAAGTCATAACCTAGTTGTGGTAAGTACTCCACGAGTAGCCAATGTGATTTTCAAAACACATGATTCTTCAACTCCCAGTTTCTTGTTCTTTCAATTACAAGAATTCTTGACTCAAAAGCTCCTCGTCATGGCTCAAAACCCTGAGGAAACCCCTATTTCCCCTCGTCGTCAAGCGATGTGATGTTCACAAAGCCCTTCTCCTATTAGAAACAAAGAGGTTTTCTTGTAGGATGAGTGACAACATGTAGTGCTTGTAGACTTTCTTGCTAAAGGTCAATAACATAAAATTCTATAAAATCGCTTTGCAGTGCTTGAAGGCCAATATGGTGAAACCATTAAGACTTGATAGTTTGTAATGAATGTTTATTCATGGAATGTTTGTAATTTAACTGACCCGACTTGCAAGTACATGGTTCAACCCAGTTATCAAAACTTCTTAGATATGCATATTCTATGTTTGTAGAAAGTGAAGGTTAACGGTTTTGCTCTTTATATGGTAGTTAAAACCATTTTCCTTGACACTATGTGTCACATGTCTAATCATGACATGGGATGTGGCAAAGTAATCAAAATGATAGTGCCATTTTTTGCCTCATTTGTAATTAATTGGGGAGTGGAACCATCTAACCATGTACTTTACACAGTGTTTGATTTTGAATGGTAGACCCTTGTGTTAGTTAATCTTTACACCTCCAACAATCTCATGGAGCAAACGGTTCTCTAACAATGGCTGGCAAAGCAACTCCCAAAAACCAACTAGATAATCTATAGAGATTTCAACATGGTTGATTATGTGGATGATAAAGAAAGGGCTCTACCCATGAGGTGGTGTGTCGATGAGTGTGAGGCCTCTTTCTACATGTGTAATAAACTAGGGTTGTTTGAACCTAATCATCACATAACCTCTCCCTCCACCCCTCAATTCACTTGGTCCAACTTTTGCCAATGAAATTATAGGGTTCTTAAGAGATTGGATAGATCTATTCTCTATGAACAAAATATTTTTTCTTTTGCCCAAAGCTTTGATAGGGTAGTCAATTTGTTTTCAAATATTATTTTGATTGACCACCAACCCATCAAATTTTATATTAAATGCTTTATTCCATCGACCAAAACTTTCAACAACCAATTTTACCTTAACACCTTGAATATGGAGTATGAACAAACTCTTGCTCACTTTAAATGGGTTTGGAACTTAATGTCATGCCTTAATGGTGTCTCTGTTGGATTGACTGGTAAGAAGTAACCATTATTTGCACTACCACTTTTCCATGATGTTTGGAAAGCAGTTAGATATGTTCATGAAAAGGCCCAATATTACATATACAAGGGAATTCAATCCAGTTTCTCGGGAACTCAAGCAATCCCCCCTTAAATGAGACCTTGCAAAATAAAACTATTGAGTTGAGGCAAAAAACTAAATTAGCAAAGTTTCATTGAGATTGTGTGCTCAAATCCAGGCTCATATTCACTAGTTAAATATTGGGGACATAATTTCCATGGAATTCTTCAACCAGCTAAGAGCTCATCACTTCGTTATGCAAATCAAGGCTATAAAATAAGTTGGTGACCACCTCACTAGTCTCCTCGACATTCTACAAGCCTTTGTTAAGAACTATAAACAAATATATCGAGCTCAAACCCTTCTAAAGATAATGATGTTTCTTTAAATAAATTATTCGATGTTGTTCCTTGTAAACTTACTCTAAGCCAAAGAATGGCATGTGATAGGCCCCACTCCATTGAAGAGCTTCATAATGCAGTAATTGGTATGGCTCATGATAAATCCCCATGTATAGATGGCTTTCCATGTGAGCTCTACCAAACCTTATAGGAATGTGTGGGACCTGATTTGCAAAAATATGTATATAGAAGTGTCGTAACCTAAATCTTGTCATGGATTCTTGATCATACTAGTTTTACCCCCTTTTATCCTTAAATAACTTGTGCACTTAATTAGTACTTATTTTAACACTTCACCTTATCCTAAACACTTATGCGGACCTATTTTTATTCCAAACCATCATCTTTCACCTATATAAGTGTTTTGGTTACTAAAAATTCCCTTAAGCATATGTATGTCTGAGCCCATATTCAAAGATCCACATGTTTGCATGTGGGACAACAACATCCAATAGGGACATTAGTGGGAAGCATTCATGTCCCTATGGGATGTTTTTGTCTTAAGCACTCCAATAGCCAAATTTTGAAATTAAACCCTCCCTTATCTTGTCTTTTGTGTTTTTAGGCTTCTTAGTGTGTTCTTTCTCTTTTAAATTGCTATAAAGGCACACTCAAGTCACTTATACTTCTACATGGCAATTTCAATACAAAGGCACATTTATATTGTTGCACACTGAGCAAAATTTCCCTATTCTTTTCAATTCAGATTCTAAGTATTTTAAGCAGTCCTCAACCAAGTCACAAACCTATTTTATTCAATCCTAAGCAAAAACATGATCAAGAATTCAAGCCAATTCTAAATGCATTCATATAGTCAAAAGAGCACAATTGCACAAAACACTCTAAGCTGGATAACTAAGTGGGTTTGATTTCCCTCTTGGGAGTATTAGATACGTAGGCAACGTTAAATCATCTATTGGGATTAGCTCAGCCTAGTTACACTTCACATTGGATACGTAGGCAATGTTAAATCATCTATTGGGGTTATTTCAATCATTGCAATCCCTAGTAGGGTTTCAACCTTTCAAAATCTATTTGTAAGCCTTCTACACATACCCGAAGGTCAAATCTATGCATACATACCTAAATCTAGATGTCGTAAGTATCGTGCCCTAACTTATAGTTTCTACAAAAAGACATAATCAGCCAGCATAGATGGTAGTGGGAGTTGATCATGTCCTTATTTGACATTCTTGCCCTCGTATAGTCTCATATTTAGCTTTGGGGCACTTGTAGAATACAATTTTTTATTTACTATTTCAATCATCTATTAGTCAAATTAGTCAATAATTAGATAGAAACAACTAAGTGTGTTATTCATTTCCATAGTTTGCTTGCAATTATTTGTACATTGTCAAATTTAGTTATCTGCTTCCATTTATGCTTGTCAAAAGTATATTTCCAACAATCTGATTTATTCAATTTAGTTTATCTTAATTAGAATTAATTCACATATTAATCCAAAATTTATTAAAACATATTAGTGAATCCAATTTGGTCATGCACTTTCATTATTTTCAAAAAAATTGTCCTAAGGTTTAGATAAAACCCTTATTATCTAACACTAAAATATTTTCCTTTCGACTTTAGATCTAAATTTAACACTAAAAGAACAAGCTTTCGACCTCAAACATAATAATTGCAACTGAAATTATTTTTTTAAAACCTTGGATGATGTTTGACACTAAAAGTATCTTCTTTTGACCTTGGATTTCATAAAAATTTACTAATATCCATACGCAAAAAATAAAAATAAAAAAAAATCATAGCATTTTTATTTCCATGTTATTGTTTACAATATCCTTCCTTTTAGGACTTTACATTAGATTTTTTTAATTTCTTTATTTTCCAAAAATATATGACTATATTGGATAAACATTGTTTGTTTCAAGTTTTTTGTAAAATAATTCAATCATAAGATAAGATGAAAGCACCATTAACGCAAACTTTTGTAAAGTCAAACATAACATATGAACAAGAGCAATTATACATTCAGAATGCTAAAGATCTTACTCAAAAATAATCTCAAGTGTTAGTCGGTTCTTATTGCTTTACTATTCAATTAAAACTTCTACTAGTTACAACTAGAAGATAAAGGGCATGTATGAATCATTTTATTGCTCCTACTCCTAGAACTCAAGGTTTTAATAATTGTCATCCTATTCCCATTGTTCGCCAATGACTTATATTGGATTTTACGGTCCTTGTTGTCAACACTCAATAAGATAGACCATCATATTATGGAGGCAAATATGTTCCTCCTCAATTCCCTCCCCCTCCCACAAGTCAAACAAATCAATCAAAAGCATATGATATCATAGATCAACTCAAAATTACCCATGCAAAATTTTCAATTTCGGACTTACTAAAGAGCTCATCAATTTATAAGGACATTTTATATGTTGTATTAAGGGATAATATTATTCCTAGTGATATACAGCCTATTGATTTTCCTTCTATAATGAGCATATTTAAATATCTTGAAAAGATTATTACCTTTGCAGATGAATAATTGCCAACATAAGATGTAATTATACAAAATATTCCATAATTTATTCAAATTACACTGTAAAATAAAGGAACCAAGCATGTATTGATTAATGTTGGATCAAGAGTAAACATTTGTAGTAGTTGTTTCTTCAACAATTGGGTGTTAACATCGATAGTTGTTGGAGCCCAAACTTTTAAATAATTATATTCTAAGTATTTTGGAGCCATAAGCATGAAAGAACAAGGGCATAAGAGCAAATGTTAAAGACCATGATGTAGAAGAGAGAAATATAAGGAAACAACATGGAAAACCTTGGCGCATAAGGGCAAGTCATGAAAGACAAGGAAACAAAGGATGAACAAAAGACACATGACTCGAAGAAGCACAAGACTATGACAAGAGCATAGGAAGCGGAGGCTATTACAAATTAGTTTGTGGAAGCAATGGAGATTAATGAGAGCGCAAAGCTAGTACTGGTCCACAAAAGAAGAGGAACATGATAAGAAGATCTAGCATAGAGATGGTATATAAGGGTTGTTAGGCCCAATTCAAAAGGAAGTTAATTGTAACGACTCACCATGACTTCTCTCTTTTAAATAGTCATTGTATATCATCTTTTGTGTATTAATGTTGCGACTTAAAGAAGGGGTTCATTTATGTGTAAATACCCTGTTAGGTTGTTGTAGTTGTGGTTGTTGAATATAATCATGTTGTTACTATTAAGGTAGATATATAAAGAGCATTTATTGAATGATGCACTTGTGTAATCTTATCAATTTGATTAATGAAACTAATATTCTGTGAACCTCAGTGTGATGAATTTATTTGGTGTTAAATTTGCTTTATGATACTAGTTATATACAATGTGTACATTAATCAAATGACTAACTATAGACTAATGCTAGTAGTAATAATGACTAAACATAGTAACTTAATCATGTAAGTAAGATTTGTCAAACCACCATTGCATGACAAAATTGACAAGGACCAGTCCCTTATATGTGCCTTGGGTGAGTGTGCAAGGTTACCCCTCATGTGATATGTCAACATGCAAGCTCATTGGCATCTTACTTCTATTGGGTTTGTAATCAATACTTAGTTATGCGAAGCCAAGGAAAAAGACCCAACATTTTAGTTCCATTTCCAGGATGCATTGCACTTGTTAGCACAATGGTAGAAAAATGCTCAAGCAACTATTATTGTCAAATTTGAGTTGCACCCTTGAAGAGGCTTGTTTCAGGGCCTCTTCACCCAATTGACATAATGGGATCTCTCTAAGGCTTTAGGTGACCTATCTTTAGAGATAACCTCCATAAAAGGTTTACTCCCTTGATATAATATCTAAAACTAACACTAACCTACTCAACTTACAAGGGAAAGAGAGAGGGAGAAACATGAAAACTAAAGGGGTGATGCACCAAAATTATTGATCACTACCACTCATTTGTAGGTGCACTGATGAAGAATATGACCAAACTATAGTCACACAACTCTTGATTTGTTCCTAATACCTAAGTAATTTGTAGAAAGGTTAAGGTTTCCAATGTAAAATTAGAAAAGATAGTTGATTTTTACTTATAATCCATATAAGGAGATGATATAACACTAACTACAACAACAAAAAAAGAGACACCAACTACATAGAGGTAAGGATAATGAGAACAAATTAAGGAGAACACAAGTCATAAATTGATCAAATCAATCATCCATGAGTTTACACTAAATGCATAAATAAGAGAAGGTAAAATCCAGGCTCTTATTGCTTCAAGAGGCTTACAAAAAGAGTAGGGATTCACCATACTCAAGTGGAGGATCCCATACAATCCATTCAAGGCCAATTTTATAGCGGCAAAAATAAGAGAGAGAGGAGGAAGATGTGTCAAGAGTTTGTGATGGCTATCATATGCATAAACTAGATACAAAATAGAACTCTTTTGCCACCGAGTCTTCAATGAATGTGTTGTCATGTTATTCTCAATGTACTAGACCAAGTGTTGGTGTAGTTGTCCTTGATGGATGGCATATAAGGTCATCATGGCTGACCTAATGTTTCTTGAAACTAACTCCTTCTCCTTGGAGTTACAAGCCCACTTATTGAATGCCAATTACAAGTTGATTCTTTGACACATGACATTCTTACTTTCCTTGGCATATTGCTACGCAACTCTTACCTATTAAATGATTTTCATAACTTAATGAAAGTGAGACTTAGAACTTAGGCATCTTCTCAAACTGATCTCTCTCTGTAACACTTGTAAATTCATGTTTTAACTTATTCAAAAAAAATAAGTGCAATTAAGGCGGGTATATTTTCTCATTCAATACCTTAGTATTTGATCCGGGCAGCAATTTAGGCAACAATTTGGGTGACAGTTCCACCCCAAATGATGACGGAACTTCCAGGAGCCATAACTTTTGCACCGTAACTCCAATTGACTCATCGTTTGAACCGTTGGAAAGATAAGAATGAGGAGAATGTTGTGAGATGGCATGGAGCTTTACTTGATGAATTTTGACCCCTAAAAACCCAACAAAAGTTCCCCAAATTTCAATTTTAGTAGTGCAGTCTAAAAATAGTAAGTTTCTAAAAATAGTAATTCCTCAAATTCTATATTGTTTTAAAGCATGGAAGTTGAACCACTTAATCTCCCTCAAGATTGGGGACCTTCCACATCCTCCCCATAATTTCAAAATATGTATAAATAAAGATGTAACCCAAAATGGAAAATCAGACATCTCTTCTCAGAGATAAGCATATAGTTGTATTGCGATCTTGAGTAATAATACATATCTTCTCAGAGAATTCATTGTTACTATGTTATTTCGTTGTTCTTGAAATATTTATCAACCAAAACTTCTGAGTTTTGGATCAGTGGTATCAGAGCGGTTTATCTTGAAAGTGTATGATCTTGAGGACAAGGTCAGGCTATAAGAAGCTTGGGTGGAAAATAATAGAGCTTCCAAACTATCCACTTGTTCACTCCAAATGACTTCAAATGGCAGATGACACCGAAACATCTGATCCTTTCAAGGAAATGGTGAATGCAACCCTCCAATAGCAACAAGCACAGATGCTATAATAATTTGCCCAAATTCTTCAACAACTCCTGATGGCAAATTTTGGCTCCTCAGCTGCACTTCGTGGCTTCTCATCCATAGAACGTCATTTCAGTGCCCCAACACCCTTAAAGGTTCAAGTGAATTTTGATATTCCAAAATTTGAAGGCAAAATCAATGCTGATGTAGTATAAAATTGGTTAGATCAATTGTCTTCCTAATTCTCTGTAAACAAATTCACTGATGGAGAAAATATCACTTTTGCTCTTTTGAAAGCATCATTGCCCGTGAAAAACTAGTGGGAAGTGTACAAAAAGAGGTTCAGTATAGATGACATTGGCCTTGAGGTGGAACCTACCTGGGATGATTTTATGGAAGTGGTGAAAGAAGAATACTATCCCATTGGAGCATATGATGATCTATACATACAGTGGCAACAACTTCACCAGGGTAAGGACCAATCTGTTCAAGATTACATAGATATTTTTCATTCTTTGTCTACAAGATTGGGCATCCAAGAAAGTGAGAAACATAAGACTCTCAAATATCGTGGTGGACTACAATGGTACATACAGGGGGAAATGGAACTCTTCAATTTGGAAACCCTCAGTGAGGCATACAAATTCACAGTGAAGATTGAACAGAAGCATGGTAGCAAGAATACGAAGAGTCATCCCTCAAAATGGAAAAGTGACAAGGAAGGTCAAACACGAGGCCAAAATTGGAAGAAAAAGGAGTTTCAAGATAAGAAATCCCATAAGGGGAAGGCTGGAAAATGGTGTGATTATCACAAAACTAGAAATCACTCCAAAGAATAATGTCGAGCCATCAAGTCACTGCTTTCTGAGTCACAATACTCAACATCTACTACTTTGTCTCATACACAACCCACAGTCGAAGAGGATGAAGAAGAAATTGTAGATGCTGAGCCGACACCATCATCACTTCATCACAGACCTGTGAGAAAAGGCCAAATGATAAGGAAAGATTATTTCACTCCAAATTATGGGTAAAAGGTAAGCCTCTGCATTTCATTCTTGATAGTGGGAGTCAAAAGAATTTAATCTCTGATAAAGTTGTGAAAACTCTAAATCTATCCATGAAGCCTCATCCAAAGCCATACAATATTGGATGGTTGAGTCTAGGGAGAGACCTCTGTGTCATCCATCAGTGTCTTCTTTCATATACAATAAAACCTTTCCAAGACGAAGTCTTGTGCGATGTGGTCAATCTAGATGTTTGTGATGTACTCCTTGGTTAATCATTCATGTATGAGAGACATGGCATCTATGAATAATGAACTCAAAGAATCACCCTCACTCTTGGAACACAACGCTATAGGGTACCAGAGGTACCACCTCCCACATTTGTCTCCCTGATCAGTGCTAAGCAATGTAAGAAATTGGTGGAGAAGACAAAGTAATTTGTTCTCATGGTGGTCAAACCACAAAAATCCAAGAAGGTCGATGTTGTAGTCTTGACTACACAATCAATACAACAACAAAAGCAGATAGTACAAATCACAGGAGAATATGATGACTTATTCAAGTCACCCACAGGAGTTCCACTGCATTGCCAGGTAAAACCTCTAGTACCTCTGGTACCCTGTAGTGTTGTGTTCCAAGAGTGAAGGTGATTCTTTGGGTTCATGATTCATAGATGCCATGTCACTCATACATGAATGGTTGACCAAGGAGTACATCACAAACATCTAGATTGACCACATCACACAAGACTTCATCTTGGAAAGGTTTTATTGCATATGAAAGAAGACACTAATGGGTGAGACAGAGGTCTCTCCCTAGACTCAACCATCCAATACTGTATGGCTTTGGATGAGGCTTCATGGATAGATTTATAATTTTCACAACTTTAGCAGAGATTAAATTCTTTTTGACTCCCACTATCAAGAATGAAATGCAGAGGCTTACCTTTTACCCATAATTTGGAGTGAAATAATCTTTCCTTGTCATCTGGGCTTTCCTCACAGGTCTGTGATGAAGTGATGATGGCATCGAGCTCAACATCTACAATTTCTTCTTCATCCTCTTTGACTGTGGGTTGTGTATGAGACAGAGTAGTAGATAATGAATATTGTGACTCAGAAAGCAATGACTTGATGGCTCGACATTCTTTTTTGGAGTGAGTTCTAGTTTTGTGATAATCACACCATTTTCTAGCCTTCCCCTTCTGGGATTTCTTATCTTGAAACTCCTTTTTATTCCAATTTTGGCCTCGTGTTTGACCTTCCTTGTCACTTTTCCATTTTTAAGGCTAACTCTTTGTATTCTTTCTACCATGCTTCTGCTCAATCTTCACTGCAAATTTGTATGCCTCATCGAGGGTTTCCAAATTAAAGAGTTCCATTTCCCCCCGTATGTACCATTGTAGTCCACCACGATATTTGAGAGTCTTATGTTTCTCACTTTCTTGGATGCCCAATATTGCAGACAAAGAATGAAAAATATCTGTGTAATCTTGAACAGATTGGTCCTTACCTTGGCAAAGTTGTTTCCACTGTATGTACACATCATCATATGCTCCAATGGGATAGTATTCTTCTTTCACTGCTTCCACAAAATCATCCCAGGTAGGTTCCACCTCAAGGCCAATGTCATCTATACTAAACCTCTTTTTGTACACTTCCCACCAGTTTTTCATGGGCAATGATGCTTTCAAAAGAGCAAAAGTGATATTTTCTCCATCGGTGAATTTGTTTACAGAAAAGTAGGAAGACAATTGATCTAACCAATTTTCTACTACATCAACATTGATTTTGCCTTCAAATTTTGGAATATCAAAATTCACCTGAACCTTGAAGGGTGTTGGGGCACTGAAAGGATGTTCCATAGATGAGGAGCCAGGATGTGCAGCTGAGGAGCCAAAATTTGCCATCTAGAGTTGTTGAAGAATTTGGGAAAATTATTGCAGCATCTGTGCTCATTTCTATTTGAGGGATTCATTCACCATTTCCTTGAAAGTATTAGATGTCTCAGTGTCGTCTGCCATTTGAAGTCATTTAGAGCAAATAGGTGGATAGTTTGGAAGCTCTGTTGTTTTCTACCAAAGCTTCTTGTAGCCTGACCTCGTCCTCGAGATCATACACTCTCAAGACAAATCGCTTTGATACCACTAATACAAAACTTAGAAGTTTTGGTTGATAAATATTTCAAGAACAAAGAAATAACACAGTAATAATGAATTCTCTAAGAAGATATGTATTATTACTCAAGATCGCAATACAACTATATGTTTATCTCTGGGAAGAGATGTCTAATTTTCCATTTTGGGTTACATATTTATTTATACCTATTTTGAAAGCAGAGGGATGATGTGGAAGGTCACCAATATTGAGGTAGATTAATTGGTTTGACTTCCATGCTTTAAAATAATACATAATTTGAGGAATTACTATTTGTAAAAACTTACTATTTTTAGACTGCACTACTAAAATTGAAATTTGGGGCACTTCTATTGGGTTTTTAGGGGTCAAACTTCATTGATCAAAGATCCATGCCATCTCACAATGTTATCCTCATTTTTATATTTCTAATGGTTCAAACGACGAGTCAATTGGAGTTACGGTGCAAAAGTTATGGCTCCCGAAAGTTTTGTCATCAATTGGGGTATAATTGTCACCCAAATTATCGCCTAAATTACTGCTTGGATCAGTCTTTGTTTGAAGATTGCTACAACAAATTTTCCACTCCATGTAGGTCTTATAGGAGATCATTCAACCCTATTCAACTTGTAAACCACCTTCAAGAATTGATATGTAGGTGTTTTAGGTCTCTTAATGTCTTCAAGAGCATGCTCACTTACTACAAGGTCTCTCAATCATCATGAAACTAACAAATTGCATGTATTCAAGCTTCAAACCTGATGTATTCATTGAAATAACCTATTCAAAATCTATAGGAAGCTTTTAAGGGTGTTACCAAGTGTATTCAAAAATGTCTCAGAGATTTTGATGCCTTGGATAACCTTGAGAAGGTCTGCAAACTTTGTTTTCTCCATGCTAGCAAGAGATGGTCCTTACTTAGGCTTCTTTAATGACTTGAAAGATAATATCACACCATGGATACCTATTTTATGAATGGTATAAGATCATGAAACCCTTTCCTAGGATTACAAAGCATCTCCAACTGGTCAAGGATACCTCAATCACTCAGGCTCCTGTAAATAGGCTTGAAAATGCATCTTTTAGACCATTTTATCTACCTTTTCCTCCACATGTGTCAATATTATGGATCAAAAAAGTAAATTTTGGGTTTAAATACATGAAAAAGATGTTATAAATGATTTTTAAGTGGATCAGGGTCACAAAAACCATGTTTTACAGTCATCAGGTTCATTTAGGCTTCTTAGCAATCTTGGATTACTTCATCTTCTTAACGATTATTAATGAAGGACATGACCTTAAATGAACAAAAAATTATATGAATTTTGAATATAAAAACCCTATTATCATCCCCTAATATCATTCTATCCCATGCACCTACTCCTCCATATATTGAGCAAAAAACTATGGTTTCTCGAGTTGACAAGGTTATTTCATGAGGTCGAGAGGGTGTTTTAAACACAAAGGATTCCAAATGAATTTTTACTTTTATAATTAGAGATGATTTACCTGACCTTGATAAATATTATATGATATTATCCAACACTTATCTAAGCTCTTGATCCTTTCAAAAGTCTTGAAACTTGCTCTGACCCATAATAAGGGTTTGTACGCAGTTAGACTGTCTTGACCCTAATGACCATTTTTGAAGTTTTTTTGCTCATCTCAAAGCATATAATCAATGCATAAATCTTATTAAATTTATCCCACATATTTCCTAGCCATAAAAACCCCAATATTAACACAAAAATTTCATACTCTCTTTATGTTCTTAAAAATAGACCTGTAGCTCTCTTTTAGGCATTCACTCTACTAGATATTGAGAATATATCTTATTGAATGTTTCTTCTTCTTTACAACATATAAAAACCTTATCAACATTCCCTAATGGAATATTTACACTCATAATGAGATCTCAACTCCGTATTTGACTCACAAATATAGTCATTTCCTTCATTTGCTGGGTGCAGACATGTAGGCATATATTTCAAGCTCAACTCTCCTCTCAAACCTATTGATAAGATGATTTCTCTATATCTTATGATATAAAAAGCTATTGGAGAGAAATTGAAGTATATATTAATTTATTTTATACTTCCAAGTGAGAGAATACATAGGAATCTACCATGAGAACTCTTAATGATCCTTGCAAACTTAAACTTAGTTTATTAGCATTGATTTTGATTTTGAGCTCACTTGCTTGTAGCCTTTCTTGGAGGAAGTTATTTTAGGGTATACCAACATATCCAATGATTTGTTGAGATGTTAAACACCACTTAAAATCAACAAGAAACTGATCATTTTTATTTGTTTCTTTAAGGTTGAGTTCAAAATAATATTGCCCTTTTAAGTTCTCTACAGGCCTACTATGTCACATCCCAATTTCTCTCTAAGCTAGATAACTTGTTTGATCTATGGATTATTATGGTTGATTATTTAATTAAATAATATTTGATTAAAATTAATGGCATATGTTGATTATGGGATTGTTTGTGTTATTTAATTACATTATTAGTTTGTTACGAGTTAATAGTACTTTTATATTTTGTACATTGTGATCATGTTTATACAACATTATTTTATGGATATAAAGATGTTTTGGGCTAACTAATTTCATTTTTGTGAGATGGATGCAGGATAGATTCTTTCCTCAAAGTGTGATGAGGGGAGAACATCATCAAAGAGGGTGGTTTAGATGAAGATGTTGGGGGACAACAAAGAACAAATCCAGAAACCCTTGCACATACCACATTTAAATTTCATGATTGTGTTGTAGATAGTTTTAGTATGTTTTATTTTATGTTTAAATTACTATTATTATCTCTTATGTTTTCACTTATCTATTTATTATTAATGATCATGTTGATGTGCTGAGTAATTTCATTAATTTAGCAATCATATGTAGCTTATCTTGTTCAATGTAATTATTTGGTTAAATGAGTGAAATTGTATATGTTGTACTTACCTTACTACCTTTTTGAGTATGGAAATATAGTGTTATTTTATGATAATTATTATTTGATCTATAAGATTTAGATAATAATAATTAAAGATTATTATTATGATATAATATATGTGAATATCTCGATGTCAAAAGATAAATAACATTGTTTTAAAAGTCATTGTATTTTATTTTGATGAAGGGCTTAATATCCATAATACATTAGACATTGATCATAATTGTTAAATGATTTGGTAAATCTTTGTATTTACAAAGTGTTTGTTTCATGGTTGGCATTTTAACATTAAACCATAGTCTTGAATGTATATTAGTATTGCCATATTATATAGTTACTATGTTAGTCGAATGGTCGACTCTACATGGAAAGTTATATCAACTAAGTCGATAGTCATTGCATGGTTTAGCATGGATATTATAACTGTTGTTTATTTTGGTTATTTTATCGGTTTTGGAAGTTAATGATGGAATAACACAAGTCAATGGCATGCACTTATATTGGGATTATAAAATGATTATTTTATTCAATTAAAATGAAGCTTTGAGATGATTAGAGTTACTAACCAATCATTGACTTCATATAAGCATCATTTTGTAAAAACATGAAGCTGGTTGTGT